>JAOPSE010000005.1:33855529-34440328 GCA_029449295.1 Zea luxurians | reverse complement strand
TAGGAGGTTTTAATTCTAGATGGTGAAATTAACACGGAAGCTGCTCCTGCACCGAAGGTTCCCCATGACCCATCACAAATACTGTCCAGGCTTCGGCATCGTTTGTTTTCTCTTTGTCCTGAGCCCCTAGCGTCCAATCAGCAATGAAGTCTGCTAACGCTTAGGATTGGATCGAAGATCTATGAACATAATCAATAGTGAATTCATTCAATTCTGCAGCCCATTTTCCAACTCTTCATGTGGCTTCTCTGTTTCTCATTATATCTTTGAGGGGTTGTGAAGAAGGTACTATGATATGGTATGTTTGGAAGTAATGTCGAAGCTTCCTAGAAGCCATTAGTACAACATATAGTACCTTCTCCAACTCTGTGTAATTTTTCATTGATGTGCTAAGTACTTCAGAGACAAAGTATACTGGCACTTGTTTCTTTGCCTGGTCATCCTGCTTTTTCTTGCACCAGCGCTGCACTAACCGCAGCGTGGGAAGCAGCTACATACAGCAGCAATGGAGTTCCTAATGGAGGTGGGATTAAGGTTGTTAATTCTATCAAATATTGCTTCAATTCTTTGAAGGCTTTTTGCTGAGTTGGCCCCATTGGAAGACTTCGGCTAACTTCAGCACTTCGTAGAATGGCAAGTTCCTCTCTGCTGACCTTGAAATAAATCTATTCAATGATGCTAGCCTTCCTATCAACCTCTGAGCACCTTTTCGTGACTTTGGGGGCTCCATCTGAAGTATAGCTTCTATCTTACTTGGATTGGCTTCGCTTTCCTTTGTTGATACCAAACAACCAAAAAAAATTCCCTTCTTCACTCCGAAGACACATTTTTCTGGATTTAGCTTGAGACTAGCTCTTCTGAAATTAGCAAATGTTTCTTGTAAATCGGCAACATGATGCTCTTGCTTCGTGCTTTTCACTATGATGTCATCGACATACGTCAGAACATTTCTGCCAATTTGAGAGCTGAGAACTTTGGCAGTTATTCTACTGAAGCTTGCTCTAGCATTCTTGAGCCCCTCAGGCATCCGAAGGTAGCAGTAAGTCCCACTAGGGGTTATGAAGCTTGTCTTAGGCTCATCCTCCTTCTTCATCCAGATTTGATGATAACTTGAGTAGCAATCCAATAAGCTCATGACTCTGAAGTAGCCGCTGCATCCACAAGAGAATCTATTCTTGGCAATGGGAATTCATCCTTTGGGCATGCCTTATTGAGATCTGTGAAGTCAATGCACATTCTCCATTTTCCATTAGCTTTCTTCACCATTACAGTATTTGCTAGCCACTCTGGATATGTTACTTCTCTGATAACACCGCACTTAGAAGCCTTTGACTTCGTTTCGTGAACCTTCGGCTTTATCATCGGACATTTTCTGAAGCTTATGCTTTCTTGGCCTGATGGCTGGGTCTACATTGAGTGAGTGATCAATGATATCTCTATTGACACCACAAAGATCATTGGCTGACCAAGCAAAAACATCCTTGTTGTTGAACAGGAATCTCAACAAAGTTTTCTCCTGTTCATCATACAATTGGGATCCAACAACACCTTCTGCTCGGTTATGTCTTCGCACAAAAGCATGGGCTTTGGTTGATCTGCTGAAGCAACCTTGTCTCTTTTATGCTTGTATTGTTGATGAGCTTCAACTTCATCTATGTTATGGATGGCCTTCGAATCTGTCCAGTTTCCTTTGTCTCTCCTGGCAGCCTCTTGGCTCCCATGCACAGCGATAGGCCCTTGGTCAGAAGGTATCTTCATGCACAGATATGCTAGGTGAAGTATTGCTTTGAAGGCGTTCAGCGTCTTGACCAATGATTGCATTGTAAGGATAATCCATATCAACGATGTCGAAGACAACTTGCTCTGTTCTTGTATTGTGAACATACCCGAAGGTAATGACATAGTTATCTTGCCAAGTGCCACTATCTGCCTTCCTTCGAAGCCACAGAGGGGGTGTGTTGCATCATGTATCTTGTCATCCTGCTCGTGCATTTGCCTAAAAGCCTTCGCAAAGATGATGTCTGCTGCACTGTCTGTGTCTACTAGGACATTGTGGACCAGGAATCCCTTGATGACACAAGATATAACCATTGCATCATTGTGAGGATAATCCTTGAGCTGAAGATCTTCCTGGGAGAAGGTGATTGGTACATAAGACCACTTGGACTTGATGAAGGGTCCCTAGACTCCAACATGTTGTACCCTTCTCTATGCTTCCTTCTTCTGCTTCTTATTGGCTGGTTCAGAACTTGAGTCACCTGTGATTGGGAGTACCAGCTTCGTAGCCGAAGGTGCCACAGCTTGGTTGTCTTGCGAAGCCATTGTTGCAATTGTGGAAGTGAGTTCACCGGAGGTGGGCGCCAATGTTGGTCACTTGTTCTCAAATGCTGTGAATCAAGAACAAGGCAACACAATTGATAAAGATTAAGGACATTCGTCTTCCGAAGCATTATCTCCACACGGGCATAATGCTCATCAGACGAAGGTCTAGAAGGACTTACCTTCATCATTAATCATGCAAATAAGGATGCATAAAGATAAAGGCATTAACTACATTTTACTAATTCATTCATGTCGGTATTCCATAAAACATATATGAATATCAATAGAATTAACATTGCATTGATACCTTCGGCTTGCTCCAAGGTTTGGTTCACCAAGAACCTAATCCCCATTAAGGAGTCCACTTAGGACGGGTCCCTTTCAATCCTTTACCTCTCTCCAACAGTCATCAAGACCAGTTGAGTGCTCCTTCTTTGTCAATCAAGAGACTAGAATCTCTACATGGCCTTCCACAATTATAAAGAGGCTCTTGCTATCTTTACAATCAATGGGAGTCAGAACTTCATACACAAATGATGACAAGAGGGATCACACACTCCCTTCTAAAGTATTCTCACAAGGCACTATCGCACAATGCACATGAGTAGCTACTTCTTGCTTGATTATCTCTTTTGTGCCAATTGTGAGGCTTTGATCTCTATTGGAGTGTTGCTCTAGTGGATATGAGTGAATGCCCAGTTCACGTGTCTTCAAAGGGAAGAATGGGGTGTAATTATAGCCCCCATGTCCTAAAATAGCCATTGTGGCGAAGTGGGAAAAGATGCAAAGTGGGTGGTGCACCGGACATCCTATAGTGACGGTCCAGTGGGTCACCGGACCCTAGATAGTCAGCTTTCTTAGGTTACCGTTCTGACATGATAGGTGAACAGTGTAGGGTTCGGTGGTGCACTTGACCCTCAACATCAATAGATGACCGTTGAGATTTGAAGTAGCCATTGAACCTTGAAGGTCCAGTGCGCCACCAGACCAATCCGAGTCATAGTTGCTCAAAAGTACATTTTACACCCTCTGTGCGTAGACGCCCCGGTGATACACTAGACTGATCTAGATAGCCAACCGTCAGTTGACAAGTTTTAGCCTTCCCTATATAGGAGGTTTGGTGAGCCACCGACTTGTCTGGTGCTTCCCAACATAGACTAATCTACTTGTCTATTTCTTCTCAATTTGATTGGCTGCACTTGAGGATGTTCCTATGACTTAAACAAGTATATCTTCAGTCAATCCAACTAGTCTAAGTTATAGATCTTACACAGCTTAGATTCTTTATCTAATATTCCTATTATTGATCAACTCAGCTCCAAAAGAGTGAATTGTTGAATCTAAGATTTTGAACCTCTATAATGTATCAAGTAGATTCCTATGAGTATTTATAACTTATCCAAAGTTGTTCCTGACTTAGAAACTCTGAAGTTGATCTTACAAACCTATGATTTGTATACTTGGCAAACTAGTTAGTCCATATGATCATGATGGTCATCAAGCACCAAAATCCATATAGAAAATGGTTTAAGGCCATTTCCCTTTCATTGACCAGGTCCTTATTCAAGTGAAGCTTAGATGACTTGATTGAAGAGAAGTCAAAGCCATCATGAAAGTACCATTCCCACTTGATTATTGTCTTGTTGCATGAATGGATCTGGGGGACAATTTCTTCATCTTCTCTTGCCATTAAGTCATCAAGCTGATCCTCATTGGGGAGGAATTCTCCATCAAGGGGAACCTGAGTAGGAATATTGAGAGCGACTTCTACTTCCATGTTTTCATTTGGATGGACCTCCTTCTTAAAGACATGACCAAAGGTACCTTCTTCATCAAAGATTTCAGCCTCCCCATTTAGATCGGGGATAAGATCACTATGGAATCCCAATAATAGGGGCCTGAATCAGAATTGGGAGCATGTTATCATCAACAGGATTAGCAATGGGGGACCCCTTGGGGAATATTAGGTCAATTCATTTCACCCCTCTCTACAGGAAAATCATTTGTAGCCTAAGGGTTCCCTTCTTGCTGAACAAGCCTAAGACATCAATGTTGGGCTGGAAATGTGGTCTAGCACTAGCTTGGCCTAACCCAAAGAAATTAAAAGGAATGGTTGAAAGTGCATTCATCCCTTTTGTGAGTTTTGGTGATTTGGATAACAACACATTTAAAGGTCTAACGAGTTTGCTAAGTGTTGAACAGGAAATTCAGTATGATGAACATACTTGAATAGTGTATAATGATCAGTGAACAAAGATTCAACACGAGGTTAAATAACCAATGAGACAATGCAAATGGATATAATATGATCTCTACATTGGTTTGAATATATGGACAAGACCTGAGAAATCACTACATACATATGATCAGAATAGAGGATGAAGTGATTAAGAGGATTGGTCAAGCCTAAGTGAATAAGATATGAGGAATCGTGAATTGGCTTGATCATATCACTATCATTCCATATATGCTTCTATGAGAATCAAACTAAAGCTTGATTAATCTTAACAGTTATATCTAGAAGACATTCAAGCAAGGTTCACAATATTGAAGAAATGATTCTCTCAATGGATGCTCAATAGGGTGTGACTCAAGAATGGCTTGATAGGGTGAAGATAGCAAGGGAAAGGGCTTCGAGGAACTAAGCGAAGGTGAAGGCCAAGCAACGGCTTGTAGACCGAGGTACCATGGCTAAGGTAAAGAAGAGAGTACTTGCACTAAGTCGATGAACTAATCAGCTATGAAGAGTTATAACATGTTGATGCATCAGTAAGGTGACTTGAAACCATGATTTGAACTCATATATGGTGATATGGTACAAGTCACAGGGTTTGATTTGTGTTTGCTTCAAAAGGTGAGACAAAGATGTTTGTGATCCCTTATGAAGCAACGCCATGGAGAAATCACACATGAGACACCAATGACTCAAGGAGTTTACTTAATTAATTTTATTTAATTTGAGTATAGGAATCGTCGTACTATAAAGGGGGATCCAAAAAGAAGGTTGGTGTTTGCCAAAGCTCAAACCTCTATATTCAAAAGCTATTTTTGAAAAACAAAAATCTCTTTAACATTCTATGGTAGACCATGGTTAGGTTTGAGAAACCTAGAGTGTTCTTGTTGAAAAGCAGCTGAACTTCTTCAACTGCAGCTGAGCTTTTCAGCTGAGCTGAACTTCAGCTGAGTTGAGCTTCTTCAGCTGTAGCTGAGCTGAACTTCAGCTGAGTTGAGCTTCTTCAGCTGCAGCTAAGCTTTTCAGCTGAGCTGAACTACAGCTGAGTTGAGCTTCTTCAGCTGCAGCTGAGCTTTTCAGTTGAGCTGAACTTCAGCTGAGTTGAGCTTCTTCAGCTGCAGCTGAGCTGAACTTCAGCTGAGTTGAACTTTCTCAACTCCAGCGGAACTTCAACTAGGGTCCAGGCAGGTTCAACAGGAGTCCAGGGCAAGTTCAACCGGGGTCCAGAGAGGTTCAACCGGGGTCCAAGAAAAGTTCAGACGGGGTTTTTTTCCGGACCTCACTGGTCAATACCGGTTGAACCGGTCCTAGGGGAGGTTCAAACCGGTGTCAGGGTCACCTGACCGGTCCTGACCTCCTGACTGGCAGACTGACTGCCAGTCTGACCCCCAGGCGGTTGAACCGGCCCTAGGTGCGGTTCAACCGGTGTCAGGACCTGTTTTTTGCAGTCTGACCTGCAGTCTGCCAGTCTGAATGGCAGACTGACTGTCAGTCTGCCCCTGGTGGTTGAACTGGTCTTAGGGCGGTTCAACCGGTCTTGGTCAACTTGACCAGTCCGCAGGTCAGTCTGCGCGTCAGTCTGCCAGTTAGACTGGCAGACAGGCTGCCAGGCCTGCCAGGGGCGGTTCAACCGGTCTCAGGCAGAAAAATCTGCCCAACGGCTAGTTTTGAGCTCCACCTATATATACTCCCCCCTACCTCTCTCCCCACAGTCAAGAGCACGATTTGAACTCCATTTCCAACTTGAGAAACACCTCTCACTCTCTCTCACACATCTCTTGGCCTCTCCCATTTCAAATCTTTGGAGAGAAATCTTGAGTGAGCTTGAGAGCTGCGGTTTTTGTGCTTCATCTCTAAATCTCTCTCGCTCTTCTTCATTCGAGCTTTGGTACTACATTGAGTTCTTTGTGGATTCATTACTCTTGGAGCTTCTAGCTCCTAGACGACTAGGTGTCTCTTGTGAGTCTCCAAATCTTGTGGAAGACCACAAGAAAGTTTGTATTACCCGCTCGTTTGAGCAAAGATTAGTGTGTGGGCTTGACCTTTGTGGTCGGCAAAGGGAGGATTAGGGTTGAAAGAGACCCGGCTCTTTGTGGGCGCCTCAACGAGGAAGTAGGGCACCTTAGTGGTTGTGACCGAACCTCGGGATAAATCTTGTGTCTCTTGTGTTCTTGCTCATTGTGTTTGTTTGTGTTTTTCGTTCTCTCACCCTTCCGTGGAAGATTGTTCATATCTTTTGGTGTGTGGATTTTGAGAAGTGCCCTTCTTAGATCTACTACTTTGAACCCTGTGGATCATTTAGAACATCTCATTTTCAAAGTTAACTGGGTGAATTTCAAGATCAATTCAATTTTACCCAGTTGCTTCTAGTTTTTGTAGAAAAAGTTTTAAACTTGCCTATTCACCCCCTCTAGGCAACTTTCAATGGTCCCACCAGTAGGCAGCTCTAGGATGGGGTCTTCATCTTGAGGAACCAAACCAAGAATTTCCTGTTGTATAATTTCACATTGTATAGTCCATGATCTTCCTTGGAAAGCATCTCCCTCCGAGATAACAAGGAATTGTGGTACTAAATATAGATCAACCACTCCTGCATGAATGATAACCCAACCAATGATTCTTGCATCGACCTCTCGATGCAGCAGACGTCCAAATGAACTAATTGATTGCTATAGACTATCATGGGTAAGATAGTCTAGAGGGAATCCTAAAAGAATAATCTTGACATCACGGTTGAGGTAAACAAATCACATATTATGACCCTCATTGTGCCGCACTAAGGAGATTTGCACGTCACCATAAACATGGGGACTACCCATGACAAGATTATCCCTATCTCGGCAGAATGTAAATCGCACTAGGCTTGCTCAAGGGGTGTCCTTTGAATATCTTGAACAACAACATGCTTATGGGTGACTAGAAATTCTCTGATAACATCTCGAGCAGCCCCAAAATCTAGAGTATGACCTGGAATGGGGGAAACACTTACGAGGGCATAGTGTTCATGAATAGGCTGTGATTAAGGGAAAAACACTTAGTGCCATCATCACCTCTCTGCCATGAACCTCCATTTGTTGAAATCCTACAAGCAAGAATGGATGAGGATCACTTCTTTCAAAAGACATTTCCACTAGAGAAGCAGGCCGAGAAGAGGAATGAGTAGCCACTGGCGACAAAGCAATGCAGGAGGGAGCAGAGAGATGATGAGGAGAAACCATCTAGGAAACCCCAACACCAGGCGGAGCAACTGAGAGTGAATAGTTGCTTAGAAACTCTTCGTTTTCTTCTGAAATAGTCGAAGGAGGATCACACTGGGAAATGGGCCTGAACCAAGTAGAGACTGAAGGTCGGTCCCACCAAATAGGGCAGATTCTATGGAAAACAGCGCAAGTTTCTGATGAATGCCCAGAATAGCCACAATTAACATAGAATCATGTCTTTCAACAATCCTAGACTAGATGGCCAAAAGTCCAGCATTTTGAACAGAAGGCCCAAGGGGAATGGATCCACTGAGAATTAAAAGCCCTAGGCATAGAAAGAAAACCTAGTCCCAATCTATTAAAGACCGAAAGACAACCAACACCAACCAACGTTCGAGAGGCATTCAAATTTGAAAATACTCCACTAATTGAGCCGAGAAAACCTCTCTTGGACCCGAAGATACCGCTAGGGTGAGGAGACCGATGAAATCGATCGAAAACATATAGTTTGTGATTATGAGAATTAGCATGAATTATGGAACCATAACGGTTATGATCTAGTCCCAAATTTTGACGTAAACGATTAAAAGCTCTTTTCACAGGAATTGAGTGATGGGTAACTTCCACATTATAATGGTTACGAGATTTACGTGAGACTCGCCGCCAAGAAGAATCTTCTTCCAATTTGAAGGCATGAAATTCCTTTACCCAATTCGGACCACCAACTCACCAAAGGGAGAAATAGACTTGAAGTCTTCACATTCCACAACTAGTAGCCAACTATTTTGCTGGTTGTAGCTGTTTTACTTTTGTTTACTGTATGTTTTGATTTTATGACCCTGCAGCTATAGACTGCAGTGTTGCTGAAGTAGCACATCCGAGTGGGCTTGTTGCACAACTATCAGGAAAACTAACACAACTAGTATCAAATCTATTTGAATATAAGCCTATGAAATTAATGATTTAAATTTAATCGAAGCACATGTATTGTATCAACATGCAACATCTTTGCTATAAAAGCACATCTCATTTCTAATTACATATGTATATATTATTTATTAATTATATTCTTGTTCTTGCTTCTATGTGTGTGCATGGCTAGATATAAAGTAATAAGTTATGTTTATTTATAGGTCTATGATCTTCAGGTTGGACTTGAGAATGAGAAACAAGAAAAAGCAGAACTTCGACAAGAGTTGGATAACTTGATGATGAAATCAGAAACTTCAAGGATAAAACATTCTGAGGAAATAGAGGGTTTAAAGAAGACATCACAAGAAATGCACGCCTCCTTCGCCAGCTGCTAAGCTTCAACCACAGTCAGCAAAATCCTGGCTGACAAGTTGTAGTGCCCGTCGTCTCCTCCCCTCAGTCGCGTCGTCGACCCCTCTCCTCCACTCATTCGCACCGCCGACCCCTCTCCTCCACTCCACGAGATCATAGATTTAGCACAGGCTTTATGCTAGTATGAGAAAGCAATCACTACTGGTTCAAGCCAAGAACGAATCGTGATGACCCATCATAATCATGAGGAAAAACATGAATTCGGATTTGTTATGTGAAAACTCTTGTATTCAGAATAACATGAATTCGTAGATCTTATGTGAAAACTCTTGTATTCAAATCCGGCTTGGACCATCGAGGGAAGCTTTTTTCCTCATCTGAACATGAGCTTCAAAAGTAAACTAAGAGTTCTTTCCCTTATTTATCGAGGAAAGAAGAGCTTGACAACTTGCTCGGAAGAAAAGTTACAATGCCGAGCAGTCAAAGTTATTTTCCTAGTAAGAAGCAAAATGTGATTTGAATCACATGCAATTGTCATAAGGGTAATCAAATACGATCATATATAGTTCCATTAGGCTATCTCCAGCATCCACATACTCATACTCAAACCTCACTCCGTAAGCCGTGCATACATTATACAGTGCAAAACAGTGTTTTCGGTGACCATACGGGTGAACTGCTGAACACGGATCTTACAAGTGAATTGAAGGGGACTAAAGTAGACTAAATGCTTTGCTAGTTAGTAAAAATTGAATAGAAAGAGATTTAGCCATTCTCAATCTCTCATATCCCTCGTGCAACCAAACAAGGTCTTTGGCTTTCTTTAAAGGAAAGTCAAAGACAAATCGTATCAACCAACACGTCCAGAAGTCGTTACAAACGCACGGGGAATCAGCACTCAGTTTGGAGACGAAGACAGGACAGCCAGCGATTACGAACCAATTAATCGCATACTATGTTTATTCCAGATAGCCACAGGATTTAAGAATGATCGGCCGCCTAAAGAACGCACGCATCGACATGACTCTTGTCTGCTACTGCTGAAAAGACGAGATGGGCCACGTACAACACAGCAGCAGGACGTTTGGCGCTACTCGGTTTTTCTTTTTTCTTTTTTTTTCTCTTTTGGCGCACGCAGAAACGACAGATGTTTGCTTTTCGCCACCGCTTAGAAAAAAATAGAGGAGGGCTGAGTAAAGAACTTGGCTGTCTTTATATGCTGCGATGCGATCGCATTTTTTGCCGTCAAATATGCTGACCCGTACGTGATGCGAAATCTATAGCCTTTTTTCCGGCTGTACTCCCGCAGTAGAGTCCACGACGACAAAAACGAATGATGTTCGATGAGCAAGGCTTTGTTTTCTTTCTCTTTTTTTTGGTTTGGTCACAGGAGAAAAAAGCCGGCTGCTCAGTTTGAGATCAGGTGGTGGAGTACTGGAGTAAGACTGGAACCTCCCCCGTATCCAGTGGACGAGCTGAGGCCCGGACAACGCAAAAAACCAAGCGCGGCAGGCAGGCAGGCCAAGCCAGCGCCCCCAGCCTCGCTCGTCGTCGGCACCAGGCGACGCGGACGCAGCAGCGCAACGCAACGACGCGCGCGGGCCGGGGGGTAGCAATCGGAAGATGCCGAGCGCGCGGGGCGGGGCGGTAGCGGACGAAGCGAGCCGGCCGGCGCCCCAGCAGCGGCAGAAGCGGCCAGCGCAACGGACGAGCGCGCGGGGCGCGGGGAATATACTAATAATAGTGGCTCTGGCTGGAATGAAGCAAAGGCGGTGGTGTTGTTACGCTGTCCCGAGTCGACGGCCGTGCCGTGCCGTGCTCTGTGCCTCATGTGGTGCTGACGCACGAGTGGAGCGACGGCTAGTTCGGGCAAACGGACGAGGCTTCACTGACCTATTCTTTCTCCATATATAGCAAACCATCAAATCATTCATCCAACCATATCTCTAATTTCACTAGACGATTCTATTTTAATGGTGTTCATTGCTGAAGATTTTACTACACAAGTTCTCGATCGGACACCTTTACCATACTCCTCAAACTGCATTCTTAAAGCAGGATCTGCAATTATATATGCCATCCGGATTAGACGTCCTTCCAACATTCTTAAAGCTTCCATGGAATGGGGAGAGTTTTCCTACTAATGACAAATCACTTCTTAATTCACTTCAATTTAGGAGTGTGAGAACATGTTTGGTTTTGGTAATTGGTTGACAACTTAGGTGGGCTAATAAATGTTTATGTCGAGATACACAAGTGATTAGTCCACAGGTACACTATTGTGAGCTATTTGGGCCATGGTGGTGATGTTACTCGGTGATATTGATATGCTCAACTAGTGTGATGAAGAAGCTCATTGATGTATATGAAGACATGTAACACCCAAAATCCTTAACTTGGGATTTAAGGAAATCCTTTATATATATATATATATATATATAATCATCAAACTAAAGTACCCTTGATAAATAATGAAACGTTAGAATTCACCCCTTCCTAAAAGTTAATGGTCATAATAAAATAATGATAGTTAAAACATATCTGAATAAAGATTAGACAATTGAAGATATTTTCTATCAAAACAAAGGAATATGAACTTTTGAATATACCTTTAATTTGACTACACACCCAAAATAATATTCTATTGAAAAAATGTGGTGTGTGTATTTCATGTTGAAAACATTACTCAAATAAAATAATAAGTAAATTAATTAAGTAAATAAATTAATATAATTATTACGCACCATGTTGAAGTTTTATTTGTGCATCTAAAGTTAAAGGTTTGAAATTCAAACTTGAGCTTGATTTATAATGGAAATAGGGGAAAACAAAAAATAAAATATAAAAGAAAAAGGTATAACTCACACAATGCTGGGCTGAATTCTTCACCCGCCAGCCAGGTCCTACTCAGCGGCCCACTCCTCCCCTTTCCATTGCTTCTTCTCGGCCCAGTTTCTCCATGTGTCATGCGTGCTGGTGCCTGGTGGACTATGTCGGTCTTCTACCGTACACGCGTTTGTATCTCGTTCACCGATAGGTGGGTCCACTCGGCCAGGGAAACAATCACGCGCGCCTGTCTTGGTCTCACTATTCGGTGGACCGCAGTTACCAGATCGTTCTTCCTTCTACCAAAACGAAAACAGGCGAACCAAATCACCGTAGCTGAGCATCAGGCGAATCACCACGACTCGCCTAAAGAACCGGGTGATTAGCCAACGACCAAAGCATACCGATCTATCCTCCCCTTAGCCCCTATATAACTTGACCACCTGGTCTCTTGATTCATCTTAGCTTGGGTGCGGGAAACCAAGAACTGGGCCGTCGACGCAGTGAGAGAGAGCATCGGGCTGCCAACGTTGCCTTCATCCACATCAACGACCAGGGTAAAACAGGGGGTTGGCGAGCATCGCAAGAGCGTGTGGAAGACAGGACGACCACCAATTTGTGGGGTATGGCGTCGAAGCTGGGGCAATTTCTCGCCAGTGTGTAGTCATCGCTGTCGTGCCGCCTGTGCCATGGACAGTTGGATTTTGCCCTGTGATATCCGGTAAGATCACCTATACTGAGTTCTCCGCCCTCTCCTATATCTACTACACGCTTCCATGCACGGGTTGGAACATCCGGGCACCGGGCCGCCGGTTTCGCCGCGTGCCGGTGGAGGGCGCTACCGCAGGCCTCTGCTCTGCCGCCCCTGTTCATCGGCGTGTGTGATGGGGTGGGCGAAGGGGGGCTAGCCATTGGTGGGCTGATGAACGGTCACGATTAGGCGGGCAGACCCCACGTTGTCGATCGTCGATCTGTGAAGCAATGGCCAGGATCAGATCGATCATACCCCTTCGATGGATTGGTCTGGACCGTTGACGTTCGATCTGAAGGCTAATTTTGGATCATGGCGTAGAGCGTTGCTGGCCTTTGTTTTCGTGATGAACGGCCCTGATCACATACTGGTTCGGGATAGGCGGGATCTAATCAGCATCGTTGGGCAAGATCCTACTACCACAATTAAATCAAGGCATACCCTTTCACACAATGGATCTCGACCGCAGATTGGTAGATCAACGGTTCCGATTCACGCACGCCACTCGGTCGTGGCAAACTTTCTAAAAAATTCCCAGAGTTTATCAGTATTAACCCTCCATCCTACTGAATGCAAAAGTAATTACAGACCACTCCATTTCTTTTTAGGTAGCACCCTGACCTTCATGAGGATAGCGGCCGCCATCCATTAGTGACTTTTAATTGTAAAATTAAATTAGGAAATTGAGTAGGGAAATAATACTAGAAAATGGTAAAATCCATATCTTTCTCGCTTTAACTCCGAATTGATCCGTTCGAGTTGCGTTAGTTTCGTATAAATATTTACTACGCACTAACAACATTGGTTATACCATATCACATACTTTTACAGTTAGCTATTTATTTAACCTATGTTTACTGGAGTAACTCCTCTAATCAAAGCCAACCTGCCCATAATTATAATTTGATTAAAATATGAACTCTAGTCAAGTTATAATGAGGATTAAAGTTTAATTAATTATTTCTTTAGATTATCTTTATATAATCAACACAAGACCTGGTTTTAATTACTTAATCACGTAGGTCTTCCAAAAAACATAACTCTTTAACCGTAACTCCGAACTTAGTGGTTCTCGAACCTATGATCTTGTTACGATACGTAGAACATTATTATATAATTTGTTCTTATGTTTGGTGTGATATTAATTTTGCATATACCATGTTTATTTATATTGCTACGATGTCACACCCGGATTTAACGGATAAAGCCAGGTGCGTCTCATATGTGCGCCAAAGAAGAACATCACATATAATGACAAAGTTTGTAGAGATAAATGTCACAAGTATCATTATTACATAGCGGAAGTCTTACAAAAATAAATGATAATAATTGTTAGGGACCATAATTAGGGGTACCCTCAAGACCCCTAAATCTCAGTTGGTAACCCCCATCAGCACAAAGCTGCAAAGGCCTGATGGGTGCGATTAAGTCAAGGATCGGTCCATTCAAGGGACATGATCGTGCCTCGCCCGAGCCTAGCCTTGGGAAAGGGAAGCCGACCCCGAAGAACCTACGTCTCGCCCGAGGACCCCCCTCCAGCAACAGGCACACTATCGGCTCGCCCGAGGCCTAGTCTTCACCGAGAAGCAACCTTGGCCACATCGCCATGCCGACCGACCAAATCGCAGGGGCATTTAATGCAAAGGTGGCCTGACACCTTTATCCTGACGCACGCTCTCCAGTCGACAGAGCCGAAGTGACCGCAGTCACTTCGCCGCTCTACTGACCGGTCTGACAAGAGGACAACGCCACCTGCGCCGCTCCGACTGCTGAGCCACCCGACAGAGTGAGGCTGACAGCAGCCAAGGCCGGCCTCAGGCGTCATAGGAAACTCCGCGTCGCCCGACCCCAGGGCTCGGACTCGGGCTTAGCCCCGGAAGACGGCGAACTCCGCTCCGCCCGACCCAGGGCTCGGACTCGGGCTCAGCCCCGGAAGACGGCGAACTCCGCTCCGCCCGACCCAAGGCTCGGACTCGGGCTCAGCCCCGGAAGACGGCGAACTCCGCTCCGCCTGACCCAGGGCTCGGACTCGGGCTCAGCCCCGGAAGACGGCGAACTCCGCTCCGCCCGACCTAGGGCTCGGACATGGGCTCAACCCCGGAAGACGACGAACTCCGCCTCGCCCGACCACAGGGCTCGGACATGGGCTCGGCCCCAGAAGACGACGAACTCCGCTCCGCCCGACCCAGGGCTCGGACTTGAGCTCAGCCCCAGGAGACGACGGACTCCGCTTCGCCCGACCCCAGGGCTCGGACTCATCCCTGGCCTTAGCCGACGGTCTCCGCCTCGCCCGACCCAGGGGCTCGGACTCGACCACGGCCACGGAAGACAGAGTCGACCTCGACCTCGGAGGAGCCTCCACCTTGCCCAGCCTAGGGCACGGACCGACCACGTCAACAGGAAGCGCCATCATTACCCTACCCCGAGCTGACTCAGGCTACGGGGAACAAGACCGGCGTCCCATCTGGCTCGCTCCGCCAGATAGGCAATGATGGCGCCCCGCACGCTCTGTGACGACGGCGGCTCTCGGCCCCCTTACGGAAGCAAGAGGACGTCAGCAAGGACTCGACAGCCCCGACAGCTGTCCTTCCGCCAGGCTCCAGCGCTCCTCCGACGGCCACGACACCACACGAACCGGGTGCCAAGACCTCTCTGGCTGCCACGATGGCATGTACTTAGGGCGCTAGCTCTCCTCCGCTAGACACGTAGCACTCTGCTATACCCCCCATTGTACACCTGGATCCTCTCCTTACGCCTATAAAAGGGAGGACCAGGGCCCTCTTACAGAGGGTTGGCCCGCGCGGAGAAGGATGGGACGGCGCTCGCGCAAGGCCGCTCACTCCCACTCCCGCGTGGACGCTTGTATCCCCCTACTGCAAGCGCACCCGACTCAGGCGCGGGGCTAACACGAAGGCCGCGGGATCCGCTCTCTCACGCCTGCCTCCCTCCGGCTGCTTCCTTTCCCCCCTTCGCGTTCCGCCTCGCGTCGACCCATCTGGGCTGGGGCACGCGGCGACAATTCACTCGTCGGTCCAGGGACCCCCCGGGTTTCGAAACACCGACAGTTGGCGCGCCAGGTAGGGGCCTGCTGCGTGTTGACGAACAGCTTCTCGTCAAGCTCCAGATGGGCAGTCTCCAGCAACCTTTCCAGCCTGGGACGGTGCTCCATTTCGGGAATCTTGAGTTCATGTCCCTCGACGGTAGCTACGACATGATACTCCTTCCCCCGCCGTGCGACAGCGACAATGGCGGTCGACAACCCGCTCGCCGGCGGGAAAATCGACGACGCCTTCCCCACGTGGTGGAAGGACGACATTCGGGCTTGTCCCGTCCCCTCCCCCGCCGACGGAGGAGGAGGCGGGGCAACCAAGGCCAAGCGGGAAGCGGCACCTCGTTGGCTGTCGAGCGAGTCGACGGCGCCGGCGCCCCAACGGAGGGCGCATCGGGCATCGATCTCGCGTCTGAGACGAAGACGAGCGCCGCCTCCGCGCAACACGCCAATCTCAAGCAAACGCACGACGCCAGCACGCTCGCGAAGGACTTGCTGGGCGTCACCCTCGTACCTGAGACAACGGTGCAGTCAGTCCCAGACGCGACCTCGTCACCGACC
Organism: Zea luxurians; assembly: GCA_029449295.1. Taxonomy (NCBI): domain Eukaryota; kingdom Viridiplantae; phylum Streptophyta; class Magnoliopsida; order Poales; family Poaceae; genus Zea; species Zea luxurians. The sequence continues at coordinate 34,424,102 of JAOPSE010000005.1, read as the reverse complement.
GTCGACCGAAAGGTACCGACCGATTCCCATCTCGCGTCTTTTGGATTCGGCCTCGACCCACCAAGCGACTCCGCTTCGGTGAGCACTCTCTTAGAGGCGAGTCCAAACCCTCTGGGGTATCATGTGCGGTCACCCTGGGACCGACTGACGGCCGACTCGACCTACGAGCCCTCGGGGTCCGAGGAAGATGGCGAGCCCGACCTCTGTTGGGATTTCTCCGGACTTGGTAACCCCAGAGCCGTGCGGGACTTCATGACCGCATGTGACTACTGCCTTTTCGACTGTTCCGACGGCAGCCGCGGCCTCGACAACGAGGACCGCGGCCCAAGTCGTGAATGTTTCCACGTCGATCTAGGGGGTCCCGGCGAAGGCAACCATCTTGGTATGCCGGAAAACGGTGATCCTCCTAGGCCCGTGCCTCGCGTTGACATCCTTCGGGAGCTAGCTGTGGTCCCCGTCTCGGCGGGGGTCCTGACCCACAGCTCGAGCAAATCCGCGAGAGGCAGGCCAGGCTCGACGGGGGAGCAGGAACGCTTGTGCCGATCCGCCGGGACATCGGGCAGGAATGGGCGGTCCAACCCCCGGTCGGAGAAGCGCGTCATCTCCCCCAGGACATCCAGCACCGCATCGCCGACGACGTCAGGGTAAGGCCGCCGCCGGATTCCAGCGGAGTCGGCCAGAACCTGGCTGCAGCGGCAATACTCCTCCACGCGATGCCGGAGCCATCAACCACCGAGGGGCGGCGTATCCAGGGAGAGCTCAAGAATCTCCTGGAGGACGCCGCGATCCGACGGGCCGAAAGCTCTGCCTCCCGAAGGAAGGGGTTCCCCTCGGAACATCGCGCCGCGACTTCCCGATTCATGCGGGAAGCCTCGGTCCACTCCGGGCGCACGCGCAACACAGCGCCTGCAGTCCCGGGTCGCCTCGGCAACGAGCGTCATCATCACAGCCGTCGGGCCCACCTCGACAACAGGGCGCGCCGAGGCTACCACCCCAGGCGTGGGGGACGCTATGACAGCGGGGAGGATCGGAGTCCTTCGCCCGAACCACCCGGTCCGCAGGCTTTCAGCCGCGCCATACGACGGGCACCGTTCCCGACCCGGTTCCGAACCCCGACTACTATCACAAAGTACTCGGGGGAGACGAGACCAGAACTGTGGCTCACGGACTATCGGCTGGCCTGCCAACTGGGTGGAATGGACGATGACAACCTCATCATCTGCAACCTCCCCCTGTTCCTCTCCGACACCGCTCGAGCCTGGCTGGAGCACCTGCCCCCGGGGCAGATCTCCAACTGGGACGACCTGGTCCAAGCCTTCGCCTGCAATTTCCAGGGCACGTACGTGCGCCCTAGGAACTCCAGGGATCTCCGAAGCTACCGCCAGCAGCCGAGAGAGTCTCTCCGGGATTACATCCGGCGATTCTCGAAGCAGCGCACAGAGCTGCCCAACGTCACCGATTCAGATGTCATCGGCGCGTTACTCGTCGGCACCACCTACCGCGACCTAGTGAGCAAGCTGGGTCGCAAGACCCCCACCAGGGCGAGCGAGCTGATGGACATCGCCACCAAGTTTGCCTCTGGCCAGGAGGCGGTTGAGGCCATTTTCCGGAAGGACAAGCAGCCCCAGGGCCGCCCACCGGAAGATGCTCCCGAGGCGTCAACTCAGCGTGGCGCCAAGAAGAAGGGCAAGAAGGAGTCGCAAGCGAAACGCGCCGCCGCCGATGCGGACCTTGTCGCTGCCGCCGAGTACAAGAACCCTCGGAAACCTCCCGGAGGTGCCAACCTCTTCGACAAGATGCTCAAGGAGCCGTGCCCCTATCATCAGGGGCCCGTCAAGCACACCCTTGAGGAGTGTGCCATGCTTCGACGACACTTCCACAAGGCCGGGCCACCCGCGGAGGGTGGCAAGGCCCTCGACGATGCCAAGGAGGAAGATCACAAGGCAGGAGGGTTCCCCGAGGTTCGTGACTGCTTCATGATCTACGGCGGGCAAGTGGCGAACGCCTCGGCTCGGCACCGCAAGCAAGAGCGTCGGGAGGTCTGCTCGGTAAAGGTGGCGGCGCCAGTCTACCTTGACTGGTCCGACGAGCCCATCACCTTCGACCGGGCCGACCATCTAGACTACGTGCCGAGCCCGGGGAGATACCCACTCGTTGTCAACCCCATCATCGGCAACGTCAGGCTCACCAAGGTCCTCATGGACGGAGGCAGCAGCCTCAACATCATCTACGCCGAGACCCTCGGGCTTCTGCGGATCGATCTGTCCTCGGTCCGGACGGGCGCTGCGCCTTTCCACGGGATCGTCCCCAGGAAGCGCGTTCAACCCCTTGGACAACTCGACCTACCCGTCTGCTTCGGGACACCCTCCAACTTTCGAAAGGAGACCCTCACGTTTGAAGTGGTCGGGTTTCGAGGAACCTACCATGCAGTGCTGGGGAGGCCATGCTACGCCAAGTTCATGGTCGTCCCCAACTACACCTACCTCAAGCTCAAGATGCCGGGCCCCAACGGGGTCATCACCGTCGGGCCCACGTACAAACACGCGTTCGAATGCGACGTGGAGTGCGTGGAGTACGCCGAGGCCCTCGCCGAGTCCGAGGCCCTCATCGCTGACCTGGAGAGCCTCTCTAGGGAGGCGCCCGACGTGAAGCGCCATGCCGGCAACTTCGAACCAGCAGAGACGGTCAAGTCCGTCCCTCTCGACCCCTGCAACGACGCCTCCAAGCAGATCTGGATCGGTTCCGAGCTCGACCCCAAATAGGAAGCAGTGCTCGTCGACTTTCTCCGCGCAAACGCCGACATTTTCGCGTGGAGTCCCTCGGACATGCCCGGCATACCGAGGGAAGTCGCCGAGCACTCTCTGGATATCCGAGCTGGGGCCTGACCCATGAAGCAACCTCTGCGCCGATTCGACGAAGAAAAGCGCAGAGCCATAGGCGAGGAGATCCACAAGCTACTGGCGGCAGGGTTCATCAAAGAGGTATTCCATCCCGAATGGCTTGCCAACCCTGTGCTCGTGAGAAAGAAAGGGGGGAAATGGCAGATGTGTGTAGACTACACTGGTCTAAACAAAGCATGTCCGAAGGTTCCCTACCCTCTGCCTCGCATCGATCAGATCGTGGATTCCACTGCTGGGTGCGAAACCCTGTCTTTCCTCGATGCCTACTCAGGGTATCATCAGATCAGGATGAAAGAGTCCGACCAGCTCGCGACTTCATTCATCACACCCTTCGGCATGTACTGCTATGTTACAATGCCGTTTGGTTTGAGGAATGCGGGGGCAACGTACCAGCGATGCATGAACCATGTGTTTGGCGAACACATCGGCCGAACGGTTGAGGCCTACGTCGATGACATCATAGTCAAGACGAGGAAGGCCTCCGACCTCCTTTCCGACCTTGAAGCGACATTCCAATGTCTCAAGGCGAAAGGCGTGAAGCTTAATCCCGAAAAGTGTGTCTTCGGGGTCCCCCGAGGCATGCTCTTGGGGTTCATCGTCTCCGAGCGGGGCATCGAAGCCAACCCAGAGAAGATTGCAGCCATCACCAGCATGGGGCCAATCAAGGACTTGAAAGGCGTACAGAGGGTCATGGGATGTCTCGCGGCTCTGAGCCGCTTCATCTCCCGCCTCGGCGAAAGAGGTCTGCCTCTGTACCGCCTCTTAAGGAAAGCTGAGTGCTTCGCTTGGACTCCCGAGGCCGAGGAAGCCCTCGGGAACCTGAAGGCGCTCCTCACGAACGCGCCCATCTTTGTGCCCCCCGCTGCCGGAGAAGCCCTCTTGATCTACATCGCTGCAACCACCCAAGTGGTTAGCGCCACGATCGTGGTTGAGAGACGAGAAGAAGGGCATGCATTGCCCATCCAGAGGCCAGTCTACTTCATCAGTGAGGTACTGTCCGAGACCAAGATCCGCTACCCACAAATCCAGAAGCTGCTGTACGCGGTGATCCTGACACGGCGGAAGTTGCGACACTACTTCGAGTCTCATCCGGTGACTGTGGTGTCATCCTTCCCCCTGGGAGAGATCATCCAGTCCCGAGAGGCCTCGGGTAGAATTGCGAAGTGGGCGGTGGAGATCATGGACGAGACGATCTCGTTCGCCCCTCAGAAGGCCATCAAGTCCCAGGTCTTGGCGGACTTCGTGGCTGAATGGGCCGACACCCAGCTCCCAAAGGCTCCGATCCAACCAGAGCTCTGGACCATGTTTTTCGACGAGTCGCTGATGAAGACGGGGGCCGGCGCAGGCCTCCTCTTCGTCTCGCCCCTCGGGAAGCACCTACGCTACGTACTACGCCTCCACTTCCCGGCGTCCAATAACGTGGCTGAGTACGAGGCTCTGGTAAACGGGTTGCGAATCGCCATCGAGCTAGGGGTCCGACGCCTCGACGCTCGCGGTGACTCGCAGCTCGTCATCGACCAAGTCATGAAGAACTCCCACTGCCACGACCCGAAGATGGAAGCCTACTGCGATGAGGTTCGGCGCCTGGAAGACAAGTTCTACGGGCTCGAGCTCAACCACATCGCCCGACGCTACAACGAGACTGCGGACGAGCTGGCTAAAATAGCCTCGGGACGAACAACGGTTCCCCCGGACGTATTCTCCCGAGACCTGCATCAACCCTCCGTCAAGACCGAGGACGCGCCCGAGCCCGAGGCACCTTCGGCTCTGCCCGAGGCACCTTCGGCTGAGTCCGAGGTATCCTCGGCTCAATCCGAGATACCCTCGGCCCAGTCCGAGGTACCCTCGGCATGGTCCGAGGTACCCTCGGCCCCCGAGGGTGAGGCACTGCACGTCGAGGGGGAACCGAGCGAGGTCACGCCTAATCAAAGCTGGCAGACCCCATACCTGCAATATCTCCACCGAGGGGAGCTGCCCCTCGACCAAGCCGAAGCTCGGCGGTTGGCGCGGCGCGCCAAGTCTTTCGTCTTGCTGGGAGATGGGAAGGAGCTCTACCACCACAGCCCCTCAGGCATCCTCCAGCGATGCATTTCCATCGCCGAAGGCCAGGAGCTCTTGCAAGAGATACACTCGGGGGCTTGCGACCATCGCGCAGCACCCCGAGCCCTTGTTGGAGACGCCTTCCGACAAGGTCTCTAATGACCGACGGCGGTGGCCGACGCCACCCAAATTGTCCACACCCGTGAAGGGCATCAGTTCTACGCAAGGCAGACCCACCCCTCACGGAAGACACCCAGGGGCTACACGCACCCCTAGGAAGGGCCGCTCGTCATCGCCAAAGTTCTGAAGCCCGGAACAAACAAACTGGCCGACAGTCAAGGCGAGGGTTTAGTCATCAAGGAAGGGTCGGCCTTGCCTCGGCAGAGCCCGACCCTCCCTCGGGGGCTAAAAGGGGGGAACCCCCTCTGCGTCAAAATTTTCAATCAAAAAGGCTTTTGCGTTCCCCTGGCTATGTCGGAAGCAGGACCCCAAGGAGCGAACGCGGGTGCATGTAAGTGGCAAGGCTGACTGAGCCAAGGGACTCCTGCGCCTCTGGGTTACGGATACCTCACTCGTCACCCACCATGAAAAGTGACTCCTACTTGGGGAAGCCACCCTGCTACTGACGGACGGGGCCGGTCACGCAAAATGAAAGGAAAAGGGGCACGACTTTATGCAACGATAATAAAGTGTTCAGGCCTCAGCGGCCGCAAAAAGACACACGTGCATCCAACAGAAACTGCTCTGACAGAGTTAGGCGTCGCCCGGGGAAGGAGCCGCGCCTTCGGCTTCGTCCCTGCCCTCGGCAAAGTCCACCCCGGCTTCGGACGACGACGCAGGCGGGAGGATCTCTACCTCGAAGGTGGTCGCCAGCACTGCGCTCAGACCCGCGGCGGCCGCGTCGAGCCTCTGGACTTCTGCCAGGGCGGCTTCATCTTCGTCAGGAAGGCAATACCCCTCGCTGACCCGCTCCAGGTCCACGACGTAGTGGGAAGCGAGCACGGCGAAGGTCCGCCTGATGCCATGGTGTAGCGCCTCGCGGAGTCTGCCACGCACATGATCGCCTAAGGCCTGCAGGCGACTTTGAGGGGAGCTTCCTGAGGGGACGTCACCGAAGCCAAAGACCCGGCAAAAGTCCAAGATGGCCTCGGACATGGCCGCGTGGTCGGCGTCCCTCTGCTCGGCCGCCCCGACAAGCGCCCTGGCGGACTCATCAAGGGCGGACTCAAGCTCTACGAACAGCTAGAACGCAAGGCCTCAAACACAAGCGAAGGAAACAAGCTGAAACGAAAATCGGAAATGGCCAGGACATACCTCCGGCTCGGGCACGCTGCTCCGAAGCTGCGGCCTGGGCTACGGCTAGGTTCGCTGCAAGGGCTCCAGCCCGGCTTTCGGCCTCGGCAGCCCGGCCCCGGGATTGGTCTCGCTCATCGACGACCTGGTCGAACTCCGACTGTCGTCGCTGCATCTCTGCGCGTGCCGCTGCCGCCTCTGCGTGGGCCGCTGCCGCCTCTACTCTCAGATCGGCGCAGAGCAACCGAAGATTCGCCACTTTGGCGCCCTGCTGGGAGAGGCGCGCAGTAGCCCCGGCAAGCGAGGTCCTCAGGGATCACAGCGAGCCCCAGATATCGACCTCGTGGCGGATGAACGATGACTTGGCGGCGCTCAGATCCGTCAGATCCTAAGGGAAGGAAGCGGGGCGTCATAAGAGACGCCTTGGTCACAAAAAGGTACGCCTGAAACCATTACCTGGAGGATTTCGGGGATGTCCCTGCAGAAGACCTCCAGCGATGACCGGAGCGACCCCACCGTTGCTTCGGCGCACTTGCGGAGCTTGTCCCAAGACTGCTCCTCCCGCTCGCCGTCGAGAACGAAGAAGGGATCCGAAGCCCCACGGGTCCGGAACCGGAGCAACTGGGGCCGCTCCTCGGAGCTCCGCCGCGCAGCGACAAGGCCGCCGCTCGGTGGGACGGATCGCGCTTCCACGCCCCCCTCCTCCGAGGCACCGAGCACCGACGCCTCGGCCATCTCAGCGTCGGCAGCAACGGGTCGCTCCCCGACTGGGACGGCAGCGGCTTCAGCAGCAGTAGGCACCGGCACCGGTGGCATGTCCGGTGGGCCCGAGGCCATGTCTGCGCCAGCCGCCTCCTCCAGCACGATGGCCGCCTCGGCAGAAGAGCCGGCCTCGGGAACTCGCTCCACGATGGCTGGTGCCGCTAGAGCCCCCCGCTGTGGAGCGCCTTGCGAGAAGGCCAGCTGAACAGCGAGGCCCGGCGCGACGCTGGCTGCGGAAGCCAACGCCGTCTTAAGGGCCTTCCGGGGAGCCAGGTCGGTCAGGCCGTGGCTTCGCTTGCTGAGGAGGAAGGGAAAGTCGCGGTCGGGACATACGAATGAGAAGCAAGGACGAAGACGCTCCAAGATACTTACCCGCTCCAGGCTATGATCAACCGCGCCTGAGGGGAGGTCTCTCGGATCTCGACCCCCGAAGACACCGCCGAGGTCCACCTCGCCGCCAGCTTCGGCATCACCCTCGCCTTGGGCACCTTGGACGCCCGGGAGACGGACTGCCCGGGCGTTGCCACGGCGACCTGAGGGTCACCCTCCTGTGCTGACGGCGTGGCCGACGGCTCCCGAGAAACAGACGCCTCGGCCTGACTCCCCGGGGTCACCTCGACTTCCCCGGCCGAGGGGTCAAGTACCCCCTCGGTCTGCCCCCGCTCGTCGGACCGGGACCTCGGCGTCCCGACTCCGGGAACCGACGGCGCCAACCCACTCGGGGGCTGGCTTGACGACTCCTGGCCTAGCCTCAAACCCGGGCTAAGGCCGAGGGGGGCAGCCATGTCGTTGTCCTCGTCATCATCTTCATCACCGTCGTCGTCAGGCGTCTCCGGCGACGGCTCCCTCGGGAGCCCCTCCCTCTCCTGCCGACGACGGAGCTTCTCCAAGGCGTCTCGGGCCCGCGTCCGCTCGCGGGCCCGGGCTTTCTCCGCGTCCTTCTTCTTCTTCTTCTCCTCCGCGGCAACCTGCCGCGCTGCTCGGTCCACCGTGTCCTTCGGGACCCATGGCCGGGAAGGCTTGTGCCACCCTACCTTCTGGAGGCGAACGGAAATCCTGACCGTAAGGGCCAAAGGCAACCTGACGCAAGGAGAAGGAAGGAGCGGATACTCACCAGGGTCACACACCCGTGGTCGGGGCGCATCAAGGGCTGAGAGAAGGCGCTGGCGTCCGGTTTTCCCAACGCGACGGCCACCCACCCGTGGAGAACGTCGATGGGAAGAGGATCCGAGGACATCCACGAGCCCTCCAAGTCAGCCTCTGGTGTCATCTCCCAAAGCGGCAACCGCCGCTCCGCCAAGGGGAGCACCCTACGGCGGTGAATGGCGACAATCACTCCCGCGGCAGTAAGTCCTCCTTTCCGCAGCACCTCCAGGGCCTTGAGAAGGGGCTCGAGGTTTTTCTGCCTGTCGTGCGGGGTCCCGTAGCGCCAGGTATCGGCAGCGGCGGTGACCACCCGTTGAGAAAACGGTGGAAGCATCTCGCCGTCATTCTGGAGGTAGAACCACCGGCGCTGCCACCCTTTGTTCGAGGACGCGAGGATGGCGGGGATGTACAGCGACGCCCGCAACTGCCTCAGCTGGAGAATGCAACCGCCGGCCCGCACTGCCGCGCGGACCTTTCTCTCTCCCGTCGGCGAAGCAAAAAGCTCCGCGGAGAAGAGATGAGTCCACAAGTCCCAGTGGGGGGCGATCCCCAAGTATCCTTCGCACAACGCTGCGAAGATGGCGACCTGCGAAATGGAGTTGGGACTAAGGTTGTGCAACTCCACCTCATAGTTGTACAGGATCGCCCGCATAAAGCGGCTTGCCGGCACACCGAACCCCCGCTCGTGGAAGGAGACGAAGCTCACGACGTACCCCGGCGGTGGGACGGGGCGGTTCCGCTCGCGGGAGGAATCCACTCCGGCTGCCTCTCATCAGAGAGAGGGCGAAGTAAACCCTCGGCAACAAGATCCTCCAGGTCCTCCGCTGTGACTGTGGAGAAGGGCCATGGATCGCGCGGCGAGATGATGGTCACTCGGTCGGCCATCGTCGAGCAAAAGGGGTGGCGGCGGAAAGGACTGGGTGGGCGGTTTCCTTTTCTCCGGCTAAACCTCTCGGGTTGCGAAAACCTAAGAAGGAGGCAAGAAGCGGAGCAAAGGACCGTCGCCAGACCCTCCCCCGAGTATATAAAGACCAAGGCGAGACCCGTTCAACATTTCACCCGGACCCGTCGCGGGATTCAAAAACCCAAGGCAAAACGGCCGTTCCTCGAACGGCTCGCACACGCGCAACGACCGCCTCGCGAACCACTCGCCCCGTCGCATTAACTCCACGGCAGGACAGGCGGCGCCTCAGGCGGGAGAAGCAAGCGATGCTTCGCCTTCGCCATAATGACCGCGTCGAAAAAGGTACGCCACATCATTCGACTTCGCATCCTTTTCCTTTTCCTCTTTCTCTCTCTTACAATAGGGACCGGGAAAGGGGGATACCCCGAAAAGGACCCTTCTCCGTGAAGGAAACAGGCTCCGAGCCTCCCTACTGATCAGAGGTTCGAAGGCCGGCCCCTCGGAGGGGTTCAACGGCCGCCTCAGATCGATTGGGTTCTGCGCCCACTACTGGTCAGAGGTTCGATGGCCGGCCCCTCGAAGGGTTCAACGGCCGCCTCAGGCCACTCGGGCTCCGCGCCCACTACTGATCAGGGGTTCGTAGGCTGGCCCTCGAAGGGTTCATAGTCGCCTCAGACACAGAGCAAGGGATGACCCTGGGTACGTTCGATACATAACCAAGGCTCGGGCTACACTCCCGAGGTACCCTAGGACATTTCCGAAACCAGCGGGAGCGATCTTGTAACGGAATCCCATCAGAGGGAGGCATCGAGCCCTCGGACCCCGTCGACAGGGGACCGGGTCCGGCAGATCACCCGCAGGTACTTTTGGGCGCGCCTCTGGGCCTCTAGCCGACCCCTAACAAATGGGGCACGGACGTCCGCTCGGATTACCCGCCAGCAGCTCACCGGAAACACCATGTTCGGCGCCCTCCGAGGACAACATGGCGCTTTCCCCCCTCCTCCTTGCGGAAAGGCGACGCAGGGGCGTATGTAAAAAAGACGAGTCTGTCCTTGACCGTCCTCTCGCCCTGTGCAGAGGCTCGGGGGCTGCTCTCGTGAACCCGGCTCCGGCCAAACCGTTGACAGCGTCAACATACCAGCCCGAGAACTTGGGACCCGACCGTGCACTCGGGCTACGGCCAGCTCGCATGAGGGAACAACTAGACCAGCCAAAGTGTTGCGAAGCGCACTAAGACCTCGAAGGAGTAAAACTACTCCTCTGAGGCCTCGGGGGCTACACCCGGCGGGTGCGCTCGCGCGCACCCACCGGAACAGAATGCAAACCGAAAAAGGCTGGTCCCCTTGCAAAAAAGTGCGGCAAAAGCCTCCAAGCGAGTATTAGTACTCCCTTGGAGGCTCGGGGGCTACTGTCGGGGACCATAATTAGGGGTACCCTCAAGACCCCTAAATCTCAGTTGGTAACCCCCATCAGCACAAAGCTGCAAAGGCCTGATGGGTGCGATTAAGTCAAGGATCGGTCCATTCAAGGGACATGATCGTGCCTCGCCCGAGCCTAGCCTCGGGCAAGGGAAGCCGACCCCGGAGAACCTACGTCTCGCCCGAGGACCCCCCTCCAGCAACGGGCACACTATCGGCTCGCCCGAGGCCCAGTCTTCACCGAGAAGCAACCTTGGCCACATCGCCACGCCAACCGACCAAATCGTAGGGGCATTTAATGCAAAGGTGGCCTAACACCTTTATCCTGACGCACGCCCTCCAGTCGACAGAGCCGAAGTGACCGCAGTCACTTCGCCGCTCTACTGACCGATCTGACAAGAGGACAGCGCCACCTGCGCCGCTCCGACTGCTGAGCCACTCGACAGAGTGAGGCTGACAGCAGCCAAGGCCGACCTCGGGCGTCATAGGAAACTCCGCCTCGCCTGACCCCAGGGCTCGGACTCGGGCTCAGCCCCGGAAGATGGCGAACTCCGCTCCGCCCGACCCAGGGCTCAGACTCGGGCTCAGCCCCGGAAGACAGCGAACTCCGCTCCGCCCGACCCAAGGCTCGGACTCGGGCTTAGCCCCGGAAGACGGCGAACTCCGCTCCGCCCGACCTAGGGCTCGGACTCGGGCTCAGCCCCGGAAGACAGCGAACTCCGCTCCGCCTGACCCAGGGCTCGGACATGGGCTCAACCCCGGAAGACGACGAACTCCGCCTCACCCGACCCAGGGCTCGGACATGGGCTCAGCCCCAGAAGACGACGAACTCCACTCTGCCCGACCCAGGGCTCGGACTTGAGCTCAGCCCCAGGAGACGACGGACTCCGCTTCGCCCGACCCCAGGGCTCGGACTCAGCCCTGGCCTCAGCCGACGGTCTCCGCCTCGCCCGACCCAGGGGCTTGGACTCGACCACGGCCACGGAAGACAGACTCGACCTCGACCTCGGAGGAGCCTCCACCTCGCCCAGCCTAGGGCACGGACCGACCACGTCAACAGGAAGCGCCATCATTACCCTACCCCGAGCTGACTCAGGCTACGGGGAACAAGACCGGCATCCCATCTGGCTCGCTCCGCCAGATAGGCAATGATGGCGCCCCACACGCTCTGTGACGACGGCGGCTCTCGGCCCCCTTACGGAAGCAAGAGGACGTCAGCAAGGACTCGACAGCCCCGACAGCTGTCCTTCCGCCAGGCTCCAACGATCCTCCGACGGCCACGACACCACACGAACCGGGTGCCAAGACCTCTCCGGCTGCCACGATGGCATGTACTTAAGGCGCTAGCTCTCCTCCGCTAGACACGTAGCACTCTGCTACACCCCCCATTGTACACCTGGATCCTCTCCTTACGCCTATAAAAGGGAGGACCAGGGCCCTCTTACAGAGGGTTGGCCCGCCCGGAGAAGGACGGGACGGCGCTCGCGCAAGGCCGCTCGCTCCCACTCCCGCGTGGGCGCTTGTATCCCCCTACTTCAAGCGCACCCGACTCAGGCACGGGGCTAACACGAAGGCCGCGGGATCCGCTCTCTCATGCCTGCCTCCCTCCGGCTGCTTCCTTTCCCCCCTTCGCGTTCCACCTCGCGTCGACCCATCTGGGCTGGGGCACGCGGCGACAATTCACTCGTCGGTCCAGGGACCCCCGGGTTTCGAAACACCGACAATAATAAAACAAACTAATATTATTTCTTGGCACCATCAAGCTAACTGGGAGACACCACCTAGATCAACTCATACTCTTCATTATAGGGCGGCTCCTCTTGGACCACCTGCTCTTCACCTGTGGGAGGTTTATATATGTAACACCCTGAATTTGGGGGTATAAAATTTCTTTGCTCATATTCACAAATTCAGGTGTTACTTCCTTTTCTCATCCTTTCTCTTTCTTTTCTCTCTCAATTCTATAGGAGCTAAGTGCTTGTTTTACTTGTAATTATAGTCTAATATGTTAAACCCTAGTGGAGTATGAATTGTTGCATCATGTTGAACCCTAGATTTCACTTTTGTTTGGTGCATAATTCTCAAAAGGTCTAATTTGAATTTGGGGCTTATTTGAATTTGAATCAAATAGAATAAATAAAAGAAAAGGGAGAAACAATTCAGAATAAAAGAAAAAGGTAAAACAGCCCAACCCAGCCGCCCCCCCCGGCCTTTCGGCCCAGCCGGCCCATCTCTCCCGCGCGCGCGCCTCCCTCCCCTCCTCTCTCTGCGCAGCGGGCCCCACCTGTCGGCGCTCCCGCCCTCCGCGCACCCGCTCCTTCTCTCTCTCTGCGCAGCGGGCCCCGCCTGTCGGCGCAGCGGCCTCCCGTGCGCCCGCACTCCCTCTCTCTGCTCGGCCAGCCCCACCTGTCGGCGCCCGCTTTCCCCGTGCGCGCTCGCTCCCTCGCTCTCTCTCTGCTCGCGGGCCCGGGGTGTCAGCCCCGTCTTCCTCGCGTAACCGCCGCCGAGTCGCGCGCGCCCGCGGTCTCCGCGCCCACGTCGCGCGTGGGGAGCTCGCCCCACCTCGCCCTCGGCCACTTGAGCCCCGAGTCCCACTCGCCCTCGCCCCCTCCCTCATTTGCGCACCAACCGGCCCCCTCTCTCGCCCTCTCCCTCGCTGCGCGCACGCGCAGAGCACCGCCGCCATAACCCCCGCCGTCCCGAGCTCGGTTCCTCGTCGCCGGTGGAGCTCCGCCGCGCCCGTAGCCCCGGTGAGCTCCGCTCTGGCGTCCGCAACCCGGAACGCGCCCCAATTCCCTCTTCCCCTCCCTAATTCTCTCTGCCCGCGCTCACCCGTCGTCCGCCGTGCAGCCGCCGCCGTCGCCTCGGGCCACCGTCGCGTCTCCGTCGCTGCCGAGAGGTCCCTGGGTTTCGCCGTGAGGTAAGGAACCTCCCCCGCCCCTATTGCCCTTTGTCTTGCTCTCTGTTGCATGTGATTGCTCGCCGGAGTAGAGAAACCCCGCCGCCGAGCCGCCCCGCCGTGAATCGCCCCCCTCCGGTGCCCCTGCCCCGGCCCAAACCCCACCAGAGAGTTCCCCGTGCCCTCCCCAGCCTCTCCGGCCACTCAGGTCGCCCCGGGAGCCCGCCAGGCCCCCGCTCCCCTCGTCTCCGGCGAGCCCCTCCGCCACTGGCGCGAGCGCCGCCGCCCCAGCTAGCCGTAGGAGAGGCTCAGCCTGGCCACCCAATCCCCGCCGTTCACCCGAGATCGGGCGGCCCTGATTTAATTAGCCCCGCCTCTCTGCCACCCGACCCCGCTTGTCAGCTCGCCCGCGCGCTCGCGCTGTCCGCCCGGCCCCGCCTGTCGGTCCGCCCGCGCGCTCTGCCCGCCCGGTCCCACCTGCCAGCCGCCCGCGCGCGCTCTGCCCGCCCGGTCCCACCTGCCAGCCGCCCGCGCGCGCTCTGCCCGCCCGGCCCCGCCTGTCAGCCACCCCGAGCCGCCGCGCGCCCGCGCGCCCGCCGCAGGATCTAATCCTAGCCGTTGATCTGAGATCTAACGGCTGTAAGCGCCCGATACCCCTTCGCCCGCGCCTTTTCTTAAAAGACCCCTCGGTTTTCTGGATTTTGCGCCCGCCGTCCCTGGTTTCTCGCAGTTAAGTCCTCAGCCCTTTTACTTAATCCAAAATAGGTCCCTAGGGCATATTTTTAACCCCTAAACTTGTAAAATTCATAACTTTGCCATATGAACTCCAAATTAGGTGCTTCAAATTGCAAAATGTTCATAAAATTATTATCTATCTGATTATGCACTGTTTTCCTGCTGTTTCCATGTTCCAACTAATGGTTAATCTTTAGGATAGGATTAAGGTTATTGGAACTCTATTTTGGGATAAATGAAAGGTAGTAGACTTTAATAAAAGTTGGAGCACTTAAGTTTATGGACTCAAACCCTTAAGTTTAGGAACTTAAACCAGATAATTATTTAATTCCACCCCTGACTTAAACCTGAGTAGTGGATAATGACTCATTTTGTATAGTCCTCTACCCCAGACCTAGGGAACACCAAAGTGCCTATCCCTTTTCTGTTATGAGCTTGTGACCACTCTCTGCTGCATATGTTTGGTTTATTGTTTTTGTTTGTTATTTTCCCAAGTGCATAGTGTGAATGATTGCTTTACGTAGACAACGAGCAGTCTGTGTTTCCCGAGGCAGTTGCAGAGGAAGTCCCTGATCAGCAGTTTGGTGAAGGCAAGTGTCCTCAGTCCCATTATGTCCCATTTACTTTATAATACACTGTCCCGCATTACTTACTTGAAACCTAAGGATTGACTAGCTTTACACTTTACTTTATCCTTGATGACCTTATGGGCTATTATGGTTAGCATTCTGCTACTGCCTTAACTTAATCAATGAACATGATGTGAATATTTATGATACTGTTATCCTGGTTATGTTGATGATCTTGTGATACTCTAGGGGGCTCAGGCTGTTTCCTGAGTACCTCTCCGTAAGGACCAGTTCGTTGAGAGACCACCCGGGATAACAGTGCAACCATGAGGGTGAAATGGGGTGCCCTTAGCTAATTAATTAGAGGAACTAGAGGTGTAGTTGCTTCGCCGTCGTGCCGTCAATGGGGTCCAGGCACAGTGCTTGCTCTGCCGAGGCTGAGTGCCGAGGTTCTTTCGTTTTGCTTTTGTTAGTCACTCTCCTGCGGGGAGGGGTACTGTGTTTATCAAACTGGAGAAACCTAACGGGCAGCTATGATCTCTAGGGAATCTTTGTAAAAGCTACGTAGTGATACCCTGCCGGACCACCTAGGTAGTGGTCAATGGGGATTAGCTCTCCCCGGGCAGAAAGGGCATCATGACTCATGGGTAAAGTGTGCGACCTCTGCAGAGGGTAGTGAAACTGATATATCAGCCGTGCTCACGGTTAAGAGCAACCTTGGGATCCTCTTTGATTAGAGATACAAATGGTTCGAGATACAAGGATTATGTTATGGTTTTGGTTCGAATATGATGATGTTGTTCCTCGATGAGGAAAGGGTTCATGGGCTGGTTAATGATAAAATCTGGCTTCTACTAATGATAAATACCTGACCAACTAAAAGCAACTGCTTGAGCCTAACCCCATATAAAGCTAGTCCACTTCAGCCAAACGGGACATTTGCTGAGTACGTTGATGTGTACTCATCCTTGCTTTACCACAAAACACCAGGTTGTCCGCATTGTAACCACTGCTCAGGAGAAGGTGAAGCCGTGGAAGGAGACTTCCAGGAGTTTCAAGACTACGATGAATTCTAGGTGTGGGTTGGCGGCAACCCCCAGTCAGCTGCCTGTGAAGGCCTTATCTTTACTGCGTTTCGCTTAGCACTTTGATCTAACTGTTAAGTCGATGACTATGTGGATGTCTATGACTCTGTGATGTAATAAGTTTTTACTCTTTTATGTTATTATTCGAGCATTGTGCGATGATGTTCATTTATGTAATCGCTGTGTACGTGAGTTCTGATCCTGGCACGTACATAGTTCGCATTCGGTTTGCCTTCTGAAACCGGGTGTGACATAAGTGGTATCAGAGCCGTGCTGACTGTAGGACCGCTGACCTAGAGTAGCACTGGTCGTATTAAGGACTATTGACCTTCCCTCTCACCTTGACCTCTGATGTTACTTCAAAAGTCGGTCACCTCGACCAACCCTATGTTTTACTACATATATATGTACTATATTATGCCTTGTTAAAATTTTTATCTTATTCTGTCTATGGTTTACTCACTTGTCATATTAGTTCTGCTCTTACTCTTATGCTTACGGTGTCTTTTGTAGATGGCTCGTCTTAGACACACTGCACGTAAGTCGGTGATTCCTTTCCTGCCGTCTCGACTTGCGGAGCGTCCTCTGCACCGCACTGTGACCGGTCAGTCGAGTCACCTGGAGAGGCTGCACCACCGCCTGCGTGAGGAGCAGGAACGCCGACGCCAGCACGGAGAGCAGCAGGGCTCTTCCTCCTCATCCCAGCATGAGGTGGAGTCCGTGAGGCCCCGTTCCTCTGTTGCCCAGCTGGAGGCGCCCCTTGCACCACCGCGGGACGCTCCGGCTGTTGGAGGAGGACCTGGAGGAGATCCCGACGACGACGACTCAGACCACAGCTCGGAGTCTTCTGAGCCGCAGGAGGCGGAAGGATGGGTCGCCCGACCCATCACCCGTGACGCCGCTCGCGGTTGTCACTTCCACGACGCACTCGACACCTTGCTGCGCCAGGCTTTCGACCGGCACACCTGGTCGATCGAGTATCGTTGTGTGGTTTACCAGCACAGTCGCGGGAGGTACCCGGACCGCTGGGAGGCTACCTGCCTAGTTCGCCGTCCGGAGGATGACCTCCGGGGTGCGGAGGCCGTTTCGGAGCACTATTCCATCTCCGAGAGGGACACTGCAGAGGCGGCTATGCAGGATGCAGCACGGCGTGCACTCTCTCAGTACTGTTCTTTGTTCGGTGGGGTGGCCGACGGTCTTAACCTTCGGTACTACCCCCGCCGCCCTACTGGCAGCACAGAGAGTGTGGTTGTCTCACCTGTTGGTGAGGCTAACCCTAGGTTGAGCAGCACAGTCAACCTAGTCGCAGTGCTTAACACTGAGCTGGACCACTCTCTGGACGAGCTGAGCAGGGCTCGAACGGAGATTGCGGAGTTGCGTGCTGAGCTGGCAGAGCGCCATCACCAGGAGGGTGGTTCTCCCGCTCCTGTTGGGACTCAGCACCCATACCGCTCGCCGCCACGTGGTCACCACACTTATGGTTCCCCTGTCTGTAAGACCAGGATAGATTTGGATCCTTAGATCGTTAGCGTCGAAGTTTGTAATAATTCTTAAGTCAGATGTCTCAGTCTTAGGTAGTCAGTTTAGTTTGCTTATCAGTTGCTTCCATTCAGTTTAGTTTGCTTATCAGTTGCTTGCATGCTTGTTATGATGAACTTGTGCTGGATTTGGGTCTTTGTAATGACTGTTGCCAACCTGTGGGTTTCCCCTGCAGTTTGGCTTAGCTAGTAATATTAATGAAGTCAGTTATTTAGTTGGGAAGCCATTTACTTCTACTTTCCTTCTTATCTGAGAAGCTGTGTTGAATCATAATGAGGATCAGTGAAGCTTTTTGTTCACTCAGTGTCATGAAGAATTCTGAATTCCCTTTTCTTATGCTGGAGGGTTGTAAGATCAATGCTGATGTATGAATGTCTTCCACAGATGTCTGACAACAGGCGCCGATGCAACAGGCGTGCTCAGCAAGAGCAGCATGACCAGCAGGAGGAGCACCAGAGGCAGCCTCCCCCACCACCCCCGATGACAGTGGAGCAGATGTTCTTGATGCAGACTCAGGCAGTGCAGGCCATTGGGCAGACTCTGGCGGCCATGCAGCAGGCTCAACAGCAACCTCAACCCCAATTGCAAGTGCAGATGCCCCAGATGCCACGAGATAAGCGTGGTGAGTTCATGAGAGGGCACCCTCCTACCTTCGCCCATTCTGCCGACCCCATGGATGCAGAAGACTGGCTGCGCGCAGTGGAGAGAGAACTGCGCACCGCTCAATGTGACGACAGGGAGAAGGTTCTGTATGGCCCCCGTCAGCTAAGGGGAGCAGCCCAGTCCTGGTGGGAGTCCTACCTCGCCACCCATGCTGACCCCGAAGCCATCACCTGGGAAGAATTCAGCGAGAGTTTCCGCAGGTACCATGTGCCGGAGGGACTGATGATCGTGAAGAAGGAGGAGTTTCTGGCTCTGAAGCAGGGACCCCTGTCTGTTAGTGAATACAGAGACAAGTTTCTGCAGCTATCTCGTTATGCACCTGAGGATGTCAACACTGATGCTAAAAGGCAGTACAGGTTCATGAGGGGTTTGGTGGATCCCCTGCATTACCAGCTGATGAATCACACCTTCCCCACCTTCCAGCACCTGATCGATAGGGCAATTATGACTGAGAAGAAGCGTAAGGATATGGAAGATCGGAAGCGCAAGATGAGTGGACCCCAGACCGGAGGCATCAGCCGTCCACGTTTCTCAGGCAGTTCATCTCAGCAAGGCAGGCCTGGTCACCCACAAGGATATCAGAATCAGAACCAGCGTCCGCATCAGCAGCAGTTTCAGAGGCAGTATCAGCAGCAGCAGCAGCAGTATCGTCAGAACAGCCAGCAGGGAGGTAATCAGTATCAGAAGCAGAACAACCAGGTACCTCGCCTTCCTGCCTCAGCAGCAAACCAGAGCAACCAGGCAGCCCCAGCACAAGGAGGAGGCAGAGGATGTTTCCACTGTGGAGAACAAGGCCACTGGGCGATGCAATGCCCAAAGAAGGCGGCGCAGCAGCAGACCAACCCCAATGCTCCAACAAGGCAAGGTGTACTGCAGCCGGTAGCAGGCAATCGTAACCAAGCGTACAACCGTGGAAAGGTGAACCACTTGGAGGCCGAAGCGATCCAGGATGCACCAGATGTGGCAGTAGGTATGTTTTCAGTCGAATCTCATCCCACGAAAGTGCTATTTGATACTGGTGCAACTCATTCATTTGTCACTGCAACCTGGGTAGAATTGCATAACATCCCAGTAGAGGCAATGATGCCGCCCATGAGGATTAATTCAGTTGGTGGCAAGGTGCAAACAGATAAAATATGCTCAAATATAAGGGTGGAAATAAGGGGGATAGGGTTCCCCAGTGACTTAATATTAATAGACACCCCTGGGATAGATGTTATTCTAGGGATGAATTGGTTAATGAAGTATGAAGCGAATATTAGCTGTGACAAGAGGACCGTAACATTAAAGTCCCCGTCGGGAGAGGAGGTAGTGGCCGAGCTAAGGATGCCTAAATCAGCGGAGGGTGTCTGTCACCAGATCTCAGTTGATAGTAAGGAACCCAACCCGCTCGAGACTATCAAGGTAGTGTCGGACTTTCCGGACGTATTTCCCGAGGAGCTAACGGGCATGCCACCCGAGAGAAAGGTTGAGTTTGCCATAGAGCTTATCCCTGGTACCGCCCCCATTTCCAAAAGGGCCTACCGAGTGTCTGGACCAGAATTGGTGGAACTCAAGAAGCAGATAGATGAGATGTTAGAGAAGGGTTACATCAGACCAAGTACCTCGCCTTGGGCCGCTCCGGTGTTGTTTGTAGAGAAGAAAGATGGTACCAAAAGGATGTGCATAGACTACAGAGCCTTGAATGAAGTCACTGTCAAGAACAAGTACCCCCTGCCAAGGATAGAAGATTTGTTCGACCAGCTCAGAGGTGCCAGCGTATTCTCGAAGATAGATCTGAGGTCAGGCTACCATCAACTCAGAATCCGACCCTCGGACATACCGAAGACAGCATTCATCACCAAGTATGGGTTATATGAATTCACAGTTATGTCCTTTGGTTTGACAAATGCGCCAGCTTTCTTTATGTACCTGATGAACAGTGTGTTCATGGATTATCTGGACAAGTTTGTGGTAGTGTTTATCGATGACATTCTCATATATTCCAAAAGTGAGGAAGAGCATGTGGAGCATTTGAAGATGGTATTGCAAAGGCTACGAGAGCAACAGCTGTATGCCAAGCTAAGCAAATGCGAGTTCTGGATTCATGAAGTCTTGTTTCTGGGTCACATCATAAATCAAGATGGGTTGGCAGTGGATCCAAAGAAAGTGGCAGATATCCTGAACTGGAAAGCACCAAAGGATGTTCGTGGGATCAAGAGCTTCATTGGAATGGCTGGGTATTACCGGCGTTTCATCGAAGGCTTCTCAAAGATTGCAAGACCAATGACAGCGTTACTAGCGAAGAAAGTTGAGTTCAAGTGGACCCAAAAGTGTCAGGAAGCATTTGAAGAACTGAAAAATAGATTGACCACAGCTCCGGTGTTAGTCCTGCCTGATGTTCACAAGCCATTCTCAGTGTATTGTGATGCTTCTTACACCGGATTGGGATGCGTGCTAATGCAAGAAGGAAGAGTTGTAGCATATTCATCTCGACAGCTGAAGATCCATGAGAAAAATTACCCCACACATGACCTGGAGTTGGCAGCAGTAGTTCATGCTTTGAAGACCTGGAGACATTACCTGTATGGGCAGAAGTGTGACATTTATACAGATCATAAAAGTCTGAAGTACATATTTACCCAGTCAGAGTTAAACATGAGGCAGCGAAGATGGTTGGAATTGATCAAAGACTATGAGTTGGAGATACATTACCATCCAGGCAAGGCCAACGTGGTTGCAGATGCTTTGAGCAGGAAGAGTCAAGTCAATATGTTGGCCATGTACCCAATGCCATATGAGTTAGCCAAGGAGTTCGACAGACTGAGTCTCGGTTTCCTGAACAGCACGCAAGGAGTAACAGTGGAATTAGAGCCCACCCTAGAGCGGGAGATCAAAGAAGGACAGAAGGATGATGAAAGCATCAACAAAATCCGGCAGCTAATCTTAGAAGGAAGAGGCAAAGACTTTCGAGAGGATGAAGAGGGGGTAATATGGTTCAAGGATCGATTGTGTGTCCCCGACCTCAAACCTATTCGGGAGCTGATCCTAAAGGAAGCTCATGAGACAGCCTACTCCATACACCCGGGAAGTGAAAAGATGTATCAGGATTTAAAGAGGAGGTTTTGGTGGTATGGCATGAAAAGAGAGATCGCAGAATATGTTGCCATCTGTGATAGCTGTCAGAGAACCAAAGCAGAGCATCAAAGGCCCGCCGGATTGTTGCAGCCATTGCGGATTCCTCAGTGGAAGTGGGATGAGATCGGGATGGATTTTATAGTTGGCCTACCTCGTACCCGGGCCGGTTATGATTCCATCTGGGTGGTTGTGGACCGATTGACAAAGGTGGCCCATTTCATACCTGTGAAGACCACATATACCGGAGCAACATTAGCTGAGTTATACATGTCACGGATAGTTTGCCTTCATGGTGTGCCGAAGAAGATAGTGTCAGATCGAGGAACGCAGTTCACCTCTCATTTTTGGCAGCAGCTACAAGAAGCTTTGGGCACCCATTTGAACTTCAGCTCGGCTTATCATCCGCAGACAGACGGTCAGACTGAAAGAACTAATCAGATCCTAGAGGATATGCTGAGAGCCTGTGCGTTGCAAGACAAGTCAGGATGGGATAAAAGGTTACCTTATGCAGAATTCTCCTACAACAATAGTTACCAAGCCAGCTTGAAGATGTCGCCGTTTCAGGCACTCTATGGACGGAGTTGTAGGACTCCACTGCATTGGGACCAGCCTGGTGAGAGACAGGTGTTTGGCCCCGACATCTTGCGTGAAGCCGAAGAGAATATCAAAATGGTTCGGGAGAATCTGAAGATAGCACAATCAAGGCAGCGAAGCTATGCGGACCGAAGGAGAAGAGAACTGAGTTTCGAAGTGGGAGATTACGTCTATCTGAAGGTGTCACCTATCAGGGGAGTCAGAAGGTTCGGAGTTAAAGGCAAGTTAGCACCCCGGTACGTTGGACCATATCAGATTCAAGCAAAGCGTGGAGAAGTGGCTTATCAACTCGACCTACCAGAAAGTTTGTCGGCAGTACACAATGTGTTCCACGTGTCGCAACTGAAGAAGTGTCTACGAGTACCAGAAGAACAGTTGCCAGTGGAGGGTTTGGAAGTCCAGGAGGATCTGACATACATAGAGAAGCCAACGCAGATTCTGGAGTTTGCAGACAGAGTCACCCGGAGGAGTACCATCAGAATGTGCAAAGTCAGATGGGGTCACCATTCGGAGGAAGAAGCAACCTGGGAACGAGAAGATGACCTGAAGGCCAAATACCCTGAACTCTTTGCTGACCAACCTTGAATCTCGGGGGCGAGATTCTTTTAAGGGGGATAGGTTTGTAACACCCTGAATTTGGGGGTATAAAATTTCTTTGCTCATATTCACAAATTCAGGTGTTACTTCCTTTTCTCATCCTTTCTCTTTCTTTTCTCTCTCAATTCTATAGGAGCTAAGTGCTTGTTTTACTTGTAATTATAGTCTAATATGTTAAACCCTAGTGGAGTATGAATTGTTGCATCATGTTGAACCCTAGATTTCACTTTTGTTTGGTGCATAATTCTCAAAAGGTCTAATTTGAATTTGGGGCTTATTTGAATTTGAATCAAATAGAATAAATAAAAGAAAAGGGAGAAACAATTCAGAATAAAAGAAAAAGGTAAAACAGCCCAACCCAGCCGCCCCCCCCGGCCTTTCGGCCCAGCCGGCCCATCTCTCCCGCGCGCGCGCCTCCCTCCCCTCCTCTCTCTGCGCAGCGGGCCCCACCTGTCGGCGCTCCCGCCCTCCGCGCACCCGCTCCTTCTCTCTCTCTGCGCAGCGGGCCCCGCCTGTCGGCGCAGCGGCCTCCCGTGCGCCCGCACTCCCTCTCTCTGCTCGGCCAGCCCCACCTGTCGGCGCCCGCTTTCCCCGTGCGCGCTCGCTCCCTCGCTCTCTCTCTGCTCGCGGGCCCGGGGTGTCAGCCCCGTCTTCCTCGCGTAACCGCCGCCGAGTCGCGCGCGCCCGCGGTCTCCGCGCCCACGTCGCGCGTGGGGAGCTCGCCCCACCTCGCCCTCGGCCACTTGAGCCCCGAGTCCCACTCGCCCTCGCCCCCTCCCTCATTTGCGCACCAACCGGCCCCCTCTCTCGCCCTCTCCCTCGCTGCGCGCACGCGCAGAGCACCGCCGCCATAACCCCCGCCGTCCCGAGCTCGGTTCCTCGTCGCCGGTGGAGCTCCGCCGCGCCCGTAGCCCCGGTGAGCTCCGCTCTGGCGTCCGCAACCCGGAACGCGCCCCAATTCCCTCTTCCCCTCCCTAATTCTCTCTGCCCGCGCTCACCCGTCGTCCGCCGTGCAGCCGCCGCCGTCGCCTCGGGCCACCGTCGCGTCTCCGTCGCTGCCGAGAGGTCCCTGGGTTTCGCCGTGAGGTAAGGAACCTCCCCCGCCCCTATTGCCCTTTGTCTTGCTCTCTGTTGCATGTGATTGCTCGCCGGAGTAGAGAAACCCCGCCGCCGAGCCGCCCCGCCGTGAATCGCCCCCCTCCGGTGCCCCTGCCCCGGCCCAAACCCCACCAGAGAGTTCCCCGTGCCCTCCCCAGCCTCTCCGGCCACTCAGGTCGCCCCGGGAGCCCGCCAGGCCCCCGCTCCCCTCGTCTCCGGCGAGCCCCTCCGCCACTGGCGCGAGCGCCGCCGCCCCAGCTAGCCGTAGGAGAGGCTCAGCCTGGCCACCCAATCCCCGCCGTTCACCCGAGATCGGGCGGCCCTGATTTAATTAGCCCCGCCTCTCTGCCACCCGACCCCGCTTGTCAGCTCGCCCGCGCGCTCGCGCTGTCCGCCCGGCCCCGCCTGTCGGTCCGCCCGCGCGCTCTGCCCGCCCGGTCCCACCTGCCAGCCGCCCGCGCGCGCTCTGCCCGCCCGGTCCCACCTGCCAGCCGCCCGCGCGCGCTCTGCCCGCCCGGCCCCGCCTGTCAGCCACCCCGAGCCGCCGCGCGCCCGCGCGCCCGCCGCAGGATCTAATCCTAGCCGTTGATCTGAGATCTAACGGCTGTAAGCGCCCGATACCCCTTCGCCCGCGCCTTTTCTTAAAAGACCCCTCGGTTTTCTGGATTTTGCGCCCGCCGTCCCTGGTTTCTCGCAGTTAAGTCCTCAGCCCTTTTACTTAATCCAAAATAGGTCCCTAGGGCATATTTTTAACCCCTAAACTTGTAAAATTCATAACTTTGCCATATGAACTCCAAATTAGGTGCTTCAAATTGCAAAATGTTCATAAAATTATTATCTATCTGATTATGCACTGTTTTCCTGCTGTTTCCATGTTCCAACTAATGGTTAATCTTTAGGATAGGATTAAGGTTATTGGAACTCTATTTTGGGATAAATGAAAGGTAGTAGACTTTAATAAAAGTTGGAGCACTTAAGTTTATGGACTCAAACCCTTAAGTTTAGGAACTTAAACCAGATAATTATTTAATTCCACCCCTGACTTAAACCTGAGTAGTGGATAATGACTCATTTTGTATAGTCCTCTACCCCAGACCTAGGGAACACCAAAGTGCCTATCCCTTTTCTGTTATGAGCTTGTGACCACTCTCTGCTGCATATGTTTGGTTTATTGTTTTTGTTTGTTATTTTCCCAAGTGCATAGTGTGAATGATTGCTTTACGTAGACAACGAGCAGTCTGTGTTTCCCGAGGCAGTTGCAGAGGAAGTCCCTGATCAGCAGTTTGGTGAAGGCAAGTGTCCTCAGTCCCATTATGTCCCATTTACTTTATAATACACTGTCCCGCATTACTTACTTGAAACCTAAGGATTGACTAGCTTTACACTTTACTTTATCCTTGATGACCTTATGGGCTATTATGGTTAGCATTCTGCTACTGCCTTAACTTAATCAATGAACATGATGTGAATATTTATGATACTGTTATCCTGGTTATGTTGATGATCTTGTGATACTCTAGGGGGCTCAGGCTGTTTCCTGAGTACCTCTCCGTAAGGACCAGTTCGTTGAGAGACCACCCGGGATAACAGTGCAACCATGAGGGTGAAATGGGGTGCCCTTAGCTAATTAATTAGAGGAACTAGAGGTGTAGTTGCTTCGCCGTCGTGCCGTCAATGGGGTCCAGGCACAGTGCTTGCTCTGCCGAGGCTGAGTGCCGAGGTTCTTTCGTTTTGCTTTTGTTAGTCACTCTCCTGCGGGGAGGGGTACTGTGTTTATCAAACTGGAGAAACCTAACGGGCAGCTATGATCTCTAGGGAATCTTTGTAAAAGCTACGTAGTGATACCCTGCCGGACCACCTAGGTAGTGGTCAATGGGGATTAGCTCTCCCCGGGCAGAAAGGGCATCATGACTCATGGGTAAAGTGTGCGACCTCTGCAGAGGGTAGTGAAACTGATATATCAGCCGTGCTCACGGTTAAGAGCAACCTTGGGATCCTCTTTGATTAGAGATACAAATGGTTCGAGATACAAGGATTATGTTATGGTTTTGGTTCGAATATGATGATGTTGTTCCTCGATGAGGAAAGGGTTCATGGGCTGGTTAATGATAAAATCTGGCTTCTACTAATGATAAATACCTGACCAACTAAAAGCAACTGCTTGAGCCTAACCCCATATAAAGCTAGTCCACTTCAGCCAAACGGGACATTTGCTGAGTACGTTGATGTGTACTCATCCTTGCTTTACCACAAAACACCAGGTTGTCCGCATTGTAACCACTGCTCAGGAGAAGGTGAAGCCGTGGAAGGAGACTTCCAGGAGTTTCAAGACTACGATGAATTCTAGGTGTGGGTTGGCGGCAACCCCCAGTCAGCTGCCTGTGAAGGCCTTATCTTTACTGCGTTTCGCTTAGCACTTTGATCTAACTGTTAAGTCGATGACTATGTGGATGTCTATGACTCTGTGATGTAATAAGTTTTTACTCTTTTATGTTATTATTCGAGCATTGTGCGATGATGTTCATTTATGTAATCGCTGTGTACGTGAGTTCTGATCCTGGCACGTACATAGTTCGCATTCGGTTTGCCTTCTGAAACCGGGTGTGACAATATATCGCTAGAGTGAGCTCATAAAAGATCATAGCTCAACAAGTTGTGGAGAATAATGTGCATGAACTCACCAAAGGTGGGAGCTCATGTGAAGTGTAAGGCTGATCAACAAATAATGGTTAAAGCTGAGCATTGCTTTTAATAAGTTGGTCAAATTTTATTAGCAGTTACTAAATGTAAGTAAATACCAAACCAAAGTAATAAATAGATTAAATTAATAATAAATCCCAATGCGATGCAAATGATAAATTGAATTTAATTCCATAAGTTAATCATGTGAGTGTCCGAGCCACTCATGACCGTGAGCACGTCTGATATACCAGTTTTATACTCTACAGAGGTTGTGCATCTATACCCACAAGTCATGTTACCCATCTGCCAAGGGATCGCAACTCTCATACACCTCTACCAAGGAAGCGAGGCAGGGTAACACTACGAGGCCTTTACAAAGTTCCACTAGCTTCAGAAAACCCGCTACAGTTTCTAGGAAGGTTCAATGCAGGGATTCCTCGCCTGACCGCCATCGCAGCAAAATCAACCCAAGGACCACCCTACACTGACCACTCCCCTACTGCCCTTGCCCCTTTCCGATAAGGTAGTCATCCACTAGCTTTCCTAATTAGTCAGTCAAGGGCGTCCCATACCACCCTTGTGGTAGCACTGTTTTCTCGGGTGGTTCTCCATGTTCTAATTAACAATATGATCTTATCATGAACAGTAAATAACAAATTGATAACAAAAGCATGATCATGAATAATGTGTATCTCCATACCCAAAACCACATAAAGCAATAGCAGATACTACCCAAAAAGTTCAGTGGTAAACAAGGTATAAAGATAGTCAAACTAGGGTAACCTATTCGGTCCCATCAAGATTAACCTAGGCAGATCATAATGATTAAAAGGAACATTATTGGGTAAATAGAAGTGATCAAGGGCACAACTTTCCTTTAACGAGCTCTTGCTCAGCAGTCTCCACCTGCTGAACACCGGGATCCTCTGTAGCTGGCTCGTCTACTCGCAACAGTACAAACAAACATGGTATAGTAGAAATTAACATCACACCAAATAGTAGAACAAAATGTATGATAATATTCTACATGTCGTAACGAGATTGTAGGAACAAGAATCACAAAATTCAGAGTTACGGTTATCGAGCTATGAATTTCTGAAGTTACTTAGTGCCTAGTATAGGATAATTCAAGTGAATAATTTTAATCCAAATTTCATGGCAATACAGAGTTACTAGGTGATAAACAATTTTAAAACAAAATTAATGCCACTGGAATGGATCAATTTGGAGTTAAAATGAATAAAATGTGATTTATACAAGTTTCTGGAATTATTTTTGTACTAAAAATCAATTTCTATAATTAATTATCTGATTTTTCTGCTCTCTGGACTGCGCGCATAAAAACAGAGAAGCCTGGGTTTAAGCTTACAAATTCATCCAGACTCAGCCTATACCGAAATGTACTGCGGGTTAATTTCCATTTTGCGCGGGGTCCTATTTGTAAAACTATCGGTCGAAAGGGTATCGGCCCATAGGAGTCGTCCGATCCAAGACCGAGCGCCAAGATTAGATTTCATTTTAAACAAAGCGGTACGCACTGTCGGTCGCTTGATTAGAATCCGACCGCTAGGATTGAAGTAACCCGGAGCCCTTGGATCATCGATCAGCGCACACTATTTAATT
This sequence comes from Zea luxurians, assembly GCA_029449295.1. NCBI lineage: Eukaryota > Viridiplantae > Streptophyta > Magnoliopsida > Poales > Poaceae > Zea > Zea luxurians. Next base: position 34,396,438 of record JAOPSE010000005.1, on the reverse strand, counting down.
CACCGAAGGGTTACGCTCAATCTAATCGCGACTGTTGGTCTAAGATCCAACGGTCCCCATGCCTGACCTGTTCTCGTCCGCACACTAGTTGATCACCGGCCGAGATTGATTTGGTCGAAGCGTTACACTGATTCTAATCATGGTCGTCCAAAACCGATCGACGGTGCATGAGCATCGTTCCCACCACAGCCGAGTAGAGCGGCTGGGCGCACGTTCGCTGACGGCGACGCCCCTGTATTCCTTGACCCCGAGTTCCAGTGGCTAACCCCCCAAGCCCCCAAGTGCAATACAACCTATACTTCCTTGTGAATGCGGTAGGGCACTCTTACCGGTGTTTATCGTAGCACAGCACCGACCACGGGGAAGAACGGCTCCGCGATGGCAAGGAGGTCCGGTGAGCAATTCCCTCCACCCGACGCCTGATTTGCCCCATCGAGACCACGAACAGCTTCACCACGCGCCAGCGATGCACCATGGCCCGACCACACGTCTAGATCGATAAGGGGGCGAGCTTTCCCCGGGCGGTGGTGTCAACGACACGTCAAACTCCCACGGCGAGGGCTTTGGGTTGCCTGGTACGGTGCGGATGGGCATGCAAGCGGGGACCCCTCCCATCATATAGGCGCGAGCACTGCAGATTAGGCCAGCTGGGGCCTAGGTTCTCGGCGCGACGGTTGAGGCTCGCCCGCCATGTGCACGTAGTGGGCAGGATAGCTTCCTGGACTCCGGGCCCCACTAGTCAGTGATTGCGGCATCTCGGTCCCGTTTGTCAGCGAACGGTTGGAGGGGTTACACCGCATGACCGACAAACGGGCCCTGCCTATCGGCGCGGGCATAGGTTTGGGCTACAAAGAGAGGAGGCTAGGTGGGCCAAGGCAAGGGATTGGGCCCAGCGCCTGTTTTCCAATTTCCTTTCTTTTTTCTTTTTATTTTCTATTTTATTTCCTTCCTTTCCAAATTCACAACTTAAATTCCTATTTAAATTCAAACTTCATGGTAAATTTTGTCTTCACATTAAATGTCCAACTTAAACATGGTATGAGATGAATTTTATGGCAGTGAAGCAAGAGCAAGGACTTTGCACCGATGGAGATAGTGCAATGGTGAAGAGCAAGCTAAGTTGAGATTGACGAACCAAAAGGTCCATGTGATGATATGGAGTGGATCATATCATTAAAGGATATCAAGCCAAGAATTAATTTGGGCTATTAATCAAGCGACTTGATGAAGGGTGATAGAGGAACTTAATGCTATGAACAATGATCAAAAGGTAGCATGGTTTGCTACACTATGGATGACCATTGTTCATCATTTGATGAAGGACTCTGATGCTATGTGCAACAGTCAAAGTGCCATCATTTGAAGAGATGGAATTGAATGAGCGAGGCTGTGAGACCCTGTTTCATTTTGGTAATTGATTTGTTCAAAGGTAGCATGGTTCGCTACACTATGAATGACCATTGTTCATCATTTGATAAAGGACTCTCATGCTATGTGCAACAGTCAAAGCGCCATCATTTGAAGAGATGGAATTGAATGAGCAAGGTTGTGAGACCCTGTTTCGTTTTGGTAATTAATTTACAACTTAGGTGGAGTAATAAGTTGTCACACTCGGGTTTTAGGGGCCAAAACTCGGGCGTGAACTTCACCAAGTGTGCTGGGATCAAGTCTCACACATATGATGACACATGGTACAGAAACGAATGTCACATCATTAATATATAATGGAGTTATGTACAAAATAATTAAATAATTACATCATATGAAGACAACAATCCAGCAACCCAAAGTTGACTGGGAGACGACGGCCTAGACCACTCACGAACTCATCATAACGTCCTTCATGCACCTCATCCAGTGGTACCTGCTCTTGACCTGGGAGGATGTGAGTACAGCAAGGGTGAGCTCACATAGGTTCATCGCTCAACAAGTTGTGGGGAATAATGTGTATGAACTCACCAAAGGTGGGAGCTCATGTGAAGTGTAAGGCTTACCAAAGAGGATGGTTAAAGTTGAGCATTGCTTTTAAAGTTGGTCAAAATTTTGTTAGCAGTTACTAAGCATAAGTAGATACCAACCCGAATAAGTAAGAGATTACAATTTAATAACAACACCCACAATGCAATGCAATGCAAATGATAGATTAAGTTTAATTCCATAATTTAATCATGTGAGGGTCCGAGCTGCTCATGCCCGTGAGCACAGTTGATATACCAGTTTTACAGTCTGCAGAGGTTGCGCATCTTTACTGAAAGTCGCCTAGAGGGGGGATGAATAGGTGAAACTTGAAATTTACAAACTCAAACTTGCACTAAGGCCGGGGTTAGCGTTAGAATTAAATCGGAGTGCAAAAGATAGTTCGCCTTGCCGAGAGTTACTCAATTAATGCGGATAATCCTTTGAGAGCAAACTCAAATCAATATGGGCAAGAGAACTTTAGAGAGAGGAATGAGGGGAACAAATCAAGTGAAGATCAATGCAAGTGGACACGATGATTTGTTTACTGAGGTTCGATTCCAAAGAACCTAGTCTCCGTTGAGGAGGCCACAAAGGCTGGGTCTATTTCAACCCTTTCCCTCTCTCAATCGGTCACTTAGATCGGTTGAGTGCTTCGTCTTAATCTCACGGGTCACTAAGACCCCACAAGGATCACCACACAATTAGGTGTCTCTTGCTTGCTTTACAACACACAGAGAGTTTAGAGAGAGATGAAGAAAGCACGATTAAGAAAAGCCAAGCAACAAGAGCAACAAATGAAACACGAATCACACTCTCTCAAGTCACTAATCACTAATGATCACTTCTCAATTGTGGAACTTGGAGAGATTGGAAGTTTTGAATGTGTCTTGGAATAGATTGGTAGCTCTTGTATTGAATGTGTATGAGTGGAATGCTTGCATGATGTTGAATGGAGGTGGTTGGGGTTGTATTTATAGCCTCCAACCACTTCCTAGCTGTTCCTCCTTTTCTGCTGATCTCGGACGGTCCTAGCCCCTGGTCCGAACGGTTCGCCCCTGCACATCGACGGCTGAAATCGCAACGGTCAGCAGTAACGGCTATAGAGCATTTAATGCGTCGTCAGATGTCAGATAAAGCAGTCGTGGACGGTCCGGTCGTGCACCCCGGACGGTCCGCGAGGACGCTAAAAATGAATTTTACCGAACCCGTCACCTTCGGGTTTTTCTGGTTTTACAACGACCGGACGGTCCGTGCCTGAGGTCGGACAGTCCGCGCTTGGTCTCGGACGGTGCTCGCTTCTCCATCGGACAGTCCGTAGTGTAAACTTGTGTTTTTGCAATGTTCCTGTCCGAGGCTCACTCTAGTGTCGCGGACGGTCTGCACATAGGTGTTTTTCCAAAAAGCTTCTCCTATCCAAAATAATCTATGGTATTCTGGACAGTCGACTTAGATTTGTTGTAGATGAACTTATACACCTGAGAAATGATCAACTAGGCAAACTAGTTAGTCCATAAGGTTTATGATGGTTGTCAAACACCAAAATCGATTATAGGAAATGTTTAAGTCCATTTCCCTTTCAATCTCCCCCTTTTTGGTGATTGATGCCAACACACACCAAAGCAAATATATAGTGAGGAATGCAACTAGTTTGCAACTTTGACAGATGAGCATAAGTTACTTTGAAATAAAAGCATTTCTAAGCATATAAGTTTGATTTGATATATTTAACATTTTGGACCACATTTGCACCACTTTGCTTGTTTTGTAAATATTTTGGAAAAAGTCTTTTCAAATTCTTTTGCAAATAGCCAAAAGGTATAGGAATATGATTTCTAGAAGCATTTTTAAGATTTGAAATTCCTCCCCCTATTTCAAATGCTTTTCCTTTGACTAAATAAAAGCTCCCCTGAAGAAATTCTCCCCTTAGCTTTCAAGAGGGTTTTTTTAAATGATTTTCCCTTTTTTGAAACAGATACTAAATGAAATTATACCAATTGAAATTTTATACTTATTGAAGTTTTGACACCAAATGAGATACCTATTGAAAATTTTGAGACTAACTGAAATACCAATTGAAATAATTTCTTCCTTTAGTTTTTGAAAATTTTAAAATTTTAAAGTGGTGGGGCGGTCCTTTTGGCTTTGGGCTTAATACTTTCTCCCCCTTTGGTATTAATCGCCAAAAACGGAGAACTCGAGAGCCCTAGAATTCTCCCCTTTTGGGGCTTATTTTCTCCCCCTTTGATAAAATAAATATGAGTGAAAGGTTATACCAATTGAGATTTTCCTAAGTAAAGGCAAAGGATAAGTGATACCGTCAGAGTTGGAGTGGAAGCCTTGCCTTTGCCTAATACTCCATTTCCCTTTAAATATAAGACTAAACATAGAAGTATACTTGAAAGCACATTATTCTTACCCTTGGTACAAGAAGAATAAGAAAGATGCATTTGTACCAAAATGAAAGAGACATGATCAAAGGTATATTGTCGGCGTTTCGAGACCGGGGGGTCCCTAAGCCGACGAGTGAGTGTGCCGCGTGCCCCAGCCCAGATGGGTCGAGCGCGTGGGCGAGCGCGAAGGGGGGAAAAGCGAGGTGGCCGGAGCCGAGTCGTGAGGGGGGTGGAGATCCCGCGGCCCTCGTGTTCGTCCCGCGCCCAGGTCGGGTGCGCTTGCAGTAGGGGGTTACAAGTGTCCACGCGGGTGAGGGAAGCGAGCGGCCCCAAGAGAGCGCCTGCCCCTGCCCTCGTTCCCGCGGGGCCAACCCTCTCTAAGAAGGCCCTGGTCCTTCCTTTTATAGGCGTAAGGAGAGGATCCAGGTGTACAATGGGGGTGCAGCAGAGTGCTACGTGTCTAGCGGGGGAGAGCTAGTGCCCTAAGTACATGCCAAGGTGGCAGCCGGAGAGATCTTGGCACCCAGCTGGTGTGGTGTCGTGGCTGTCGGAGGAGTAACGGAGCCTGGTGGAGGGACAGCTGTCGGAGCGGTTGGGCCCTTGCTGACGTCCCCCTGCTTCCGTAAGGGAGCTGAGAGCCGCCGTCGTCATGGGTCTAGCGGGGTGCCATCATTGCCTATCTGGCGGAGCTAGCCAGATGGGACGTCGGTCCTGTTCTCTGTGGCCCGAGTCGGCTCGGGGTAGGGTGATGATGGCGCTTCCTGTTGACGTGGCGGACTTGTGCCCTAGGTCGGGCGACGTGGAGGCTCCTCCGAAGCCGAGGTCGAGTCTGTCCTGCATGGCCGAGGCCGAGCCCGAGCTCCTGGGTCGGGCGAGGCGGAGGTCGTTTGGCAGAGGCCAAGGCGGAGTCCGACCCTTGGGGTCGGGCGAGGCGGAGTTCGTCGTCTTCCGAGGCCTTAGCCCGAGTCCGAGCCCTGGGTCGGGCAGAGCGGAGTTCGCCGTCTTCCGGGGCCTTAGCCCGAGTCCGAGCCCTGGGTCGGGCGGAGCGGAGTTCGCCGTCTTCCGGGGCCTTAGCCCGAGTCTGAGCCCTGGGTCGGGCGGAGCGGAGTTCGCCGTCTTCCGGGGCTTTATCCCGAGTCCGAGCCCTGGGTCGGGCGGAGCGGAATTCGCCGTCTTCTGGGGCCTTAGCCCGAGTCCGAGCCCTGGGTCGGGCGGAGCGGAGTTCGCCGTCTTCCGGGGCCTTAGCCCGAGTCCGAGCCCTGGGTCGGGCGGAGCTTCCTATGGCGCCTTTGGCAAGGCCTGGCTGCCTGTCAGTCTCACTCTGTCAAGTGGCACTGCAGTCGGGATGGCGCAGGCGGCGCTGTCCTTCTGTCAGACCGGTCAGTGGAGCGGCGAAGTGACGGCGGTCACTTCGGCTCTGCCAGGGGGCGCGCGTCAGGATAGAGGTGCCAGGCTACCTTTGCGTTAAATGCCCCTGTGACTTGGTCGGTCGGAGCGGCGATTTAGTCAGGGTTGCTTCTTAACGAAGGCAAGGCCTCGGGCGAGCCGGAGGTGCGTCTGCCGTAAAAAGGGGGCCTCGGGCGAGACGGAAACACCTCAGGGTCGGCTGCCCTTGCCCGAGGCTAGGCTCGGGCGAGGCGTGATCGAGTCGCTCGTATGGACTGATCCCTGACTTAATCGCACCCATCAGGCCTCTGCAGCTTTATGCTGATGGGGGTTACCAGCTGAGAATTAGGCGTCTTGAGGGTACCCCTAATTATGGTCCCCGACAATAGCCCCCGAGCCTCGAAGGGAGTGTTAGCACTCGCTTGGAGGCTTTCGTCGCACTTTTTTGCAAGGGGACCAGCCTTTCTCGGTTGCATTTTGTTCCGGTGGGTGCGCGCGAGCGCACCCGCCGGGTGTAGCCCCCGAGGCCTCGGAGGAGTGGTTTCACTCCTTCGAGGTCTTAATGCCTTGCGTAACGCTTCGGCTGGTCTGGTGGTTCCCTCATGCGAACTGGCCGTAGCCCGGGAGCACTGTCGGGGCCCAAGTTCTCGGGCTGGTATGTTGACGCTGTCAACGGTTTGGCCGGAGCCGGGTTTGCGAGAGCAGCCCCCGAGCCTCCGCACAGGGCGAGAGGGCGATCAGGGACAGACTCGGCTTTTTTACATACGCCCCTACGTCGCCTTTCCGCAAGGAGGAGGGGGGAGAGCGCCATGTTACCCTCGATGGGCACCGAACATGGTGTCTCCGGTGAGCTGCAAGCGGGTAATCCGAGTGGACGTCCGTGCCCCGTTCGTTGGGGGTCGGCTAGGGGCCCGGAGGCACGCCCAAAAGTACCTGCGGGTGATCTGCCGGACCCGGTCCCCTGGCGACGGGGTCCGAGGGCTCGATGCCTCCCTCCGATGGGATTCCGTTACAGGATCGTTCCCGCGGGTCTCGGAAATGTCCTAGGGTACCTCGGGAGCGCAGCCCGAGCCTCGGTTATGTATTGAACGTACCCCTGGTCATCCCTCGCTCGGTGTCTGAGGCGACTGTGAACCCTTCGGGGGGCCAGCCTTCGAACCCCTGATCAGTAATGGGCGCGGAGCCCGAGTAGCCTGAGGCGGCCGTGGAACCCTTCGGGGGGCCGACCTTCGAACCCCTGACCAGTAGTGGGTGTCGGGCCCACGCGATCTGAGGCGGCTGTTGAACCCTTCGGGGGGCCAGCCTTCGAACCCCTGATCAGTAAGGAGGCTCGGAGCCTAGTCCCTTCACGGGGAAGGATCCCTTTAGAGGTATCCCCTTTCCCGGTCCCTGTTGCAAGAGATAGAGAAAGAGGAAAAAGGAAAAAAGGATGCGAAATTGAACGACGCGGCGTACCTTTTTTTGGTGTGGTCGTTTTGGCGAAGGCGAAGCGTCGCCAGCTGCTCCTGTCAGAAGCGCCGCCTGTCCAGCCGCGGAGTTAATGCGACGGGGCGAGTAGTTGGCGAGGCTGCCGTTGCGCGTGCGCGAGCCGTTCGAGGAACGGGTCACGGGTGCGTCGTCTTCACGCCGTGAGAGGGGGTTCTCTCGCCGCCTCCGGATGGGACGTGAGCTTGGCTGACGGCGTGACCGCTGCTCCCGCGTTCCTGCCACCGTCATTACTGCCGGCCCACTTTTGACCGCGTCTGACCGCTGCGTCAGGCTGGCGCTGCTGGGTCGCGCACTGGGTCGCCTCGGGTCACGGTATCGGTTCCGTAATCGAGGAGGTGCGGTGGTGGCGCAAGTGGTACAGTTGCTTGCATGCAGCATCCGGCGCGCCGGTCGCGCGACGCGTGGGCTTGGGCCTCCGTGCTGGCATGTCAGGAGTCGGAGAGGCGCGTCCACTTGGCGTGGTTGCATGCTGCCTGCATGGCTGCCTGCCCCTTTCGCCCGTTGGCCTGGGCAAAAGTGGAGGGTCACTTGTAACCGCTGGGTGGTTGCGCGCGCCGTGCGCGGCGGTTTGGCTTCTTCTGCTCGGAGCCGGTCTGCATGACATGCGGGACCCAGCCCCCGCGCCGCAGGGGAGGGCTTTGGAGGCGTGTTGGAGAAGACTCAGCCCGTGACGGTTTGGGGCGCAAGCAGGGAGAGTCGCCTTTAAAAGGAGGGCGACCCCTTCCATAAGGCGACCATGTCTTCTTCCTCCCTGATGCACCGTGTCTTTCCACCTTCCAAGCCCCCGGATGGGGGAAACCGCCGTCTTTTCGCCTCATCGTTGGAGGAACGCGACTCCGTGGGAGTTGGTACCTTTCAGCCATCGTTCGGCTTCAAGGATTTTCATCAGGCAGCCCGGTCGCTCCCCTCCGCTGGGGGTCACCCGAGACGGTGACCACCAGCTCCCGGGTGGGGAGGGGCAAACCGGGCTGCGATCTTGGTCCCACCCTCAGCTTCAAGGATGTTCATCATCCTCGCTGGGGTGGGTGCCGGGCTGAGCTGGCGCTCTACCTCCCGCACGGGTTCGTGGGTCATCCTCTCCCGCAACATTCGAGGGAGAGGGCGCTCACTGGCCCTGCGGGCGGCCCGGACTTCGACAACGCGGGGTGGATCGACGGCGGGCGTCGTCACCTCCAGCGTGTCGGGTCCGCTGGCTTGGCTCCCGGCGGCCCCTTCTGTTGGGGGGCGGCTGCCGCGCCGTGTACACGGGAGGACCACCTTAGACGCCGCGCGCTGCTAGGGCGACGTTCGTGTTCTAGGGTGGCCCTGCCTTTGCACCGGGGCGACGCCTTTACGCGGAGGCCGGTGCCCCACTCATCTGGGAGGACTTGAGTGGGGATCTGCCGGTTGGCTGATGGCTCCTGCCGCCGGTGCCGAGGCGGAGGCGGCTCGAGAAGTCCCCGTTGCCGACGGGATAACCGCCTCCATCCGCGCTTCGGGCCTCCGGCTCTTTGTACCTGTCCTCGCCCCTCGAGCGTCGGCGTGGGCGAGGGCAAGACTGCAGCGGCGCCTACCCTGAGGCCCGCGCTGCTGCAGTTCGGCCATCCGGAGTGGGGGCCGTCGTCGTCGTGGCCAGGGCGGGCGGCAGCGAGCCGCCCGTCGGTCTTCTGCAGCCCCGCAGGCCCGCCCCTATCGAGTGGGGTTGTTCGTACCTGCGGGGGGGAACCGGAGTTCCGTTTGTAATGGCACTTCGAATGCCAAGGTTTTTTGTTCATTTTGGCTTTCGGGGCCTGAACATGTATGTAATTACGGCACGGAGCCGCGTTTTTTTCCTCATTTTTGAGCACTAAGACTCGTCTGTTGACTATCTGAACCGCTTCACCAAGCATGAGTCACCCCGTGTCAAGGTGACAAGCGAGGTATCCGTATCCCGGAGGCGTAGGAGTCCCTCGGCTCGGTCGGCCTTGCTGTCCGAGGTTCCTCTAGCTTAGTTAAAGAGACCCCTCGGCCGCTCTTCGTCGAGCCGAGGCCAGGGGTAGCGATATCAGCATGAACAGAAGTGGAGTTGGCTCGAAAATGAAACCTGGTTGGCCGGAGCCTAGCCGGGTTGTCCGTTGGCCGGACCGACGCCCGAGTTGATCAGCCGAGGCTTTGGACCGGGCCGGCGCCCTTGGAAGATGGTTGGCCGAGGCCCCGGAGGTGGCCGGCCGAGCCGCCTGCTCGGGCCGGATTCCTGGAGAAGTCCCTGACAGCGATTGCCCGGGCGTGGTGATGACGTCGTTCTTCGGAGCGGAGAGCCTCAGACCGCGTCGCCGTCCGAGGCTAGGTCGGGCCTCGCCGAAAGTGCCGTCGATGCCGAGGGTGTTGCTGCCCCCTTCCAGCGTCAAGACCCGAGCCTGCAGGATCAGATTGTCTTGTAGCGTGTGCCTTGTGCGGCCGTCGAGGCCAGAACGCACACCCTCGCTGCGTTGTAAAGCTGCGTCTCTTTTCCTCTTGTTTCGAGTATCTGGACTTTTTGTCGGTAACAGGGATGTTTGTGCGAGCGAGAGCTGCTTCTCGCGGAAGGTGATGAGTGAGGTATCCGTATCCCGGAGGCGTGGGAGTCCCTCGGCTCGGTCAGCCTTGCCGCTTACGCGTACTTTCACCCGTCCGTGAGGCCCTGTCGCCGACTCGGTCGAGAAGGCTCGAAGGATCGCTTCGTCAGAAGGGCTTTCGAACGTAAAGACTTGTTCGATCCGCGGAGCCACTTTATCCGAACGCGAGTTACTTATCACAGAAGGTGGTGAGTGAGGTATCCGTATCCCGGAGGCGTAGGAGTCCCTCGGCTCGGTCAGCCTTGGCTGCTTACGTGTACTCCGTCGTTTTCAGGATCCACTTTCGAAGTAGCCAAAAAGCGCGAAAGACATTCTGGCAGAAAAGATCTTTTTTCGAGGAAAATTTTGACGCAGAGGGGGTTTCCCCCCTTTTAGCCCCCGAGGGAGGGTCGGGCTTTGCCGAGGCGAGGCCGACCCTTCCTTGTCGACTAAACTTTGCGTGGGTGCGAGGTATATGAACAACTTGGAAACATCTTAAGGGTAGAAGCGACGTAGCTGTTGGATGTTCCAAGCGTTGCCGTAGACCTCGCCCTGACTGTTGGCCAGCTTGTACGTTCCGGGCTTCAGAACTTTGGCGATGACGAATGGCCCCTCCCAGGGGGGCGTGAGCTTGTGCCTCCCTCGGGCGTCTTGCCGCAGCCGAAGCACCAGGTCGCCCACCTGGAGATCTCGGGGTCGGACCCCTCGGGCATGGTATCGTCGCAGGGACTGCTGATACCGCGCCGAGTGTAGTAAGGCCCTGTCCCGAGCCTCTTCCAGCTGGTCCAGCGAGTCTTCTCGGCTAGCTTGGTTGCTTTGATCATCGTAGGCCCTCGTCCTCGGGGAGCCGTATTCCAGGTCCGTGGGCAAAACGGCCTCGGCCCCGTAGACCAGGAAGAACGGCGTGAAACCCGTGGCTCGGCTCGGTGTCGTCCTCAGGCTCCAGACCACCGAGGGGAGTTCCTTCATCCATCGCTTGCCGAACTTGTTGAGGTCGTTGTAAATCCGAGGCTTGAGCCCTTGTAGAATCATGCCATTGGCACGCTCTACTTGCCCATTCGACATGGGATGAGCTACGGCAGCCCAGTCCACCCGGATGTTGTGATCCTCGCAAAAATCCAAGAATTTTTTGCCGGTGAACTGGGTGCCGTTGTCGGTGATGATGGAGTTTGGGACCCCGAAGCGATGGATGATGTTGGTGAAGAACGCCACTGCCTGCTCGGACCTGATGCTGTTCAGGGGTCAGACCTCGTTCCACTTGGAGAATTTGTCGACGGCGACCAGCAGGTGCGTGTAGCCCCCGGGCGCCTTCTGCAGAGGGCCGACGAGGTCCAGACCCCACACAGCGAAGGGCCAGGTGATGGGTATCGTCTGCAGAGCCTGAGCGGGCAGGTGGGTCTGCTTCGCATAGAATTGACACCCTTCGCAGGTGCGGACAACTCTAGTGGCGTCAGCCACCGCCGTCGGCCAGTAGAAGCCTTGCCGGAAAGCGTTCCCGACGAGGGCTCGAGGTGCTGCATGATGGCCGCAAGCCCCCGAGTGTATCTCTTGCAGGAGTTCCTGACCTTCGGCGATGGAGATGCATCGCTGGAGGATGCCCGAGGGGCTGCGGTGGTAGAGCTCCTTCTCATCGCCCAGCAAGACGAACAACTTGGCGCGTCACGCTACCCGCCGTGCCTCAGCCTGGTCGAGGGGTAGCTCTCCTTGGCGGAGATATTGCAGGTACGGGGCCCGCCAATCTTGATCAGGCGTGACCCCGCTCCGCTCCTCCTCGATGCGCAGCGCCTCGCCCTCGGGAGCCGAGGGTACCTCGGGCTGAACCGAGGACGGCTCAGGCTGGGCCGAGGTTACCTCGGACGGGGCCGAGGGCGCTTCGGGCTCGGGCGTGTCGCTGATCTTGACGGAGGGTTGGTGCAGATCCCGGGAGAAGACATCCGGGGGAACCGTCGTTCGCCCCGAGGCTATCTTTGCCAGCTCGTCCGCAGTCTCGTTGTAGCGCCGGGCGATGTGGTTAAGCTCGAGCCCGTAGAACTTGTCTTCCAGGTGTCGAACCTCATCACAGTAGGCCTCCATCTTCGGGTCGCGGCAGTGGGAGTTCTTCATGACCTGGTCGATGACGAGCTGCGAGTCGCCGCGAGCGTCGAGGCGTCGGACCCCTAGCTCGATGGCGATTCGCAATCCATTGATCAGAGCTTTGTACTCAGCCACATTGTTGGACACCGGGAAATGGAGGCGCAGCACGTAGCGCAGGTGTTTCCCGAGGGGCGAGACGAAGAGCAGGCCCGCGCCGGTTCCCGTCTTCATCAGCGACCCGTCGAAAAACATGGTCCAGAGCTCCGGTTGGATCGGAGCCGTCGGCAACTGTGTGTCGACTCATTCGGCTACGAAGTCCGCCAGTACCTGGGACTTGATGGCCTTCCGAGGGGCGAACGAGATTGTTTCGCCCATGATTTCCACCGCCCACTTTGCGATCCGTCCCGAGGCCTCTCGGCACTGGATGATCTCCCCCAGGGGGAAGGATGACACCACAGTTACCGGATGAGACTCGAAGTAATGCCGCAACTTTCGCCTCGTCAGGATCACTGCATACAGCAGCTTCTGAACTTGTGGGTAGCGGATCTTGGTTTCGGACAGCACCTCGCTGACGAAGTAAACTGGCCTCTGAATGGGCAATGCATGCCCCTCTTCTTGCCTTTCGACCATGATCGCGGCGCTAACCACCTGAGTGGTAGCGGCGACGTAGACCAAGAGGGCTTCTCCATCAGCTGGGGGTACCAAGACGGGCGCCTGGGTGAGGAGCGCCTTCAGGTTCCCGAGAGCTTCCTCGGCCTCGGGGGTCCAAGTGAAGCACTCGGCCTTCCTTAAGAGATGGTACAGAGGCAGGCCTCTTTCGCCGAGGCGCGAGATGAAACGGCTCAAGGCCGCAAGACATCCCATGACCCTCTGTACGCCTTTTAAGTCCTTGATGGGCCCCATGCTGGTGATGGCTGCGATCTTCTCCGGGTTGGCTTCGATGCCCCGCTCGGAGACGATGAATCCCAGGAGCATGCCTCGGGGCACCCCAAAGACACACTTCTCGGGATTGAGCTTGACGCCCTTTGCCTTGAGACACCGGAATGTCACTTCAAGGTCGGAGAGAAGGTCAGAGGCTTTCCTTGTCTTGACTACGATGTCATCGACGTAGGCCTCGACCGTGCGACCGATGTGTTCGCCGAACACATGGTTCATGCACCGCTGGTACGTTGCACCCGCGTTCCTCAAACCGAATGACATGGTGACGTAGCAGTACATGCCGAAGGGCGTGATGAAAGAAGTCGCGAGCTGGTCGGACTCTTTCATCTTGATTTGATGATACCCTGAGTAGGCATCGAGGAAAGACAGGGTTTCGCACCCAGCAGTGGAATCCACGATCTGATCGATGCGAGGTAGAGGGTAGGGAACCTTCGGACATGCTTTGTTGAGACCAATGTAGTCCACACACATCCGCCATTTCCCCCCTTTCTTCCTCACAAGCACAGGGTTGGCAAGCCATTCGGGATGGAATACCTCTTTGATGAACCCTGCTGCCATCAGCTTGTGGATCTCCTCGCCTATCACCCTGCGCCTTTCCTCGTCGAATCGGCGCAGAGGCTGCCTGACCGGTCGGGCTCCGGCCCGAATATCCAGCGAGTGCTCGGCGACATCCCTCGGTATGCCGGGCATGTCCGAGGGACTCCACGCAAAGACGTCGGCGTTTGCGCGGAGAAAGTCGACGAGCACTGCTTCCTATTTGGGGTCGAGCCCGGAACCGATCCGGATCTGCTTGGAGGTGTCGCCACTGGGGTCGAGAGGGACGGCCTTAACCGTCTCCGCTGGCTCGAAGTTGCCGGCGTGTCGCTTCACGTCCGGCACCTCTCGGGAGAGGTTTTCTAGGTCGGCGATGAGGGCCTCGGACTCGGCGAGGGCCTCGGCGTACTCCACGCACTCCACATCGCATTCGAACGCGTGTTTGTACGTGGGGCCGACGGTGATGACCCCGTTGGGGCCCGGCATCTTGAGCTTCAGGTAGGTGTAGTTGGGGATGGCCATGAACTTCGCGTAGCATGGCCTCCCCAATACTGCGTGGTAGGTTCCTCGGAACCCGACCACCTCGAACGTCAAAGTCTCCCTTCGGAAGTTGGAGGGTGTTCTGAAGCAGACAGGAAGGTCGAGCCGTCCGAGGGGCTGGACGCGCTTCCCAGGAATGATCCCGTGGAAGGGCGCAGCGCCTGCTCGGACGGAGGACATATCGACGCGCAGGAGCCTGAGGGTCTCGGCGTAGATGATGTTGAGGCAGCTGCCCCCATCCATCAGGACCTTGGTGAGCCTGACGTCGCCGATGATGGGATCGACGACGAGCGGGTACTTCCCCGGGCTCGGCACGTGGTCGGGGTGGTCATCTTGGTCGAAGGTGATGGGCTTGTCGGACCAGTCTAGGTAGACTGGCGCCGCCACCTTCACCGAGCAGACCTCCCGACGCTCTTGCTTACGATGCCGAGCCGAGGCATTCACCGCATGCCCTCCGTAGATCATGAAGCAGTCGCGGACCTCGGGGAACTCTCCTGCTTGGTGATCTTCCTTTTTGTCGTCGTCGCGGGCCCTGCCACCCTCAGCGGGTGGCCCGGCCTTGTGGAAGTGGCGCCGAAGCATGACGCACTCCTCGAGGGTGTGTTTGACGGGCCCCTGATGGTAAGGGCACGTCTCCTTGAGCATCTTGTCGAAGAGGTTGGCACCTCCGGGGGGCTTCCGAGGGTTCTTGTACTCGGCGGCGGCGACAAGGTCTGCGTCGGCAGCGTCGCGTTTCGCTTGCGACTTCTTCCTGCCTTTCTTCTTGGCACCGCTCGGAGTAGACGCCTCGGGAGCATCTTCCGACGGGCGGCCCTGGGGCTGCTTGTCCTTTCGGAAGATGGCCTCGACCGCCTCCTGGCCAGAGGCGAACTCGGTGGCGATGTCCATCAGCTCGCTCGCCCTGGTGGGGGTCTTGCGACCCAACTTGCTCACCAGGTCACGGCAGGTGGTGCTGGCAAGGAACGCGCCGATGACATCGGAGTCGGTGATGTTGGGTAGTTCGGTGCGCTGCTTCGAGAATCGCCGGATGTAGTCCCGAAGAGACTCTCCCGGCTGTTGCCGGCAGCTTCGGAGGTCCCAGGAATTCCCGTGGCGCACGTACGTGCCCTGGAAGTTGCCAGCGAAAGCTTGGACCAAATCCTCCCAGTTGGAAACCTGCCCCGGAGGCAGGTGCTCCAACCAAGCGCGAGCAGTGTCGGAGAGGAACAGGGGGAGGTTGCGGATGATGAGGTTGTCGTCGTCCGTTCCACCCAGTTGACAGGCCAGGCGGTAGTCCGCGAGCCACAACTCCGGTCTTGTTTCCCCCGAGTACTTTGTGATAGTAGTCGGGGGTCGGAATCGGGCCGGAAACGGCGCCCGCCGGATGGCCCGGCTGAAGACCTGCGTACCGGGTGGTTCGGGCGAGGGACTCCGATCCTCCCCGCTGTCGTAGCGTCCCCCACGCCTGGGGTGATAGCCTCGGCGCACCCTTTCGTCGAGGCGGGCCCGACGGTCGCGATGAGGGTGCTCGTCGCCGAGGTGGCCCGGGGCCGCAGGCGTGGTGTTGCGCGTGCGCCCGGTGTAGTCTGAGGCTTCCCGCATGAGTCGGGAAGTCGCGGCACGAGGTTCCGAGGGGTGCCCCTTCCTGCGGGAGGCAGAGCTCTCGGCCCGCTGGGCCGCAGCGCCTTCCAGGAGATGCTTGAGCTCTCCCTGGATTCGCCGACCCTCGGTGGTTGATGATTCCGGCATCGCGCGGAGGAGCATCGCCGCGGCTGCCAGGTCCTGACCGGTCCCGCTGGATGCGGGTGGCGGCCTGTCCCTGGCATCGTTGGCGATGCGGTGCTGGAGACCCTGGGGCAGGTGACGTATTTCTCCGGCCGGGGGCTGGCCCGCCCATACCTGCACGACGTCCCGGCGGATCGACTCGAGCGCTCCTGCTCCCTCGTCGAGCCTGGCCTGCGCCCCGCGGACTTGCTCGAGCTGTGGGTCGTGACCCCCCCGCCGGAACGGGGACCACAGCTAGCTCCCGCGGGATGTCGGCGTGAGGCACTGGCCTAGGGAGATCACCATCCTCCGGCATGCCAAGACGGTTGCCTCCGGAGGGATCCCCTAGCTCGACGTGGAAACATTCGCGGCTCGGGCCGCAGTCCTTGTCGTCAAGGCTGCGGCTGCCGTCGGAACAGTCGGAGAGGCAGTAGTTGCATGCGGTCATGAAGTCCCGCATGGCACTGGGGTTGCCAGATCCAGAGAAATCCCAGCAGATGCTGGGGTCGTCATCTTCCTCGGACCCAGAGGGCCCGTAGGTCGAGACGCCCGTCAATCAATCCCAAGGCGACCGCACACGAAACCCAAGAGAGGTTGTACTCGCCTCAACGTGAGCGCCCGTGAGAGCAAGGTCGCTAGGCGGGTTGAGGTCGAGTCGAAATGACGAAGGATGGGAATCGGTCGGTACCTTTTGGTCGACGAAGAGCGACGAAGTCACATCGGGGGCTGATCGCGCCGTTGTCCTGGGTACGAGGGCGACGTCCTTTAGGCCCTCCGTGAGCGTGCTAGCGTCGTCCACTTGCTCGGGGTTGGCGTGTTGCGGGGGAACGGCGCTCGCCTTCGCCTCAAACGCGAGGGTGACGCCCGACGCGTCCTCCGTTGGGGCGCAGGGGATGTCGATTCGCTCGACAGCCGACGGAGCGCAGCCTCCCGCTCGGCCCTGGTTGCCCCGCCTCCTCCTCCGATGGCGAGGGAGAGGATGGGGCAAGCTCGAATGTTGTTCTTCCCCCACGCGGGGAAGACGTCGTCGATTCCGCCGCCGGCGGGCGGGCTGTCGGCCACCATTGTCGTCGTTGCGCGGCGGTGGAAGGAGTATCATGTCGTAGCTGCCGTCGAAAGACATGAACTCGAGGCTTCCGAAACGGAGCACCGTCCCGGGTTGGAGAGGTCGTTGGAGACTGCCCATCTGGAGCTTGACGGGAAACTGCTCGTCAACACGCAGCAGGCCCCTACCTGGCGCGCCAACTGTTGGCGTTTCGAGACCGGGGGGTCCCTAAGCCAACGAGTGAGTGTGTCGCGTGCCCCAGCCCAGATGGGTCGAGCGCGTGGGCGAGCGCGAAGGGGGGAAAAGCGAGGTGGCCGGAGCCGAGTCGTGAGGGAGGTGGAGATCCCGCGGCCCTCGTGTTCGTCCCGTGCCCAGGTCGGGTGCGCTTGCAGTAGGGGGTTACAAGCGTCCACGCGGGTGAGGGAAGCGAGCGGCCCCAAGAGAGCGCCTGCCCCTGCCCTCGTTCCCGCGGGGCCAACCCTCTCTAAGAAGGCCCTGGTCCTTCCTTTTATAGGCGTAAGGAGAGGATCCAGGTGTACAATGGGGGTGCAGCAGAGTGCTACGTGTCTAGCGGGGGAGAGCTAGTGCCCTAAGTACATGCCAAGGTGGCAGCCGGAGAGATCTTGGCACCCAGCTGGTGTGGTGTCGTGGCTGTCGGAGGAGTAACGGAGCTTGGTGGAGGGACAGCTGTCGGAGCGGTTGGGCCCTTGCTGACGTCCCCCTGCTTCCGTAAGGGAGCTGAGAGCCGCCGTCGTCATGGGTCTAGCGGGGCGCCATCATTGCCTATCTGGCGGAGCTAGCCAGATGGGACGTCGGTCCTGTTCTCTGTGGCCCGAGTCGGCTCGGGGTAGGGTGATGATGGCGCTTCCTGTTGACGTGGTGGACTTGTGCCCTAGGTCGGGCGACGTGGAGGCTCCTCCGAAGCCGAGGTCGAGTCTGTCCTGCATGGCCGAGGCCGAGCCCGAGCTCCTGGGTCGGGCGAGGCGGAGGTCGTTTGGCAGAGGCCAAGGCGGAGTCCGACCCTTGGGGTCGGGCGAGGCGGAGTTCGTCGTCTTCCGGGGCCTTAGCCCGAGTCCGAGCCCTGGGTCGGGCGGAGCGGAGTTCGCCGTCTTCCGGGGCCTTAGCCCGAGTCCGAGCCCTGGGTCGGGCGGAGCGGAGTTCGCCGTCTTCCGGGGCTTTAGCCCGAGTCCGAGCCCTGGGTCGGGCGGAGCGGAATTCGCCGTCTTCCGGGGCCTTAGCCCGAGTCCGAGCCCTGGGTCGGGCGGAGCGGAGTTCGCCGTCTTCCGGGGCCTTAGCCCGAGTCCGAGCCCTAGGTCGGGCGGAGCTTCCTATGGAGCCTTTGGCAAGGCCTGGCTGCCTGTCAGTCTCACTCTGTCAAGTGGCACTGCAGTCGGGATGGCGCAGGCGGCGCTGTCCTTTTGTCAGACCGGTCAGTGGAGCGGCGAAGTGACGGCGGTCACTTCGGCTCTGCCAGGGGGCGCGCGTCAGGATAGAGGTGCCAGGCTACCTTTGCGTTAAATGCCCCTGTGACTTGGTCGGTCGGCGCGGCGATTTAGTCAGGGTTGCTTCTTAACGAAGGCAAGGCCTCGGGCGAGCCGGAGGTGCGTCTGCCGTAAAAAGGGGGCCTCGGGCGAGACGGAAACACCTCAGGGTCGGCTGCCCTTGCCCGAGGCTAGGCTCGGGCGAGGCGTGATCGAGTCGCTCGTATGGACTGATCCCTGACTTAATCGCACCCATCAGGCCTCTGCAGCTTTATGCTGATGGGGGTTACCAGCTGAGAATTAGGCGTCTTGAGGGTACCCCTAATTATGGTCCCCGACATATATAAATGAGCAGTATGTGCAATGTTTCAATCAAAGTTCTGAGAATCAAGTATATTTAGCTCATTCCTAAGTTTGCTAAAGGTTTTCTCATCTAGTGGCTTGGTAAAGATATCGGCTAATTGGTTGTGGGTATTAACATAAGCAATTTCGATATCCCCCTTTTGTTGGTGGTCTCTCAAAAAGTGATACCGGATGTCTATGTGCTTAGTGCGGCTGTGTTCAACGGGATTATCTGCCATACAGATTGCACTCTCATTATCACATAGGAGAGGGACTTTGCTCAACTTGTAGCCATAGTCCCTAAGGGTTTGCCTCATCCAAAGTAATTGTGCACAACAGTGTCCTGTAGCAATATACTCGGCTTCGGCGGTAGAAAGAGCTACTTAATTTTGTTTCTTTGAAGCCCAAGACACCAGAGATCTTCCCAGAAACTGATAAGTCCCTGATGTGCCCTTCCTATCAATTTTACATCCAGCATAATCGGCATCGGAATACCCAATTAAATCAAAGGTAGATCCCTTGTGGTACCAAAGCCCAAACTTAGGAGTGTACACTAAATATCTCATGATTTATTTTATGGCCCTAAGGTGAATTTGCTTAGGATTTGCCTGGAACCTTTCACACATGCATATAGAAAGCATAATGTCCGATCGAGAAGCACATAAATAGAGTAAGGAACCTATCATCGACCGATATACCTTTTGATCTACGGATTTACCACCCGTGTCGAGGTCGAGATGCCCATTTGTTCCCATGGATGTCTTGATGGGTTTGGCATTCTTCATTCCAAATTTATTAAATATGTCTTGAATGTACTTAGTTTGGCTAATGAAGGTGCCCTCTTAGAGTTGTTTGTTTTGAAATCTAAAGAAATACTTCAACTCCCCCATCATAGACATCTTGAATTTTTGTATCATTATCCTACTAAACTCTTCACAAGATGACTTGTTAGTAGACCCAAAAATAATATCATCAACATAAATTTGGCATATGAACAAGTCTTTAGCAATTGTTTTAGTGAAGAGAGTAGGGTCAGCTTTTCCAACTTTGAAGCCATTAGTGAAAAGAAAGTCTCTCAGGCATTCATACCATGCTCTTGGGGCTTGCTTGAGCCCATAAAGCGCCTTTGAGAGCTTATAAACATGTGTAGGGAACTCACTATCTTCAAAGCCAGGAGGTTGCTCAATGTATACCTCTTCCTTGATAGGGCCATTGAGGAAGGCACTCTTCACGTCCATTTGATATAGCTTAAATCCATGGTAAGTAGCATAGGCAAGTAATATGCAAATGATAGATTAGGTTTAATTCCATAATTTAATCATGTGAGGGTCCAAGCTGCTCATGACCATGAGCACGGCTGATATACCAGTTTTACACTCTGTAGAGGTTACGCATCTTTACCCACAAGTCGTGTTACCCATTTGCCAAGGGATCACGACTTCCCATTCATCTCTACCGAGGAGACGAGGTTGGGTACCACTACGAGGCCTTTACAAAGTTCCACTAGCTTCCAAAAACCCACTACGGTTTCTGAGAAGGGCAATATAGGAATCCCTCTTTTGAAAAGCCATCGCAGCATGATTGACCCGAGAACCTCCCTATACGTAGCTCCTGTACCGCCTTGCCCGTTTCGGGTAAGGTAGTCTTCCACTAGCTTTCTTAATTAGTCAGCCAAGGGCGTCCCATACCACGCTTGTGGTAGCACTATTTTCCTGAGTGGTCGCTCCATGTTCCAATGAACACAATGATCTTCTCATGAACAATAATTAAAACAACAGTATAACTAGAACATGATCATAATATAACATTAATTTCCCAAAACCAGGTAGAGCAATAGCAAAACTACCCAATAGTGCTTTTGTTTGCAAGGTAGGGGATAAACAATGCTAGGGAAACCTATTGGGTCCCATCAAATTAAACTGAGCATGTCACCATGATTACCAGGAACATTATTAGGTAACGAAAAGTGATCAAGGGCACAACTTGCCTTAAACTCAAGATTCTCAGGTACCACCTTGGTCTTCAAGTGACTCGTAACCTCGCTGCTATTCGTAGCAATACAAACAAACATGGTATAGGCAGAATTAACATTAAACCAAACATAAGGACAAACTGCATAATAATGTTCTACACGTCATAACTAGATCCTAGGTTCGAGAACCACTAAATTCAGAGTTACGCTCGAAAAGTTATGATTTTCCAAAGGATTAAGTGTCTACTATAAAGCAAAGGAGGTACTAGATTTTAATCCTAGGTTTCATGGTAATACAAAGTTACTAGATGATAAACAATATTATTGTGAGATTAATGCAACTAGAATGGTCAAAAAGGAGTTAAAATGAATTACTTATGAATTAAACAAATTTCTGGAATTGTTTTCATACTAAAAACTATTTTCTATATTAATATACTCGCCTCTGGGTTGCAGCCACAAATCCTGAGAAGCTCAGGGTTGTTTTTACAAAGAAAAGGACCTTTTTGTAATGATTCTTGAATGAGATAGGGGCACGGGTTAGTTTGTATTTTCCTTGGGGCTCATAAGCAAAACTGCCACAGTCAAGGTTTACGGAAATAGATCAATCGTTCGATCTATTCCGGACACTCTAGATTAGTCGCGCATTAGGCTGAACCGGTACCCCACCAAGTTCATAGGATCCGAGATCCACTGTTTGGTTTTAATGAAATGTAGATCTAATCCTATGCCCCTGATCTGGATTGAACGACCCAGATCAAAAGCGCGAAGTGATATGTGCTTTCTAAACCTAGCCGCCTACTCCGAGATCTACGGCTCCTGCATCGTCACCCTCCACCCCATGCCGCAGGGTCAACACACATGAACCCCACGGCGGCGCATCGCAGGCGCGCACCCAATTCCGACAACCCAGCACAATTTTCCTACGTGATTCAGAGCTATACCACGGGTAGAGAACAGCGAAGCTAGCGGCGGTGTCTTACCGGAGGATTAGGTCGTGAGGCACGCCTACCCACGGAGAGGGCGGATCCGTGGTGAAGTCACAGCTCTGGTGAGCGATTCACAAGGGTGCACGGCTCTTCATCACCACTGGTGTCCAACCACGGTTCGATAAACACAGACGAAGCTCCCTGCCCACCACCGGAACACTCAACAGCACTGTCGACATGATACAAGCGCAGTGGCCCTCACACCTTTCTCGGCTCACGGCGGCGAATGCGGTAGGATATGAAGGGGAGCTTTTGGCTAGGGTTTTATAGGCAACAGGGATGCCCCAAGTGTGCAACGGCTCGAGATTTCCGGTGGTCAGGTCCGGGTGGGAGCAATGATCGAGATCCATGACCGCGCATTCGTCACAGGTTTGTTCGGCTGAGAGGATGAAGCTGACGACACGGTCCCACATGGAAGCGTCCCGGTGATGACCAAGCAAGGGTCGGAGGCTGGCCGAAGGGCCCCACATGATAGACTCACAACCAGGAATAGAGAGAGCGCGTGCGACCGGAGTGTGAGGTTGAGCAGAGGGGCCCACATGTCAGAGACTGAAGGGGTAGTGTGGCTAGCCAGTGGGCTAGGCTGTCGGTGGCGAGTTGAATACTGGGTGCTGGGCTGTGGAGGAGTAAAGGAGATGGGCCGAGCAGCGCCAGAATTGGCCCAGGTGCGGTTTTCCTGACTTCTTTTTCTTTTACAATTTCTACTTCAATTTCCAAATATTCAAACTAAATTCAAATCCCTGTTTTGAACTTCCAACTTTCCAAACATAATTTCAACATGAATAATACTTCCTCTATTTGCCATAATATTATTATTATTATTCCATTCTTTTAATTCGTTTATCAATTTTGTTTTATTTTCCACTTAAAGTCAAAAAATTTGAATTCAAATTCAGACTAGGGTTTCTCTTTTAGATTAAATGCATTACTCAAAAATCCCAACATGAGATGCACATTTCTTTATATATTTAAGGGTTAATTGACTAATTTTACTCTATTAATTGATTATGAAAATGGAAGGGAATTAATAAATCTCCAAAGGTTTCAAGGAAAAATTCCCAAAATACTAACATAATTATATTTATTTATTTATATCATAATTTTCTCTGATCCAAATTTTTGGGCTTTACATAAGTGTTTATGTTGAGATACACAACTGATAGTCCACAGGTACACTTGTGTGAGCTTTTTGAACTATCATGGTGATGTGACTTGGTGATATTGATATGCTCAAGTACTAGTGTGATGAAGAAGCTCATTGCATATAAAGACATGACATAGTGTCATGTAGTTATATGGAGAAGGTTAAGATACATGGCTTGGCTTCGATGGACCAAGTTGCTAGTGTCAATGGCAAGTCAAAGGCTCATGTGTGAGGGAACGTGTGACAGTGAAGCAAGAGCAAGGACTTTGCACTGATGGAGATAATGCAACGGTGAAGAGCAAGCTAAGTTGAGATTGACAAACCAAAAAGTCCATGTGATGATATGGAGTGGATCATATCATTAAAGGATATCAATCCAAGAATTGATTTGGGCTATTAATCAAGCGGCTAAATGAAGGGTGGCTGAGGAACTTAATGCTATTGTCACACCCGGTTTTAGAAGGCAAACCGAATGCGAACCATGTACGTGCCAGGATCAACAATTCACATAGACAGCAGTTACATAACTGGACATCATCACACAGTGCTCAAATAATAACATAAAAGGATAATAATAGTCGATTACATCATGATGTCCGGGACATCCACATAGTCTTTAACAATTATCAAAGTGCGGAAAAGAAACGTAGATACACACGGCCTACACAGGCAGCCGACTGGGGGTTTGCCGCTAACCCACGCCTAGAACTCATCGTACTCTTGGAACTCCTGGAAGTCCTCCTCCACGACTTCATCTTCACCTGAGCAGTGGTTGCAACGTGGACAACCTAGGGGGGGTTGGTGTGTAAAGCATGGGTGAGTACACATCAACATACTCAGCAAAATGTCCCGTTTGGCTGTAGTGGACTAGCTTTATGTGGAGTTAAGTCAAGCAGTTGCTTTTAGTTGGTCAGGTTATTATTTACTAGTAGAAGGCCAGGTTTTAGCATTTAACCCAAGTTATTAACCCAATGTATCCTTTCCAAACGGAAAGAATACCACTTACCATTACCATAGTCATAACCAAAATCATCATCCTCATCACCACCTGCGAAACCATACATCGCTGATCAAGTATCTCTAATCAATGGAGCTCCCTTGGCCGCTCATAACCGCGAGCACAGCTGATATATCAGTTTCATAACACTCTGCAGAGGTTGCGCACTTTACCCACAAGCCGTGATTCCCTCTTGCCTCGGGCCGATCAAACCCTTAAACACTACCAAGGTGAATAGGCAGGGTCTCACTACGTAGCCTTTACAAAGATTCCCTAGGGCTGTAGCCGCCTGTTAGGTTTCCTAAATGCACCGCACTCCTCCCCAAGGGGCGAACCAACCTTGGCAGAGCGAGCCGCATACACCGAGCCCCATTAACGGCACGACAGCAAAGTGAACTACACCCCAGTTCCTCTAATTACTCAGCTAAGGGCGTCCCACTCCACCCTCATGGTTGCACTGTTTTCCCGGGCGGTCATCCAACGAACTAGTCCTTACAGAGTGGCACTCGAGAAACAGCTCGAGCCCCCTTAAATGTCACAGTACCATCATCATAATCAAAAGGGAAAACAACGTATCATAGATAATCTCATCATGTTCATTGATTAATGTGAAGCACTATCATATAGCTAAACTAGAATAACGCATCCAAAATAGGTAAGCAAGGACAAGATAAACAAAAGCTAGTCAATCCTTAGGTACAAATTGTATAAATGCGGGGAGTGAATTATAAGAATGAGTAGGACATAGATGGGTCAAGGGACACTTGCCTTCACCAATCGACTGCTGCTCAGGGTCTTCACCTGCAACTCCTTCGGACTCCGCCAACTGACCGTTATCTATACGAGTTTCAAACATACATTCTACAAATTTAATACAAAGGAACAGTACACCAAACAATAGAATGCAATAAATAAACAGACATTCGACGCAGGGCTCACACCTACGACTAAGTGAGAAAAGGAAAGTAACGGTCGAGGCTACGGTCGACGAGCGATCACGTCACACGATTATAAAATAAAATACTCATCTAAACAGAATGGTATTAATTTAGCCATCGCGTTAAGCATAGGGTTAAGTCATGTTCCATGTTTAATTATTATGAACAGATAAAGGTAAATTAAAAGGATTGTCGCGCGGCGAGACGCACGACACAACACTTAAATTGAATTTAAGAAATAAACGATCCATCACGCGACGGGGCGCGCAACGAGACTCTTGCATTAATTATAAAGAAACATTAAGCGTCGCACGGCGAAATGCACGACGACATACGTTACCTGAACTGAATTTAAAACGAAACGTCGTGCTACGAAGCGCGCGACACAGCTCATTAATAAAGACGAAGTTTAAAATGAATCATCGCGCGACGAAGCGCACGACACAGCACATCGACTAAACTAAAATAAAGAAAAACGGATTAAACTAAAAGTTGAACCTCGTGCAGCTATAGTCGCGCGCGCGCGAGAACACGCTGCGTGCGCCAGGGGCACGCCAGCCACGCCGAGGCACGAGTGCGTGGGGTCGCGGGGCGCGTGGGACGCGAGGCCGCCAGGGCGCGAGGGTCGCTGAGGCGTGCAGCCGTAGGGGCACGAGGCCGCCAGGGCGCGGGGCGCGCAGGGGCGCAGGGTCACCGGGCCGCCAGGGCGCGGGCGCGCACGGGTGCGGGAGCGAGGGCCACCGGGGCAGGGGTGAGGGGGCACAGGGCTGCCGGGGATGTCGGGGTGCGAGCGCGAGGCCGCGGGGGCAGGGGCGCGGGGGCGCAGGGTCACCGGGCCGCCGGGGCATGGGCACGTAGGAGCGTGGGCATGGGGGGCGCGGGGCCGAGCTGCCGCCAGGGCACGAGGCGCACAGAGGCGTGGGCGCGGGGGCCGCGGGGCCGAGCCACCGTCGGGGCGCGGGGCGTGCAAGGGTGCGGGTGCACACGGGGCGCGCAGGGAACGCACGCAGGGGAGAAGGAAGGGGAGGGGGAGGGGGAGAGAGAGAGGGAGAGGGAGCTCACCTCGGGGTCCAAATCCGGCGATCACCGTCTCCAAAACCTAGGGCACCATAGGGGAGAGAGAGAGGTGGGAGAGAGAGGGAGTTGTGCGCAGGAGAATTGAATGAGGGGAAAGACATAAGGGGAGGGGGTGCGGCATAGGGAGGGGCAGGGCGCTAGGGGCACGCGGGC
The DNA here is from genome assembly GCA_029449295.1 of Zea luxurians. Classification (NCBI taxonomy): domain Eukaryota; kingdom Viridiplantae; phylum Streptophyta; class Magnoliopsida; order Poales; family Poaceae; genus Zea; species Zea luxurians. The sequence goes on along the minus strand of JAOPSE010000005.1, from coordinate 34,370,696 downwards.
CAAGGTCGGGCCGAGCTGGGCCAGGCCGGGTCAGGCTGGGCTAGGCCACACCGCGGGTCAAAATCCCGTGGCACGCACAACCACAGATCGAAATCCAATTCGTGAAACAAAATCCGAAACAAGATGAAACAACACACGCGATTAAACACGACATCAGACAAAGAAATATGCCTAGGCATGATGCAACACTCATGTCAACTCAGGTTTTGTTTACATGTAATACGGACACCAGTCGCTATACTGCTTTGAAATGGAAAGAAGGGGCGAAATAGGAAGAGAAAAGAGAGTAACGCATGAATTTGGTGAGTAAAAAGAAGAAAAAATTCTACCCCCAAATTCAAGGCGTTACAAACCTATCCCCCTTAAAAGAATCTCGCCCTCAAGATTCAAGGTTGGCCAGCAAAGAGTTCAGGGTACTTGGCCATCTGATCATCTTCACACTCCCAAGTTGCTTCTTCCTCATAGTGGTGACACCATCTGACTTTGCACATTCTGATAGTTTTCCTCTGGGTGACTCTGTCTACAGTCTCAAAAATCTGCGCTGGCTTCTCTATATAGGTCAAGTCCTCCTGGACCTCCAGACCTTCCACTGGCAACTGCTCTTCTAGCACACGTAGACACTTCTTCAACTGAGACACATGAAAGACATCATGCACTGCGGACAAACCTTCTGGCAAACTGAGCTAATAGGCCACTTCTCCATGCTTTGCGAGAATCTGATATGGACCGATGTAGCGGGGTGCTAGCTTGCCTTTGACTTTGAATCTTTTGACTCCTCTTATAGGCGATACTTTCAAGTAGACAAAATCTCCGACTTTGAAACTCAGCTCTCTCCTTCTTGTGTCTACATATTTTCGCTGCCTTGATTGCGCTATCTTCAGATTCTCTCGAACCATATTGATGTTCTCTTCAGCTTCAAGAAAAATGTCTAGCCCAAACACTTGCTTTTCTCCAGGCTGATCCCATTGCAACGGAGTTCTACAACTCCTCCCATAAAGCGCCTGAAATGGTGACATCTTCAAGCTGGCCTGGTAACTGTTGTTATAGGAGAACTCTGCATAAGGTAATCTCTTGTCCCACTCGGACTGATCTTGCAACGCACAAGCTCTCAACATATCTTTGAGGATTTGATTAGTTCTTTCAGTCTAGCCATCTGTCTGTGGATGGTAAGCTGAACTAAAATTCAGATGGGTACCCAAAGCTTCATGCAACTGTTGCCAGAAATGAGAGGTGAACTGCGTTCCTCTGTCTGACACTATCTTCTTTGGCACACCATGGAGACAAATGATCTGGGACATGTACAACTCTGCCAATACTGCACTGCTGTAGTTGGTCTTGACAGGTATGAAGTGGGCTAACTTGGTTAAGCGGTCCACCACTACCCAAATTGAATCGTAGCCGGCTCGGGTGCGAGGCAATCTGACTATGAAGTCCATTCCGATTTCATCCCATTTCCACTGAGGAATTCGCAATGGTTGCAACAATCTAGCTGGCCTCTGATGCTCTGCCTTGATCCTTTGACAACTATCTCATATAGCCACATGCTCTGCGATCTCCCTTTTCATTCCGTACCACCAGAATTTCTTCTTCAGATCCTGATACATCTTCTCACTTCTAGGGTGTATAGAATAAGCTGACTCATGAGCTTCCTTGAGGATCAACTCCTGAATGGACTGGACATGGGGAACACACAAGCGGTCCTTGAACCATATCACACCTTCTGCATCTTCTCGAAAATCTTTGCCTCTGCCCTCTAGAATCAGCTGCCGGATTTCACTGATCTTCTCTTCATTCTTTTGTGCTTCTTTGATTTCCCGCTCTAGGGTAGGCTCTAACTGTAATACTCAAAAGTGTAATAAAGGTGGATAGAGATAAACTCATTTGTTGTGGCCTCTACTATTCATTGCATGTGATCAACACTAGTTAAGTGGGCAATTAGAACCAAGAACACCTAAATAATCTATGCATCATGTTGGAGTTTAGGTGATTGCACATCTATAAATAATAATAATAATAATAATATTAATAAAAATATATTAGTGCCCTAATGGGGAATTTAAGACCCAAACTTACCTTTAGAAATTGAAAAAAATGATATAAACAATAAGGGAAATACTATATGCAATATGAAGAAAATATGTAAATAAAAGTGCCATTTCATATTGGAACCTTTGGTTTGAATATTAAATCTGAAGTGCAAATTCACAACAGAGATTTGAATTAAATTTGAATTCAAATTGGAGTTTGAATTAGAAAAGGGAGAAAAGAAAATAGAAAAAAAGATAAAAACCTCACCTGGGCCGGCTTACCTGATTTCGGCCCAGCCTGGAATTGCCATCCGCGCGGCCCAGGACTCTCCTTTTCTTAGCGCGCGCTGTCGCTGATGGCTTGGGCCCGCGTTGCCAGTCTCCTTACTCTCGCGCGCGCGGCTGCTCTGTCTCACCACTGGGTGGGGCCATCGTGTCGGTGCCGGTCTTCCTCGCGGCTGAAGCGAAATCCGCGTCGCTGGTGAACGGGACTCGCCGAATCCGCCGCCGGGGATCTCGGGTTGGTCACCGCTCGGACCCCTACTCGTCGGATCATAAGTATCGACCATCGTGACCCCCTCGTCCATCCGCTGGTGCCCACAACCATCGCTCCCCACCATCATCCACCCTCGCGACCAGCTGAAAGAAATCGGGACCGCCGCTGTCGGCTACGCGAACCAAGGGCGCTGGGCAATCGGTGGAGCGTTCCAGGGTTGCGTCGCGCCCCCTTGAGACTCTTGCCACCGCTAATTGCCTCATCGGTGTCGCGGCTCTTGCGCATCTGCTCGTCGGGCGGAGCACTCGCCGTCGCGCCGTGGACAGTCCAAATGTGTCATCATCTTCGGTGAGATCCGCATCATAGTAGTTCGTTTCATCCTCCTTGGCGCAGAACACCCCTTTGATTCGAGGATTAGGCCCCCGGCTCGCCGGATTTAACACTCCGGCCATGGCCGCTGCCATGGTGAGGCACGGCGGCATCGCCTGTGGGCGGGGGTTAGGGGACGACCCGTGTGCCGTCGGATCTTGCTGACGGTCAGGATTAGAACGTGACTTACCCCTTCGCCGCGTTGATCTGTGCCGTCGATCCCGTATCGTGTGCGTTGGATTAGATCAGGGTTATTTAAAATCGTGATCGTTGATCCGGGTAGCTGCGGCTCAGATCGGATACCGGTTTATAATGATATGGATCTAATCTAGGACATAGATTTTCGGTCGGACGGCTCATAACACCCGATACCCCTTCGCTGCGTGCGTTTTGCATTTAGGCCCCTCAGTTTTCAGGAAACCAACCCGCCGTCCTGGGGTCGCTATTCACTGTGTCTCTGGTTTCTTGCGCCAGAGCCCCTGCGCTTCCTAGTATTTGAGGCCCAATCCAGTAGTATTGAAAATCAGGAATTAATATCAGAAATTAGTTTTTAATGCATAAATAAATGTTAGAACTTGTTTAATTCATAGTAAATGCATATGAACTCAAAATTGTCCATTCCAGTTCCTAAATTTTTGTAATAATATTGTCTACCCATTAGTGCCTCTGTTCTGACATGACAAACACATTAAAATTATTCTTTCACTTAATCTTGTATTAAATGCATAAAACCTTAGAAAATCCATAACTTAAAATATATAACTCCAAATTTAGTGATTCCAATTCCTGTGATCCTATTTTAATTTCTAGTTTATTACTGTATATTCTATTTGCATGTTTGATGTGATGTTAATTTATGCTATGCTATGTATGTATTGTGTTGATGCGAATAGACGAGCAAGCCACTGTGGAAACTGAGGTTCAGCAAGTAGAGATAGCTGAGCAGGAGCTCGTTGAAGGCAAGTTGTGCCCTTGATCACTTCTTTTACCCATTCATGTTCTTATTATTCATAATGATCTGCATAGGATAATTTTGCTGGGACCCAATAGGATACCCTAGATTTGACTATCTTTATACCTTGCTTCACCACTGGTTTTACTACTAAAGTTTTGGGTAGTACATGCTATTGCTTTATGTGGATTTGGGTATAGAGATATTCATCACTCATTGTTATACTATTTATTGTTATCTGTTTTATTCTTCAATGTTCATGTTAAGATCATTATGTTAATGGGAACATGGAGAACCACCCGGGAAAACAGTGCTACCACAAGGGTTTAATGGGACGCCCTTGGCTGATTAACTAGGAAAGCTAGTGGAGGGCTACCTTACCCGAAAGGGGCAAGGGCAGTAGGGGAGTGGTCAGTGTAGGGAGGTCCTTGGGTTGATTTTGCTGCGATGGCGGTCAGGCAAGAACCCTGCACTGGAGCTTCCTATAAACTGTAGCGGGTAGTCTGAAGCTAGTGGAACTTTGTAAAGGCCTCGTAGTGGTACCCTGCCTCGCTTCCTTGGTAGAGGTGTATGGAGTCTGATCAACTCCGTGGCAAATGGGTAACACGACTTGTGGGTAAAGATGCGCAACCTCTGCAGAGTGTAAAACTGGTATACTAGCCGTGCTCACGGTCATGAGCGGCTCGGACACTCACATGATTAATATATGGAACTTAAACTTAACCTGTCATTTCATTGCATTTGGGATTATTTTATTATTACTTTTACTTATTATTACTATGGTTTGGTATTTACTTACACTTAGTAACTGCTAATAAAATTTTGACCAACTTATAAAAGCAATGCTCAGTTTCAGCCTTTATTCCATTGATCAGCCTTACACTTCATGAACTCCCACCTTTGGTGAGTTCATGCCACATTATTCCCCACGACTTGTTGAGCTATGAACGTATGTGAGCTCACTCTTGCTGTCTCACACCCCCCCACAGGAGAAGAGCAGGTGGTTCAGGAGGAGCCACAAGGCGAGGAGTATGATCTGATCTAGGTGGCGTTTCTCAGTTGACATTGGCGCCGACGATCCTTAGTTCGTTTTACATTTATCTTTATTTTGTAATAAGTCTTCCGCTATGTAATAAATACTCTGATGTTTTATGACATTTATCTCTATACACTCTGTTATTATATATGTTGTCTTCTTTGGCGCATGTATGAGATGCACCTGGCTTTGTTCCTTAAAGTCGGGTGTTACACTAACTCAACTGTCACTCCTCGCATACTGTTCAGAAATCCGAGGCTCAACCTGTCAAACTCTTTGGCTAGCTCATAAGGCATCAGACGAGCGACCATCATATTGACTTGACTCTTCCTGCTCAAAGCATCTGCCACTACGTTTGCTTTGCCTGGGTGGTAATGAATCTCCAATTCATAGTCTTTGATCAACTCTAATCATCTTCTTTGCCTCATATTCAGCTCCGACTGAGTGAATATGTACTTCAGACTCTTGTGGTCTGTGTAAACATCACATTTCTACCCATACAGATAGTGCCTCCATGTCTTCAGTGCATGAACCACTACTGCCAACTCTAGGTCATGGATTGGATAATTCTTCTGATACACCTAGCCCAGGTGGGGTTGGCCGAGGCCCAGTAAATTAGGGTTGCCCGGGAGCCCAACAGTTCATTATGCACACCTAACTCAGGGAAAGGCCTAATCGCCCCAAAAGACTAGTCCAATGGGGGAAGGGTGGCTCTCCCTTTTAAAGTGGCTACCTCCTCCCAAGTTAAGCAAGGTGGGATATTTCTGAGGCTCACACGGTCACCGTCCGACTACAATTGGGCCAACTGGGCCAATTGCGTCTTTGCCAACGGGTAATAGTGGAGGATGTCCTCATCATTCCCACCTTAAAATGGGCTTTAGCTCTGATACCAGATGATACACCCAGCCCAGGTGGGGTTGGCCGAGGCCCAATAAATTAGGGTTGCCCGGGAGCCCAACAATTTATTATGCACACCCAACTCAGGAAAAGGCCCAATCGCCCCAAAAGACTAGTCCAATAGGGGAAGGATTGTAACACCCCCTGATGTTACTGTTACTAAAACTTGAGCATAACATCATAAGCATTGGCATTTGCATATGTTTGACACACCTAGAGTGCATTCACTAGGCAAAAATTTCAAACAATTGTATTGATATGGCATTTTGCAAATAAGACCCTAGTGTAGGGTACTTAACCTCAAGTAAGGGTCTGAGGGGTAAAACAGGAGCCAAATAGAGAAAACCCTAAGTTTAAGGGTGATAATCATAAAATATTAATAAGAATGGGTCTAAGTTACATTTACACCCCTGGGGTACTAGAAACCCTAATTGAAACCCTGAAAAACCCTAAATCCAAACCCTAGGGGCCTATGTGCAAAAATAGTGCACTTGTGGACCAAAGTGTAAAAACCATGTTAAATAATTATCCTAAGTCATATGGTTCCCAATCATGAGGGTTTGCAGTCCAAAACTTGAGATTTGGACTCAAGTGCAAAAGAGCCACACTTGACTCATTTGATGAAGTCTGAATTTCAGTGTGATTGATTCAACTTTGAGCCTTTGTATCATTCAAATTAGTGAGAATTTGCCCTAGGTCACCACATAAATATTATAGACCTATCAAAGGAGAACAACTTTGCTTAAGAGTGTAAGCATAGTTGTTGAGAAGAAATTGGAGATAATTAAGCCCAAAGTTGGACTGTCAGGCTGATAAAGTCTGAATTTCAGACTGACAGTGGCCTAGACCCAAGTTTCATAGCCATTTCGACCATGATCCAGTGAGAATCTACCTAGGGATGCTATAACAAAGATGGAGATGGTATATTGGTCTACAATTTTGCTGCAGAGCCTCGGATTAGTTGCCATATGAATCTGAGAGGAAAATCGATCTCAAGATGGTATGTCAGACCGACTGAATGCCGTTTGCCATGGTACAGTGCCTGAACGGATCAGACTGCCAGTGCCAAAAATCTCACCGCCGACGACCGATCTCCGCCGCGATTCACGCCGCCGCCGTTGCGATTTACGCCACCAGTGACTAGATAAGCCTGCCAGATAGTAGCTCTTCGCTTGAGGATAATTCCGGTGACTCACCGCCGTACCCCCCCCCCCCCCCGCCCCGTGCTTTGCGGCTTGGGCTGATAAGCTCACCGGTGACAGCCATCTTCCGGTCTTGTGCCACGTACTTGAACACCTCCGTCGCGTCGCCGTGACTCTCTATAGTTGTCTAATCGTCACCGGTGAAGTCACCACGATGGTAGACACGAATCCACTGCGCCAGAGTTCTTCTCTATCTCCGGCCGCCAGCACATCGCGGTCAAATTGAGAGCTACCGACCTCGTGGTCTATAAATTGAGTGCACCATCAACTTCGTTAGGTAATCACGCATCTAGCGCACTCACCCGTACCTCAAATACTCCACTAGAGAGCTTCAATTTCGCATTTCCCCCAATCTGCTTAAGAACACCGCGTGTTCTGACCTCGCCGTGGTCTGCTCCAATCAGGTCCGATTTTGCCAATTGTGTTCTTGTTTCAGCACCCATGCTTGTCCTTGATACTCACCGACCCGCCCAATTGAACTATAAACCCACTGGTCGTCGGTCACCGTGGCCAGGGCCAACCAGGCACTCATTTGCGAAATTAAGTGAGAGGAAGTGTTCGGTAGGGGTTCAATTGTGTCCCTGTCTCCCGGGAGCTCTAGCCATGGCGTTGTCCGGCCAGAATAGGCTCGCCGGAGTGCGGCGAGGGCTGTTCCTCGTCGTGGACCTTAATCTGCAAAGGAATAGAAGGTGGAGGTCCTTTTTAGAAACTGTCAGTGACTCAAGAAAACAGTAACCGAACCCGTTCCCAGTTAGCCAGAACATCGAGGGCCTTTCTGCAAAGTCTACACCACAGGCGCAGGCGCGCGCGCGTTTCTGCATGGACTTGGGTCGCCTGGGCTGAAACCGGCCGAGGACTATTCATCCTTTTTCCTTTTCTTTTTTGGGCAGGACTCTAACAATTTTAGAAAATTGTAGAAAAATCCTAAAAATGTCAAACTAATTTTCCTAGATTCCTTATTTTCCATAGTGAGAACGAAGGAACTCCCGACGACGTGATCGTCGACGAGCTCAGGAACAAGCCGAGCAAGACGCAAGGCAGCGCCGGGAAAATCCACTCTTCGGTCGCAACCTGAACCCCGACTTCGTCCGAGCCATGAACACGCCGAGTGAAGTCGGAGGAGTACTAGCTCGGATAGCTGACGGACTCCCTCGGACTCCCGATGCCGAGGGCTATCGATGCCTGTTCACCCAAGCAGCCAACCATCTTCTACCTCTCGCTCACCCACCGAACGACTTGCGACACGCCATCAACAGTCGCCGAGACGCGCGGAGCTCCATCAACGCTTCGCATGAACGACGGCATGAGAACGAGATCCGCCGCCGAGAAGAGTACGACAGGGATCATGGCATCCCAACTCGGAGTCAAGCCACCAGAGCCGAATCAACGACGGCCTCGACTGGCGGAACTACCTGGGGACGGTCGAGGAACCACAACAACTACTCCCCTCCTCGAGATAGGCATCATCCCCGACGACAGGAGGACACATGTGGAGTGTCCGCCCTTACTCCACGCCTTAGGGCCATTCAATGGCCCCCAACTTCAAGGTATCCAATGTCGATAAGTATGAACCTAAGCAGGACCCAGGAGGCTGGCTGGCCGTCTACACCACTGCCGCTCGAGCCACCGGAGCATCCGAGGACGTAATGACTGTGTACTTACCCATTGTCCTCGGGCAAGACGCACTACAATGGCTACGACATCTACCCCGGCATTGCATCGACGACTGGAGCGATTTTAGCCGACGTTTCACCGCCAACTTTCAGTCCCTCTCCGATAAACCGGCACAACCCTGGGACCTCAAATCCATCAAACGCGGAGGGGACGAAACTCTTCGGTCATACCTCAAAAGGTTCCAGACCATGAGAAATCGTATCCCCGAAGTCACGGAGGCAGCCGTGATCGAGGACTTCTACAGAGGATCCAATGACTCGGCCTTCGTCCGAGCCATATTGAAGAAGGCGCCAACTACCTCCGAGGAGCTGTTCCGGGAAGCCGACCTCTACATCACCGCCGACGAGCGAGCCCTGGACCTCATCGGAGGAGCAAAGCCCGCACCGGCAGCACCACGACACGACGCGAACCAGCAACCTAACAAACGCTGGGAGAAGAGACCTCGCGAAGAGGTGCACGCCGCCGGACCACCTGCCTCTCGCGCCCGGGGAGGACCTCGCGGAGGCGAGCGCACGCTGGACGACATCCTCGACGCCCAGTGCCCGTACCACAAGGACATGCGCCACACTCTTCGGAACTGCCGGGACTTCAAGCACTCCGTCGGGCACGGCCGACCTTTCCAACATCTACCTCCTCCTCCGCCACGGGGAGAACCAGAAGAACCACGACAACCCTAGCAGCAGGAGGAGGGAGGAGGAGGAGCTTTCCTGCGTGTTGACAGGGAGGTCAATGTCATCTTCGGCAGACACGGGTCGCAGGAGAACAAAAGACAGCGAAAGCTCAACGATCACCAAATACTGGTGGCAACCACCGGTCCTCCAGCTCCGTACCGGTGGTCGGAGCACCCGATCACCTTCACTCGGGCGGATCAATGGCTCAACTTCGACCACCCAGGCAAATACCCACTCCTCATCGATCCGGTGATCCGAGAGAGCAGGGTGAAGAAGGTGTTAGTGGACGGGGGGAGTAGCATCAACGTCACCTTCCCCCAGACACTCCGAGGCTTAGGAGTTCACCTCAAAGAACTCCACGAGTCAGATACTCCTTTCTTCGGCATCGTGCCAACCGAAGGGGAATACCCGCTGGGCCACATCTACATGCCCGTCACCTTCGGAACTCCAGAGAACTACAGAACCGAGTTCCTGAGGTTCGAAGTGGCGAATTTCGACTGTGGGTACAACGCCATCATCGGGCGGCCAGGATTGGCAAAATTCATGGCCATTCCGCATTACACGTACATGATATTGAAGATGCCGGGACCACAAGGAATCATAACTGTGCGTGCTGACTTCCAAGGCGCCGCAGAATGTTTCCGAGTAGCCATCCAAGCGGCCCTTGCCACCAAACCATCGACGACTTCTTCGATCCAGGCAAACTCTAAGCCTGAGGAAGACCTTATGGCACCGGCGAACGAATCTCAAGTCGCGACCTCTATGCGGCCGATTGAAGAAACTAAAAGGATCAATCTGGGGTTCGCTGATGAACGCAAGACTGCCATCATCAGCTCCAGCCTGGATGATAAATAGGAAGGCGCGCTCATCCGGTTTCTGCAAGACAACCGAGACGTATTCGCATGGCAACCTGCGGATATGCCGGGAGTCCCGAGAGAACTGGCCGAGCACAAACTGAAGGTCTACCCCCAGGCAAGGCCGATCCGGCAAAAACTACGTCGTTTCACGCCCGGCAAGAGAGAGGCCATTCGCGCTGAGTTGGCCCTCTTGGTCGCGGCTGGGTTTATCAGAGAGGTGTTACATCCCGAGTGGTTAGCCAACCCTGTTCTTGTACTCAAAAAGAATAAAGTGGATTGGCGCATGTGCGTCGACTATATTGATCTCAACAAACATTGTCCGAAGGATCCCTTCGGACTCCCAAGGATAGATCAGGTGGTAGACTCCACCGCTGGATGTTCTGTGCTGTCTTTTCTGGATTGCTATTCCGGATACCATCAGATCAGCTTGGCGAAGGAAAACGAGGAAAAAACGGCGTTCATCACTCCGTTTGGTGCTTTCTGTTATACCTCCATGCCATTCGGCCTCAAAAACGCTGGAGCGACTTATCAGAGAGCCATTCAAACATGCTTAGCCGATAACTGGGGCAAGCGTGTGGAAGCCTACGTGGATGACGTGGTAATCAAAACAGAGAACTCGGAAAACTTCATCGAAGACTTGCAGCTGGTTTTCAACAGTCTACGACGATATCGGTGGAAGCTTAATCCCGAAAAATGTGTTTTTGGGGTACCAGCAGGAAAGCTACTCGGATTTATTGTCAGCCACCGGGGAATTGAAGCTAATCCAGAAAAGATTGATGCTATCATGAAAATGGAAGCTCCACGATCACAAAAGAAGGTTCAACGACTCACCATATGTATGGCAGCCCTGAGTAGATTTATATCTAGGCTGGGAGAAAAAGGTTTACCATTTTACAAGCTACTCAAGAAGGTGGACAAGTTTCAGTGGACTTCAGAAGCACAGGAAGCCCTAGATGCACTGAAAAAATTCCTGACAACCCCACCAGTACTGAAACCACCACAGCGAGCCACATCGACTCAACCAGCTGAAGATCTGCTGCTATATATCTCTTGCACGACTCACGTGGTAAGCACCGCGTTGGTAGTCGAGCGAGCAGAAGAAGGACATGCCTACCCAGTGCAACACCCTGTCTATTTCATCAGTGAAGTTCTGGGTCCCTCGAAGAAAAAGTATCCTCAAGTTTAGAAGCTATTATACGCAATACTTCTAACTGCCCGCAAGCTACGTCACTACTTTGATGACCACAAAGTCATAGTAGTCACTGGTTTTCCGATAGGGGATATTCTTCACAACAAGGAAGCCATTGGCCGGATAGCCAAGTGGGCCTGTGAACTGGGATCTCATGACATCGAATTTCGACCTCGTACTGCCATTAAAACCCAAGCATTAGTCGACTTCGTGTCAGAATGGACTGAACAACAAGTACCAGAGAACCCGGAAACGACAGAAGTATGGCGGATGTATTTTGATGGCTCGCTACAGCTGCAAGGAGCAGGCGCGGGAATTCTCTTCATCGCACCTGGAGGCGAACACCTCAAATATGCCCTCCAGTTGTTATTTCCAGCCTCCAACAATGCAGCCGAGTATGAAGCTCTGATCCATGGACTAAACATCGCCATATCATTGGGCATCAAGAGACTAATGGTATACGGAGATTCTCTGGTAGTCATAAGCCAGATAAACAAAGAATGGGACTATTCGAAAGATTCAATGGGAAAATATTGCGCTGCCATCCGGAAACTAGAAGATAAGTTTGAAGGCCTAGAATTTCATCATGTAGAAAGAGATCGAAACACGGCGGCTGATGTATTGTCCAAGCTAGGATCCAGTCGAACTCAGGTCCCACCCGGAGTCTTTGTACAAGAAATACCACAACCAAGCATCTCAATGGATCAGGCAGAAGAGTGTAATATCATAAGTCAACCAGAGTCAGACTCTGATGACTGGAGAAGGCCGATTATCAGATATATAAAGAATGAAGAGGAACCAGATGACAAAAATGTAGCCGAGCGCATCGCCAGACAGTCAGCCCACTACACACTCATTGGGGAAACATTATACAGAAGAGGTGCATCAGGCGTCCTCATGAAGTGCATTCTCCCATCTACTGGGAAGCAACTTCTAGATGAGGTCCATGCTGGGCAATGTGGAATACACGCAGCGTCCAAGACACTAGTCGGGAAGGTCTTCAGGTCAGGATTCTATTGGCCAACTGCGAAAAGCGATGCAGCCGAGCTAGTTCAGAGGTGCGAAGCTTGCCAGTACTTGTCAAAGCAACAACATCTACCAGCACAGCAATTGCAGACCATACCAGTAACTTGGCCCTTCGCATGCTGGGGACTGGATATGATTGGACCTTTCAAGAAAGCTCAAGGAGGATACACTCATGTACTGGTAGCAATCGACAAATTCACTAAATGGATAGAGTTCAAACCCATTGCTTCTTTAACCTCGGCTAAGGCCGTGGAATTCATACAAGACATAATATTCAGATTTGGAATACCAAACAATATCATAACTAACTTAGGATCCAACTTCACAAGTTCAGAATTCTTCGATTTTTGCGAGCAAAAGAGCATCCAGATCAAGTATGCTTCGGTAGCACACCCGAGGGCCAACGGGCAGGTTGAGCGAGCTAACGGGATGATACTGGAGGCACTCAGGAAAAGGGTCTTCGAAAAGAATGAAAAGTTTGCAGGAAAATGGATAAGGGAATTGCCCTACATCGTTTGGAGCCTAAGAACCCAACCTAGCCGAGCTCTACATGGAAATACTCCTTTCTTCATGGTCTATGGGTCAGAGGCAGTATTACCCGCCGATCTCAAATTCGGGGCACCGAGGTTGGTCTTCGAAAACATAGCAGAAGCCGAAGCTACTAGGCTGGAGGACATTGATGTACTCGAAGAAGAACGGCTGAATGCAGTAATTCAATCAGCACGATACCAGCAGACTCTGAGACGCTATCACGACAAGGTCGTGCGGCAACGATCCTTCTCAGTGGGAGATCTCGTCCTCCGCCGAATTCTAACGGGGGAAGGACGGCACAAGTTGTCACCCTTATGGGAGGGACCATTCATAGTAGCAGAAGTCACTCGGCCGGGATCATATCGTCTAACTCAGATGGACGGCACAGAAATTGGGAACTCTTGGAATATAGAACACCTCAGGAAGTTTTACCCCTAGCTGAATTTCAAAAGCTATCAGGACGACAATGTACTCTGTAAAACGGGAGATATGTCATCAATAAAGAAGGCTTCAAAGATACTCAATTTGTTCATGATTGACTAGCACTCTTACTTAACTCAGGGTGACCACTATGCCCAGCTAACGGAGCAATCGGCTTAAGTCAGCAAAGACTTAAGACGTGCAACATGCTCACGCTTACTTAACTCAGGGTGACCACTATGCCCTACTAACGGAGCAATCAGCTTAAGTCGGCAAAGACTTAAGACGGTGGAACATGCTCACGCTTACTTAACTCAGGGTGACCACTATGCCCTGCTAACAGAGCAATCGGCTTAAGTCAGCAAAGACTTAAGACGGTGCAACATGCTCACGCTTACTTAACTCAGGGTGACCACTATGCCCTATAAACAGAAGCAATCGATTTAAGGCGATCTGATGCGCTTACGACTACTCATATAGGGATGACTTCTATATCCCGTAAACAAGTTTCAAAACCATCACACAGCCTTTTACTACTGCAAATTTATGTACTATTGAATTCTAAAACAATAGGAGAATAGCAATATCATTCAAATGCTAAACTGGTGTCCTCTAACAAATATATGACCGTGCTAACCGCACGCTCAAAGCACACAAAATATTTCTCTATTTCGCGATGTCTTTCTCAGGAGCAACCGACGAGGAAGGGCGACTTGAGGAATCAGGAGCAGCATTCACGTCAGCCCTTATATCTTCAGGAACAACTACGCCGGGTCTCCTCATCAAGATTCGTCCCGCCCGAATGGCCTTGTCCATGGCTCTGTCGCGCTGGGCTCTCAGAGTAATGGAAGTTTCTTCAGCAACCTTGGCAGCCAATTGAGCAGTTTCTAGCTCCTGGGCGATGGATTTCTTGGAAGCACAGAGTTCTTTGATAGTAGCATCCTTAGCCGATATCAACTGCCTGAGACGGATCACGTCATCCGTGGATTCCTGCAGCCTACGGCGAAGATTATCCAACTCCTCCATGGAGAAGCGATGACTCCTCTCCAGGATGGTCAACGAATTGCTAGAGTCACGATACGGTCTGTCGAGATTGTCGCGAGACGCAGCAAGGACACGTCTTTCTTCCTGCAGACAAGAATCAACTCCTTTCAAACATCAAACAAGCAATAGGAACACAGCAATTCAAGGCACAGTTTCGTAGGTCACATTTTCAGAATCAAGCTGAATGCGAAGGGAAGAGCTCAGTGCATTGGCGTCATCTAAGGCAGCAGAGACCTAGGCTAGTTCAGTCTGGCTTTGAGAATACTTCTCTTCAAAATCAGAGCACCGCTAGACCAGCTCAGCCTGATCTTGAGAATGTTTTTCTTCAAAAGTGGAAATTTGTCGATTCATATCTAGCAGGAGGCAATCAAACAAAAAAGGGTCAGAATGTAAGGCAGTTCAATAATAAAGACAAAAAGAAGCAGAAAAGCACTAACCAGCATTGGTCGCCTCCAAGACAGAGACACGTTGTTGAAGTAACACCGGATTCCAACGTGCAAGAGACAAAGCTCCTTCTAGAACAGAAGAACCCTGCAACCTCAGCTGGCTAGCCATCCCGTCCACCAGAGCCTGATAAGGAGAACAGACGAATGTAATGACAGCAGTTCATACGGTACAAAAGTCAGGACAGAATATATCACAGTACCTGGAGATTGGAGAAGAACGAAGGGACTCCCAAATCATTAGAGATCAATTGACGACCAGGCGTAAGGTCGCCACCCGAAGCAGCTTGCAACAAACCAGCAGGGACCAACTCAGCGCCATCAACAGAGCTCAAAACTTGCCCAGCGGGGACGCTGCCCTCTAAAGCGACTCCCTGGTCCAAAGCTTGGGCTACCACCATGCAGCCGGAGTGCGGAGGCGATCCCGCATGAACGTCCATGGAAGTACAAGAGGGAGACCCCGCTCGGACACCCTCGGGGGCTGGGTCATAGTTTGCGCTACCCACGTGAGCCGGATCATCTCCGGCAGTACCCTCGGGGGCTGGGCAATGGCTTGCACTTCCCACCCGAGCCGAGTCACCCTCGGCAACACCCTCGGGGGCTGGGTAAGCGTCAACACCATCCTTGAAGGCCAGGTTCTCCGCAGTGGCTGCCTCTAAGGCTGAAAGCCCCTCAGTTACTTCCATGGGACCGAGATGATCCAAGTCAGTCTCTTGACCCTCAAGACCACGCTCTAAGGTCGATGAGGCGCGGGATGACCTCAACCCAGCATCAAGCACATCAGCACAAACCTCCATCACACCATCATCCGCTGGCTCTGATAAAAGGTCCTCTGGAACCATGTCCTCTAGAGTCTGATCAAAGTTTGCCAGAGATAACTCCTGTAGACCAACGAGAGCTGACAGAGCAGGAGAAGGAACTCCACTACTCTCCCCACTAGCAATATACTGTCGACTGTTCTTCCGAGTCAGAGGGACCTCATCTTCTTCCTCCCTGTCGTTTTCATCAACAACATAAGCAACACACCCATTAGGATCAGCATCAGGTGGGGCACACCCATTGGGATCAGCAGCAGATGGAGCACACCCATTGGGGTCGGCGTCAGTAAAATCAGGCACATGAACCTCCTCAGCATCAGGAACCGAAGGACCAGCGCCCCGATCCAAACTAGATACTTGTCGAAGACGTCTCTTTTTCTTTTTCTGCTCATCAGCAGAAGGATCAAGTTGATTGGCTCGGCAAGGGCGTCTCGGGCGAGCACTGGCAGGCTTCTGAATATCCAAAGTCGTACTAGCTTCTGGGAGAGGCGCCACCACCAATGTCCTGACAGGAGCAGCATCAGGAGAGTCCTCAGCCAGCAAATCAAGCATAGCGCTTATTTCCACGTCACTGGGATCCAAAGGCACCTCAAAGTGGACTTGCCGTTCATCATCAGGAATTTCTCCGAGCGAGGCAACCAAAGTGTTAACTTCTTCGGCAGAGGGTCGTACTCTAAGGCCCAAACCGCCATCAGTGATAGGTGGATTCGACACAAAAAGAGTGAAGGCCTTGGGAGGAGGCAGGCTCCATGCTGAGTATGCCACTAGGGCACCAATATTTGATACCTTGCCTCTAAGAATCATCTCAAGTCGGTTCATCAAGTCTATAGAGGGAATTTTCCTATTGGTAACCCGAGTTGAGTCAGCTAGACCTCGATACAGATAAGCCGGGTATGCCCTGTCCTTCAACGGCTGAATATTCTTGAAAACAAAATCAGCAACCACAGCCTCGGCAGTCAGACCCCTTTCTTTCAGCAGTCCAACTTCAGCTAGCAAAGCCCTCACCTCAGCTACCTCCTGATCCGTGGGAGACTCAGTCCAACTCGGAGTGCGAACATCCGGCTGTCTTCCCGACCGTGGGGGGAGAGAATTTCCATGGTTCTCAACAATAAACCATTCCAAGCGCCATCCCTTGATACTGTCTTTGAGAGGGATTTCAAGATACTCAGTCTTCCTCAAACGGCGCATCTCCAGACTAGCACCCCCAACCAGGTGATGCTGACCCCCGGCCATTCCAGGGCGGCAGTGATACAAGTACTTCCACAACCCGAAATGTGGCAGCACACCAAGAAAAGCTTCGCACAAATGAACGTAAATAGAAATTTGAAGAATAGAATTGGGATTCAGGTGGGTCAAGTTAAGGCGATAAAAATCAAGGAGGCCGCGGAAAAAGGGAGAAATGGGGAGAGCGAGACCGCGGAGAAGAAAAGGAACATAAACCACGGATTCATGGGTATCCTCTGTCGGGACAGTGACCCCATGACAAATCCGCCAAGAACAAAGCTCCCTCGGGGGAAGAACCCCGATGGACACGAGGTGGAGGAGATTAGGCTCGGAGACAACAGACGTGTGGTTACCTGCGAAAGGCAACTGGCTGTTGGGGTCGATGGGAGAAATTACTGCAGCGGATGAACTTGAGGCCTTTCTCTTGGGCGCCATCTCAATTCTGCTAGCGAACAGAGCGAGAGCCGAATTGCAGAGAGGATTTGGAGGCAGGAAGGCAAGAACTAGAGCACGAAAAGCAGAGGCGGCTGAAAGCGCAGTATACGCGGGATATTCCCGAGTCGGATACTGTCTCCAAAAGCGCCTAGTCAGCACCCGGCAGTTACTTCTAAAAAAACCGGCGTGCCACGTCATCACCCGGCGGCTACTTCTAAAACCCCGGTGTGCCACATCATCACTCGGCTACTATCCTCAAAGTGGCTGACACGGCCCGTTTTAACTCGGCTGTTATTTCTAAAACGCTGACGTTATCACCAGTCGCTCGGCATTTATCTCTAAAGTGCCGACGATACCTTCAGTCGCTCGGCAGCTATCTCTAAAGCGCTGACTATATCTTCAGTCGCTCGGCAGCTATCTCTAAAGCGCCGACGATATCCTCAGTCGCTCGGCGGTTATCTCTAAAAAACGCTGACGTTGTTACAGGTCACTCGGTTGTCGCATCTAAGAGCGCCGACGTGGCCAACAGTTATTCCGATGCTGGCACGGTTTCATCATCACTCGGACTCTAATTCAAGTGCGTAAATATCGACAGTAGTAAGCTCGGCCATCACCCCTGAAGCGGCGATACGATGCCCGAGTTATTCAGTTACTATTCCGAATGAATCAACTCCACAAATAAGAGATCGACCTACTATGAAGCACAGTAATTAGTACCAGAGGAGACAAAGTCGTTCTTCATTAAGGGAAGTAACAGTACTTACAAATCAACTCATCAAGAGTTGATAACTTCCCTATTGATACTACTATACTACATTCTACTACTACTACTGCTACTACTACCACTACTACTACCTACGCTACACTATACTACTCTACATTACTAATACTACTACATTATTTCACTATACTACTTCTAATCTATACTAATATTTAAAAACCAGTGGCATTTAGCCACTGGCCTTGTTGCCACCCCTGCCGCCGCCGCCGCTGCCGCTCCTGCTGCCGCCGCTGCCGCCCCTGCTGCTTTCGTTGCCGCCCTTGCTGTCGCCGTCGCCGTCATCACCGTCGTCGCCGCTGCCATCGCCTCCGTCGTCGTCGTCGTCGTCGCCTTCGCCATCGCCGCCACCGTCCTCCTCGGACGAGTCCTCCTCGTCCGAGGACTACTCCGACTCATCCGAGCCCGCGAGCCCGGAACACTCGACGGCCCGGATGTAAGTCCAGACCTCGGCGGCGAGCCCCTGGGAGTCGTCTGAATCATCAGACGACTCACGCAGAGGGATGGGAGCTAGATACCCCTCGGACTCAGAGGAGAACTCCTCCTCTGAGTATTCCGAGTCACCAAAGTCTTCGGACGGAGGAGTCGGCTCGCGCTTGCGTTTCTTGCCCATGACGGAAATGCAAGGAGAGGAAGAAGGCAAGCAGTGGAGAACAGCAAGGGATGTGAAAAAACCAGAGAGGCAAAGGCACTATTTATAGAAGAAGGAGGCAACCGCTCACCTCCAACCGCGGTCACTGAACAGTCGTGAGGCATTCAATACACACTTCAACCCGTCTGAAGACGCGCGGCTGACGCCGTTTCACGCAATGCAACACCCATTGGGACTCCAGTCAACAGCGCGGAGGATATGATTATGCCCGCCGTCACATCACATTACTACTCAGAAGCAGCCGGCTAAAACGCTTAGCGTACCAAGCCGTCCCTTGCCCACACCCATTGGGGGGGACGCCTAGGAATTATCAGTATATTTTTCAAAAACTGTCACATCCGTGCAGAGCGTGCAATGAACACCTCAAGACAAAAATGAGATATCAGTAAGGATCAAAGGAAAGCCAAATATAGCCGGTGAAGTACAAAATCTGACCGACGGAAGCGACGTGAAGACTAGCCAGGGACCGTCCATCAAATGTCCAATCGGTCACAGAGCAAATAAATTGCACCACCTAGCAAGATATGGGCGGATCACGAACTCGGCTGCAAAAGACAAAATACGTGCTGACCTCAGATGCATAATACTGATGACATAATGCTGACCTCTAAAGCATAATATGGATGACATAATGCCGACCTCTAAGGCATTCAAAAAAAGAGAAAATATGACTCTCGGCAAAAGGACATGAAGTAAAGACCTTTGAGAGGATTGTTTTCAAAAATCCACTCAAAGCTCGGGGGCTACACCCATTGGGTGCACCTTCGGTGCACCCCATGGATCACCATTTCAAGCCAAGATAGTGCCGATTTCTAAGGCATAAGACAAGATTAAAAGACAAGGCTGGCCCTCAACCAAAGTATGAGAAGAAAATAAAAATAATCTCTGATGAAGACCTTCGAGTAGATTATCTTCTAAAATCTACTCGAAGCTCGGGGGCTACACCCATTGGGTGCACCTCTGGTGCACCCAATGAAGTTCAGGGTCCAACAATATGAAATGCCGACTCTTAAGGCACAAGCACGAAACAAAGCTCCAGTGTACGAGTGATCACAGCAGAAGGAGATAGTAAGAAATCGTTTTTCTCCAAATTACCTACAAGCTAGGCCTAGGATCTTTGGGCCGATTACCTCAAAATCAACCCAAAGATCGCGGGCTTATGGGGGACAGATATCCCCCGGGTCCACTGGAAGGGTAAAAGACCTCACGAAAGGCCCAAGGGCCCAATAAATCATAAGGTCATTCCTTCATGGGCCTAGGGAGGGACAATCAGTAAAGCAGATCGACGTAGGGCCGAATCGGTGCAAGCCCGGATGGCCCCACAGCGTTGAGCGAGAAACCACAACAGAAGATCTGACTTTCCCGCGATGGAGCCCCATGCAGCGGAACCAGGCGAGGATAGGTCGGCAGAATCATAGGAAGATAGACTCAAACAGTTCACTATCCTTTAGGAGCACGTTGTTATTATATCCACATGTATTGCCCCACGGTCGAATATATAAGGCCCAGGGGGCATCCCTTCAGAACGATCGATCTCACTACTCAGCCATCCACCTCAACCCTCTATGTTCTCACTTCAGAGAACTGACTTGTAACCCATTGCACAAAGCATCCTCACCAGGACGTAGGGTGTTACGCGTCTCTAAGCAGCCCGAACCTGCAAACGTTGTCCATTGTCCCTCGTGCATCTGGCACGAACCATTTTGCTACAGTTGGCGACACTGTCCTACTCCTAAAAACACCTCGAGGGGCAACCCCAGGTGTGCGGTCGGACCCAAAACACCGACACACCCGTACCTCAAATACTCCACCAGAGAGCTTCAATTTCACATTTCCACCAATCTGCTTAAGAACACCGCGTGTTCTGACCTCGTCGTGGTCCGCTCCAATCAGGTCCGATTTTGCCAATTGTGTTCTTGTTTCAGCACCCATGCTTGTCCTTGATATTCACCGACCCGCCCAATTGAACTAAAAACCCACTGGTTGTTGGGAACATGATTGTCTGTCCGCAACGCCCACGGTCACCGTGGCCAGGGCCAACCAGGCACTCATTTGCAAAATTAAGTGAGGGGAAGTGTTCGGTAGGGGTTCAATTGTGTCCCTGTCTCCCGGGAGCTCTAGCCATGGCGTTGTCCAGCTAGAATAGGCTCGCCGGAGTGCGGCGAGGGCTGTTCCTCGTCGTGGACCTTAATCTGCAAAGGAATAGAAGGTGGAGGTCCTTTTTAGAAACTGTCAGTGACTCAAGAAAACAGTAACTGAACCCGTTCCCAGTTAGTCAGAACACCGAGGGCCTTTCTGCAAAATCTACACCGTGGGCGCGGGCGCGCGCGCGTTTCTGCGTGGACTTGGGCCGCCTGGGCTGAAACCGGCCTAGGACTATTCATCCTTTTTTCCTTTTCTTTTTCGGGCAGGACTCTAACAATTTTAGAAAATTGTAGAAAAATCCTAAAATGTCAAACCAATTTTCCTAGATTCCTTATTTTCCATAGTATTTAATAAAAATAGTTTTATGATTTTTAGGACAAATAGGGAATTTTGGGTTATTTAAAATAGCCTAAAGTATTGTTTCTGGATTTTTAGAAAATCAATAATAATTCTAAAAATGCCCAAACTTTTTATATGAACTTTAAACATTATTTAGAAGCCTTGGGTAGAATTTGGTTTGATTTGGACCTTGTTTGATACTTAGAACCCAAAACCCTACCACCCCCTGCTCTTTGAACTTCACTATTGACTCCGGAAACCCTAAGTTCTCGGAGTTCCGTGAAGGAAAATTGTATTCATGAACTTTAGATAATAAATTCTTATTATCCTTGCACTCTCATGAGCATTACATGGCATATGGTTATATCTATAAAACGAAGAAGAGGTTGAGGTAGAAGAGGAGAAGACTTCACCACCACCTGCGGAACATCAGGCAGGGAATTGCTTTTACTTTGACATCTGCGGATCCGAGCCTGACTCACCTGTAAACGAAGGCAAGCCCCAGTGCATTTGCCACCTCCTTGTGATTTAAAGATCTTTATCACTTGCTTGTTGCATTAGGTAATAGGAGTTGATTGATAAAACAATTCCTGCATTACCTTCCTTGATTACCTGTTTTACAAAAGATTTTGATGCTTAGCCTTGTTTTAGAAAAACAAATGTTTTGTTATTACAAAAGATATGGCAAAAGTGGGTGGGTTGTTTTTGAAAACAAAACTTGAATGGTGGATCCATCGTGGCCGTGATGGGTTCAACATCGGAAAAGATGTACCTCTGCCAGGTACCAAACCTTGGGTTGAAATGATTAAGCTGAGACCGGGCGGGTGACTTGCACGAGAAGAGAGTCTCGGTGTAGTGTCTCCGTCTGAGTTGATTAAGGACCGTGTCGATGTAGGCTTGCTGACCGAGGACCCTTTAACTGGTCACATGCCTCGTCATGGGTAAGCCTTGCCTCGGGCAGACTAAGGCCAGAATAAGATAACACACAATGGGCATGGAGCGGTGGCGAGAGTAGCGTGTACCCTCCGTGGCAAGAGGCTGGACGGCGGTGTATCTGTGCTCTCGGTTGACGTGAACCTGATCTGGTCTTAAGAACCCCGGTGGTGGGTTGACATATGCAAGGGTTAAGTGCTACATATGTCGTGTGATCGGAGATCCTCAGCTGAGTATAATCGATTCGGATCGTCGTACCTTCGCGGTTATGAAGACTTGGTCACTGCCCTGTACGTAGAATTCCAGTAAAGATAAAAGGCTTGTTAAGAAAATTGGCTAGTGCAGGCCAAGTGTTTGAACTAGGGTAGAAAGAACTCTAGATGCAGGTAATTTTACCTAACCTGACAATAAAACTGGATTTTTAAGGATCCACCTTTAGTAAGCATTTCTGCAAAACAGAGTTTTTGATCATTGAGAAACCTTACCTTGACTCCCTTATAACCAGCAGACCCTTGAGAGTCTTTTCCTTAGTCAGGTAAGTCTTGTTGAGTAATTCCATACTCAGGGTTTTATTCCCTATTGTTTTTAGGTGAGGAAGCAACAAACTTTTGTTGTTTCTGTTCCAAGGTGGTTCCAAAAGAAGAAAAGCAAGAGTAAAGCTGCGGGAGGAAGAGTTCCTCCATAAGAACTTTTGTTTAAAACTTATCGGGAGGGGTTTTTTGCCTCCCTTGGTGTGTAATAATAATATTACTCTGCACTCATAAGTTATCCTAGTTTGTAA
Source organism: Zea luxurians (assembly GCA_029449295.1). Taxonomy (NCBI): domain Eukaryota; kingdom Viridiplantae; phylum Streptophyta; class Magnoliopsida; order Poales; family Poaceae; genus Zea; species Zea luxurians. Next base: position 34,347,757 of record JAOPSE010000005.1, on the reverse strand, counting down.
TATATAACTTTGTCTTACTTTTTAAATAAAGGTAAGTTTATGTAATCGCTTCCGCATTTTTGTATCTCTGATGATTTGTAATGTCTGTGTGACGGGTAAAACGCTCTTGGGAAAGGTAAGAAAAGCAGATACCGAACTTGTCAAGTGATTTAGGGGCACCTACAGGGTTGTCTGAGGTCCATAGGACAAGGACAACTGTAGGTGGGCCTAATGACTTGGAAGGTTCCGTCACAAGGATGGCTCTCCCTTTTAAAGTGGCTTCCTCCTCCCAAGTTAAGCAAGGTGGGATAATTCTGAGGCTCACATGGTCACCGTCCGACTACAATTGGGCCAACTGTCTTTGCCAACGGGTAATAGTGGAGGATGTCCTCATCATCTTCTCATGAACCTTCAGCTGTCGGGACGAGTAAGCCACAACTCTTCCCTCTTGCATCAACACGCATCCCAAACCAGTGTAACAAGCGTCGCAATACACTGAGAAGGGCTTGTGCACATCAGGCAATACTAAGACAAGTGTTGTAGTCAACTTCTCTTTCAGCGCTTCAAAGGCTTCTTGGCATTTCTAGGTCCATTTGAACTCAACTTTGTTGGCTAGCAAAGCTATCATCGGTTTCGCAATCTTCGAAAACCCTTTAATGAATCGTCAATAATATCCGGCCATTCCAATAAAGCTCTTGATTCCTCGGGCATTTGTTGGCACTTTCCAGTTTAGAATATCTGCCACTTTCTTCGGATCCACAGACAATCTTTCTTTGTTTATTATGTGACCCAAGAACAGGACTTCATCAATCCAGAACTCGCACTTGCTCAACTTGCATACAGCTAGTGCTCTCACAATCTCTGCAATACCATCTTCAAATGATCCACATGCTCCTCCTCACTTTGGGAATATATAAGAATATTGTCAATAAATACCACCACAAATTTGTCAAGATAATCCATGAATACAATGTTCATTAGATTCATGAAGAAGGCTGGTGCATTCGTTAGGACAAAAGACATCACAGTGAACTCATACAACCCATACTTGGTAATGAATGCCGTCTTCGGAATGTCTGAGGGTCGAATCCTGAGCTGATGATAACCTGACCTCAGATCTATCTTTGAGAACACGCTGGCTCCTCTCAACTGGTCGAACAGATCTTCTATTCTGGGCAAGGGGTACTTGTTCTTAATTGTGACCTCATTTAGAGCTCGATAATCGATGCACATCCTTCTGGTGCCATCCTTCTTCTCCATGAATAGGACAGGGGCAGCCCAAGGCGAGGTGCTTGGCCGAATGTAACCTTTCTCTAACAGCTCATAGATCTGCCTCTTAAGTTCAACCAACTCTGGTCTAGATACCCTTAGGCTCTTTTAGAAATGGGGGCGGTGCCAGGAAGAAGCTCTATGGCAAACTCAACTTTCCGCTCAGGTGGCATGCCTGGTAAGTCTTCCAGAAACACATCTGGGAATTCTGACACAACCTTGATAATCTCAAGTGAATCTGGCTCCTTCCTATCGATAGCCATCTAATGACAACTTTCCTTCCTTGGTTTATGTGAGACTAGCTCGGCTATCACTTCTTCTCCTAGTGGGGACACCAATTTGATTGTCCTCCTATCACAACTGATAATTGCTTGGTACTTATCTAGCCAATTCATCCCTAGGATGACATCTATTCCCTGAGTACCCATTACTATGAGATTGGCGGGAAACACTATCCCCCTTATTTTCACACTTACATTCAAGCAAATGCTATCGGCTCGAATTCTACCACCGGCTGAGTCAATTTGGATGGGGGTTGACATGGTAGTTATTGGAAGATTATGTGCTTCTACCCATGATGCAGTAATAAATGAATGCGTTGTTCCAGTATCAAATAACACTTCTGCAATATGGGAGTCGACTAGAAACATACCTACTGTCATGTTGGGTGTTCCCTGAACTGCTTCAGCCTCCAAGTGATTTAGTCTCCCATGGTTGTAGCGTGGCTGAGAGCGGTTGTCTGCTCCAGACTGAGACACATTATGCTTTGCTGGGGCACTGGGGCCTGACTGCTGCTGGGCTGCCTTCTTCGGACATTGCATCACCCAATGGCCTTGCTCTCCACAATGGAAACATGCTCTGCTTCCGCCTTGAACTGGTGGTGCTTGACTGTTCTGTTGGGTTGCTAGGGCAGGAAGACAAGGTGTCTGCTGATTCTGCCTCTTGAACTGACCTCCTCCTGTCTGATTATTCTGGCGATTCTGCTGCTGGTGCTGAGGATACTCAAAGGGAAATGTGCCCTTGGGCCATTTCTAAAGTATTTTGGTGATTAAGTGTCCAACACAATTGCCTTAAGTATTAATGGTGGATGAAGTGCAAATCAACACAAAGGTATGATTCTAGACTTAGTACATTGGTTTTTGTGCACAAACATATTTGTCTAAGTGCTAGAATTAGAGAAAATACAAAAGGAAAAAGACTTGGCTGAAGCAGCCAAGACTCTGCGTAGTCTGGGTGCACCGGACTGTCCCGTGGTGCACCGGACAGTGTCCGGTGTGCCAGGCTGGCGTCTGGTCAACCGGCCGCTCTCGGGAATTTGTCGGCGGCGTACGGCTAAAATTCACCGGACTATCCGGTGGTGCACCGGACTGTCCGGTGAGCCAACGGTCGGCCGCGCCAACGGTCAGCCATGTAATCCACGCGTGACGCGTGGCCGAGCCAACGGTCTGATGGGGGCACCGGACTGTTCGGTGTGCACCGGACAGTGTCCGGTGCGCCAACGGCTCCAAATCTTCAACGGTCGGCTGCGCCAATTTAGGAAAGCAATCTGCACCAGACAGTGAACAGTAGATGTCCGGTGGTGCACCGGACTGTTCGGTGCGCCACCCAAGAAGGCAAGAATTGCCTTCCTGGAATGCCTCCAACGGCTCCTAGCTGCCTTAGGGCTATAAAAGGGACCCCTAGGCACACGGAGGAGAACACCAAACATTCTTTGATCATCTCTAAGCACCAAGATTTCATTCTAGCGCATTTGATTCGTTGTGGTAGCAATTTGAGCTCATCTTGAGTTGAGAACTCCGTGTGTGAACTTAGAGCTCAAGTTGTGACTAGTGTGTGTGTTTGTCTCTTGCTTTGAGTCTTGTGTGTGTTGCTTTTCCCTCCCTTACATCCGTGCTTCTTTGTGATCATCAAATTGTAAGGGCGAGAGGCTCCAAGTTGTGGAGATTCCTCGCAAATGGGATATAGTGAAAGAAAGAAAAACACTATGGTATTCAAGTTGATCTTTGGATCACTTGAAAGGGGTTGAGTGCAACCCTCATCCATTGGGACGCCACAACATGGAGTAGGCAAGTGTTGTACTTGGCCGAACCACGGGATAACTCGCGTGTCTCTTGTGATTGCTTTTTGTGTAATTGTTGTGATTATCAAGAGATCGCTTTATAGTCACTTGGTATTATCTCTCTAACACTTAACCAAGTTTTGTGGCTATAAGTTTTAAGTTTTTACAGGATCACCTATTCACCCCCCCCCTCTAGGTGCTTTCAATTGGTATCAGAGCCATTCTCTTCACAAAAGGGACTAATCGCCCGAAGAGATGGATCCTAAGGGAAAGGGGATGTTGGTCAACGATAAGGAGAAGGAGTCCATCTTCAACGAGCCAAGGGACGACAAACCTACTGACTCTGGCTCGAGTCATAAGAAGAAGGACGGGAAGAAGAAGAGGCGTATCAAGAAGATCGTCTACTACGACAGCGACGAATCCTCTTCTTCCCAAAGAGACGACGACTACGACGAGAAAAAGAAACCGGTCAACTCAAACTTTTCTTTTGATTATTCTCGTATTCCGTCTAACTCCAATGCTCATTTACTTTCAATTCCACTTGGGAAACCCCCGCACTTTGATGGAGAGGACTACGGATTTTGGAGTCACAAAATGCGTAGCCATTTGTTCTCTCTTCATCCAAGTATATGGGAGATAGTAGAAAATGGAATGCAATTTGATAGTACAGATAATCCCATGTTTATCAATGAACAAATTCACAAAAATGCACAAGCTACCACTGTTCTATTAGCATCCTTGTGCAGGGAAGAATACCATAAGGTGAGCGGCTTGGATAACGCCAAGAAGATTGGGGACACCCTCAAGATCTCGCATGAGGGGAACGACACCACCATGATCACCAAGATGGAGTTGGTGGAGGGCGAACTGGGAAGGTTCGCAATGATCAGGGGGGAGGAGCCAACTCAAACGTACAACAGGCTCAAGACCCTGGTCAACAAAATCAGGAGCTATGGAAGCACGAGATGGACGGACCACGACGTCGTCCGGCTTATGCTAAGGTCCTTCACTGTCCTTGATCCTCATCTTGTAAACTCTATTCATGAAAATCCTAGGTACACCAAGATGACGCCCGAGGAAATACTCGGAAAGTTTGTAAGCGGGCGAATGATGATCAAGGAGGCAAGATATGTTGATGAGGCGTTGAATGGCCCAATGCTGATCCACGAGCCTCAAACCGTTGCTCTCAAAGCAACAAGTAGCAGGGAGGCGCTACCTAGCAAGGTGGCGCAAGTTGAGGCGGCCGGGCTTAACGAGGAAGAAATGGCCCTCATCATCAAGCGCTTCAAGACGGCGCTAAAGGGTCGCAAGGAGCATCCCAACAAGAGCAAGACGAAGGGAAAGCGCTCCTGCTTCAAGTGTGGTAAGACAGGACATTTTATTGCTCAATGTCTAGATAATGAAAATGACCAGGGAGACGAAAGACATGGGAAGAGAGAGAACAAGAAGGTTTACAAGAAGGCTAAGGGCGAGGCACACCTTGGCAAAGAGTGGGACTCGAATTGTTCTTCGTCCGACTCCGACGATGAAGGACTCGCCGCCACTGCCTTCAACAAATCGTCGCTCTTCCCCAACGAGCGCCACACTTGCCTAATGGCAAAGGAGAAGAAGGTAAACGCTCGAGAAACTCCCAAGTACTCTACTTCTAGTGATGAGGACTCTAGTGATGATGAAGTAGACTACACTAGCTTGTTCAAAGGATTAGATAGAGCTAAGGTAGAAAAGATTAATGAGCTGATTGATGCATTGAATGAAAAAGATAGACTGCTAGAGAGGCAAGAGGACATCTTGTATGAGGAACATGACAAATTTGTTAATGTTCAAAAGTCTCTTGCCTTAGAGATTAAAAGGAATGAATTACTATCTTCTGAATTATCTATTTGCAATGAATCTATTTCTAGCTTGAAGATTTTGAATGATGATTTAAATGCTAAGCTAGAGGTAGTTAATAAATCTAGTCCTTGTGTAGATCATGTTGTAATTTGCAATAGATGCAAGGATTTTAATGTTGATGCTTGTGATGAACATTTAATGTCTATTTCTAAATTAAATGATGAAGTAGCAAGTCTTAATGCTCAACTTAAGACTTGCAAAAGTGATTTTGATAAACTAAAATTTGCTAGGGATGCCTACACTGTTGGTAGACACCCCTCAATTAAGGATGGGCTTGGCTTTAAGAGGGAAGCCAAGAACTTAACAACCCAAAGGGCTCCCATTTTCAACAAGAAAAAAGGGAAGGCTCCTATGGTTAGTAGTAGTCAAAAGAATCATGCATTTATTTATGATAGAAAATTTTCTAGGAATGCTCATCATAATAGGAGTTATAATGCTTATGATTCACATGCCATGATTGGTTCAAGTTCTTCCTTTGTGCATAGTAGAAATATGACCAGAAACAATGTTGTTCATCATGTACCTAAGAAAATGCAAAATAAATCTGCTACTGTTTTTCATGCCTGCAACACTGACTTTGTACTTTCGTGTAAAAATAAGAAAGTGGTTGCTAGGAAATTAGGGGCAAAATGCAAGGGAGATAAAACTTGCATTTGGGTCCCTAAGACTATTGTTACTAACCTTGTAGGACCCAACAAGAGTTGGGTACCTAAAACCCAAGCCTAATTTGTCTTGCAGGTTTATGCATCCGGGGGCTCAAGCTGGATTATCGACAGCGGATGCACAAACCACATGACGGGGGAGAAGAAGATGTTCACCTCCTATGTCAAGAACAAAGATTCCCAAGATTCAATCATATTCGGTGACGGGAATCAAGGCAAGGTTAAAGGACTAGGAAAGATAGCTATTTCATCCAAGCATTCCATATCTAATGTGGTTTTAGTTGAATCGCTCGGGTATAACTTGTTGTCCGTTAGTCAATTATGTAATATGGGTTACAATTGCTTATTTACAAATGTAGATGTGTCTGTCTTTAGAAGGAGTGATGGTTCATTAGCTTTTAAGGGTGTACTAGACGGCAAACTCTATTTAGTTGATTTTTCGAAGGAGGAGGCCGATCTAGATGCATGCTTAATCGCTAAGACTAGCATGGGCTGGTTGTGGCATCGCCGTCTAGCACATGTGGGGATGAAGAACCTTCACAAACTTCTAAAGGGAGAACATAAGTTAGGTCTAACAAATGTAACTTTCGAAAAAGATAGACCTTGTGCAGCTTGACAAGCAGGTAAACAGGTGGGAAGCTCTCATCATAGCAAGAATGTGATGACCACATCAAGACCTTTGGAGCTACTTCACATGGACCTCTTCGGACCCGTCGCCTACCTTAGCATAGGGGGAAGTAAGTATGGTCTGGTTGTTGTTGATGATTTTTCCCGCTTCACTTGGGTATTCTTTTTGCAGGACAAATCAGAAACCCAAGGAACCCTCAAGCGCTTCTTAAGGAGAGCTCAAAATGAATTTGAGCTCAAGGTGAAAAAGATAAGGAGCGACAACGGGTCCAAGTTCAAGAATCTTCAAGTGGAGGAGTACCTTGAGGAGGAAGGAATCAAGCACGAGTTCTCCGCTCCCTACACACCACAGCAAAACGATGTGGTAGAGAGGAAGAACAGGACGCTCATATACATGGCGAGGACGATGCTTGGAGAATTCAAGACGCCCGAGCGGTTTCGGTCGAAAGCTGTGAACACAGCTTGCCACGCCATAAACCGGGTCTACCTTCATCGCCTCCTCAAGAAGACGTCGTACGAACTACTAACCGGTAACAAACCCGACGTTTCATATTTTCGAGTTTTTGGGAGTAAATGCTACATTCTAGTGAAGAAAGGTAGGAATACAAAATTTGCTCCCAAAGCTGTAGAAGGGTTTTTGTTAGGTTATGACTCAAATACAAAGGCGTATAGAGTCTTCAACAAATCATCGGGTTTGGTTGAAGTCTCTAGCAACGTTGTATTTGATGAAACTAATGGCTCTCCGAGAGAGCAAGTTGATCTTAATGATGTAGATGAGGATGATGTTCCAACGGATGCAATACGCACCATGGCTATTGGAGATGTGTGACCACAGGAACACTAGGAGCAAGATCAACCTTCTTCCTCAACAATGGCACACCCCCCAACTTAGGATGATGAACAGGTTCCTCAAGAAGAGGCGTGTGATCAAGGGGGAGCACAGGATGTCCAAGATGAGGAGGAAGAAGTACCACAGGCCCCTCCAACTCAAGTTCGAGCGATGATTCAAAGGAATCATCCTGTCGACCAGATATTGGGTGGTATTAGCAAGGGAGTAACCACTCGCTCTAGATTAGCTAATTTTTGTGAGCATTACTCTTTTGTCTCTTCTATTGAGCCTTTCAGGGTAGAAGAGGCCTTGCTAGATCCGGACTAGGTGTTGGCCATGCAGGAAGAGCTCAACAACTTCAAGCGAAATGAAGTTTGGACACTGGTGCCACGTCCCAAGCAAAACGTTGTGGGAACCAAGTGGGTGTTCCGCAACAAACAGGACGAGCACGGGGTGGTGACAAGGAACAAGGCTCGACTTGTGGCAAAAGGTTATGCCCAAGTCGCAGGTTTGGACTTTGAGGAGACTTTTGCTCTTGTGGCTAGGCTAGAGTTGATTCGTATTTTGTTAGCCTATGCCGCTCACCATTCTTTCAGGTTGTTCCAAATGGACGTGAAGAGCGCTTTTCTCAACGGGCCAATCAAGGAGGAGGTGTACGTGGAGCAACCCCCTGGCTTTGAGGATGAACGGTACCCCGACCACATGTGTAAGCTCTCTAAGGCGCTCTATGGACTTAAGCAAGCCCCAAGAGCATGGTATGAATGCCTTAGAGATTTTTTAATTGCTAATGCTTTCAAGGTTGGGAAAGCCGATCCAACTCTTTTTACTAAGACTTGTGATGGTGATCTATTTGTGTGCCAAATTTATGTCGATGACATAATATTTGGTTCTACTAACCAAAAGTCTTGTGAAGTGTTTAGCAGGGTGATGACTCAGAAATTCGAGATGTCGATGATGGGCGAGTTGAACTACTTCCTTGGGTTCCAAGTGAAGCAACTCAAGGACGGCACCTTCATCTCTCAAACAAAGTACACGCAAGACTTGCTCAAGCGGTTTGGGATGAAGGACGCCAAGCCCGCAAAGACTCCAATGGGAACCAATGGACATGTCGACCTCAACAAAGGAGGTAAGTCTGTTGATCAAAAGGCATACCGGTCTATGATAGGGTCTTTACTTTATTTATGTGCTAGTAGACCGGATATTATGCTTAGCGTATGCATGTGTGCTAGATTTCAATCCAATCCAAGGGAGTGTCACCTTGTGGCCATTAAGCGAATTCTGAGATATTTAGTTGCTACGCCTTGCTTCGGGATCTGGTATCCAAAGGGGTCTACTTTTAACTTGATTGGATACTCAGACTCCGACTATGCTGGATGTAAGGTCGATAGGAAGAGTACATCAGGGACGTGCCAATTCCTAGGAAGGTCCCTAGTGTCTTGGAGTTCTAAGAAACAAACTTCTGTTGCCCTATCCACCGCTGAGGCCGAGTATGTTGCCGCAGGACAGTGTTGCGCGCAACTACTCTGGATGAGGCAAACCCTCCGGGACTTTGGCTACAATCTGAGCAAAGTCCCACTCCTATGTGTAACACCCGGATTTTAGGGGTCCAAAACCCGGGGTTAACATAAACACCAGGTATGCTGGGACCAAGTCTCAAACATATGATGTATAGTGGCACAGGATCGAATGTCACATCTTTATATATAACAGGAGTTCTATACAAAATAAATAATTACATTATAAGGAGACAACGGTCCAGCAACCCAAAGTTGACTGGGAGACGACGACCTAGACTTCTCACGAACTCATCACAGCATCCTCCATGAGCATCATCCTGCGGTACCTGTTCTTGACCTGTGGTGTATGTGAGACAGCAAGAGTGAGCTCACATACGTTCATCGCTCAACAAGTTGTGGGGAATAATGTGCATGAACTCGCCAAAGGTGGGAGCTCACGTGGAGTGTAAGGCTTACCAAAGAAGATGGTTAGAGCTGAGCATTGCTTTTAAAGTTGGTCAAAATTTTATTAGCAGTTACTAAGTATAAGTAAATACCAAACCCAATTAAGTAATAGAACAAAAGTATCAACATCACCTGCAATGCAATGCATATGACAAATTGAATTTAGTTCCATAGATTAATCATGTGAGGGTCCGAGCTGCTCTTGACCGTGAGCACGGCTAGTATACCAGTTTTACACTCTGCAGAGGTTGCGCATCTTTACCCACAAGTCGTGTATCCCATGTCGCCAGGGTTTGCAAAGCCCTTAGACACTTCCGAGGTGAATGGCTAGGGATCCACTACGAGGCCTTTACAAAGTTCCACTAGCTTCCGAAAACCCGCTACAGTTTATAGGAAGATCCAGTGCAGGAATCCCTTGCAGGACCGCCATCGCAGCAAAATCCTCCCGAGGGCCTCCCTACACTGACCTCTCCCCTACTGCCCTTGCCCCTTTCGGGTAAGGTAGTCTTCCACTAGCTTTCCTAATTAATCAGCCAAGGGCATCCCATACTACCCTTGTGGTAGCACTGTTTTCCCGGGTGGTCGCTCCATGTTCCAATTAACATAATGATCTCAACATGAACCATAAATAACAACTGATAATAAAAGTATAATCATGAATAGTGTAATCTTCATACCCAAAACCACATATAGCACTAGCAAGTACTACCCAGAAAGATCAGTGGTAAACAAGGTATAAAGATAGACAAACTAGGGTAACCTATTGGGTCCCATCAAAATTAACCTATGCAGATCATTATGATTAATCAGAACATGGCTGGGTAAAAAGAAGTGATCAAGGGCACAACTTGCCTGGGCCTTGAGATTCCAGGTACCAGGATGATCTTCAGATGACTCGTGACCTCACTGCTAGTCGTAGCAATACAAACATACATGGTATAGGCAAAATTAACATTACACCAAACATATATGCAAAATACATATTAATAATCTACATATTAAAATAAGATCACAGGAAAAAGAATTATTAATTTTGGAGTTGTAGAATTCAAGTTATGATTTTCCTAAGGTTTAATGTGATTAAAATATGATTAAATGATAAATAAATTTTCTGACAGAGTTCATGTCAAAACAGTGATTCAAAATGGTAGAGAATATTATTACAAAATTTTAGAAATTGGAATGACTCAATTTGGAGCTAAAATGAATTTTCTATGAATTATCTAAGTTCTAGCAATTATTTTTGTATTAAAAATCTAATTTCTAATTCATTTAATCAATTTAAACGAGTTCTGGACTGGGCCTCAATTACTGGGAAGCACAGGGGTCTCTGCGCAAATAAACCTAAGACTCAAACTACACCCGCGGTGGACGGCGGGTTGATTCTGTGAAAGTGCAGGGTCTCTTTTACAAAACGGAATCAACGAAGGGGTATCCAGCCATGTGAGCCGTCCGATTAGCCTTGGACGGTCACGATTTAATCCTATCTCTGCCGAACCGGTACGCCACAGGAACCGTTGGATTATCAGTCAACGCCCAGGATTTAAATAGCCAAGAGAAGATCCCATACATCCGATCAGATCCAACGGTCGGTCTTTGACACATGAAGGGGTACGCGATGGCGCGATCACATCCGTCCATAGTCGAGTCAACGGTCCATAGCTATCTCCCCTCAGATCTAATCCTAACCGTAACTCTACCATCCAAGGGCCAAGCGCCCTCTTCCTTCTCCCGACGCCAGAACAGCGGCGCCGCCGCCCAACACGGCGGAACATCGCCGGACTACCGTCGATTCCACGCCTCGGAGCTCTAATCCCCAAATTCAACTACCCTACACCTCGACCAGCGAAAAGCGAAGAAGATGGTACACCGATTACCTCGATTCGCGGCGAGGAATTCCCTGGCCACGCGATGGCGCAGTCCCGCGGCGGAGGCCCAACGACGGTGAGGAATTCCCAGTCCTCCGATGCGCAAGGCACCCCGGCAGTGAGGGTAAAACCTTCCCGGACGCCCCTCTCTTCTCCAGGAAGGTTTCACAAGGCCAAGTCGGCGGTGTGTGCCCGAGTCGACTGCGGCGGCAAACCTCCCCGGCTCCCGAGCTCCCTCTGTCGATTGCCGAAGCGATGCTTGGATGGAACGTCGAGGTGATGAGGTCTGGATTATATAGGGAGACACGCCGGCCCCCCCCAACGGTCCGCGGCGACCCGCGAGTCCGCATCCCAGGGTGAGGTGCGAGCGCGAGCGGTAAATCCGCGCGGTTGTTACGAAGAAGACGTAGCTGACACCCCGGGTCCACGACACAGAGAGACTTGTAAGTGGGATCCGTCCGTCGGTGTGAGAGCCGGTAGCGCGCGACCAAGAGGCTGCACGTGGGACCCATTTGTCAGCCGCACGTGAGAGCGGGCGCGGAAGAGTTGGGCCGCGCCGTGATTCCCCCGCCAGTGGGCCGAACGCGCGTGAAAATGGTTAGTGGGCCAGAAATGGGGTATGGCAGCCCAGTTAGCTTTTCTTTGTTTTTTTTTTCTTTTTATTTTGTATCTTCTTTTCTCCATTTTCAAATCCAATTTTGAATTCAAACTTAAATTCAACTTCTATGGCTCATCATTTCAACTTTATTTTTGTGAAGTTAGGGATATTAATTCTGAATATATTTATTTATATATATATTATTTATATATTTTTTTTTTGTTTTATATCCCTTCTCTTTTATTTTCTATTTTCTATTCCAAATTCAAATTTATACTTCTATTTTTAGTTTTCAGATTTTTCAAATGTATCAATTGAACTCCAAAGGTGAATTTAAACCATATTATTTTAATATTACTAATTTAAGTTTTATTCTCCTTGTTATCTATTTCATGGGATGTATAAATGGTTTCCTTTAAAAGTAAAATTCTCCTTCTCCTCTTTTTCTTATTTCCCAATGATACTTTGTTCAGATTTCTTCTACCAATTCCAAATTCAGAATTTGGGTGTTACAAATCCTACCCCCCTTAAAAATAATCTCGTCCTCGAGATTTGTAAGAAAAGGGTGCATAACTTATGTTATCTCCAACATATGCACAAACAAAATCTCAGCATGATGCATTATTTATTAGCAACACATGGGGTCAGATAGACCTTATTATTATTCTCAATATAGTAAAATACTAGCTACTAACTAAGGTAACACTTACATCTTACAAATAGTAGTAATATATAAATATGTTTATGTATCTTGGTGGAACTGGTGGTTAGGAAAGCATAGGTGTATATATGTATGTCCACTTTATTATGTAGGATAGAAGATGTCTTTAGGGCATATATAGGTTTGGGTAAGAGTAGGATAAGAAAAAGACTCCATCCAAGATTGTGGATCTTGACTCATCTGGGTGACCTCACTTGATCCTTGAAGACTTGAGTTGGTGCTCATCCTTTCTTGATGAAGTTGATCATCTTTTCCAGGCTTGTCTCATTGATTAGGAGTTAGTGTATATTATTGGCCGGGGAATATGGTTAATATAGGTATGGATGAGATAGACTACATGATGTAAGTTACAAGTTCATTTTAGGTAGGGGTTGATAGACTATGCAATCCATCATTACTCTATTGGTTTATGTAACTTGTTATATGGGTCAAGTTGTTGGGTAGGGATTAGTGGCTCTAAGTCACCAATTTAGACTTAAGTGAATGTGGAGTATGGCTTTATCCATTGTACCAGCACTAAGTAACTCAATCCATCTTAGATCATATTGGATTAGATAGAATCCAGATTAGGTTGGTATGACTAGATTAAACTAGTTAAGATTAGCTAGATCTACCAGGGTAGGATAAATATTACTAGGATATGTTAGAATCTTTTAGGATAGGGTGGATTATATGATGTAGGTAGGTCATTGTTCAAGGATGAGTTGGTATAAGACATTAATTTAGGTCAAGATATATTTGTAGAGACAGTGTCTAACCTATATCACCAACTGAACTAACTTGTTAATATCTCACTTTAGATTGGATCATATTAGGTTAGATGGGATCTAGATTAGTTTGGTATGACTAGTTTGACTAGATAAGGTCTAATTAACTTGCATTAGATCATGGTTGATAAACTAGGATGGATAAGTATGCCTATTAGGATAAGATGGATCCATAAAGATAAGATAGAATCTTTTGAGGTCAGTTAGATTTATTAGGATGAGATAAAATCTTTTTAAGATAAGATGAGTATCTTTTAAGATGAGATGGATCTATTAAGATAGGGGAGAATCTTTTAAGATAAGATGAATTGGTTAGAATGAGATCTTTTAGGATAAGATAAATCTCTTAAGCTAGATATGTTCCAATGGGGATAATCTAGGTTGTCTAGTTATTTTATAAATATATTTTTATACCTATGTGTATATGCAGATGCAATTGTGGACATTACTCCACAACTCATCACACTCAAACAAAGATCCAAATCAGACAAGTATCATAAGAACAAACATTCAAGCATATAAATATTTACAAAAATAGTTTTGTTTTTGTTCCTAAGATTAGGTTTCCTATTCCTAAAGTCACTTTAGGTACTGGATTTCAAAGTGTGAAATCCACATTTGTCTTTAGAAAGATAAAGGTAAGAATAATCAGAGTAAAGCGGAAATAGATGAGGAAAGATTAAGACAAGTTTAGAAAAGAATCAGAGTAGCAAAGGTAAGTAGATATTGGTTGTCCAATTCTATCTAGGTTTCGTCCTACAGTCAACATTCCTCTGATACCACTTCTGTAACACCCGGATTTTAGGGGTCCAAAACCCGGGGTTAACATAAACACCAGGTATGCTGGGACCAAGTCTCAAACATATGATGTATAGTGGCACAGGATCGAATGTCACATCTTTATATATAACAGGAGTTCTATACAAAATAAATAATTACATTATAAGGAGACAACGGTCCAGCAACCCAAAGTTGACTGGGAGACGACGACCTAGACTTCTCACGAACTCATCACAGCATCCTCCATGAGCATCATCCTGCGGTACCTGTTCTTGACCTGTGGTGTATGTGAGACAGCAAGAGTGAGCTCACATACGTTCATCGCTCAACAAGTTGTGGGGAATAATGTGCATGAACTCGCCAAAGGTGGGAGCTCACGTGGAGTGTAAGGCTTACCAAAGAAGATGGTTAGAGCTGAGCATTGCTTTTAAAGTTGGTCAAAATTTTATTAGCAGTTACTAAGTATAAGTAAATACCAAACCCAATTAAGTAATAGAACAAAAGTATCAACATCACCTGCAATGCAATGCATATGACAAATTGAATTTAGTTCCATAGATTAATCATGTGAGGGTCCGAGCTGCTCTTGACCGTGAGCACGGCTAGTATACCAGTTTTACACTCTGCAGAGGTTGCGCATCTTTACCCACAAGTCGTGTATCCCATGTCGCCAGGGTTTGCAAAGCCCTTAGACACTTCCGAGGTGAATGGCTAGGGATCCACTACGAGGCCTTTACAAAGTTCCACTAGCTTCCGAAAACCCGCTACAGTTTATAGGAAGATCCAGTGCAGGAATCCCTTGCAGGACCGCCATCGCAGCAAAATCCTCCCGAGGGCCTCCCTACACTGACCTCTCCCCTACTGCCCTTGCCCCTTTCGGGTAAGGTAGTCTTCCACTAGCTTTCCTAATTAATCAGCCAAGGGCATCCCATACTACCCTTGTGGTAGCACTGTTTTCCCGGGTGGTCGCTCCATGTTCCAATTAACATAATGATCTCAACATGAACCATAAATAACAACTGATAATAAAAGTATAATCATGAATAGTGTAATCTTCATACCCAAAACCACATATAGCACTAGCAAGTACTACCCAGAAAGATCAGTGGTAAACAAGGTATAAAGATAGACAAACTAGGGTAACCTATTGGGTCCCATCAAAATTAACCTATGCAGATCATTATGATTAATCAGAACATGGCTGGGTAAAAAGAAGTGATCAAGGGCACAACTTGCCTGGGCCTTGAGATTCCAGGTACCAGGATGATCTTCAGATGACTCGTGACCTCACTGCTAGTCGTAGCAATACAAACATACATGGTATAGGCAAAATTAACATTACACCAAACATATATGCAAAATACATATTAATAATCTACATATTAAAATAAGATCACAGGAAAAAGAATTATTAATTTTGGAGTTGTAGAATTCAAGTTATGATTTTCCTAAGGTTTAATGTGATTAAAATATGATTAAATGATAAATAAATTTTCTGACAGAGTTCATGTCAAAACAGTGATTCAAAATGGTAGAGAATATTATTACAAAATTTTAGAAATTGGAATGACTCAATTTGGAGCTAAAATGAATTTTCTATGAATTATCTAAGTTCTAGCAATTATTTTTGTATTAAAAATCTAATTTCTAATTCATTTAATCAATTTAAACGAGTTCTGGACTGGGCCTCAATTACTGGGAAGCACAGGGGTCTCTGCGCAAATAAACCTAAGACTCAAACTACACCCGCGGTGGACGGCGGGTTGATTCTATGAAAGTGCAGGGTCTCTTTTACAAAACGGAATCAACGAAGGGGTATCCAGCCATGTGAGCCGTCCGATTAGCCTTGGACGGTCACGATTTAATCCTATCTCTGCCGAACCGGTACGCCACAGGAACCGTTGGATTATCAGTCAACGCCCAGGATTTAAATAGCCAAGAGAAGATCCCATACATCCGATCAGATCCAACGGTCGGTCTTTGACACATGAAGGGGTACGCGATGGCGCGATCACATCCGTCCATAGTCGAGTCAACGGTCCATAGCTATCTCCCCTCAGATCTAATCCTAACCGTAACTCTACCATCCAAGGGCCAAGCGCCCTCTTCCTTCTCCCGACGCCAGAACAGCGGCGCCGCCGCCCAACACGGCGGAACATCGCCGGACTACCGTCGATTCCACGCCTCGGAGCTCTAATCCCCAAATTCAACTACCCTACACCTCGACCAGCGAAAAGCGAAGAAGATGGTACACCGATTACCTCGATTCGCGGCGAGGAATTCCCTGGCCACGCGATGGCGCAGTCCCGCGGCGGAGGCCCAACGACGGTGAGGAATTCCCAGTCCTCCGATGCGCAAGGCACCCCGGCAGTGAGGGTAAAACCTTCCCGGACGCCCCTCTCTTCTCCAGGAAGGTTTCACAAGGCCAAGTCGGCGGTGTGTGCCCGAGTCGACTGCGGCGGCAAACCTCCCCGGCTCCCGAGCTCCCTCTGTCGATTGCCGAAGCGATGCTTGGATGGAACGTCGAGGTGATGAGGTCTGGATTATATAGGGAGACACGCCGGCCCCCCCCAACGGTCCGCGGCGACCCGCGAGTCCGCATCCCAGGGTGAGGTGCGAGCGCGAGCGGTAAATCCGCGCGGTTGTTACGAAGAAGACGTAGCTGACACCCCGGGTCCACGACACAGAGAGACTTGTAAGTGGGATCCGTCCGTCGGTGTGAGAGCCGGTAGCGCGCGACCAAGAGGCTGCACGTGGGACCCATTTGTCAGCCGCACGTGAGAGCGGGCGCGGAAGAGTTGGGCCGCGCCGTGATTCCCCCGCCAGTGGGCCGAACGCGCGTGAAAATGGTTAGTGGGC
This sequence comes from Zea luxurians, assembly GCA_029449295.1. Classification (NCBI taxonomy): domain Eukaryota; kingdom Viridiplantae; phylum Streptophyta; class Magnoliopsida; order Poales; family Poaceae; genus Zea; species Zea luxurians. The sequence continues at coordinate 34,330,885 of JAOPSE010000005.1, read as the reverse complement.
CAGAAATGGGGTATGGCAGCCCAGTTAGCTTTTCTTTGTTTTTTTTTTCTTTTTATTTTGTATCTTCTTTTCTCCATTTTCAAATCCAATTTTGAATTCAAACTTAAATTCAACTTCTATGGCTCATCATTTCAACTTTATTTTTGTGAAGTTAGGGATATTAATTCTGAATATATTTATTTATATATATATTATTTATATATTTTTTTTGTTTTATATCCCTTCTCTTTTATTTTCTATTTTCTATTCCAAATTCAAATTTATACTTCTATTTTTAGTTTTCAGATTTTTCAAATGTATCAATTGAACTCCAAAGGTGAATTTAAACCATATTATTTTAATATTACTAATTTAAGTTTTATTCTCCTTGTTATCTATTTCATGGGATGTATAAATGGTTTCCTTTAAAAGTAAAATTCTCCTTCTCCTCTTTTTCTTATTTCCCAATGATACTTTGTTCAGATTTCTTCTACCAATTCCAAATTCAGAATTTGGGTGTTACACTATGTGACAATGAGAGTGCAATCCGCATGGCGGACAATCCTGTTGAACACAGCCGCACAAAGCACATAGACATCCGGCATCACTTTTTGAGAGACCACCAGCAAAAGGGAGATATCTAAGTGCTTTATGTTAGCACCGAGAACCAGCTAGCCGATATCTTTACCAAGCCTCTAGATGAGAAGACCTTTTGCAGGCTGCGTAGTGAGCTAAATGTCTTAGATTCGCGTAACTTGGATTGATCTGGAGCATACATGTGTTTTATGCCTTTGATCATGTTCCTTTATGCATTTTATTGCTTATTTATGGTGCTCAAGTTGTGCAAGGGATCCCCGGACCTCACAAGTCCATGTGTGAATGGTGCACATATTTAGGGGGAGAAATACTGCAACTTGACCCTTTAAGACTAACCGTGTGCTTGAGTTTTCTTAATTTAGTCTCAAAGGTGATTGAAAGGGAAAAGGTGAACTTGGACTATGCAAGATTTCCACTGCACTCCGATGAGAGGGTAATTTACTCTAAGTTCATCTCCGTGCTCTTATTGCCTTTTTACTCTTAATTGAAGATTTTGGTGAGGCAATGGGGTTTGAGGGCCAATAATGATCCCGTTTTGGTGCTTAATGCCAAAGGGGGAGAAATTAAGGCCAAAGCAAATGGATCAGCTACCACTTGAGAATTTTGAAAATAGTAGAGTTAGAACTTTTGTTTTGGCAAAATACTCTTATTTGCAAAATTTGGCCTCTTGTGGGGAGAATGTAGGATTATGGGAAAAAGGGGGAGTTTTTGGCTCTTAATCAATTTTTCTCATGGAATACCTCTCTTTATGCCTAAACAAGTGTGTTTGACTTAGATATAGGAAATTGAGTTTGATTTTGAAAACAAACCAAGTGGTGGCAAAAATGATCCAAATATGCCAAATTTGAATCAAAAACAATTCTTGTTCTTAATTGCATTAATGTTGCACTTCTATTTGTTGCTTTTTGATGTGTTGGCATAAATCACCAAAAAGGGGGAGATTGAAAGGGAAATGTGCCCTTGGGCCATTTCTAAAGTATTTTGGTGATTAAGTGTCCAACACAATTGCCTTAAGTATTAATAAGTGCCAAATGGTGGATGAAGTGCAAATCAACACAAAGGTATGATTCTAGACTTAGTACATTAGTTTTTGTGCACTAACATATTTGTCTAAGTGCTAGAATCAGAGAAAATACAAAAGGAAACAGACTTGGCTGAAGCAGCCAAGACTCTGCGGAGTCTGGGTGCACCGGACTGTCCGGTGGTGCACCGGACAGTGTCAGGTGTGCTAGGCTGGCGTCTGGTCAACCGGCCGCTCTCGGGACTTCGTCGGCGGCGTACGGCTAAAATTCACCGAACTGTCCAGTGGTGCACCGGACTGTCCGGTGAGCCAACGGTCGGCCACGCAATCCGCGCGTGACGTGTGGCCGAGCCAACGGTCTAATGGGGGCACCGGACTGTCCGGTGTGCACCGGACAATGTCCGGTGCGCCAACGACTCCAAATCTTCAACGGTCGGCTGCGCCAATTTAGGAAAGCAATCTGCACCGGACAGTGAACAGTAGATGTCCGGTGGTGCACCGGACTGTCCGGTGCGCCACCCGACAGAAGGCAAGAATTGCCTTCCTGGAATGCCTCCAACGGCTCCTAGCTGCCTTAGGGCTATAAAAGGGACCCCTAGGCGCATGGAGGAGAACACCAAGCATTCTTTGATCATCTCTAAGCACCAAGACTTCATTCTAGCGCATTTGATTCGTTGTGATAGCAATTTGAGCTCATCTTGAGTTGAGAACTCCGTGTGTGAACTTAGAGCTCAAGTTGTGACTAGTGTGCGTGTTTGTCTCTTGCTTTGAGTCTTGTGTGTGTTGCTTTTCCCTCCCTTACATATGTGCTTCTTTGTGATCATCAAATTGTAAGGGCGAGAGGCTCCAAGTTGTGGAGATTCCTCGCAAACGGGATATAGTGAAAGAAAGAAAAACACTGTGGTATTCAAGTTGATCTTTGGATCACTTGAAAGGGGTTGAGTGCAACCCTCGTCCATTGGGACGCCACAACATGGAGTAGGCAAGTGTTGTACTTGGCCGAACCACGGGATAACTCGCGTGTCTCTTGTGATTGCTTTTTGTGTAATTGTTGTGATTCGCAAGAGATCGCTTTATAGTCACTTGGTATTATCTCTCTAACACTTAACCAAGTTTTGTGGCTATAAGTTTTAAGTTTTTACAGGATCACCTATTCACCCCCCCTCTAGGTGCTTTCAGGTACTGCCTCTGAAACTGCTGCTGCTGAGGTGGGCGCTGGTTCTGCCTGAACTGCTGAGGTGGGTTGCCTGAGAAACGGGTGCGATTGCTGCTTCCAGGATGGGGTCCACTGATCTTACGGTTGCGATCCTCCATCTCCCTGCGCTTCTTCTCTGTCATGATCGCTCTATCGATCAGGTGCTGAAATGTGGGGAAGGTATGGTTCATCAACTGGTAGTGCAAGGGATCGACTAAGCCTCTCAAGAAACGATACTGTCTCTTGGCATCTGTGTTGATATCTTCAGGAGCATAGCGGGATAGCTGCAGAAACTTGTCTTGGTACTCACTAACAGATATAGGCCCTTGCTTGACCGCCAGGAACTCCTCCTTCTTCACTGTCATCAGACCTACGGGAACATGATATTGGCGGAAATTGTCTCTGAATTCTTCCCAGGTGATAGCGTCAGGATTGGCATGGGTGGCGAGATAGGACTCCCACCAAGACTAGGCTGCTCCTCTCAACAGACAGGGACCATACAGAACTTTCTCCCTGTAGTCGCACTGAGCAGTGTGCAACTCCCGCTCCACAGTGCGTAGCCAATCTTCAGCGTCCATGGGGTTAGAAGAGTGAGCGAACACTGGGGGATGACCTCTCATGAATTCAGCACGCTTGTCTCTGGGCATCTGAGGCATCTGAGGCTGAGGGGGTGGCTGCTGCTACTGCTGGATGGTGGCTAGAGTCTGACCAATGGCTTGAACTGCCTGAGTCTGCATTAGGAACATTTGCTTAATGGTCATCGAGGGTGGGGGTGGCAGCTGCTGACGAGGTGCCTCTTCCTGCGGGGTTGCCTGCTCCTGCTGAGCACGCCTTCCTCCTCTGCGCCTGTTGTCTGACATCTGTAGAATACAATCACACATCAGAACTGATCTTGCAACTTATAGCATAAGAAAAGAGTATAGAATCCTTCCACAATACTGAACAGATGAACATCTTCACTGATTTCCAACACAGGCAAACATAGCTTCTCAGATAAAGAGGAGAGTGGAATAAAAGGGCTTCCCAACTAGATAACTAATTTTATTAATATTTAACAAGTAAACCAAAGTGCAGAGGGATACCCACACTTCGGCGACAGTCATTACAAAGATCCAACTCCAACATAGTTCATCATGGCAAACATAAAAGGCACAGGATAAGCAAACTACCATGTCTATCTAAGACTAACTAAGAGTAAGACTGATGCTAAGACTAGCTTCTATATATATTTTTTTGCATTAATTACAAGATCTGACGCTGACGATCTATGGTTCTAAATTTATCTTGGTCCTACAGTCGGGGTTACTATAAGCATGGTGTCCACGCTGAGGTGAGCGGTACGGGTGCTGAGTCCCTGAAAGTCGCCTAGAGGGGGGTGGATAGGCGAAACCTGAAAATTATAACTTTACACCCCACCTAGATCCCTTGATTAGTGGTTAGAACAAGATACACAATTATCGGAGTATAGAAACTAAGTCCTTTGCTTGTAACGAGTATTGCTTTCAAATAATGCGGTATTGATAAATCAATGCAACTAGAAGATCTATGAGAATAAAGCAAGAGGGCTTAGATAAGAAGAGCAATAACACAAGTTCTTTCTTGCACGGTGTTGCTTTACTAAAAGAGAATTTAACTTGAAGCAACACCAAATAGAATTAGCAAAGAATAGTGCAAGAAAGACTTAGAAAGGGAAAGAACAAACAAATCACAAGCAATAAGTACACGAGACACGAATGATTTGTTTTACCGAGGTTCGGCCCTCGAAGGCCTAGTCCCCGTTGAGGAGTCCACTAAGGATGGGTCTCTTTCAACCCTTTCCCTCTCTCCACCGATCACCAAAGACCGGAGAGCTCTTCTTCTTCTCAAGGATCACTTAAGACCCCGCAAGGATCACCACACACTTTGGTGTCTCTTGCTAGCTTTTACAAGCCTCCAAAACTTTGGAGGAAGTTCAATGGGAGTCAAAACTCCACGCGCAAATGAACACAAAGATGTAGCACACACTATCTCTCAATGAATCTCACAAGGCACTAGAGCTAAATCACACGAGAGGCTTTCTTTTGCTTGCTCTCGCTTTTGTGGCACTTGTGTGGGTTGTAGTGGCTAAATCTTATGTATAGGATGGATCAATGAATATATGTGGTTGGGAGGGCTTGAGTATGTCAACTAGATGACTTGGAATGTTGCTTGGGCTCCCACACCTTGAAGTGGCCGGTTGGCGATGAGCACACCGGACAATGTCCGGTGTGCCGCCATGTCATCCTCCCGTTAGGGCTTGGAGCTGGTCGACCGTTGGAGGCTTTGTCCTCATGCGGCACCGGACAGTCCGGTGCCACACCGGACAGTCTGGTGCCCCTCTGAACTTCTGCTCTGACTTCTGCCGCGTGTACTATGCTGCACTGTTCACTATCAGAGTCGACTGTTGCACGTAGATGACCGTTGCTCCGCTGGAGCACCGGACAGTCCGGTGGCTCACAGGACTGTCCGGTGAATTATAGCGGAGCTGCGCCTGGGAAACCCGACGGTGAAGAGTTTGAAGTCGATCCTCCCTGGTGCACCGGACACTGTCCGGTGGCACACCGGACAGTCCGGTGCGCCAGACCAGGGAGCACTTTGGTTTCCTTGCTCCTTTCTTTTTGAACCCTTTTTAATCTTTGTATTGGTTTTGAGTTGAACCTTTGGCACCTGTAGAACAAATACTCTAGAGCAAACTAGTTAGTCCAATTATTTGTGTTGGGCATTTCAACCACCAAAATCATTTAGGAAAAGGTTTAAGCCTATTTCCCTTTCAATCTCCCCCTTTTTGGTGATTGATGCCAACACAAACCAAAGCAAATATATAAGTGAATAATTGAACTAGTTTGCATAAGGTAAGTGCAAAGGTTGCTTGGAATGAAACCAATAAACTTATTTCAATTAGATATGCATGGATGTTTTTTTTAAAATTTTGGACCACGCTTGCACCACTAGTTTTGCTTTTGCAAATTCTTTGTGAAATTCTTTTCAAAACCTTTTTGCAAACTGTTGGGGGCCTTCGGCTTCCGAAGGTCCTCAAAAACATGATTTGATAATGTTTTCCAAGTGAAATATGTGAACAGGTATCTTCGGATCCGGATCATGAGCATACAGAGCATGGTTAGGACGAAGCCTGAGCGAGACGAAGGGTGATTATGACGAAGGACAAGGTGATCACGAAGCTGTACACAGGAAAGCTTCAGCATGAGAGTAGAAAAGGGGAACCGACTTAAAGATGAAAAGGCAAATTAGACCTCGAAGGATTACTATAGTGTTATTGGCAAATATAAAGGGCATGAATGTAATTTTACATGGGCTACGTCCCTTGCCTATAAATAGATGAACAGTATTCCCGTACTGTTCACGTTGACATGGCGTTTGCTCTCACGTCACGCTTGTACCCTTGTTTTTCTTCGAGCCAAAGGTACATCCATAATTTGTCATTGTAAATACAGCAATGTAAATTAAAATAAGTTAATAATTACATTTTATATTATTCTTTCATATCTTGTGTATGAATCCTTCTTTATCATTTATTATGCTCATGAAGGTTTGTCCTTCATGACCTTCGTCCGAAATTCATTATATCCGAAGGGAGATAATGCTTCGAAGGACAAAGGACTTTAACATTTAACACTTTTATGTTGCCTTGTTCCTAATTCTTAGCGTTTGAGAACAAGTCCCCAACACAAATAGTCAAAGGTATATGAATAAGATTGAAAGAAGCATTTTCAAGATTTGAAATTTTCTCCCCTATTTCAAATGCTTTTCCTTTTACTAAAACAAAACTCCCCCTCAATGAAATTCTCCTCTTAGTGTTCAAGAGGGTTTTGCAAGTTTTGAAGAAGATACTACTTTCTCCCCCTTTTGAACACAATAAGATATCAATTTAAAAACTTCATCCGGTGGTGGTGCGGTCCTTTTGCTTTGGGCTCATACTTTCTCCCCCTTTGGCATGAATCGCCAAAAACGGATACTTGTGAGTGAAATACAAGCCCTTTCACTTTCTCCCAATGGTAAACAAATAAATATGAGTGAAGATTATACCAAAGTGGAGAACTATGCGGAATACCGGCAAAGAGTGGATAATACCGATGGAGTTGAGTGGAAGCGTCGCCTTTGCCGAATACTCCATTTCCCTTTCAATTCTATGACTAAGCATGAGAATGTATTGAAAACATATTAGTCATAGACATAAAAGAGATATGATCAAAGGATATATCAAATTAAGCATAATCATAGTTTTATATAACATAGATTGCTCCCCCTAAATGTGTGCATGGAGAGGAACACATATTTTGGCCTTAAATGCCAATTGCACATAATTAGGTTAATGAGAAGATATCTATATCATACAGAATGTGAAGTGCATTGTGTCGCAGTATAAGTGTGATGCTCATGAAAGTTTATGCACTTATGAAAGCATGTTAAAACATCTTAAGCATTTACCCTTAAGGATTTTCAAAGAGGCTTAAGGACCATCCACCTTTGGAACAAAGGCAGCTTATCCTCGTTACAAGGTTAAGCTTTAAGCTCTTTGACAATAAAATTACTTCACCTAGTTTCAACAGAGATGCATTAATGCAAGAATGAAATTTTAAGAGGTTAAACTAGATATGAAGCAGGGATAATGCATGGACATGCTTTCTCTTCCTTTTATACAAGATATGCAAAGAAAGTATAGAAAAAGGAAGACTTAGGTACAAGTTTTAAATGAAGGTGAGTAGTTTTACCCTTTTTTACCTTCACATAGAGACGCTCTCTTCATTGTGTTTTGTCCTTAGTCTTAGATGCTTAAGACCTATACTCAAGACAATATATGGAAATATTTTGCACAAGAGAGATTTCTATAACTAGTGATCCTTTTCTAAGACATTGTCAGCATATATCAAATGGATCACAAATTGCATAGATGTATCATGAATTCTCCTTTTAACTTAGTGCATATCAAGAGAGATATTGATTGATGGTGTATATGAGGCACTAAGAAACATAAGTGTTAATTGAAGTTATTCAATGATCAAACAAATAACAGATGTGATCAAAAGAACAACATATGCATTAGATAAGCTAAAAATAGGAGAGTCCAGTAAATATGCTACTTTAGCAATGAAAGCAACAATCCTTGATATGTAGTAGCATACTTCATGAGAAACTTATTCTCATATTTGAGACCATATGAGATTACTTAGGATAAAGTGTTAGTCTCAATATAATCAAGATATAGAAATAGGCTCCCCCTAAAGATATGCATCAAAGAATGAGATGAATAGATGTATTCATTTTAGAGACGTGTAGGGAGAAGCATTATATATCTTGATCAAGGCTTATAAGATTTGCAATAAATAATTTATGCCTGATATTCTTACAATGAAAAGGATTTTAGAATACTCACAGCCACACAATTGATTGTTTTGTAGAAGTAGGTCGTGTTGTTCTTGATGTCCTCCTCTTTCATTTAAGAGTCCTCCCTTTGCAGTGACCTTTTTTTCTTCCAAACTTATTGAAAATACTCAAGAAAGATGTTAATAGCACAAGGGAGTATATGAAGGATGATTTCTTTAGATATGAAATAAACACAATTCATCATCCATAAGATATACATGAAGTAAATTTCCTTAACGTCAGTGCACATTATTTGGAAAGAGAATATGCACCCTTTAAACATTTTAATCAATCATAGGAAATTTACGTCTTCATATTGAATTTATTAATCATTACTTAGAAGCAAATCAATATGAGAGCATGTATATAGCAAAGGCATGAATTGAATTCTAATGGACAAGTGCATTTAAGAGAATGAGATTGAATGCACACCTAGTTAATTTAAGTCTAATTAAAGAATCTATTCTTCACATGGGTAGAATATCATAATTTAGAGTAAATAACCAATGATGGGAAAAAGAGTTCCCATACCTTTGCTTTTACCTTTCTTCCTTTGGGTGAAGAGTGACCCTTGAGGCTTGTGGCTTGCTCTTACTTTCTCGTCGATTTTCATAAGTAAGCTCAAGAGATATGTCATTAGTAGCACAAGCTCTAGTTTCCCTTTTTGTAATCAATTTGATAATGAATGAAAACATAGATTACTAAAACATGGAAACTTCATAGCATGAACTAGATTATCCATAGATGATGTTATGCTCAATTTTAACTCATAAAACAAGCATAAATAATCCTTTAAGATTATGTGAATAAATCTAATTAATGATGTGGAAAGCGATAAATGTGAAAGAATCATATCCAATTTAAGCAAGTAGAAATACATCATAAATCATTGGATTGATTTCTCTTTTCATGTTAGATTATGCATTTTCAAAGAGAAACTTATTCTCTATAAGTGAGACTACTTGGGTTACTTAGATGAAAGCATTAGTCTCACTATTCTAGTTATAGAGAGAATTTTCTTTTTATAAGTGTCCTAAGGATTTGAATTCCTTACATGACACCTTATTCTTTTAAGAACTTGGAATATCTCTCTATATCTAGAATCATGGCAATAATAAGATAATTAATGAAGACATGCCATGAGGTACTTGCAATAATTTAAAGCATGTAGATTGCCATAGAATAGAAATGATGAATAAGCAATCTACCATATGAGAGGAATTTCTTCAAAGAATGGTGACATAATTTCAAAGGACATTTGAAGTGCTTCATTTTTCTATGTGACTACACAAGGCACATGAGAAATAGTAATTTAAGATACTTGCACTTAAAAACATAGATGTTACCATCCTTTGGCTTTCCTCCACGTTGTAGGCCTTGTTATTTCCGCATAGGATAATTCTTTATTTCCTACAACATCAATACTTTCCCCGAGACGATATGAATTTTGAATATAATAAATTTAAATAACTTTGGGTCAATCTTGGATATATAGATCATTGAAGATTGATAGCTTGAGTTAAAAATTGAATTGACTCTCTCAAGCACCCCCAAAGCTTCATATCATCTCCTTCTCCTGCAAAGCTTGTCAAGCATATTTTGGTACCCATCGCTTGATGGGTCCATCAAGGTTAGTCAACAAAGATCTAGGAACCCAAATGTCCTTTGTGTTAGCACTAGGTAAACTCATTACCTTTCTAGCACAAGTTGCAATTTTGGGTTGCCTAGTTACATGAGAATTAATTGACAAGCTAGGAGTGGGGTTGTTACCAATGGGACAATCTTTGCATTGATGTCCCTTCTTTCGGCATATGTAGCAAAGGCGATCTTCAAGTCTTGAAGATTTCTTCTTTCCTTGTTTCTTGCTTGCTACATGGTTAGTTAATATTTTCTTTTCTAACACTATGCCTTTTTGTTTCAAATAGGGACAAGAATTAATTAAGTGTCCCTTCTTTGAGCATTTAAAACAAAGTTTATCATCCTTGTTAATAACCAAGTCCTTTTTAATATGGGGACATGACCTAATCGAGTGTCCCTTTTCAAAGCATTCACTACACTTCTTACTTCTCTTAGTGTGAAGTGTGACTTGATTATTACCTTGGATGTTACCTTTTATGGAGGCGTGGTTGAGGCTTTTGGAAGAGGTATTGATTTTATTCTTTTGTTCCTTCCTCTTAGCAATCCTCAAGTCCTTGACATTTTCTTCAAGGGATTTAGTGCATGCCACGGTTGTTCCCGTCTCAAGCTTCTTCACCATGTGATCACGGTTATCTTGAGAAGGTTGAGCAGTGCACTTCCCTTTTAGTTGTGTCAAGCTCATTTTTAACCTCTCATTTTCTTCTTTGAGCTTTTGATATGTGTCATCTTTCGTTCCTGCAAATTCTAGCTCAAAAGAAGATTTGCTTGTCGACGGACAACAAGCATTAGCACATGGTAATGTAGTTTCAATTTGAATACATGTGCATAAGTGAGGTTGTTGGAATTTTAAGTTTTCTATCACAACCTCATGAGCAATATTTAATATGATATGATCATTCATAAGATTTTCATAAGAACATAGAAGCATATCATATTTTTCTTGAAAAGCTAGATTTTCAAATTTTAGCTTTTCTACTTGGTCCTTAAGTAAGGCATTCCTATTTACCAATTGAGCGATACAATGTAAAGAGTTATCTTGCTCAATTGAAATAGTTTCATACCTTTGGACCAAATCAACATGAGAGCACTTTAGCTTCTCATGTTCTTTAGTCAACTCGTCAAAGCTTAGCATTTTTATGGAGAGAATATCTTCTAGCCTTTGACGAGCTTCGCTTTGCTCTCTCGCTCTTTTTAGAAGTTTGAGCATGACCGCCTTATCTTCTTGGCTTAGGCGAGTGTAGAGTTGCAAGAAGCTTCTTTCTTCCTCCTCATCCTCGTTTGTGCTTCCGCTATCATTTTCATTTGCCACACAACATATGTGGGAATCAAAATGGGAAGACAAACCTTTTGGAGAGGTGGATTCATCGTTTGGTCTCCATCGTTCATTTTCTTCTTCTTCTTCCTTCAAAGGGTTAGTTTCACAAATACCAAAGGAAGTAGAGGCACAAAATGAACTATCATGTTTGGACTCATCAAATTTGCTTTTAATTCTAGTCCATATATCATACGCATCACAAATAGGTTTATCATATTTTATTATGAAGGCATGATAATCTTCTTCGCTAAGGGATTTACTTAAGATGTCATAAGCTAGATAGTTTAAGCGTATACATCTTAGATCTTCCTCGGAAGCATTTTCCCTAGTATAACTAGGAGGAATAATACTCTTGTCTAAAATTTGTTCTAATTGAGGATCTATGGTTCTAAAAGCATTTATCACTCTAGTAGACCATGAATCATAATTAGAACAATCGGAAAGTAATATCTCAAGAGTTACCTCCTTGTTCTCCTGGGTCTTCTTGTTCTTTTGGGATTTTCTACAAGCCATCACTTCGAGTTGTTAGACTCAAGATGAAGTGCCTAGCTTTGATACCAATTGAAAGTCGCCTAGAGGGGGGGTGGATAGGCAAAACCTGAAAATTATAACTTTACACCCCACCTAGATCCCTTGATTAGTGGTTAGAACAAGATACACAATTATCGGAGTATAGAAACTAAGTCCTTTGCTTGTAACGAGTATTGCTTTCAAATAATGCGGTATTGATAAATCAATGCAACTAGAAGATCTATGAGAATAAAGCAAGAGGGCTTAGATAAGAAGAGCAATAACACAAGTTCTTTCTTGCACGGTGTTGCTTTACTAAAAGAGAATTTAACTTGAAGCAACACCAAATAGTATTAGCAAAGAATAGTGCAAGAAAAACTTAGAAAGGGAAAGAATAAACAAATCACAAGCAATAAGTACACGAGACACGAATGATTTGTTTTACCGTGGTTCGGCCCTCGAAGGCCTAGTCCCCGTTGAGGAGTCCACTAAGGACGGGTCTCTTTCAACCCTTTCCCTCTCTCCACCGATCACCAAAGACCGGAGAGCTCTTCTTCTTCTCAAGGATCACTTAAGACCCCGCAAGGATCACCACACACTTTGGTGTCTCTTGCTAGCTTTTACAAGCCTCCAAAACTTTGGAGGAAGTTCAATGGGAGTCAAAACTCCACGTGCAAATGAACACAAAGATGTAGCACACACTATCTCTCAATGAATCTCACAAGGCACTAGAGCTAAATCACACGAGAGGCTTTCTTTTGCTTGCTCTCGCTTTTGTGGCACTTGTGTGGGTTGTAGTGGCTAAATCTTGTGTATAGGATGGATCAATTAATATATGTGGTTGGGAGGGCTTGAGTATGTCAACTAGATGACTTGGAATGTTGCTTGGGCTCCCACACCTTGAAGTGGCCGGTTGGGGTGGTATTTATAGCCACCATCCAAAATGTAGCCGTTGGAGAAGTCTACTGGCGATGGGCGCACCGGACAGTCCGGTGCGCCATCGGACAGTGTCCGGTGTGCCGCCACATCATCCTCCCGTTAGGGCTTGGAGCTGGTTGACCGTTGGAGGCTTTGTCCTCATGCGGCACCGGATAGTCCGGTGCCACACCAGACAGTCCGGTGCCCCTCTGAACTTCTGCTCTGACTTCTGCCGCATGTACTGTGCTGCACTGTTCACTATCAGAGTCGACCGTTGTGCGTAGATGACCGTTGCTCCGCTGGCGCACTGGATAGTCTGGTGGCTCACCAGACTGTCCGGTGAATTATAGCGGAGCTGCGCCTGGGAAACCCGAAGGTGAAGAGTTTGAAGTCGATCCTCCCTAGTGCACCAGACACTGTCCAGTGCGCCAGACCAGGGAGCACTTCGGTTTCCTTGCTCCTTTCTTTTTGAACCCTTTTTAATCTTTGTATTGGTTTTGAGTTGAACCTTTGGCACCTGTAGAACAAATACTCTAGAGCAAACTAGTTAGTCCAATTATTTGTGTTGGGCATTTCAACCACCAAAATCATTTAGGAAAAGGTTTAAGCCTATTTCCCTTTTAGTCCCAATGGGAGCGGGGGAGCCATCCTTCAGGTGACGATGCTCCATGCGCTCAGCCCGCAACTGGGCAATCTCAGCACGAGCCCTACTCAGCTCATCTAATGCATGGTCTAGCTCCGTGTTTAGCATGGTGGCTAGGTTGACTGTGCTGCTCAACCTAGGATTGTCCTCACCGATAGGTGAGACAACCATGCCTCCTGTGCTGCCCGATGGACAGTGGGGGTAATACTTCAGGTTAAGACCGTCGGCTACCCCACCAATCACTGAGCAGTAGTGCGAAAGCGCACGTCGTGTAGCATCTTGCATGGCCGCCTCAGCTGAGTCCCGCTCAGAGATAGAATAGTGCTCTGAGCAGACCTCCGCACCCTGGAGACTGTTCTCCGGACAGCGCACCAAGTAGGTCGCCTCCCAACGGTCCGGGTAAACCCTGCGACTATGCTGGAAGACAACACAGTGATACTCTATGGACCAAGTACGTTGGTCAAGTGGCTGGCATAGCAAGGTGTCGAGCGCATCGTGGAAGTGACACCCGCGAGCGGTGTCGCGGGTGATGGGTTGAGCAACCCATCCTTCCAACTCCTGCTCCTTGTGCAGGCGGTGGTGCAGCCTCTCCAAATGGCTAGACTGACCAGCCACCGAACGGCAAAGCGGACGCTCCGCGAGACGAGAAGGCAAGAAAGGAATGACTGACTTCCGTGCAGTGTGTCTAAGACGAGCCATCTACAAAAGACACCGTAAGCATAAGAGTGAGAACAGAACTAATATGACCAGCAAGTAAACCATAAATAAATAAGGTATTAGAATAAAACAAATTTTTCAGCAAGGTATAATATATATAGTAGAACATAGATTTGGTCGATATGACCAACTTTTGAAGGGATACCAAAGTCAAGGTGATAATAGGGGTCTATAATCCTTAGAATGACCATTCTATTCTAGGTTAGCGGTCCTACAGTCAACACGGTTTTGATACCACCAATGTCACACCCGGTTTTAGAAGGCAAACCGAATGCGAACCATGTACGTTCCAGGATCAGCAATTCACGTACACAGCAGTTACATAACTGGACATCATCACACAGTGCTCAAATAATAACATAAAAGGGTAATAATAGTCGATTACATCATGATGTCCGGGACATCCACATAGTCTTTAACAATTATCAAAGTGCGAAAAAGAAACATAGATACACACGGCCTACATAGGCAGCCGACTGGGGGTTTGTCGCTAACCCACACCTAGAACTCATCGTACTTGTCGGGGACCATAATTAGGGGTACCCTCAAGGCTCCTAAATCTCATCTGGTAACCCCCATCAGCACAAAGCTGCAAAGGCCTGATGGGTGCGATTAAGTCAAGGATCGGTCCATTCGAGGGACGCGATCACGCCTCACCCGAGCCCAGCCTCGGGCAAGGGCAGCCGACCCCGGAGGACCTACGTCTCGCCCGAGGCCCCCCTCCAGCAACGGACACACCTTCGGCTCGCCCGAGGCCCAGTCTTCACCAAGAAGCAACCTTGGCCAAATCGCCACACCGACCAACCAAATCGCAGGGGCATTTAATGCAAAGGTGGCCTGACACCTTTATCCTGACGCACGCCCTCCAGTCGACAGAGCCGAAGTGACCGCCGTCACTTCGCCGCTCCACTGACCAGTCTGACAGGAAGACAGCGCCGCCTGTGCCGCTCCGACTGCTGAGCCACTCGACAGAGCGAGGCTGACAGCGGCCAAGTCCGGCCTCAGGCGTCATAGGAAACTCCGCCTCGCCCGACCTAGGGCTCAGACTCAGGCTCAGCCCCGGAAGACGGCGAACTCCGCTCCGCCTGACCCCAGGGCTCGGACTCGGGCTCGGCCCCAGAAGATCACGAACTCCGCCTCGCCCGACCCCAGGGCTCGGACTCAGGCTCGGCCCTGAAGGACGACGAACTCCGCTTCGCCCGACCCCAGGGCTCGGACTCAACCATGGCCTAAGCCGACGATCTCCGCCTCGTCCGACCCGGGGGCTCGGACTCGACCTCGACCTCAGAAGACAGACTCGACCTCGACCTCGGAGGAGCCTCCACCTCGCCCAACCTAGGGCACGGACCGACCACGTCAACAGGAAGCGCCATCATTACCCTACCCCGAGCTGACTCAGGCTACGGGGAACAAGACCGGCGTCCCATCTGGCTCGCTCCACCATACGAGTAATGATGACGCCCCGCATGCCCTGTGACGACGGTGGCTCTTAGCCCCCTTACAGAAGCAAGAGGACGTCAGCAAGGACTCGACAGCCCCGACAGCTGTCCTTCCGCCAGGCTCCAGCGCTCCTCCGACGGCCACGACACCATGCGAACTGGGTGCTAAGACCTCTCCGGCTGCCACGATGGCATGTACTTAGGGCGCTAGCTCTCCACCGCTAGACACGTTAGCACATTGCTACACTCCCCATTGTACACCTGGATCCTCACCATACGCCTATAAAAGGGAGGACCAGGGCCCTCTTATAGAGGGTTGGCCACGCGGGGAAGGATGGGACGGCGCTCGCGCAAGGCCGCTCGCTCCCTCCCGCGTGGACGCTTGTAACCCCCTACTGCAAGCGGACCCTACCTAGGCGCGGGGCTAACACGAAGGCCGCGGGTTCCACTCTCCCACGCCTGTCTTCCTCCAGCTGCTGTCTTCCCCCCTTCGCGTTCCGCCTCGCGTCGACCCATCTAGGCTGGGGCACGCGGCGACAATTCACTCGTCGGTCCAGGGACCCCCCGGGTTCCAAAACACCGACAGTTGGCGCGCTAGGTAGGGGCCTGCTGCGTGTTGACGAACAGCTTCCCGTCAAGCTCCAGATGGGCAGTCTCCAGCAACCTCTCCGGCCCGGGACGGTGCTCCGTTTTGGGAGTCTTGAGTTCATGTCCCTCGACGGCAGCTACAACTTGATACTTCTTCCCCCGCCGCGCGACAGTGACAATGGCGGTCGACAGCCCGCTCGCCGGCAGGGAAATCAACGACGCCTTCCCCACGTGGTGGAAGGACGACATTCGGGCTTGTCCCGTCCTCTCCCCCGCCGACGGAGGAGGAGGCGGGGCAACCAAGGCTAAGCGGGAGGCGGCACCTCGTTGGCTATCGAGCGAGTCGACGGTGCCGGCGCCCCAACGGAGGGCGCGTCGGACATCGGCCTCGCGTCTGAGACGAAGACGAGCGCCATCTCCCCGCAACACGTCAACCTCGAGCAAACAGACGACGCCAGCACGCTCGCGAAGGACTTGTTGGGCGTCACTCTCGTACCTGAGACAACGGTGCAGTCAGTCCCTGACGTGACTTCGTCACCGCCCGTCGACCGAAAGGTACCGACCGATTCCCGTCTCGCGTCTTTTGGATTCGGCCTCGACCCGCCAAGCGACTCCGCTTCGGTGGACACTCTCATAGAGGCGAGTCCAAGCCCTCCGGGGTATCGTGTGCGGTCACCCTGGGACCAGCTGACGGCCGTCTCGTCCTACGGGCCCTCGGGGTCCGAGGAAGATGGCGAGCCCGACCTCTGTTGGGATTTCTCTGGGCTTGGTAACCCCAGTGCCATGCGGGACTTCATGACCGCATGCGATTACTGCCTTTCCGACTTTTCCGACGGTAGCCGCAGCCTCGACGACGAGGACTGCGGCCCAAGTCGTGAATGTTTCCACGTCGATCTAGGGGGTCCCGGTGAAGGCAACCATCTTGGTATGCCGGAGAACGGTGATTTCCTAGGCCTGTGCCTCGCGTCGACATCCTTCGGGAGCTAGTTGTGGTCCCCGTCCCGGCGGGGGGTCCTGACCCACAGCTCGAGCAAATCCGCGAGAGACAGGCCAGACTCGACGAGGGAGCAGGAACGCTTGTGCCGATCCGCCGGGACATCGGGCAGGAATGGGCGGGCCAACCTCCGGCCGGAGAAGCACGTCATCTCCCCCAGGGCATCCAGCACCGCATCGCCAACGACGTCAGGGTAAGGCCGCCACTGGATTCCAGTGGAGTCGGCCAGAACCTGGCTGCAGCGGCGATACTTCTCCGCGCGATGCCGGAGCCATCAACCACCGAGGGGCGGTGTATCCAGGGAGAGCTCAAGAATCTCCTGGAGGACACCATGGTCCGACGGGCCGAGAGCTCCGCCTCTCGAAGGCCGGGGTACCCCTCGGAACATCGCGCCGCGACTTCCCGATTCATGCGGGAAGCCTCGGTCCATACCGCGCGCACGCGCAATACAGCGCCTGTGGCCCCGGGTCGCCTCGGCAACGAGCACCATCATCACAGCCGTCGGGCCCACCTCGATGACAGGGTGCGCCGAGGCTACCACCCCAGGCGTGGGGGACGCTACGACAGCGGGGAGGATCGGAGTCCTTCGCCCGAACCACCCGGTCCGCAGGCTTTCAGCCGCGCCATACGACGGGCGCCGTTCCCGACCTGGTTCCGAACCCCGACTACTATCACGAAGTACTCGGGGGAGACGAGACCGAAACTGTGGCTCGCGGACTATCGGCTAGCCTGCCAACTGGGTGGAACGGACGATGATAATCTCATCATCCGCAACCTCCCCATATTTCTCTCCGACACTGCTCGAGCCTGGCTGGAGCACCTGCCCCCGCGGCAGATCTCCAACTGGGATGACCTAGTCCAAGCCTTTGCCGGCAATTTCCAAGGCACATACGTGCGCCCTGGGAACTCCTGGGATCTCCGAAGCTGCCGCCAGCTGCCGGGAGAGTCTCTCCAGGACTACATCCGGCGATTCTCGAAGCAACGCACCGAGCTGCCCAACGTCACCGATTCGGATGTCATCGGCGCGTTCCTCGCCGGCACCACCTGCCGCGACCTGTTGAGCAAGCTGGGTCGCAAGACCCCCACCAGGGCGAGCGAGCTGATGGACATCGCCACCAAGTTCGCCTCTGGCCAGGAGGCGGTTGAGGCCATCTTCCGGAAGGACAAGCAGCCCCAGGGCCGCCCACCGGAAGATGCTCCCGAGGCATCAGCTCAGCGTGGCACCAAGAAGAAGGGCAAGAAGAAGTCGCAAGCGAAACGCGACGCCGTCGACGTGGACCTTGTCGCCGCCGCCGAGTACAAGAACCCTCGGAAACCTCCGGGAGGTGCTAACCTCTTCGACAAGATGCTCAAGGAGCCGTGCCCTTATCATCAGGGGCCCATCAAGCACACCCTTGAGGAGTGTGCCATGCTTCGACGACACTTCCACAAGGCCAGGCCACCTGCGGAGGGTGGCAAGGCTCTCGACGACGCAACGAAGGAAGATCACAAGGCAGGAGAGTTCCCCGAGGTCCGCGACTGCTTCATGATCTACGGCGGGCAAGTGGCGAACGCCTCGGCTCGGCACCGCAAGCAAGAGCATCGGGAGGTCTGCTCGGTAAAGGTGGCGGCGCCAGTCTACCTAGACTGGTCCGACAAGCCCATCACCTTCGACCAGGCCGACCATCCAGACCACGTGCCGAGCCCGGGGAGATACCCACTCGTTGTCGACCCCATCATCGGCAACGTCAGGCTCACCAAGGTCCTCATGGACGGAGGCAGCAGCCTCAACATCATCTACGTCGAGACCCTCGGGCTCCTGCGGATCGGTCTGTCCTCGGTCCGGACGGGCGCTGCGCCTTTCCACGGGATCATCCCCAAGAAGCGCGTCCAACCCATCGGACAACTCGATCTGCCCGTCTGCTTCGGGACGCCCTCCAACTTTTGAAGGGAGACCCTCACGTTCGAAGTGGTCGGGTTTCGAGGAACCTACCACGCAGTGTTGGGGAGGCCATGCTATGCCAAGTTCATGGCCGTCCCCAACTACACCTACCTCAAGCTCAAGATGTCGGGCCCCAATGGGGTCATCACCGTCGGACCCACATACCGACACGCGTACGAATGCGACGTGGAGTGCGTGGAGTACGTCGAGGCCCTCGCCGAGTCCGAGGCCCTCATCGTCGACCTGGAGAGCCTCTCTAGGGAGGCGCCCGATGTGAAGCGCCACGCCGGCAACTTCGAGCCAGCGGAGACGGTCAAGTCTGTCCCTCTCGACCCCTGTAACGACGCCTCTAAGCAGATCCAGATCGGCTCCGAGCTCGATCCCAAATAGGAAGCAGTGCTCGTCGACTTTCTCCGCGCAAACGCCGACGTTTTCGTGTGGAGTCCCTCGGACATGCCCGGCATACCGAGGGAAGTCGCCGAGCACTCGCTGGATATCCGAGCTGGAGCCCGACCTGTGAAGCAGCCTCTGCGCCGATTCGACGAAGAAAAGCGCAGAGCCATAGGCGAGGAGATTCACAAGCTAATGGCAGCAGGGTTCATCAAAGAGGTATTCCATCCCGAATGGCTTGCCAACCCTGTGCTTGTGAGAAAGAAAGGGGGGAAATGGCGGATGTGTGTAGACTACACTGGTCTAAATAAAGCATGTCCGAAAGTTCCCTACCCTCTGCCTCGCATCGATCAAATCGTGGATTCCACTGCTGGGTGCGAAACCCTGTCTTTCCTCGATGCCTACTCAGGGTATCACCAGATCAGGATGAAAGAGTCCTACTCAGGGCATCGAGGCCAACTCGGAGAAGATCGCAGCCATCACCAGCATGGGGCCCATCAAGGACTTGAAAGGCGTACAGAGGGTCATGGGATGCCTCGCGGCTCTGAGCCGTTTCATCTCGCGCCTCGGCGAAAGAGGCCTGCCTCTGTACCGCCTCTTAAGGAAGGCCGAGTGCTTCGCTTGGACTCCTGAGGCCGAGGAAGCCCTCGGGAACCTGAAGGCGCTCCTCACGAACGCGCCCATCTTGGTGCCCCCTGCTGCTGGAGAAGCCCTCTTGATCTACGTCGCCGCGACCACTCAGGTGGTTAGCACCGCGATTGTGGTCGAGAGACAAGAAGAGGGGCATGCATTGCCCGTCCAGAGGCCAGTCTACTTCATCAGTGAGGTACTGTCCGAAACCAAGATCCGCTACCCACAGATTCAGAAGCTGCTGTACGCAGTGATCCTAACGCGGTGGAAGTTGCGACACTACTTCGAGTCTCATCCGGTGACTGTGGTGTCATCCTTCCCCCTGGGGGAGATCATCCAGTCCCGAGAGGCCTCGGGTAGAATTGCAAAGTGGGCGGTGGAGATCATGGGCGAGACAATCTCGTTCGCCCCTCGGAAGGCCATCAAGTCCCAGGTCTTGGCGGACTTCGTGGCTGAATGGGTCGACACCCAGCTCCCGACAG
Organism: Zea luxurians; assembly: GCA_029449295.1. Classification (NCBI taxonomy): domain Eukaryota; kingdom Viridiplantae; phylum Streptophyta; class Magnoliopsida; order Poales; family Poaceae; genus Zea; species Zea luxurians. Next base: position 34,310,508 of record JAOPSE010000005.1, on the reverse strand, counting down.
CTTTGATCCAACCGGAGCTCTGGACCATGTTTTTCGACGGGTCGCTGATGAAGACGGGGGCCGGCGCAGGCCTGCTCTTCATCTCGTCCCTCGGGAAGCACCTACGCTACGTGCTACGCCTCCACTTCCCGGCGTCCAACAACGTGGCTGAGTACGAGGCTCTGGTAAATGGGTTGCGAATCGCCATCGAGCTAGGGGTCCGACGCCTCGATGCTCGTGGTGACTCGCAGCTCGTCATCGACCAAGTCATGAAGAACTCCCACTACCGCGACCCGAAGATGGAAGCTTACTGCGATGAGGTTCGGCGCCTGGAAGACAAGTTCTACGGGCTCGAGCTCAACCACATCGCCCGACGCTACAACGAGACTGTGGACGAGCTGGCTAAAATAGCCTCGGGGCAAACAACGGTCCCCCCGGACGTATTCTCCCGAGACCTGCATCAACCCTCCGTCAAGACCGACGACACGCCCGAGCCCGAGAAGGCCTCGGCCCAGCCCGAGGCACCCTCGGCTCAGTCCGAGGTACCCTCGGCACGGTCCGAGGTACCCTCGGCACGGTCCGAGGTACCCTCGGCTCGGCCCGAGGTACCCTCGGCCCTCGAGGGTGAGGCACTGCGCGTCGAGGGGGAGCAGAGCGAGGTCACGCCTAATCAAAACTGGTAGACCCCGTACCTGCAATATCTCCACCGAGGAGAGCTGCCCCTCGACCAAGCCGAGGCTCGGCGGTTGGCGCGGCGCGCCAAGTCTTTCGTTTTGCTGGGAGATGGGAAAGAGCTCTACCACCGCAGCCCCTCTGGCATCCTCCAGCGATGCATTTCCATCGTCGAAGGTCAGGAGCTCTTACAAGAGATACACTCGGGGGCTTGCGGCCATCATGCACCACCCCGAACCCTTGTTGGAAACGCCTTCCGACAAGGTTTCTACTGGCCGACGGCGGTGGCCGACGCCACTAGAATTGTCCGCACCTGCGAAGGGTGTCAGTTCTACGCAAGGCAGACCCACCTGCCCGCTCAGGCCCTACAGACCATACCCATCACCTGGTCGTTTGCTGTATGGGGTCCGGACCTCGTCGGCACCTTGCAGAAGGCACCCGGGGGCTACACGCACCTGCTGGTCGCCATCAACAAAATTCTGCAAGTGGATCGAGGTCCGACCCCTAATCAGCATCAGGTCCGAACAGGTGGTGAAGTTCCCTCACCAACATCCCCGTTCACACACAAAGTCTGGTCGTCAAGGAAGGGTCAGCCTTGCCTCGGCAAAGCCCGACCCTCCCTCGGGGGCTAGAAGGGGGGAACCCCCTCTGCGTCAAAATTTTCAATCAAAAAGGCTTCTGCGTTCCCCCGGCTATGTCGGTAGCAGGACCCCAAGAAACGAACACGGGTGCATGTAAGTGGCAAGGCTGACTGAGCCGAGGGACTCCTACACCCCTGGGTTACGGACACCTCACTCGTCACCTACCACGAAAAATGACTCCTACTTGGGCAAGCCACCCTGCCACTGACGAACGAGGCCAGACACGCAAAATGAAAGAGAAAGAGCCACGACTTTATACTACAATGATAAAAGTGTTTGGGCCTCAGCGGCCGCAAAAGACACAAGTGCATTCAAAGGGAACTGCTCCGGCAGAGTTAGGCGCTGCCCGAGGAAGGAGCCGCACCTTCGGCTTCGTCCACGCCTTCGGCGAAGTCCACCCCAGCTTCGGACGACGGCGCAGGCGGGAGAATCTCTGCCTCGAAGGTGGTCGCCAGCACTGCGCTCGGGCCCGCGGCGGCTGCGTCGAGTCTCTGGACTTCAGCCAGGGCGGCTTCATCTTCATCAGGGAGGCAATACCCCTCGCTGACCCGCTCCAGATCAACGACATAATGAGAAGCAAGCACGGCGAAGGCCCGCCTGACGCCGTGGTGTAGCGCCTCGCGGAGTCTGTCGTGCACGTGGTCACCCAAGGCCTGCAGGCGACTCTGAGGGGAGCTTCCTGAGGGGACGTCGCCGAAGCCAAAGACCTGGCAGAAGTCCGAGATGGCCTCGGACATGGCCGCGTGATCGGCCTCCTTCTGCTCGGCCGCCTGGGCAAGCGCCCTGGTGGACTCATCAAGGGCAGACTCGAGCTCTGCGAACAGCCGGAGCACAAGGCCTCAAACACAAGTGGAGAAAACAAGCTGAAACGAAAGCCAAAAACAGCCAGGACATACCTCCGGCTCGGGCATGCTGCTCCGAGGCTGCGGCTTGGGCTACGGCTAGGTCTGCTGCAAGGGCTCCGGCCCGGCTTTCGGCCTCGGCAGCCCGGCCTCGAGATTGATCTTGCTCACCGACGACCTGGTCAAACTCCAACTGCCGACGCTGTACCTCTACGCGTGCCGCTGCTGCCTCTGCTCTCAGATCGGCGCAGAGCAACCGAAGGTCCGCCACCTCGGCGCCCTGCTGGGAGAGGCGCACGGAAGTCCCGGCGAGCGAGGTCCTCAGGGATCGCAGCGAGCCCCAGACATCGACCTCATGACGGATAAACGACGACTTGGTGGCGCTCAGACCCGTCAGATCCTGAGGGAAGGAAGCGGGGCGTTACAAAGGACGCCTTGATCACAAAAAAGGTATGCCTGAAATCATTACCTGGAGGATCTTGGGGATGTCCCTGCAGAAGACCTCCAAGGATGACCGGAGCGACCCCACCGTTGCTTCGGCACACTCACGGAGCTCGTCCCAAGACTGCTCCTCACGCTCATCGTCGAGAACGAAGAAGGGATCTGAAGCCTCACGGGTCCGGAACCGGAGCAACGGGCGTCGCCCCTCGAAGCTCCGCCGCGCAGGGACAAGGCCGCTGCTCGGCGGGACGAGTCGCGGTTCCACGCCCCGCTCCTCCGAAGCACCAAGCACCGATGCCTCGGCCATCTCAGCATCGGCGCCGACAGGTCGCTCCCCAACCGGGACGGCAGCGGCTTCGGCAGCAGCCTCCCCCAGCGCGACGGCCACCTCGACAGAAGAGCCAGCCTCGAGAACTCGCTCCATGGCGACTGGTGCCGCCTGAGCCCCCACTGTGGGGTGCCTTGGGAGAAGGTCAGCTGAACTGCGAGCCCCGGCGCGGCACCGGCTGCGGAAGCCGACGCCGTCTTAGGGGCTTTCCGGGGAGCCAGATCGGTCAGGCCATGGCTTCGCTTGCTGAGGAGGAAAGGAAAGTCACGGTCGGGACGTACAAGCGAGGAGTCAGGACGAAGACGTTCTAAGGTACTTACCCGCTCCGAGCCATGATCAACCGCGCCTGAGGAGAGGTCTCCCGGATCTCGACCCCCGAAGATATCGCCGAGGTCCGCCTCGCCGCCAGCTTCGGTACCATCCTCGCCTTAGGCGCCTTGGACGCTCGGGAGATGGACTGCCCAGGCGCTGCCATGGTGATCTGAGGGTCGCTCTCCTGCGCTGTCGGCATGGGCGACGGCTCTCGGGGAACAGGCGCCTCGGCCTGACCCCCCGGGGTCACCTCAACTTCCCCAGCCGAGGGGTCGAGTACCCCCTCGGTCTGCCCCCGCTCTTCGGGCCGGGACCTTGGTGTCCCAACCCCAAGAACTGACGGCACTGGCCCGCTCGGGGGCTGGCTTGATGACTCCGGGCCTAGCCTCAAACCCGGGCTGAGGCCAAGGCGGGCAGCCATGTCGTCATCCTTGTCATCGTCTTCATCATCGTCATCGTCGTCAAGCGTTTCCGGCGACGGCTCCCTCGGGAGTCCATCCCTCTCCTGCCGGCGACGAAGCTTTTCCAAGGCGTGTCGGGCCCGCGTCCGCTCGCGGGCCCGAGCCTTCTTCGCGTCCATTTTCTTCTTCTTCTCCTCCGCGGCAACCCGCCGCGCCGCCCGGTCCACCGCGTCCTCCGGGACTCGTGGCCGGGAAGGCTTGTGCCACCCTACCTCCTGGAGACCGGTGAAAAGTCTCGACCGTAAGGACTAAGGGCAATCCGGCGCAAAAAAGAAAGAAGGAGCGGACACTCACCAGGGACACACACCCGCAGTCGGGGCGCATCAAGGGCTGGGAGAAGGCGCTGGCGTCCGGTTTTCCCAACGCGGCGGCCACCCGCCCGTAGAGAACATCGATGGGAAGGGGATCAAGGACATCCGCGAGCCCTCCAAGTCAGCCTCTGGTGTCATCTCCTAGAGCGGCAACCGCCGCTCCACCAAAGGAAGCACCCTCCGGCGATGAATGGCGGCAATCACCCCCGCAGCGGTGAGCCCTCCTTTCCGCAACGCCTCCAGGGCCTTGAGAAGGGGCTCGAGATTTTTCTGCCTGTCGTGCGGGGTCCCGTAGCGCCAAGCATCGGCGGCGACAGTGACCACCCGCTGAGAAAACGACGGGAGCCTCCCGTCGTCATTCCGGAGGTAGAACCACCGGCGCTGCCACCCTTTATTCGAGGATGCAAGGACAGCGGGAATATACTGCGACGCCCGCGACTGCCTCAGCTGGAGAATACAGCCGCCGGCCCGCACTGCCGCGCGGACCCTTCTCTCTCCCGTCGGCGAAGCAAAAAGCTCCGCGGAGAAGAAATGAGTCCACAAGTCCCAGTGGGGGTCGATCCCCAAGTATCCTTCACACACCGCTACGAAGATGGCGGCCTGCGAGATGGAGTTGGGGCTGAGGTTGTGCAACTCCACCCCGTAGTTATGCAGGATCGCCCGCATGAAGCGGCTTGCCGGCACGCCGAATCCCCGCTCATGGAAGGAGACAAAGCTCACAACGTACCCCGGCGGCGGGGACGGGGCGGCTCCGTTCGGGGGGGAATCCACTCCGGCTGCCTCTCATCAGAGAGAGGGTGAAGCAAACCCTCAGAAACGAGGTCCTCCAAGTCACCCGCCGTGACTGTGGAGAAAGGCCATGGGTCGCGCGGCAGAACAATGGTCACCCGGTCGGCCATCACCGAGCAGAAGGGGTGGCGGCGGAAAGGACTGGGCGAGCGGTTTCCTTTTCTCTGGCTAAATCTCTCAGGTTGCGAAAACCTAAGAGGAAGGCAAGAAGCAGAGCAAAGAACCGTAACCAACCCCACCCCTGGGTATATAAAGACCAAGGCAAGACCCGTTCAACGCGTCGCCCGAACCCGCCGCGGGATTCAAAGACTCAAAGGCGAAACGATCGTTCCTCGAACGGCCCGCGCACGCGCAACAGTCGCCTTGCGAACCACTCGCCCCATCGCGTTAACTTCGTAGCGGGACAGGCGGCGCCTCAGGCGGGAGAAGCAAGCGACGCTTCGCCTTCGCCATAATGACCGCGTCGAAAAAGGTACGCCACGTCATTCGATTTTGTATCCTTTTCCTTTTTCCTCTTTCTCTCTCTTACAACAGGGACTGGGAAAGGGGGATACCCCGAAAAGGATCCTTCTCCGTGAAGGAAATAGGCCCCGAGCCTCCCTACTGATCAGAGGTTCGAAGGCTAGCCCCTCGGAGGGGTTCAACGGTTGCCTCAGAGCGCTTGGGTTCTGCGCCCACTACTGATCAGAGGTTTGATGGCCGGCCCCTCGGAAGGGTTCCACGGCCGCCTCAGGCCGCTCAGGCTCCGCGCCCACTACTGATCAGGGGTTCGTAGGCTAGCCCTCGAAGGGTTCACAGTCGCCTCAGACACAGAGCGAGGGATGACCCTAGGTACGTTCGATACATAACCAAGGCTCGGGCTACGCTCCCGAGGTACCCTAGGACATTTCCGAGACCAGCGGGAGCGATCTTGTAACGGAGTCCCATCAGAGGGAGGCATCGAGCCCTCGGACCCCGTCAAAGGGGACCGGGTCCAGCAGATCACCCGTAGGTACTTTTGGAGCACGCCTCCGGGCCTCTAGCCGACCCCTAGCAAATGGGGCACGGGCGTCCGCTCAGATTACCCGCCAGCAGCTCACCGGAAACACCATGTTCGGCGCCCTCCGAGGGCAACATGGCGCTTTCCCCCATCCTCCTTGCGGAAAGGCGACGCAGGGGCGTATGCAAAAAAGTCAAGTCTATCCTTGACCGTCCTCTCGCCCTGTGCAGAGGCTCGGGGGCTGCTCTCGCAAACCCAGCTCCGGCCAACCCGTTGACAGCGTCAACATACCAGCCCGAGAACTTGGGACCCGACCATGCACCCGGGCTACGGCCAGCTCGCATGAGGGAACAACTAGACTAGCCGAAGTATTGCGAAACGCACTAAGACCTCAAAGGAGTAAAACTACTCCTCCGAGGCATCGGGGGCTACACCCGGCGGGTGCGCTCGCGCGCACCCACCGGAACAAAATGCAACCAAGAAAAGGCTGGTCCCCTTGCAAAAAAGTGCGGCAAAAGCCTCCAAGCGAGTGTTAACACTCCCTTCGAGGCTCGGGGGCTACTGTCGGGGACCATAATTAGGGGTACCCTCAAGGCTCCTAAATCTCAGTTGGTAACCCCCATCAGCACAAAGCTGCAAAGGCTTGATGGGTGCGATTAAGTCAAGGATCGGTCCATTCGAGGGACGCGATCACGCCTCGCCTGAGCCCAGCCTCAGGCAAGGGCAGCCGACCTCGGAGGACCTACGTCTCGCCCGAGGCCCCCCTCCAGCAACGGACACACCTTCGGCTCGCCCGAGGCCCAGTCTTCACCAAGAAGCAACCTTGGCCAAATCGCCACACCGACCGACCAAATCACAGGGGCATTTAATGCAAAGGTGGCCTAACACCTTTATCCTGACGCACGCCCTCCAGTCGACAGAGCCGAAGTGACCGCCGTCAATTCGCCGCTCCACTGACCAGTCTGACAGGAAGACTGCGCCGCCTGCGCCGCTCTGACTGCTGAGCCACTCGACAGAGCGAGGCTGACAGCAGCCAAGTCCTGCCTCAGGCGTCATAGGAAACTCCGCCTCGCCTGACCCAGGGCTCGGACTCGGGCTCAGCCCCGGAAGACGGCGAACTCCGCTCCGCCCGACCCCAGGGCTCGGACTCGGGCTCGGCCCCGGAAGACGACGAACTCTGCCTCGCCCGACCCTAGGGCTCGGACTCGGGCTCGGCCCCGAAGGACGATGAACTCCGCTTCGCCCGACCCCAGGGCTCGGACTCAACCATGGCCTAAGCCGACGGTCTCCGCCTCGTCCGACCCGGGGGCTCGGACTCGACCTCGACCTCGGAAGACAGACTCGACCTCAACCTCGGAGGAGCCCCCACCTCACCCAACTTAGGGCATGGACCGACCACGTCAACAGGAAGCGCCATCATTGCCCTACCCCGAGCTGACTCAGGCTACGGGGAACAAGACCGGCATCCCATCTGGCTCGCTCCACCATACGAGTAATGATGACGCCCCGCATGCCCTGTGACGACGGCGGCTCTCAGCCCCCTTACGGAAGCAAGAGGACGTCAGCAAGGACTCGACAGCCCCGACAGCTGTCCTTCCGCCAGGCTCCAGCGCTCCTCCGACGGCCACGACACCACGCGAACTGGGTGCCAAGACCTCTCCGGCTGCCATGATGGCATGTACTTAGGGCGCTAGCTCTCCACCGCTAGACACGTTAGCACATTGCTACACTCCCCATTGTACACCTGGATCCTCACCTTACGCCTATAAAAGGGAGGACCAGGGCCCTCTTACAGAGGGTTGGCCGCGCGGGGAAGGACGGGACGGCGCTCGCGCAAGGCCGCTCGCTCCCTCCTGCGTGGACGCTTGTAACCCCCTACTGCAAGCGCACCCGACCTTGGCGCGGGGCTAACACGAAGGCCGCGGGTTCCACTCTCCCACGCCTGTCTCCCTCCGGCTGTTGTCTTCCCCCCTTCGCGTTCCGCCTCGCGTCGACCCATCTGGGCTAGGGCACGTGGCGACAATTCACTCGTCGGTCCAGGGACCCCCCGGGTTTCGAAACACCGACAGTACTCTTGGAACTCCTGGAAGTCCTCCTCCATGACTTCATCTTCACCTGAGCAGTGGTTGCAATGCGGACAACCTGGGGGGGTTTGTTGTGTAAAGCAAGGGTGAGTACACATCAACATACTCAGCAAAATGTCCTGTTTGGCTATAGTGGACTAGCTTTATGTGGAGTTAAGTCAAGCAGTTGCTTTTAGTTGGTCAGGTTAATATTTAGTAGTAGAAGGCCAGGTTTTAGCATTTAACCCAAGTTATTAACCCAATGTATCCTTTCCAAATGGAAAGAATACCACTTACCATTACCATAGTCATAACCAAAATCATCATCCTCATCACCACCTGCGAAACCATACATCGCTGATCAAGTATCTCTAATCAATGGAGCTCCCTTGGCCTCTCATAACCGCGAGCACGGCTAATATATCAGTTTCATAACACTCTGCAGAGGTTGCGCACTTTACCCACAAGCCATGATTCCCTCTTGCCTCGGGCCGATCAAACCCTTAAACACTACCAAGGTGAATAGGCAGGGTCTCACTACGTAGCCTTTACAAAGATTTCCTAGGGCTGTAGCCGCCCGTTAGGTTTCCTAAATGCACCGCACTCTTCCCCAAGGGGCGAACCAACCTTGGCAGAGCGAGCCGCATACACCGAGCCCCATTAACGGCACGACGGCGAAGTGAACTACACCCCAGTTCCTCTAATTACTCAGCTAAGGGCGTCCCACTCCACCCTCATGGTTGCACTGTTTTCCCGGGCGGTCATCCAACGAACCAGTCCTTACAGAGTGGCACTCGAGAAACAGCTCGAGCCCCCTTAAATGTCACAGTATCATCATCATAATCAAAAGGGAAAACAGCGTATCATAGATAATCTCATCATGTTCATTGATTAATGTGAATCACTAGCATATAGCTAAACTAGAATAACCCATCCAAAATAGGTAAGCAAGGACAAGATAAACAAAAGCTAGTCAATCCTTAGGTATAAATTGTAAAAATGCGGGGTGTGAATTATAAGAATGAGTAGGACATAGATGGGTCAAGGGACACTTGCCTTCACCAATCGACTGCTGCTCAGGGTCTTCACCTGCAACTCCTTCGGACTCCGCCAACTGACCGTTATCTATACGAGTTTCAAACATACATTCTACAAATTTAATACAAAGGAACAGTACACCAAACAATAGAATGCAATAAATAAACAGACGTTCGATGCAGGGCTCACACCTATGACTAAGTGAGAAAAGGAAAGTAACGGTCAAGGCTACGGTCGACGAGAGATCACGTCACACGATTATAAAATAAAATACTCGTCTAAATAGAATGGTATTAATTTAGTCGTCGCGTTAAGCATAGGGTTAAGTCATGTTCCATGTTTAATTATTATGAACAGATAAAGGTAAATTAAAAGGATTGTCGCGCGGCGAGAAGCACGACACAACACTTAAATTGAATTTAAGAAATAAACGACCCATCACGCGACGGGGCGTGCAACGAGACTCTTGCATTAATTATAAAGAAACGTTAAGCGTCGCGTGGCGAAACGCACGACGACATACGTTATCTGAACTGAATTTAAAACGAAACGTCACGCGACGAAGCGCGCGACACAGCTCATTAATAAAGACAAATTTTAAAATGAATCGTCGCGCGACGAAGCATGCGACGCAGCACATCGACTAAACTAAAATAAAGAAAAACGGATTAAACTAAAAGTTGAACGTCGTGCAGTTATAGTCGCGTGCGCCGGGGGCACACGAGCCGCGCTGGGGCATGAGGGCGCGGGGTCGTGGGGCGCGCAGGCGCACGAGACGCGAGGCTGCCGGGGCGCGAGGCAGCTGGGGCGCGAGGGCCGCCGGGGCGCGCAGCCGTAGGGGCGCGAGGCCGCCAGGGCGTAGGCATGCAGGGGCGCAGGGTCGTAGGGTTGCCGGGCCGCCGGGGCAGGGCGCGGGGGCGCAGGGCCGCCGGGGACGCTAGGACGTGGGCGCGAGGCCGCGGGGGCAGGGGCGCAGGGTCACCGGGCCGCCGGGGCGCAGGCGCACAGGGGCGCGGGGGCGGGGGCCATGGGGCTGAGCTGCCGCCGGGGCGCAAGGCGCGCAGGGGCGCGGGCGTGCAGGGGCGCGGGCGCGGGGCCGCAGGGCTGAGGCTGCCGCCAGGGCGTGAGGCGCGCAAGGGTGCCGGCGCGGGGCTACGGGACCGAGCCGCTGCCGGGGCGCGGGGCGCGCAAGGGCACGGGCGCGTAGGGGGCATGCAGGGAACGCGCGCAGGGGAGAAGGAAGGGGAGGGGGAGGGGGCGAGAGAGGGAGAGGGAGAGGGAGCTCACCTCGGGGTCCAAATCTGGTCGTCTCCAAAACCTAGGGGACCATGGGGGAGAGAGAGAGGTGGGAGAGAGAGGGAGTTGTGCACGGGAGAATTGAATGAGGGGAAAGAGATCAGGGGAGGGGTGGCATAGGGAGGGGTAGGGCGCCAGGGGCGCGTGGGCCAAGGCTGGGCCGAGCTGGGCCGGGTCGGGCTGGGCCACGCCGTGGGTCAAAATCCCGTGGCACGCACAACCACAGATTGGAATCCAATTCGCGAAACAAAATCCGAAACGAGACAAAACAACACACGCGATTAAACACGACATCAGACAAAGAAATATGCCTCAGTATGATGCAACACTCATGTCAACTTAGGTTTTGTTTACATGTAATACGGACACCAGTCGCTATACTGTTTTGAAATTGGGAAGAAGGGGCGAAACGGGAAGAGAAAAGAGAGTAACGCCTGAATTTGGTGAGTAAAAAGAAGAAAAAATTCTACCCCAAATTTAGGGTGTTACAGCTATGAACAATGATCAAAGGTAGCGTGGTTCGTGAACTATGGATGACCATTGTTCATCATTTGATGAAGGACTCTCATGCTATGTGCAACAGTCAAAGCGCCATCATTTTAAGAGATGGAGTTGAATGAGCAAGGCTGTGAGACCTTGTTTCATTTTGGTAATTGATTGACAACTTAGGTGGACTAATAAGTGTTTATGTTGAGATACACGGGTGATTAGTCCATATATACACTAGTCTGAGCTATTTGGGCCATGGTGGTGATGTGGCTTGATGATATTGATATGCTCATCTAGTGTGATGAAAGAGCTCATTGCATATGAAGACATGACATGATTTCATGTGGCTATATGGAGAAGATCAAGAGACATGGCTTGGTTTCGATGGACCAAGTTGCTAGTGCGAAGGGCAAGTCAAAGGCTCATGTGTGAGAGATCGTGTGGCGGTGAAGCAAGAGCAAGGTCTTGGCACTGATGGACATAATGCAATGGTGAAGAGCAAGCTATGTTGAGATTGATGAACCAATAAGTCCATGCGATGACATGGAGTGGATCATATCATTATAGAGATATCAATCAAGTGTTGATCTGGACTACCGATCAAGTGGCTTAATGAAGATGATGGAGGAACTTCATGCTATGAACAAATGGTATAAAGTAGGATGGTTAGCTATACTTATGGGTGACCGTTGTTCATCATTTTTGGAGATGGAATTGAATGCTCAAAGGCAAAAGTAAAAGATAATTTTTTTGCTTTTGCTGGTCAAAAGGTGTTTAAAAAGAATATTGATCGGATTAGTAGGCTAGATAGTCGTATTATCAAGAGGGGTCAATAATGTCTTCTTTACGATATCCTTAGTGCCTCATAGAACATATAGTTGATACATGTACATGAGGGATAATGATGCTTTAGTTTTTTTCAAATAAAAATTTATTTAAAAGCAATTTTTGAATATGGGTTGAATTGAGGTACTGTGGACCGTCTGGGCTAGCATGGCGGACCGTCTGCAGGTCTAAGTTGAGGTGGTGGGCAGAAACTTGGAGTTTCTATGTTTCGTGAAGTTTTTGTACTGCAGACCGTCTGGTCCCAGGTGACGGATTGTTCGCAGTTGAAGGACTAGAGTTTGGACAGAACTCGAGAAGTTCTATTTTGGTTTTCATTTTGAACTATGGACCGTCTGGGTCCTAAGTGCGGACCATCCTTAATAAAAATATTTTGTATTGCAAACCGTCCGTAGTACAAATTTCAGCAAACGTGCAGTCAGCAAAACTTCAGTCTGGCTCGGTTTTATGTATCGTGGACCGTCCGATCTTGAGGGGCAGACCGTCCACAAGTCATTTTCAGATGCTCTGACATTTTTATAGTCATTTATAGCTGTTGGGAATCTTGTGCGGACGGTTTGAGCTTGGATCGCAGACCATCCGCGAGTGCGCAGAAAAAGGGCAGTTGGCCCATAACGGCTAGTTTTGGAGAGGGGGCTATATATACTTGTGTTGCTTAGGATGAATGTGTTGTTGAGGCTATTTGGAACACTTGTGAGCATATTGGAGCCCCTCCTCTCCTCTCTCTCACTCATATTGGTTGGGATTGCATATAGTGAGATTGAGAGCCATCTAGTGCATTTCAGCAAGTTGTTGATCTTTGAGGCACTAGGGAGATCATAAGGCGAGGTTAATTGGCTTGTTACTCTTGGAGGTTGCCGCCTCCTAGACGGTTTTGTGGTGGTTCTTCATCGAGCTCTCCGATGAAGATTGTGGAGAGGTCATTGTGGTGGTTGTGAGAGGCGGTGTGCTTGCCTCTTGGGAGCGGTGAAAAGCAACTCTAGTGAAATCGAGGTTTGAGAGATTCATTGACCAACCAAGCTCAAGAGATCAAGTGGAGTCTCAATAGAGGAGTGGTTGGGTGCTTTGAATCCACCTCAACGTGGACTATGGGTGACGGCAAGTCATCGACACCACAAGAAAAAATTAATGTGTCAAGTGTCATCATCTTCCCGTTGGTTTGAAACTTTCCTCACTAGCTTGTATTTACTTATTCATATACTTATGCTAGTGAGTATTTGTTGCTCTTATATGCTATTGCATATTTAGTCGTACTTGTTATAGAATAGTTGCTCTCTTATTGTTAGCCTGTGTAGCTAATTCGTTTTTCTTAGCTTGTGTAGCTAAGTAGTTGTTTCTCTCTAGTTGTGCTTGTGTAGTGCAACTAGTGAGTTGTGCTAGTAGTGTTTGTGCTTTGTGCGCTTTGCTTACTAGTATGTTTAGAAGCTCTCAGTGTACTTAGAATTATAGTTGCATAAGTTTGTATGACCTTGCTAACTAGACTTGTGTAGGAGAGCTCTTTCTCTAGCTTGGCACCTTAGTTGCTTCAATTAGGATCTTTTGTAAGGTGTTTGATATAGTTAGAGGGGTGTAGTCTTGGCTAGACCAAATAGTATTATTTCTGCATTTATTGGTGTTAGCCAACGGAATTAGTTTTAGAAAGGACTATTCACCCCCCCCCCCCTCTAGTCTACCATCTTGACCCTACAAAGGCAAAGGTATAACAATAGGTTTTGTTTTTGTCACACCCAGATTTAAGGGCAAAGGACGCGTCTCAAATATGTGCTAGGATCAAGTCTCACACATATGATGACTCATGGTACAGAAATCAATGTCACATCTTTATTAAATAATAGAGATTATATACAAAATAGCTAAATAAATACATAATATGACGACAACGATCCTCTACCGTCATAGTTGACTGGGAGATGACGGCCTAGACCTCTCCGAACATCTTGTGGCACATGTTCTTGACCTGGCGTGATTATAGTAAAAGTGAGCTCCCATACGGTTCGCTCAACATGTGTGGGGAATAAGGTGCATGAGCTCGCTCACGGTGGGGGCTAGGCATTGATTTTAATAAGACTTACCAAGGAAAATAATTAAGGCTAGGCATTGATTTTAATAAGTTGGTCAAATTATATTAGCCATTACTAAGTATAAGTGTATACCAACCCAATTTAAATAATCGATCATAATTAATAATAAATCTCACAATGCAATGTAAATGAAAGATTAAATTTAATTCCATAAATTAATCAAGCGAGAGTCCTGAGTCGCTCTTGACCATGAGCATGACTGATATACCAGTTTTACACTCTGTACAGGTTGTACCCTATACCCACAAATCGTGTTCCCTTTTGCCCAGGGTTGTATGGACCCTTAAACACTTCCAAGGTGATTTAGCGAGGGTACAATACGAGGCTTTTACAAAGTTCCACTAGCTTGGGAAAACCCACTCTGATTTCTGTGAGAAGGGGTTGATATAGGAATCCCTCATCCGAAAAGTCATCGCAGCATGATCGATGGAGAACTTCTCTACACTGGCAGCTCCTCACACCGTGGTTGCCCCTTTCGGGTAAGATAGTCCTCCACTAGCTTTACTAATTAGTTAGCCAAGGGCGTCCTATACCACTCTTGTAGTAGCACTATTATCTCAGGTTAAGCTCCATGGTCCAATTAACACAATAATCTTATCATGAACAACAAATAATCTAGCAATAATGATAAATCATGATCATAATTCATATATAGCATTAATCCCAAAACTAGGTAAAGCAATAGCAAAACTATCCAATAATTCATTTGTATGTAAAGTGTAGGGTAACAAAACTAGGTAACCTATTAGGCCCCATATATTAGTATTCTACATGTCGCTACAAGATCGTAGGTTCGAGAACCACTAAAATCAAAGTTAAAGCGAAAAAGTTATGGGTAAAACAATATTTTTAGGCGCAACAAATCTAATAAATGTTGCATTTAAACTAAGCATGTATTAAATTAAAATATTTGAGTTGATATTAATCACTTTAACAATTAGTTATAATAAGCGTAGATTACAACTACAAATTAGATTAACTAGATTGCCTAGCTAATTAATATTAATAAAACAAATGAATAATTGATTAATTAATTATAACATGTGGTATGATTAAAAAATGTTATTACTACGTACGCAAAATTAATATGAATCTAACTCAATTTGAATAAATTAAAACAAATTATTTGACCCGGAAGATATCGTATTTTTAATAAATTAGTGGGGCTGTATAGAAATATGTGGCACGATGTGATCTGATTAGTTAGATCGGTTTATTAAAGGTGGAAAACATTTGTTCATAAATACATGACCTAATTGTTGCCAACTTATCATGATTTTACTTACTGTTAAATCAGTGTTGCATGGCAGTCTTGCATGTAAAAGGACATGTGGTGGTGGTTATCTATCAGGTGGGAAGCACCAAGCCTATCATGTAGCAAAGACCTCTAACCTACCACCAACTTACCTTCCAACCAATCCCTTCAATCTCAGGCTGCTGCTAGACATATTGATTTTTTCGCAGATTGACAATGAACCAGAGATCCGATCGATGAACCGAAAGCGTGGTGACAAAGTTCTCGTCGAGCCGGCCATGGCAATATTCTGGGTTGCCCCGAAGGATGAACAGACAGAGAGAAATTCCTCACTGTTGGTCACTTGTTCTTAAATGCTATGAATCAAGAATAAGGCAACACAATCGTTAAAGATTAAGAACCTTCGTCTTCCGAAGCATTATCTCCACATGAGGGATAATACTCATCAGACGAAGGTAAAGAGAGACATACCTTCATTATTTGATACATGAATAGGAATATAATAGGATAAAGATGAAGACTGGATCTTATTAATTCACTTATATTCATGTTCCATAAAACATAAATGAATATTCAACAGTATTAATATTACATTGATACCTTCGGCTTGCTCGAAGGTGTATATGCGAGAGAGTGAATACAATCCAGCATGAACAGTACGGTGCTACTGTTCATCTATTTATAGGCATGAGACGCAGCCCAGATGAAATTACATTCATGTCCCTAACATTATCTATTACCATAACACCAAACATTAAGGACTGAGTAGTCTTTGTCCCTTTTTAGTCATCATCATACTTGACCTTTATCATTACACCAAAACTGAAGCTCCTCGGTTTCAGCTTCATCGTCCATTCTTATGACCTTCGGGTTTCATCTTCGCCTTGCTATGTAAAAGAAACCTTCATACCGAGACCGAAGCCCTTATAATAATCCGTGTTATACTGAAAACATATAGTCAGTTACGTTTTTGAGGACCTTCGGAGGAAGAAGGCCCCCAACACTCACCAAAGTTGTCGCTAGAGTTGGGGAGGAACTCGAACTTCGACGAAATGGTCATGACAAGTTGTGGCTACGAGCTTAGCTAGCGACAGGCTGTTGTGGCTTGGATGGCTGTGACGCTGCTGCCAAGCTATAAAGTAGATGAGTCTATGGTTGACGGCTTAAGGTGTTATGGTGGCATGTATTTATATAGGCAGGGAGGTGAGTGGTTATATGACAGATCTAATACGATAACCTAGTCCTATAATAATCTAACTCTACTTATCTGTTAGAACCCTATCTTATCTGTTTAGGACTCTAACTACCTCTTTTATTCCAATAAATTTTATGTCATATTTTAAATTTAAAATTCTAATTTAGAGCTAAGTTATGTTCTATTTCAAACATAAATTGAAACAAACAAAAACTCAACATAAATTCAAAGCATTTTTATTAATTAATTCAGTATGAATAATTTATGTAAAATATTTTACCATAATAACTATTCAAAAAAATAATTCAAACACAGATCCAAATTTTTATATTTAACGTTTATTTAACTTTTAGGAAAATAGTTTAAATTTATAATTTTATTATAAAGACCTTTAGATTTTAAATCTTTAGACAATTTTCCTGAATCCTAAAAATAAGATTGTAAGAAAAATGGACCCCGACCCATTTGTCTAAGTGGTTTTGGTGTTTGATGATCAACATAACATTGTGGACTAATGTGTTTGCTAGTGTTTGTGTTTGTAGTTCACAGGATGCAAAGTGATTTGGACTGGGGCATGAGGAAGTAACACCTCAAAGAAGATATTATAGGACCCATATAAGACATTACAAAGTCATATTGAAGATACTTGATACATGCTAAGAGTCCAACACATCAAGAAGTAGAAGTGGGATGAAACAAAACTAAAGTTGACAAAGTTGAGAGAAAGGGCTGACTGAATTGGAAGTATTTCATAACATCAAATCTACTCAAACTAATATGGCTCCAACTCTGATATGTAGATAATTTTATAAGCTTTACAAAAAGTCCAAGATCATCGAAATCTGAGTTTGAAGCTAAATGTTATGCCCACAATACAAAGTTGGAAGTGCTGGAAAAACTGAGCAGCACAGGAGCTGTTTGCGACTCTAGGATGTAGAGGATTTCATAAGCTTTCCAAAAAGTACAAGATCATCGAAATTGGAGTTCAGAGCTAAAAGTTATAGCCAAAATACGACAAGCAAGCATGGCCTGTCCGGTGCGCCATGTCCGGTGCACCATCTTCGGAAGCTCTAACGGCTACCTTTAACGGCTAGTACACGTGGCATGTCTGGTGCACCACCGGACAGTCCGGTGCGCCGCAGAAAGCTGTAGAACTGCTTTCAAACGGGGAACGTATCTGGTGCAAACCAACCCCTCCGTGCAACCGTGCAAACTTCTAATCTAGGCCACATGATGTTGATCCAAGGGACATAGGGGCGTGGATAATTTTACACTTAACTACCCGCTGCTAATCACACTTTTTCAAATCCCCCTCCCACACGCCCCCTTGGATCAACATCATGTGGTTTAGATTAAAAGTTTGCACGGTTGCACGGAGGGGTTGGTTTGCACCAGATACGTTCCCTTCCAACGACTATATTTGAGTTGGGGCCTATATATACTTCACCCAACTGGCCATTTGGAGGTGTGGGAGCCCAAGAAATATACCAACACATGTTATAGACATTTCTAAGTGCTCAAACACCTAAGTGCTTAATAGAATCACTCGGTGATTAGTGTATGTGCTTTGTGAAGTGCTTAGGTCAATTAGACCGCTTATGCGCTTGCTCTAGGTTGTTCTTAGTAAGTTGACTGAGTTTAGAAAAACCCACAAAACCCCTCGGCTCTTGTATGAGCCATTGTAATATTGTACCGAGTGGGGCGAGAGTCTTGCGAGACCGTGACAACCGAGTTTGTGTCACGGCCGCCACCATGTACCAGAGGGAACGAGGCCCACGATGTTTCGGCCGGAAGCTCGATAGTGGAGACAGCGGGGAGCGTCCAAGAGGAGCCGGAAGCAGAGCACCACTTGCGCGTGAATAAGGCTCGTAGCTCTCTACGGAGTTACTCGACCGAGGTGCTTGTCCCTCATGTGGGCTACCCTTTGCGTAGGGGCACCAACGAGGATTAGTCGCAACCTTACGTGGTTCCGGATACCTCGGTAAAAATACTGGTGTCATCCTCAAGAGTTTGCATCTCTACCTTGCTCTTTACCTTCCGCATTTATATTAAGTATTTAAGTTTCAATCTTGCCTTTCTATTTAGATTATTTAGGATTAAAACTTAAGCTTTGCGGTAGAGATAGTAACACTTAGACAAAACCTAGTTTGCACATTCTAGATTGTTTATTTGCATAGGTTTTGCTCTAGGGATTTAATTGTGGCCTAGTTTAGAGATAGTTTTTAGAAGTCCTAGTTCAACCCCCCTCCTCTTACCCTCTTAGGCGTCATAGTTTCCAACAAAGATTTTGGTGTGTTATAGTTTTACTGGTCAAGATATGCTTAGAGGTTGAAAAAAATTATCGGGTTAGTAGACTAGATAGGTGTACTATCAACAAGGGTAAATTATCTTGCCTAAGATGTCTATAGTGCCTCATTACTCACATAGTTGGTGCATTTGCATGAGGGCTAACAACATTTCAAATTGTGAAAGAAAAAACTATTCAAAAGCAATTTTTTGAATTTGGGCTAAATTTCTGATCCATAAACCGTCCAGACTAGGTGGCTGTACCATTCGGGAACTCACTAGAGAGGTGTGTAGAATTGGTGTGTTTTTGTGTGGATCGGGCAGATTGTACTACGAATCATCCAAGCCATGTGGTTAGACCGTCTAACAGTATTAGCCAGAAGTGTCGGTATTTTGGGTCCGACCGTGCACCCGGGGTAGCCCCTCGAGGTGCTTTTAGGAGTAGGACGGTGTTATCGACTGTAGCTCAATGATTCGTGCCAGATGTACGAGAAACAGTGGACAATGGTTTACAGGTTCGGGCCGCTTTGAAACGCGTAACACCCTACGTCCTAGTGAGAGTGCTTTATGTGGTGGGTTACAAGGGAGTTCTCTAGCACCGAGAGCACAGAGAATTGGGTGGATGGCTAAGTACTGAGCATGTGTTATGAAGGGGTGTCCCCTAGGCCTTATATATTCGACCGTGGGGCAATACATGCAGATATGATAACAATGTGCACCTAAGAAATAGTGAACCGATTGAGTCTATCTTCCTACAGCTCCGCCGACCCATCCTCGCTCGATTCCGTTGTACGGGGCTCCAGCGCGGGAAGGTCGGGTCACTGTTGTGATTACTCGCTCGAAGTCATTGGGCCGCCTGGGCTTGCACCGGTCCGGCCTTATGTCAATCCGCTTCACTGGTCGCCTCTCCTAGGCCCACAAGGGGATGACCTTACGAATTATGGGGCCCTTGGGCCTTTCGTGAGGTCTTTTATCCTTCTGGTGGACCCGGGGGATATCTGTCCCCCACAAGCCCCCGATCTTTGGGTCGATTTTGAAATAAATGGCCCAATGATCCTAGGTCCAGCTTGCGGTATTTGATTTTACCAGGGAATGCTTTTGGAAATAATTCTGTCGGGCCACTGCTCCAGAATTCCGAGCAATCCGGTTAACACGTCTTATTTTTATTGTCTTCTCCTGCTATTATTCCTCAAAATTTGGTGTTTTGTCTTGGGTTTGCGCTTCGAAGGTCAGCGTTTTGCACTACAGGGCTTCGATATTCGTTGGGTGCACCAAAGGTGCACCCAATGGGTGTAGCCCCCGAGCTTCGAGTGGATTGTTGCGGATAATCCACTCGGAGGTCTTTACTTCGAGTATTATCAGAAATCACTTTTATCTTTTATTTGTGCCTTTTCAGAAGTCAGCCTTATCTTGATCTCGCCTTATGCTTTAGAGGTCAGCATGTAGCTTCTTCGGGGATGATGATTCATTGGGTGCACCGGAGGTGCACCCAATGGGTGTAGCCCCCGAGCTTCGAGTGGATTTTTGAGGATAATCCACTCGAAGGTCTTCGTTTCAAGCCTTTTTCCGAGAATCATCCTTCCTTTATGCCGGATGCTTCGGAGGTCAATATTGTACAATTGATACTGCGCTTTTAGAGGTCAGCACACATTTCTGTCTTTGAAGTCGAGTACGCGATCTACCCATATCTTGCTAGGTCTTGCAATTTATTTGATCTGCAACTGATTGGACGTTCGATAGACGTCCCTTGGCTAGTCTTCATGTCGCTTCTGTCGATCAGACTTATACCTCACCGGCTATATTTGGCTTTCCTTTGATCCTTGCTGATATCTCACTTCTGTCTTGAGGTATTCATTGCACGCACTGCACAGATGTGACAGTTTTGAAAAATATACTGATAATTCTTGGGCGTCCCCCCCCCCAATGGGTGTAGGCAAGGGACGGCTTGGTACGCTGAGTGTTTAGCAAACTGCTTCTGAGCAGTAACTTGATGTGACCGCGGGTGTAATGATATCGCCCGCGCAGTTGACTGGAGTCCCAATGGGTGTTGTGTTGCGTGAAACGGCGTCAGCCGCCTGACATGTCTTCAGACGGTTTGAATTGCATATTAAATTTTTGCGATTGTTTAGTGGCCGTGGTAGGAGGTGAGTGGTTGCCTTCTTCCTCTATAAATAGTGCCTTTGCATCTCCGGCTTTTTCACATCTCTTACTGTTGTTTACTCTCCTCTTCTTCCCTCCACTGCCACCATGGGCAAGAGTAAGAAAGGTAGCGGTTCTTCGCCTCGCTCTGGTGACAAGCGCAATGGGTGTGTTGTCCGTGTTGTTGATGAGCGATGATGAAGAAGAGGACGAGATCCTTCTGATTCGGAAGAATAGCCGGTGTTACATAGCTAGTGGGGAAATTAGTGGTGTTCCTTCTCCTGCCTTGTCTGCCCTCGTTGGTTTGCAAGAATTATCTCTGGCGAACTTTGATCAAACTCTTGAAGACATGGTTCCAGAAGATCTGTTATCAGAACCAGCAGATGGTGGCACGATGAATGTTTGTGTTGATGTGCTCGACGCCGGGTTGGGGTCATCCCGGGCAGTGTCCCGTGCCTCATCGACCTTGGAGCACGGTTTTGAGGGTCAGGAAGCTGGTTTGGATTGCCCTGCTCCCATGGAAGTGACTGAGGGACCTTCAGCCTTAGAGGTGGCTGCTGCAGAGAACTCGGCCCTCAAGGATGGTGTTGGCGCTTACCCAGCCCTCGAGGGTGTTGTCGGGGATGATTCGGCTCGGATGGGTAGCGCAAGCTATGACCCAGCCCCCGAGGGTGTTGCCGGAGATGATCCGGCTCGGATGGGTAGCGCAAGCTATGACCCAGCCCCCGAGGGTGTCCGAGCGGGTTCTCCCTCTTGCACTTCCATGGATGTTCATGTAGGGTCTTCTCCTCCACACTCTGGTTGCATGGTGATAGCCCAAGCCTTTGGTCAAGGAGTCGCTTTAGAGGCCAGCGTACCCGATGACAGAGTTTTGGGTTCTGCTGATGACACTAACTTGGTTCCTGCTGATTCGTTGCAAGTTGCTCTAGGTGGTGATCCTTCGCCAAGCCATCAGTTGATCTCTCACGATTTGGGGGTCCCCTCATTCTTCTCCAACCTTTAGGTGTTTTGGTTTCTTCTAGTCTGACTTTCATCCAGGCAGATAATTATTCTCATGCTTGCCTGCTTTTAATGCCAAGCGTTGGTCGATGAGATGTCTAGTCGGCTGAAGTTGCAGGGTGCTTCTGTCCCAGAAGGAGCTTTGTCTCTGGCGCGTTGGAATCCGGTGCTGCTTCGGCGGCGTGTTTCTGACTTAGAGGCGGCAAATGCTGGTCAGTGCTCTTTTTGCTTCTTTTTGGCTACCTGATTAAACTGCTTCTTATTTTAACACCTTTGCTTGACTGTTTCTTGCCAGATATGGCTCGGCAACTTTCTGATCTTGAAGAAAATCATTCTCGAAGTCAAGCTGAACTGGCCCGGCGGTGCTCTGACCTCGAGGAAAAGTATTCTCAAGGTCAGACTAAACTGGCCCGGGTTTCTGCTTCTCTAAATGATGCTAACACTCTGAACTCTACTCTTCACGCTCAGCTCGACTCTGAAAAGGTGACGGATAGGATTTTCCAAATAGGAAGGTCGTTTCCGGTATTTGGATAGGAAGGAAAGGAATCAGTTCCGATCATCACGATCCAACTCGTGGAAAAGCCGACTAGGAAAGCCGAAACCGAGGGTTCTATGGACCGACCCTTGAAAACCGGATAGGAACTACTGCCGTATCTCCACTTCAGCCGCAAGCGAACGATGTCCTTTCGATTCATTTTCCGATCGGTAATATTTCCTGGTGTAGGTTTCTCATAGGAAACCGAGGCCCACCAACCGTATACTTGTTGGTTTGGTGGGGAAAGAAGAGTGGGTAAGTGGGCTTCTTTCAAGGTTCGTACATATCCTCAACTTCAACCTGCAGAGCCAAATTATCTTACTTTTACCAGCTTATTGCGCGTATTCTGACAAGTGATTCGATCTCATCATCACCATAATTGTCGTTGTCATCTAGATTGCTTTCTTCACAATCCTCAACTTCTCTTGTTGTTTTTGTTGCAGGAAGGTTGGATCTGTAAGGGAGTATATGAGCCAGTTTGAAAAAGTAAAGGCCGGACTGGACTGATCTTGAAAAACCCTAATCTTACTGAGAAGTTTTTCTTTTCCTCTTTTCTAAGTGGTTTAAAGGAGGAAGTGAAGTATATGGTCACTGCTCAACACCCTACCCTAATAGTGTGAACAAGGCTTATGAACATGCTATGCACTATGAGTTAGCACTTGAGTCAGCCAGTAAGAAATCTAGAGTGGTACCTAGGTGCAGAATTCCGAAAGAGAGAGCGCGGCTCACTTCAAACTACCGCTTTCTTTCTACTTATGAGATTTGCACTAGAAAGACAGAAGTGGAAAGAGACAGAGAGGAGACTAGTAAAGCCAATTTCACCTAAAAAGCGGAAAATGACACTAACTTCTACTGTGGGCAAGTCATCATTTCCAGAATGGATTCAGTCGTAGAATGCTGAAGTAGAGCAGTACCAAGGTTCGGTTTTGGGACAGACAGAAAGTTTGATAAGAGGATCGTTCTTAGCCCCAGCTACGAGAGAATAATATGCATCTTCCGTCATTTCATTAGACGTTCTTGTTGGATTTGAACGCGCATCGGATTACTTACCTTCTACAACCTTCTCTCTTTGAATTCATCTCTCAAAATAGAAAAGCTTCTTTCTTCTGGATTCAGTGTTCAGATTAGCTTCCTTCTGAAAGCAAGTATACTGAGCATTCATTCGATGACATCTAGGTCCTAAATCCAAAACCTTAAACACTAGATCACCGGCATACCTAGCGTAAAAGAAGAGTTGCTGCCCATTTGCATGTTCCATTGCTTTTTCGGTCTAATGGAAAAAAATTCATTAATAATGGTGAAAAGGGCTCCCTCACACTCATCTGCCTTTCCCTTCTTCTACCCGCAATCAATGTTTAGGAATTTTCCCGGCTCCCACTTTTCCACTTCTTCAGTCGGCTCACTCATTTTCTTTTCCTTCTGCTTGGCTTCGGGGGTCTAACGGTTTACCTTTTCGCCTTCTCTTGGTTCGTCCCATGGATCCTCTTATATCACCTCTTCCTTCTCAACTGCTGCCACATGCCCCTTCTTCCCCTTCAGAGACATCAAATAACATTCCCTCGCCATTTTATGGTGACCGGACTCTACTCCCACTCCTGCTTCCGTTGGGATAAATTTCATCATCAGATGGGATGTAGATACTACCGCCCCTATCGCATTCAACGTTCCTCGTCCCAGAATCGCATTATACGCCGAAGGAGCGTCAACTACCAGAAAGTCTATCATTGCCGAAGACCGGGCCGAACTCGATCGACCCTTAGGGGAATTTTGCCTAACGGTTGCAGAGTATCTCCAGTGAATCCCACTAGGGGTGTTCGTACCTGACCTAGATGACGCAGCTCTAGGTTCATTTGATCGAATGCTCGTTTGTATAATATATCCGCCGAACTCCCTGTATCAACCAAAACACGTTTGACTCTGTTTCCTCCTATTTTCAGGACAAGAACTATCGCATCATCATGAGGTCGCCCCTCAGAATCTTGATCCGAAAAGCTGATCACGCTACCTTCCCTTGGCCTTTTCTTGTCGACCTGAAGGATGATCGGGAACTTCATTTTGGTGCTATACTGTCGCCGTCCTTTGTTCGTGTCCCCTCCCGACGCTATCCCCCAGCGATTACGTGAATTATAGGGGGGCTCTATGGATATTGTTCGTCTCCTTTCCTTCCCTTACCTTATTATTCGGCCTACCTTGTCCCGGGGTCCCTATTTCCACTGCGGGGGTCCTTCAGGCCTCTTTCATCCAGCCTTCCTGTTCCCTTGCCATTCACATACTTTTTTATGAACTGATATAACTTCCCCAGCCGGGCTCTTCTTTCGAGCTCATCTTTGAGTTGCAAGATTTATGCATCGAAACCAAACAAGCAACGGATGGAGCAACTAGCGCGAAAGCCGTTGCGCGTTTTGGTTTGCTTTATCCGCCATGCTGCCATAGTAGAAAGAATAAGCTGCTTCTTGTTTAGGGCGGGCTATCTTGACTCTTGAGCCTGAGAGGGAGAAGGCTTCCCGCGTGGGCGGATTAGCAATCCCTAGTCTTCCATAACGCGTATTGGACTTATGTTTCCTCCTCCTCGAAGATGATGGATCTATCTGGTCACCGAAGCTAAATGGACCCAAGTTGTTGATGACCGAATAGAAAGGTTTTTTTTCAATGGCAAGTCCTAGATGATGTAGGCTTTGCTTATCAGATTGTTTGTAAGGTCTCGCGCATCGTTGATACTTGGATGTTAGTGGTTCAAAGATAAGAACTATTCGAAATTAATTCAAAAGGAATGAGTTTTTTTGAGTTACGTCTGTGACCTCGGGAAAGTCATCTGCTACTCTGCTTCTCGACACGAAAGCAGGGCAATGCTCCATTTTTGATAATTCGTCCTACCTGCTACTTGACTCGGAACAACGGTTCGGAGTTCGCCAGAATACGACGACATGCTGAGTTCTCAACGACTAGCATGAATTGAAGGACGCTGATTGCCGTTGTACCTATTGATAAAGGATTGGACAACTCGACACGGACTACGCAACGGGCTTCAAGGAATTGAAGAATCAACTAGTCACTACGCTGCATACTCGTACCAGGGAATGTTGCAGACCGACCTTCGTTGCTGGGCTGGAATAGAAACTGACGTATGGAGGACTTGTGAGATCTTTCACTCTTCGACAACGAAAGCCTTGAGGACGTCAGCGATGTGTTATAGGGACGTCTCGCGATCTTGCTTCTAGAGTACGTACGGGCCAATCGAGTGCCTAACCTTGGGTGCTCTGATCTTGTTCGTGAGGAAGAAAGACTGCCTTCTTCGTTCAATGAATCTGCATACCACCAAGGGAAAAAAGAAGTCTGAATCCGTGTCTTCTCTGCCATTTGATTTTCCGGGCTTTGTTTTGCTGTGTTCTTATTGCTTGCTTGATGTTTGAGGAAGCTGATTCTTGTTTGCAGGAAGAAAAACGTGCCCTCGTTACTTCTCGTGACAATCTTGACAGGCTATACCGTGACTCTAGCAACTCGTTGACCATCTTGGAGAGGAGTCATCGCTTCACCAGGGAGGAGTTAGACAATCATCGTTATAAGCTGCAGGAATCCTTGGATGACGTGATTCGCCTCAGGCAGTTGGTATCGACCAAAGATGTTGTCATTAAGGATCTGCGTGCTTTCAAGAAAGCCATCGCTCAAGAGCTAGAGACCGCTCGGTCGGCTGTCAAGGTTGCTGAAGAGACTTCCGCTACTATGAGGGCCCAGCGTGATAAAGCTATGGATAAAGCCATTCGCGTGGGGCGGATTTTGGTGAGGAGACCTGGTGTGGTTGTTCCTGACGACATAAGGGCTGACGTGAACGCTGCTCCTGATTCCTCAAGTCGCCCCTCTTCATCGGTTGCTCCTGAGAAAAATATTGCAGAGTAGAAAAATATTGCATGTTTTGAACGCGTGGTTAACGTGCTTGGATGTTTTGTTAGAGGACACCTTTCAGTGCTGAATGCTACTGTTGTTTTCCTATTGCTTAGAATTCAATAGTATCTGCATTTGTAGAAGTAAATGTAGTGTGGTGATTTCGAACTTTCATCATGGGGCACAGAAGTTTCCTTAAGTCGAGTGATTGCGAACATGCCAAGTGCACAGCGCCGATTTAAATTAGCATCAATTTAAACTGACTGCTTCGCTAGTGGGGCATAGTGGTCACCCCGAGTTAAGTAAGCGTGAGCATGTTGCACCGCCTTAAGTCGTTACGGACTTAAGTCGATTGCTCCGTTAGCAGGGCATAGTGGTCACCCCGAGTTAAGTAAGCATGAGCATGTCGCACCACCTTAAGTCGTTGCTGACTTAAGTCGATTGCTCCGTTAGCAGGGCATAGTGGTCACCCCGAGTTAAGTAAGCGTGAGCATGTCGCACCGCCTTAAGTCGTTGCTGACTTAAGTCGATTGCTCTGTTAGCAGGGCATAGTGGTCGCCCCGAGTTAAGTAAGCGTGTCAATTGACAGTGAACAATCTGAGCGCCTTTGAAACCTTTTTATTGATGATATTTTTCTCAATTCACAGAATACATCGTCGTTCTGAGAACCTCCGTGATGTAGTTACGGGTAGAATTTCCTGAGATGCTCTATGTTCCATGAGTTCCCAATTTCTGTTCCGTCCATCTGAGTAAGGCGATATGACCCCGGTCGAGTGACTTCTGCTACTATGAATGGTCCTTCCCATAGAGGTGACAATTTATGCTGTCCCTCCCCCGTTAGAATTCGGCGGAGGACGAGATCTCCCACTGCGAAGGATCGACGCCGTATGGCCTTATCATGATAGCGCCTCAGAGTTTGCTGGTATCGCGCTGATTGAATCACCATATTCAGTCGCTCTTCTTCGAGTACGTCAACGTCTTCTAGCCTAGTGGCTTTAGCTTCTGCTATGTCATCAAAGATTAACCTTGGTGCCCCAAACTTGAGATCGGCAGGTAGCACTGCCTCCGAACCGTAAACCATAAAGAAGGGGGTGTTTCCATGCAGAGCTCGGCTGGGTTGAGTTCTCAGGCTCCAGACTACGTATGGCAGTTCTCTGATCCATTTTCCTGCGAATTTCTCGTTCTTGTCGAAGACTTTCTTTCTGAGTGCTTCTAATATCATCCCGTTAGCTCTTTCTACTTGCCCGTTGGCCCTTGGATGTGCCACCGAGGCATATTTGATCTGAATGCTCTTTTGCTCACAGAAATCAAAGAATTCCGAACTGGTGAAGTTGGATCCTAGGTCGGTTATGATGCTATTCGGTATCCCGAACCTAAATATTATATCTTGTATGAATTCCACTGCCTTAGCTGAAGTTAGAGAAGCAATAGGTTTGAACTCTATCCATTTAGTGAACTTGTCGATAGCCACCAGCACATGAGTGTATCCTCCTTGAGCTTTTTTGAAAGGTCCAATCATATCCAATCCCCAGCACGCGAACGGCCAAGTTATGGGTATAGTCTGCAAATGTTGTGCTGGTAGATGCTGCTGTTTTGACAGGTACTGGCAAGCTTCAGACCTCTGGACTAACTCGACAGCGTCACTCTTCGCTGTTGGCCAATAGAAACCTGACCTGAAAACCTTCCCAACTAGGGTCCTGGATGCTGCGTGTACTCCACATTGCCCAGCATGGACTTCATCCAGAAGTTGCTTTCCAGTGGCTGAGAGAATGCATTTCATGAGGACTCCTGATGCACCCCTTCTGTATAGTGTTTCCCCAATGAGTGTATAATGAGCTGATTGTCTTGCGATGCACTCGGCTGTATTCTTGTCATCTGGCTTCTCCTCATTTTTTATATATTTGATGATTGGCTTCCTACAGTCATCAGAATCTGACTCTGGTTGGCTCAAGGTATTACATTCTTCTGCTTGATCCAGTGAGATGCTTGGGTGTGGTATTTCTTGAACAAAGACTCCAGGTGGGACCTGAGTTCGACTGGATCCTAGCTTGGACAATACATCAGCTGCCGTATTTCGATCTCTTTCTACATGGTGAAAGTCTAGACCTTCGAATTTATCTTCTAGTTTCCGGACGGCATTGCAGTATTTTCCCATTGAATCGCTCGAACAATCCCATTCTTTATTTATCTGACTTATGACTACTAGAGAATCTCCGTATACCATCAGTCTCTTGATGCCCAGTGATATAGCAATGTTCAGTCCATGAATCAGAGCTTCATATTCTGCTGCATTGTTAGAGGCTGGAAATAACAACTGAAGGGCATATCTGAGGTGCTCGCCTCCAGGTGCGGTAAAGAGGATCCCTGCGCCTGCTCCCTGCAGTTTTAACGAGCCATCAAAATACATTCGCCATACTTCTGCAGTTTTTGGGTTATCTGGTACTTGTTGTTCGGTCCACTCTGATACGAAGTCAACCAGTGCTTGAGTTTTAATGGCAGTGCGAGGTCGAAATTCGATGTCATGAGATCCCAGCTCGCAGGCCCACTTGGCTATTCTCCCGATGGCTTCTTTGTTGTGAAGAATATCTCCTATCAGAAATCCCGTGACTACTATGACTTTGTGGTCGTCGAAGTAGTGACGGAGCTTGCGTGCAGTTAGAAGTACTGCATATAATAGCTTCTGAACTTGAGGGTATTTCTTCTTCGAGGGACCCAGAACTTCACTGATGAAATAAACAGGATGCTGTACTGGGTATGCATGCCCTCCTTCTGCTCGCTCGACTACCAACGCGGTGCTCACCACGTGGGTCGTGCAAGAGATATATAGCAGTAGCTCTTCAGCTGGTTGAGTCGGCGTGGCTCGACGCGGTGGTTTCAGCACTGGTGGTGTTGTCAAGAACTTCTTCAACGCGTCTAGGGCTTCCTGTGCTTCTGAAGTCCACTGAAACTTGTCCACCTTCTTGAGTAACTTATAAAACGGTAAGCCTTTTTCTCCCAGCCTGGATATGAATCTGCTCAGGGCTGCCATACATCCGGTAAGTCTTTGAACTTTCTTCTATGATCGCGGTGCCTCCATCCTCATGATAGCTTCGATCTTTTCTGGATTTCCTTCAATTCCCCGGTGGCTGACAATAAACCCGAGTAACTTCCCTACTGGTACCCCGAAAACACATTTTTCGGGATTAAGCTTCCATCGATATCGCCGTAGACTGTTGAAAACCAGCTGTAAATCTTCAATGAAATTTTCCAAATTTTCTGTTTTGATTACCACGTCGTCCACATAAGCTTCCACGCGCTTGCCCCAGTGATCGGCTAAGCATGTTTGAATAGCTCTCTGATAAGTTGCTCCAGTGTTTTTGAGGCCGAACGGCATGGAGGTATAGCAGAAAGCACCGAATGGAGTGATGAACGCTGTTTTTTTCCTCGTCTTCTTTCGCCAGGCTAATCTGATGATACCTAGAGTAGCAATCCAAGAAGGACAGCATAGACCATCCAGCGGTGGAATCTACCACCTGATCTATCCTAGGGAGCCCAAAGGGATCCTTTGGACAGTGTTTGTTGAGATCTGTATAGTCGACGCACATGCGCCAATCCACCTTATTCTTTTTGAGTACAAGAACAGGGTTGGCTAACCACTCGGGATGTAACACCTCTCTAATAAATCCAGCCACGACCAAGTGAGCCAGCTCAGCGCGAATGGCTTCTCTCTTGTCGGGTGTGAAACGACGCAACTTTTGCCGGATCGGCCTCGCCTGGGGGTAGACTTTTAATTTGTGCTCGGCCAGTTCTCTTGGGACTCCCGGCATATCCACAGGTTGCCATGCGAACACGTCTCGGTTATCTTGTAGGAACTGGACAAGCGCGCCTTCCTATTTGTCATCCAGGCTGGAGCTGATGATGGCGGTTTTGCATTCATCGATGAACCCAAGGTTGACTCTTTTGGTTTCTTCAGTCGGCCGCATAGAGGTCGCAGCTTGAGCCTCGTTCGTGGGTACCGCGAGGTCTTCCTCAGGCTTAGAGTTTGCCTACGCGGAAGAAGTCGCCGACGGTTTAGTGGTGAGGGCCGCCTGGATGGCCACTCGGAAACATTCTGCGGCGCCTTGGAAGTCAGCGCGCACAGTTATGATCCCTTGCGGCCCTGGCATCTTCAATATCATGTATGTGTAATGCGGAATAGCCATAAATTTCGCCAATCCAGGCCTCCCGATGATGGCGTTGTACCCGCAGTCGAAGTTCACCACTTCGAACCTTAGGAACTCGGTTCTGTAGTTCTCCGGAGTTCCGAGGGTGACCGGCATGTAGATGTGGCCCAGCAGGTATTCTCCTTCAGTCGGCACGATGCCAAAGAAAGGAGTATCTGACTCGTGGAGCTCCTTGAGGTGAACTCCCAAGCCTTGTAGCGTCCGGGGGAAGGTGACGTTGATGTTGCTCCCCCCATCCACTAATACCTTCTTCACCCTGCTCTCTCGGATCACCGGATCGACGAGGAGCGGGTATTTGCCTGGGTGGTCGAAGTTGAGCCACTGGTCTACCCGAGTGAAGGTGATCGGGTGCTCCGACCATTGGTATGGGGCGGGAGGACCGGTGGTCGCCACCAGTATTTGGCGATCGTTGAGCTTTTGTTGTCTCTTGTTCTCCTGCGATCTGTGTCCACCGAAGATGACGTTGACCTCTCTGTCGACACGCGGGAAGGCTCCACCTCCTCCCTCCTCCTGTTGCTGGGGTTGTCATGGTTCTCCTAGTCCTCCCCGTGGCGGAGGAGGAGGTAGAGGTTGGAAAGGTCGGTCGTGCCCGACGGAGTGCTTGAAGTCTCTACAGTTCCGAAGGGTGTGGCGCATGTCCTTGTGGTACGGACACTGGGCGTCGAGGATGTCGTCCAGCATGCGCTCGCCTCCACGAGGTCCTCCCCGGGCGCGAGAGGCAGGTGGTCCGGCAGTGTGGACTTCTTCGCAAGGTCTCTTCTCCCAACGCTTGTCGGGCTACTGATTCGTGTCGCGTCGCGGTGCCACTGGTGCTGGTTTTACTCCTCCGATGAGGTCCTAAGCTCGCTCGTCGGCGGTGATGTAGAGGTTGGCTTCCCGGAACAGTTGCTCGGAGGTAATCGGCGCCTTCTGTAATATGGTTCGGACGAAGGCCGAGTCATTGGATCCTCTGTAAAAGTCCTCGATCACTGCCGCCTCCGCGACCTCGGGGATACGATTTCTCATGGTCTGGAACCTTTTGAGGTACGACCAGAGAGTTTCGTCCCCCCGGCGCTTGATGGATTTGAGGTCCCATGGTTGAGCCGGTTTGTCGGAGAGGGACTAAAAGTTGGCGGTGAAGCGCCGACTGAAGTCGCTCCAGTCGTCGATGCAATGTCGGGGTAGGTGTCGCAGCCATTGCAGCGCGTCTTGCCCGAGGACAATAGGTAAGTATGTGGTCATTACGTCCTCGGTCGCCCCAGCAGCTCGAGCAGCGGTGGTGTAGACGGCCAACCAGCCTCCTAGATCCTGCTTAGGTTCATATTTGTCGACGTTGGATACCTTGAAGTTAGGGGGCCATTGAATGGCCCTGAGGCGTGGAGTAAGCGCCGATACTCCACATGTGTCCTCCTGGCGTCGATGATGTTGTCCGTTCCAGGGAGGGGAGTGATCGCCGTGATGCCTCGACCGTCCCCGGGTGGTGCCTCCAGTTGAAGCCGTGGCCGACTCGGTCCTGGTAGCCTGACTCCATGCTGGGATGTCATGGTCCCGGTCGTACTCTTCCCGTCGATGGATTTCGTTCTCGTGTCGTCGTTCACGCGAAGCATTGATGGAGCTTCGCGCGTCCCGACGACTGTTGATGGCGTGTCGTAGATCGTTCGGCGGGTGAGCGAGAGGTAGAAGGTGATTGGCTGCCTGAGTGAATAGCCGCCGATAGCCCTCGGCGTCGGGAGTCCGAGGGAGGCCATCAGCTATCCGAGCCAGCACCCCTCTGACTTCACTCGGTGTATTCATGGCTCGGGCGAAGTCGGGGTTCAGGTTGCGCCCGAAGAGTGGATTTCCCCGACGTTGCCTTGCCTCCTGCTCGGCTTGTTCTTGAGCCCGTCAACGATCACGCCGTCAGGAATTCCTTCGTTCCCTAAAGACACGTTCCTCCGGAGTTTCTCCTACCTCTGAGACCTCGTCTCACGATACAGGCTGCGCCGGGTCCCGCTCTCCGGCCTCGTGATGTCGCCGGATATTTCGGCGTCGGTTTCTTCGTCGGCGGGATTCCCGTTGAGGAGGTTCCTCTCCGGGTGCGGTTGGCTCGTCGTCAGAGACGGGGGCGACTCCGCTCTCCTAGTGAAGAGGACGTCGGGGTAGAATGGAGTGGCTGTCACGGCGATCTTCTTTCTGTCCTCCTTTGAGGGCGGAGGTGCAGAAAGATTAGCTTGATGGTCCTCTGCTTTCTTTTTCCTTGTGATTCGTGTCCATTTTTTCGTCGGAGATGTGGACAGCGGAGTTCTCCGGACCGAGGGACCCTCAGCCCATATCTTGCCGGAGGTGATCTTTTTTAGGAGCGCCGGAGGTTGCACTTCTTCCTGCTTCGCCCCGATTTTCCTGGAGACTTCTGAGGAAGGCTCTCTTTTCGGCGGATCCGCAAGGCGATGCAGAGTTCCCTTCTCATCCGCTATAGATGAGATAGTGCCGAAGCAGAATATGGATCCGGGGCGGAGGGTGATCTTGTACTGGAAGGTGATGGCCATTGAGCTAGCTTGGATCGATGACACACCCCCTACCTGGCGCGCCAGCTGTCGGTGTTTTGGGTCCGACCGCGCACCCGAGGTAGCCCCTCGAGGTGCTTTTAGGAGTAGGACGGTGTTATCGACTGTAGCTCAATGGTTCGTGCCAGATGCACGAGAAACAGTGGATAATGGTTTACAGGTTCGGGCCGCTTTGAAACGTGTAACACCCTACGTCCTGGTGAGAGTGCTTTATGTGGTGGGTTACAAGGGAGTTCTCTAGCACCGAGAGCACAGAGAATTGGGTGGATAGCTAAGTACTGAGCATGTGTTCTGAAGGGGTGCCCCCTATGCCTTATATATTCGACCGTGAGGCAATACATGCAGATATGATAACAATGTGCACCTAAGAAATAGTGAACCGATTGAGTCTATCTTCCTACAGCTCCGTCGACCTATCCTCGCTCGATTCCGTTGTATGGGGCTCCAGCGCGGGAAGGTCGGGTCACTGTTGTGATTACTCGCTCAAAGTCATTGGGCCGCCTGGGCTTGCACCGATCCGGCCTTATGTCGATCCGCATCACCGGTCGCCTCTCCCAGGCCCACAAGGGGATGACATTACGAATTATGGGGCCCTTGGGCCTTTCGTGAGGTCTTTTATCCTTCTGGTGGACCCGGGGGATATCTGTCCCCCACAAGAAGGGCATAGTATTTGGCTAAGTCCCTGGTGCGTTGTGCGAACCGTCTAACCAAAGGGCATGGATCGTCCACAGCTGACTTAGTGAATTTGTGCAAGGACTTGTGTTTTGGGGGGTTTTATAGCAGACTATTTGAGCCCAGGTCACAGACGGTACATGTTCCTAAGTTGCAGACTATCCGTGCCCAGGTGCGAGACCGTCCACATGTATGAAAGTCAGGTGTGCCAGGGCTTGGGGTGTTCCTGTTCGAGGTCGACGAATCGTCTGACTGGGATTGGTGGACCGTTCGCGTCTGATCTTTTCTAATAGCTCTGGCACATTTTCAAACGAAAAGTAGCCATTAAAGTGAAGAGCACACTGTCCACCCTTAGGGCGCGGACCACCCGGAAGTGCGCAGAAAAGGGACAGTTGGCCCATAACGGCTAGTTTGGAGAGGGGGCTATATATACTTGTGTGTCCGGGTTGAATAGCAATAATGAGGGCATTTGGAATATTTGTGAGCATATTGGAGCTTCTCCTCTCCTCTCTATCTCTCTCGCATACATAATGCTTGGGATTGCATTCTAGTGAGATTGAGAGCCACCTAGTGCATTGCATCATTGGTTGAGCATTGAACCACTAGGTGACAGTCACCTAGAGGGGGTGAATAGGTGATGCTTGAAAAATCACAACTTAAACAAAAAACTTGAACTAATTTAGATGTTAGTGCAAATTATAGATCAAGTTAAGGTGAGAAGGAAGAGAAGTTCTTTCACTTGATTGCTCTTTTAGATGAGGAATTATAACTTAGAGCAATATTGCAAGTGAACTCAAGAACATAGAGAGAGGGAGGAGAAATAAATCGCAAAGAATCAAACACACAATACAAGGTGATTAATCTCATGGTTCGATCAAGCCTCAAATGCTTGCCTACTCCATGTTGTGGTGTCCCAAAGGACGAGGGTTGCACTCAACCCCTCTCAAATGATCCAATGATCAACTTGAGCCCACGGTCTTCCTTATACTTTTCACTTAGCAATGATCTCCACAACTTGGAGTCGCTGGCAGTCATACACAGTTTGATGAGAGTTACAACTCTAGAACAACAAGAGAGAGAAGAAGACACACAAGAGCAAAAGAACCACACCACAAAGCAACAGCATGAATGCACACCAGCAGCACAATACTATCTCACTAGAACGGGCGCTTGGATCGCTTTAGTGTGTCTCACAAATACGTAGGAGTGAAGTACTTGCTCTTGGTATGCTTGGTGTAGTATGGAGGTTGAAATGGAGGCCTATTTATTGCCCCAAGGCTCCACAAAGCCTTGAACCTTCCTCCAGAAAACTACAGAAATTCTGCTCTCGGGTGGCGCACTAGACCAGTCCGGTGCACCACCAGACCGGAAAAAGGGACAGGTCCTCCGGGATCTTGACTGGTGACTTCCAAATCAGGCCGATACCAAACCGGTCTGGTCCACCACTAAACCGCCACATGTATGTCATCCATTGTAATAGATGTTTCGCACCAAACATTTGTTGGAGCCGAGGTCCAGTGCACCACCGGACCTCTACTATAGACGGTCCGATGAATTTTATAATAAATTATTAAAGCTGAGCATTTCGCGTATGGAGGGGGTCCGGTGTACTAGACCCTGGTTTCGATGCCCCAAACTCCAGTCTTCTAGAGGGGCTCTCTAGTAACTCGGTCTGGTGCACCATAGGACCAGTCCGGTGAGCCATAGATCAGCCCATCTTTGTCTCTTTTGAGCTCAACTTCTTCACTTTGTTTAACTAATCTTGGGGGCTTTCCTACAGCTTAGACAAACATTGTTAGAGTATAATTAATTGAACTAAGTCATGAAAGCTTAGTCATTCCTTGTCTTTTCACCGGAATTTCTGTTTTGGCTCAACTAAGTCCAAAAGGCACTTTTCTCAAGAAACTGAGTTAGATATCAAACCAATATGCTAGAAACATTGTAATAGGTGTGTGCAACATATTTAAAGGTTCAAACCTCACAGGTTTACCCTTTTTCACAAAGTTGCACTTCTTGACCTCGTTTAAGCTCATCTGGACTTTGAGTGAACATATGATCATACACTTAGCAAACAAGTTAGTCCAAGATGTTGTCTTGGACGTTCAATCACCAAAACATGTAGAAATGGCATAATTGCATGTTGATCGCTTGTTTTTTATTCCTGAAAGATACCAAAAACGATGCAACACAAGTGAATTAACCTTCCTCTTCACCCTTTCATCAACTCTTCTTAAAGAGATTAACTGAAGGGGACGAGGTTAGTGAAATAAATAATAAATGAATGAAAGGGTCTAAACATGGAAGTTTAGTAAACAACTCATCTTAAACGTATGAATATGACTCTGCTTCATTTCTCTATTAACAAAAATAGTTACAGTTATACCTTCGGCTTTACAAAAAGCAATGTGAAGATACAAGGACAAAACAGCTTCGTAAGCAAAGTGATTTAGTTCGTCTCCGTCCAAAAGCATCCCCTATGCATGGCACTATTACTCTATTTATAGTCATGAGGTACAACTTCGTGAAAATTTCAATCATGCCATCATACCTATACATATGAACCATGAAACTTGCTAAGGGCATTGTCATCTTTTCCCTTAGTAGTCTTGTTGATTAAGTCTTGAAGATTTTTACCCTACCCTTGTTGGTTCCTTTGTCATGCATTCATGCCGTTGAGCCGAAGCCTATAGCTTTGTCTTTGCAAATGTGATGCATATACACCATCTTCAAACGAAGGTATCCTTCGGCAACTACCCCATCATACCTGAAATAGACATGGAAATAATAATGAAGCTAATGCTACGAGGACCTTCGGCCAAGGAGGGCCCCCCAACAGTAGCTCATTTCCTTTCAATCTCCCCCTTTCTAGTGATTTATACCAACACAACTAAAGTAAATAAAGCATGACTAACTTCAAACAAGATTGTTATTAAATATTAGATCAAAAGATGCAGTTTGAAGACTAAGACTAGGTCTCTCAAATATTCGTCATATTTGGACCATTTAGCCACCACTTGTTTTTTATTTTGCAAATTCAGACATTTTCAACATTTTCTCACATTTAAGTCAAATAAACCATGAGTTTTGTAAATCAAAATAGTTTTGACATAAAAGCAACTTCCTTTGATCAAAAACTCAACTTTTAAGTAGTTTTCACAATAAGAGAGCTCCTCATTGCTTACAAGAGGGCTTTGGATCAAAAGACAAGTTTAAACTTAAAACAGTTTTAAAAACTCAAGTGGTGGTCGGTCCATTTGTTTTGGCCTATAATTCTCCCTTTTTGCAATTAAGCACCAAAATCAAGAAATCCACATGGCATTTCCAATGGATAAGTATTTGAAAGATTGAAAGTCACTTTGATTAAAAGGCTCTCACATTTGATAAATCACTTCAAATGTTCGAGAGACCTAAGTTTGGTTTTGAATTGAGCTATAATCATGGAAAGTAAAGGGGTAAAATGACATTAGTTGTGGAGTGTTTTAGTACATATTTGGTACTCCAAGTTGAAGATCAAGAACAAAGATGATCAAAATTGAGTTTAAGTCCACATAATAGTTGAATATAAAATGGTGAAAAGAAAAGGGACTTAAACAAGAAAGGAAGTGACTCAAATAAAGATTCAAGTATCATATATCAAATTGAGTTCGTCATACTAGTGAATTAATCAAGCAAAAGGCCTACAATTTGTAATCACCAAAGGATGGTAACAATTGAATCTTAAGTACATGCCTGTTTCAAATACTACTCCTTTTGTGTCTTGTGTGGCCACAAAAAAGGGAGCACTTGAGAATGATTTTAAAGGACCTTACCTCCTTTAAGAAAAAAGTCTCATCATATGGTAGATTGTACAATTTTCTTTCTTACAGTATACCAATCTACATGTTTTAATTGGTTGTAAGTATTTTTTTGGTACATTTCAATTTGATTACTCTATTATTGCCATGATCTATACAAAGAGAAAATTCTCGAGTTCTTATGTGAATAAGGTGCTAAGTAAGAAATTCAAATTTTTAAAGCACTTATAAAAATAGAAATTCTCTATATGACTAGAGTTGTGAGACTAATCATTTTATCTAAGTGAATTATGTAGTGACTCATGACTACGGTGCACCTCTGGGGGCCACGACTGGGGGAGGCTCCTCGCTCTACCCACGCATCAAACACCCATCCCACAGCGGTGGTGGGGCCTCCACGGTGTCGCCACGAGCCGCCCCATACCACCACGGCTCCGGCTCTAGGTCCTTGGCTCCCATCGTAACACCTCTAGCTCCAACCCCCTCCTCCTCCTCGAGTAATTCTCCCCCTTTCCTGCTTGGTACCCATATAGTGTCATATATTCGATTAATTTAGTGTTGGTTGGGCTTGGGCTCGGATGGAAGAACTGCTCGCTATGTACTCGATCGAATGTAGCAAGATGAATTGATTGTTGGCTTAGTTGGATGGTTTTCTTTGTGGCTCTTAGGTTAGCAAATCTATTTTTGATTCGGGTTCTAATTGTTGGTATCATGATGAGGAATCTTATTAAATCTACATTTACACTGGCCAATTGTAGCACTCTATGTTCATCTGTTAATTGTTTGCAAGTCGACACAAGTTGTGTTACTCCTCCAGGGCCTGTTGTGCAGTAGAATGACAACAGATTGGAGTGATACGAGTTACCCCTAAATTTAGTTGCACTTTTAATGTCTTGTGATAGGGCTTGGTATGGTGTTTTTGGTCAACTAAGTTGTGGAATAAGGCAGCCTCTCTGCATTTGTGGGGGAAGGCTTGCCTCGTTTTATACTTCCCCAGGTCTCACTCATGTGGGTGCATCTGGCACTAGATCAAAAGTTGTAGACTAAGACATGAAATGGTTATGCACAAATCAAGATACTTCAAGGATAGGTTTTTTTGGAATAACTGGATCTATACCATTAAAATATTGCCTACATGTCATTGACTCATGTGGACCCCACATGTAAGTGATATAGCAATAATATATATCTAAAGTTGTAATATTTTAATAATACAGATCCAAATTTCCCTTTTTTGTGTGTTATACTATAGCATCTATGTTTGCGTACACTTGTAAGGAACACTATGGTGTCAGATGCCAAATGCTTATGAAATAATTGAGTTTTTGTTTATTACCCATCCTCTTGTCAACATAATGGAAGTTAAATAAGACGCTTGGCTTTCCTCGGCTTATGGACATATTTTAATTTTGTAATTACCGGACACTAAAAAACCAGTTGGTAATGCATTAATTGTGTTTCTATGTTTTTTTTACTCCTTCCGTCATGCCAAAAACAAAAGAGACAGCAAACTGCTTTCTAGTGTTTTCTGTCAAGAACAGTTTGTGTTCTAAACTTCTAATAGTATTGTATTCGTATTGCGCAGAATTGGGCATACAAGTTGCGATAAAGCCTGAATTCTTCATTACACCACCTGTGAGTAATTTAATTTGATGTTTAAGTACATTTTGTCTTGTATTGTTAGGACTTAGGAGCCACTAGTCTACTGTTTTTTTCCTAGAACACGCATCTATCATTTCATTACGAGAAGGCAAAAAGGTAAAAGTCAAAAAACACAAAGGACAATAAAAGACCTGACAAACCACACACACCCAGGAAGAGGCACACCCACCTCCTAACCGGGATTACCACTAGTCTACCGTTAGATACAAAATTGTTACTTCAAGGAGATTACGCTCTTGCCTAGCTGTTAGACAAATGTTGATATGCTGTTAATTCAAATGTCATTTTCCAAAAAAAAACAATGTAAATATGAAAATTTTGAACTGCTGATAACCAAATCCAACTGGAGTTGGAAGGCAAATTTGCATTGTCTGTTGTTAGTCCTGTTTAACGGCCGAGTGACCTTTCATCATCATCTTGATCTTATTAAGAACCATTATCAAATCTTATAGGATTTATCTAATTATCAATGGACAATAACCCTTTTCTTGCAGCCTGTTGTAGATCTACCTAATGCAGCTTATTCCATGATGAGTGAACAGCTTGGGATGAAATTGTGTGTCTAAACAATACATGGAACTAAGATCTGTGCTAGTATTTCTGATCTCTAGAAAATCTGCATGTGGCTTCTGTTAATTGTTCAGTAGCTGTGCTATTTGTTGGCTGTATATAACCTTGGTGTTATAGTTTGCAGTCAAATGAGTTGAAATGCATGAGAATGCGCAATTCATACTATATGTGGGTCTGTCAAAGTGCCCTACTGTATGTAGGGCGTGTCTGGTGTTTATTATGTTCCTAGAAATGCATTCTTCAATTCCATTTACATTTTATCGTTATTGAGATAACTCTGGTGTTTTGCAGGCTAGACCAGCATCTTCAGGAAGGGTCCAGTTATCGACAGGTATGCCTCAATGGGGGTTTGGGCGTGAAGCTGTCTCATTTGCGGTGTTGAATTATGGAGAATAATCCAACGAAGGTATGCTCTTTCTCCTTGTTGTATTCCTAATCATGAAAAAAATGGTTCTCTAACAGCTAAAGTTTCTTCGAATGCTGATAACATAACTAATGTACATCCAGATTTGTGGGAAATTAAATACACATTTCCATGTTTCGTTCTTTTTCTTTCCAGGACTACAGTTGTCTGGTAGGAATTTATGTCTTGTAGGAATTTATAACGTCCGAGCTCGCAACTTCATGGTGTTCAACAATGGCGCCAATAGATCACTCCATTTCTCTCAGACAGGCACCGATAGCTCATCGACAACCATCAAGGCATCAACGCACAGGACGAAACCAAAAAAACCATCAGCACGAAAAATTAGTAGAACATAAAATAGGCGATTTCCATTGATGACAACAAGAGGTTGACGGCGTTTAATAGACATTGAAAATTAACACGCCATTCTTTCCATGAGGCCACAAACAAGCTACCACGTAGCGACGGCGCCACGAGCTATCACAACGACAGGCTTAGGCGCGCTCCCCGCGGATGCGGCGGGCGAGCTGGATGTCCTTGGGCATGATGGTGACGCGCTTGGCGTGGATGGCGCAGAGGTTGGTGTCCTCGAAGAGGCCGACGAGGTAGGCCTCCGCGGCCTCCTGCAGCGCGGCGACGGCGGAGGACTGGAAGCGGAGGTCGGTCTTGAAGTCCTGCGCGATCTCGCGGACCAGGCGCTGGAAGGGGAGCTTGCGGATGAGCAGCTCCGTGCTCTTCTGGTACTTGCGGATCTCGCGGAGCGCCACGGTGCCCGGGCGGAAGCGGTGCGGCTTCTTCACGCCGCCGGTCGCCGGGGCCGACTTGCGCGCTGCCTTGGTCGCCAGCTGCTTCCGCGGCGCCTTGCCACCGGTGGACTTGCGCGCCGTCTGCTTCGTGCGGGCCATCGGTGTGGGAGCGGAGGTGCGGGTGGAGCGTGTTTGGGGTTTGGGCTCGGAAACAACAGGAGCGGCGTCTTTGGGAGATTTTGGAGTGGCAGGTTCGGGTGCGCTTTTAAGCGGTGGGGTTTTGGGAGTTGGCGCGCGGCTTTGAAATTTTAATCAGGCGCGGCAGGGTGTTTTCGCAACGGGTCGATAGGGGAGCCCTTGGATCAGGGTGGATTTGACGGTTGGGATGCCTCCCGCAGCGCTGCCGCGGATCGCGATCCGCGTGACATCTGCCGGCACAGTGTGTGGTGTGTTTCTGGACCGTTCGGAGTTCGGCCACGCCAGCCTTTTCTGAATTTGCTGCACAAGAATGTACTCCCTCTATTTTAAAATAAATATCGTATTAACTTTTGAATTTATGTTAATCAAATTTTCTTAAATTTAATTAAGACTATAAATATAATATTAGTATGATTTCTATCTTTTAAAGTATAGAATATATTTAATAGCTTTAATTTTATATCATAAATTTTAATGCTTTTTATATATTGAAAAAAAGTTAAAGGCATGTTTGGTTTAGCTATGAGCTATCAAAAACAGCTATGAGCTGTAAAAAAACTGTTGTGAGAAAAAAAAATTGAAAATCGTTTGATTTAAACTGATGTAAGTTATCCACCATAAAAAAACTATTTATGGTTTACATACACTCTATTTAACTATATCTCTAAATCAGTATATCTAATTAAAATTTGATTTCACATTTGTGTTTCTGATATTTTTATAAATAAATCATTTTTTTAATTCTATCTATAATATTTTCCTTTTATTTATTATAACATTTAATTATTTTCATTCTATTTTAATTTCAGTTTATTGTATCTATTTATCAACCTATACTTGCTATATTAAGGTTGCATTAAGGTTGTAAGTGAGTAGCCTACCACCATTGGTTCTACCTCGCGTAAATCTCAACAGTCCATCTATACCAATTAAATCAACACTGCCTGTCGGTGCGTCCCACGCCTCCCCCGCAAGAACCACCCCCCAGCACGAGCCGCTACCAGTCTCCTCCGACGCACGTGCCATCTTTTTCGGTGTCCCGCGCTCGTGCGTGGTGCCACAAGCAGTCATATGTCGCGCATGTCTAGCACCGCCAATGAGCACAAGGAGAGGTTAGTCTGGTCCACTCCACTCCATTCTCCTTCCTACTATGACGGCAACGCGCGTGTGCTTAGGCGCGAGGTTGCCGCACTCGCCGAGAGGCGCGCCGTGTCTCTCTTAACCTCTGTAGCGAAATCAACGCGCGCGAACGCCGCCCCGAGATCCACCAGGCTTCGCAACGACTGCTCTCCTGACTTAGCGCCTCCATTTCTCAGCCTCTGTCGTCGTCACTGAAGGTTTACAAGAAAACAAATTGTCACGGTACTGGAGAAAGACCTGATGCCTAGGAAGCCTAGACGGGAGAGGAGGCCCAATGTGAAATGGTCTGGGCCGGAGTGGGCCAAATAGTATTTTAGCCATCCAGGGGAGGAGAGGGTTTTTTGGCTTGGAACGGAAGACAAAACCCGGCTGCGTCCGGCGATCGGGAGAGAGCCCTACGCTCGATCTCTGTAACTGTGAATTTCCACCTACACTCTGAAACCCCCTGTTAATCTGGATCTTCGTGAGAGGAGGAGAGTACCGGGAGCGGTGCTCGTTATCTCCAATTTTGCTTGTTAGTGTGTTCTTGCTATTGAGGTATTATCCAGAGGTGTCAAGGGTCTTACAAATTGTATCGGATTCTGGTCGCAATCCTGGCGGATCCACCGGAGTATCTTCTTCGTCCGCAATACAAGACTCGCTTGCAACGTGATCTTCAAACCACGGAGAAAAGTGTTGATGATCTCATGGCGCTTCTGCAAGCGATGCAATTGCAAAATGAGTCCATCAAGCAGACCTTGGATGCTAATACGCAGCGGTGAGGGATCTTTCTGTGTGGAAGCCTCAAATCAAAACTGAAGTGTTGAATCTTCGTCAAGATGTGGGATCTCTATCGGATAAATTGGATGAATTGATGGCGAGAAAAGAGGCGCACACCACTGCTCCAAAGGTGTTCGACACCGAGACTCTAGAGTCTGGGTTCTTACCATCAACTTCTCTGGGTTTATCTCTGCACCAGGCGATTCCAGGGTAGCACGATCTTCACCTTGCATCTCTGCACCGGAGCGATGGAATTGGGGTGGTGACCACCCTGACTCCACTTCCGGTCAAAGGTACATCTAAAATCCCATCGCCTGATGCCTTTAATACCCCTGTGATTCATGCGCAGGATCCTTATTGGGCATCTTATCAGTCATGTTTAGCTACAACTTTACCCCAACTTAATTTTCCCCAATTTGACGGACATCATCCTAAAATGTGGAAAGCTAAAAGTGAGACTTATTTTGATGTGTTCACCATACCCTGGGAGCTTTGGGTTAAGATTGCAACAATGCACTTTGTTGGGTCAGCGGCATTTTGGTTACAGTCATCTAATCTGGTGTTACGTTTGGCACCATGGTCGGAGTTTTGTGCTGCAGTGTGTGCTCGCTTTGAGCGTGATCAACACAACTCTCTTATTAGAAAATGTTTCTCCAGTATAGGCTTCCCAGGCATCAGGTCTTTCTCTAGTCCTGTGACACAAATTCACTTAGGGCTCCTTTGGTAGCTGGGGCTGGGGAACCTAGGGGAGTCTGCCACCTAGGGGCAAAATCCCTGCTACCTAGATTCCCTGGGTGGCCACCGCCCAATGGGGTTGCCCTCCCTGCTGTTGTTTGGTAGTCAGCAGCCAAGATCCGCTCACCCGTATCCACTTAACCTCTTAGCCACATTTGAATATACAATACATGAATTCCACACTTAGTAGATGCGGTAATAATTGTGAATAGCAAAATCAAACACTTGTGTATAGCAAGTACTTGGCATGTCCAAAACGTTAACATATGTTTCACAAATTTAACATATCTTTCACACACTCATAACAAAAAATAGTACTTGGCTTGCCCAAAACATTAACACAACAATGACTATGATCATCTTGACTTTCCTTCGAATAGCTTCTATTTAGTACCAGAGAGCTCCATCCATTGTCTCCTTGCAATAGGTACAGAAACATATATATAGCTTACCAAATCAGAAATTAGTTGGTCATGATTATATAGAAACAAAACAAGGTAACTAAATTAGAGCATGCAAAAAGATATAGGTTTGTGGAGTGTCTTATCATGGTCATCATCAAGACACCAAGAGCTCATAAGCAGACATGAAATAATGCTTAATTGAACACCAAGAAACTGTAGATAGTAGTAACTTTGAGCGAGAAATTAGGCAAGAATAAACAAGAAGAGTGGTAATATGCATGTATAGTTTTGGTTAAAGCAGTGACTGCTGGTAATGTAATATGCATCAGTTAAATCTTACTAATAAAATATACAATTGTTCCTAAAAAGAACTTGTTAAATGTCCTATGTTCTTGCTGTGATAATCTGGTTGTAAAGAAGAAACAAGAAGAATACTCACTCTGTTACTTCCAAGCTCTTCGTGCACGTAAACCTATGACACGCACAAAAGAGAACAAAAATCAGCAAGGCAAGAATGAAAGAATAAAAGGCAAGCTGAGGAAATAAACACTAGCTGTGATAATCTGGTCAAAGAAGAAACAAGAAGAATACTCACTTTGTTACTTCCAAGCTGTGTCGGGGAAGTGATATAAGTTGTCCTTCTACAAAATTTGTCATGCAAGTGGTTAGTACTAGTTGTGAAGTATAAGTTGAAATAAACACTTGTCATTCTGAAAAATGATATAGTTGTGATGTAGCTTAACCTTGACATGAAAATATTACAGAAATTAGTAAATGTGGCCATGAAGCAAAAAAAGTTGTAGAAATTGAGTGCTTTATATAACTACCCGCTTGTCGATCTCGTTCCTAAGCCACAACAATCGGACACGTGGCCTCTGGTTGTTCAAAAATATTTCTCTATTCTCCTCACACTTAAACACGCCCATTGCTGCTGCCATCTCCTCTTCAGTTAACTCTTCCATCGACTATAACACACGAACACACTTTCCAATACAATATTCTTCCTTCTTATTACATCCCTCATCTTGCTAATCAATCTGATTTACCACATCAAGC
Source organism: Zea luxurians (assembly GCA_029449295.1). Classification (NCBI taxonomy): domain Eukaryota; kingdom Viridiplantae; phylum Streptophyta; class Magnoliopsida; order Poales; family Poaceae; genus Zea; species Zea luxurians. The sequence continues at coordinate 34,265,789 of JAOPSE010000005.1, read as the reverse complement.
AACTTATCATTATGTTGCCTTTTGTAATCCAAACATTCCTCAAGAACCCCAGCAATCTAACTTTGCTTACGCTTCCTTCCATGACTCTCACTCGTTGTTCTAAAGATGTCGGGGTGCGTTCATGTCCACCAATCTCAACATGGGTACTTGAAGATGCCAACCCATGCAAAATTGAAGAGATTTGGTTCAAATCAGGGTTAACCCCGAGGTCATCAATCCTGAAAGAGCTCATAGCTTCAGCTTCATCTTGAATATGTAATTGTTGTCGGGATGATGTATGTTGCTGAGTTGATGTAAAATTGAGATCACCGGTGGCACAACTACCATCATAGAGTGCTGACAACTGATTATACAAAGGGAATGGCCTTGACTAAAATTTCTTGACCTTTGGATTACTCTATTCATTATAGAAAAAATATACTATAATTAGATTGTAACCAAAATCAAAAGTAAATAAGAATGATTAGTCAAATGAAATAAGAATGGTTAGTCAAAAACTTACGACAATTATATTTGCCCATATTGGTGGTTCCACAATGATCATACCCATGGCCTCATTCCATCCAACACCACTTTGCTTACGGGCTTCCTTCAGCACCTTATAGTTTACCTTAAGTTCCTTCTCTTTTTCCTAGATCTGTGCCTTTGTAAACTTAGCCAACGGGCACTTCTCATTGAACATTTGTGTCATAGAACGCCAAGCTTCTGGTGCCCAACCATTCCGGCCTCGGTACTTCACATGATTGTGCTCGTGCAAGATGTCAACAAGAATCTTCTCATAGTTCATATTCCATGAAGCTCTAGCCATGACTACATAGTATACAATAGCCAATGACTATTACATCAAAATAATACTAATGATTATTATAATCATTCCACATCTGCATAGCAATTTGATCTCTAAGAGCATTTCCAGCATTGGACTGACTACTATACTGATAATTGCTATCTCCCTCTGGTAATTCAACAAATTGACAAGAATTGATGTTAGTTGGGTGCTGATCCAACCATCCATCTTCACCATTTAAACCTCTAATCATGTTATGAAATGAAACTGCTGTTGATGGAATCAAAACCTGAGTCTCTATGGGATAAAAGGTGCCCACTTTGAGGATGGGAAATCGCTTCTTCAAGACGCCAATGGACCTTTCTATGTGGTTGCGAAGAAGGGCATGAGAATGATTAAATAACTCCTTATAATCAGCATATATAGTACTCGACCCTCGCCTTCGATATTCACTGAGATGGTAAGAAACTCCTCGGTATGGGGCAACAAAAAGAGTGTTTGCATATCCCCCATCTACAAGATAGTATTTACCATTTGGCACTCTGAAACCCTTCTTAAAGCTGATTGAAGAACCCCCCATCATATGCGGACCCTTCCCACCCACATGAGATGAATGTGAAATTCAAATCAAAGTCATACGCCAACATCATGTTTTGCGAAAGGGTTCCTTTTCAATTTCTAAATGGAGAGGCTCTCTCTTCACTAATAGTTATGGGGACGTGTGTCCCATCAATTGCACCAACGCAATTCTGAAAGTAAGGCCAAAACCGAGGATTGGATGTAATCTTCACATGTGGTTGGTTTACACTTGGGAGCTTCACAAATCTTTGAGTTAGAGTAGGGATTATACCAAAGAACTCGCTTATCTTTCTATGTATGGTTTCCCTGCTATGCTAAAATTCTTTTTGCAAGATCGCATTGCTAGCATTTTGAGATATCATGTACATGAATATCCCAAGATGCTCCTCAATGCTCATATTTGAAGTGTCTTGCAATAGTCCTTCCCTTCTAAGATAGCTTGCTATAGCTCTAAAGATCTCTGGCTCCATTCAAAACTCAGATTTGCACCAGCTCTCATGACCATCAAGCATTTCTCTAATTTTTTGTGCACCACTACGACAAGAAGTGTGTACTGACCTCTTTTCAGAATAAAAGGAAGCATATATAGCTGGAACTAACACAAAAAATAACTCATCATCATCTTCCTCCTCCTGTTTCAAATGTTTCCTTATCAACTCAATTCTAGAACCCATTTGGTAGTATCCCTAAAACAAGAGAACATGTTTGAGAAATATGACAAGAAGTGTGTACATGGTTGAGTATGTAGGATCCCATATTCAGGAAACATGTAGGGACAGTGCAGCAACACTAAATAAATGAATGAATTAACCATATAAGATCCAGATAAATACTTTATTCAGGCCTAAAAATAAAAATTGGTCCAAATAAAAATAAAAAATATGTCCTAGTCAAAATTCAGGCCTTATGCAGTAAAAAAAGTTCAGAGAAATGCTTTGTTCAGGTAAACAACAATATTGAAAGTTGCCTAGAGGGGGGTGAATAGGCGTAATCTAAAATTTACAACTTAAAACACAATCTATAAGCCGGGGTTAGCGTTAGAATAAAATCCGAGTCCGTGAGAGAGGGGGAAAACAAATCAACCAATAAATAAAGCGGGTGACATGGTGATTTGTTTTACCGAGGTTCGGTTCTTGAGAACCTAGTCCCCGTTGAGGTGGTCACAAAGACCGGGTCTCTTTAATCCTTTCCCTCTCTCAAACGGTCACTTAGACCGAGTGAGCCTTCTTCCTTAATCTCACGGGTCACTTAGACCCCGCAAGGATCACCACACAATTGGTGTCTCTTGCCCCGCTTACAAAGCACTTGAGAATAAGAAGTGAGAAAGAAAAGAAAGCCAAGCCAAGCAAACAAGAGCAACAAGGAACACAAAGAATCCTCTCACGAGCGCTAGAGTTGAATTTTGGACTTTGAGCGGATCGATCACTTGAATTATGTCTTTGGAGTGAAGTGTATTGCTCTTGTATTGAATGCACTGTTGTGAATGCTTGGATGGTTGGAGTGGTGGTGGTTGAGGGGTATTTATAGCCCTCACCCACCAAAACAACAGTTGGGGGTGGCTGCGTCGATGGGCGCACCGGACAGTCCGGTGCGCCACCGAACACTGTCTGGTGCGCCAGCCACGTCACCCAACCGTTAGAGTTCAGGCACTGTCGACCGTTGGAGCGCTGACTTCTTGGTGCACCGAACAGTCCGGTGCCGCACCGGACAAGTACTGTTCACTGTCCGGTGTGGCTCTGACTTCTGCCGCGAACTGTAGCGCTATCAGGGGCACTATGCAATCGACCGTTGCGCTGGAGAGCCGTTGCTCCGCTGGTGCACCGGACAGTCCGGTGAATTATAGCGGAGCGCAGCCTGAGAAACCTGAAGGTGGTGAGTTCAGAGTTGTACGGTCCTGGTGCACCGGACACTGTCCGGTGGCACACCGGATAGTCCGGTGCGCAAGACCAGGGCACACCTGGGTTTCTTTGCTCCTTTATTTTTGAACCCTTTCTTTAATCTTTTTATTGGTTTGTGTTGAACCTTTAAGCACCTGTAGAATATATAATCTAGAGCAAACTAGTTATTCCATTATTTGTGTTGGGCATTCAACCACCAAAATAATTATGGAAAAGGTTTGACCCTATTTCCCTTTCAATCTCCCCCTTTTTGGTGATTGATGCCAACACAAACCAAACCAAATATATAAGTGCAGAAATGAACTAGTTTGCAAAATGTAAGTGCATAGGTTACTTGGAATTAAACCAATTTATAATTTCATTAGATATGCATGGTTTGCTTTCTTTTTATTTAACATTTTGGACCACGCTTGCACCACTTGTTTTGTTTTTGCAAATTGTTTAGAAAAATCTTTTCAAGGTCTTTTTACAAATGGTCAAAGGCATATGAGTAAGATTGCAAGAAGCATTTTCAAGATTTGAAATTTTCTCCCCCTGTTTCAAATGCTTTTCCTTTGACTAAACAAAACTCCCCCTGAATGAAATTCTCCTCTTAGTGTTCAAGAGGGCTTTACCAATTTTTGTAAATACTAATTGAACAAGATCAAATATATTTAGATACCAATTTGAAAACTTCTTTTAAAATTTTGGTGGTGGTGCGGTCCTTTTGCTTTGGTCTTAATATTTTCTCCCCCTTTGGCATTAAGCACCAAAAATGGAGAACATTGAGAGCCCTTTTTACTTTCTCCCCATTGGTACAAGTAAATAAGAGTGAAGAGTTATACCAACTTGGAGAGTGTTGCGGAATACCGGCAAAGGGTAAATAATACCGATGGAGTTGAGTGGAAGCGTTGTCTTTGCTGAATACTCCATTTCCCTTTCAATCTAAGACTAACATAAGAAATACTCATAGAAGCACATTAGTTTTAGCTTTGGCACAAGGAGAAGAAGAAATATGTTCATGTACCAAATGAAAGAGATATTATCAAAGGTATATAAATGAGCTATGGGTGCAATGTTTCAATCAAAATTCCAAGAGTCAAGAATATTTAGCTCATTTCTAAGTTTGCTAAAGGTTTTCTCATCTAATGGCTTGGTAAAGATATCGGCTAATTGTTCTTTGGTGCTAACATAGGCTATCTCAATATCCCCCTTTATTGGTGATCTCTCAGAAAGTGATACCGAATGTCTATGTGCTTAGTGCGGCTGTGTTCAATGGGATTCTCGCCATGCGGATAGCACTCTAATTGTCACATAGGAGAGGGACTTTGCTCAATTTGAAGCCATAGTCCCTGAGGGTTTGCCTCATCCAAAGTAATTGCGCACAACAATGTCCTACGACAATATACTCGGCTTTGGCGGTAGAAAGAGCTACTGAGTTTTGTTTCTTTGAAGCCCAAGACACCAGGGATCTCCCTAGAAACTGACAAGTCCCTGATGTGCTCTTCCTATCAATTTTACACCCTGCCCAATCGACATCGGAATATGCTATCAAATCAAAGGTTGATCCCTTGGGGTACTAAAGCCCAAACTTAGGAGTGTAAACTAAATATCTCATGATTTGCTTCACGACCCTAAGGTGAACTTCCTTAGGATCGACTTGGAACCTTGCACACATGCATACAAAAAGCATAATATCCGGTCGAGATGCACATAAATAGAGTAAAGATCCTATCATCGACCGGTATACCTTTTGATCTATGAATTTACCTCCCGTGTCGAGGTCGAGATGCCCATTAGTTCCCATGGGTGTCTTGATGGGTTTGGCATCCTTCATTCCAAACTTGGTAAGTATGTCTTGAATGTACTTGGTTTGGCTGATAAAGGTCCCTTCTTGGAGTTGCTTGATTTGAAATCCTAAGAAATATCTCAACTCCCCCATCATAGACATCTTGAATTTTTGAACCATAATCCTACTAAACTCTTCACAAGTGGATTTGTTAGTAGACCCAAATATGATATCATCAACATAAATTTGGCATACAAACAACTCATTTGCAATAGTTTTAGTAAAGAGTGTAGGATTGGCCTTGCCGACTTTGAAGCCATTAGTGATAAGGAAATCTCGCAGGCATTCATACCATGTTCTTGGGGCTTGCTTGAGACTATAAAGCGCCTTTGAGAGTTTATACATATGGTTAGGGTACTCACTATCTTCAAAGCCGTGAGGTTGCTCAACATAGACCTCTTCCTTGATTGGTCCATTGAGGAAGGCACTTTTCACATCCATTTGATAAAGCTTAAAGCCATGGTAAGTAGCATAGGCAAGTAATATACGGATTGACTCAAGCCTAGCTACGGGTGCATAAGTTTTATCGAAATCCAAACCTTCGACTTGTGAATAACCTTTGGCCACAAGTCGGGCTTTGTTCCTTATCACCACACCATGCTCATCTTGCTTATTGCGGAATACCCACTTGGTACCTACAATAGTTTGATTAGGACGTGGAACCAAATGCCATACCTCATTCCTTGTGAAATTGTTGAGCTCCTCTTGCATTGCCAGCACCCAATCCAAATCTCTTAGTGCATCCTCCACCCTGTATGGCTCAATAGAGGACACAAAAGAGTAATGTTCACAAAAATGAGCGACTCGAGATCGAGTAGTTATCCCCTTATGGATATCACCAAGAATGGAGTTGACGGGGTGATCTCTTTGAATCACCTGATGGACTCTTGGGTGTGGCGGTCTTTGACCCTTAATTTCTTGATCATCTTCCTTGTCTTTATCATCATCATCTCCCCCTTGATCATTGACCTCTTCTTGAGGTGGCTCATCTTCTTGATCTTCTTCTTCATCATCTTGAGCCTGTTCCTCGTCTTGAGTTGGTGGAGATGCTTGATTGGAAGATGACGGTTGATCTTGTGCTCGAGTGGGCTCTTCGGGTTCCTTAGGACATACATCCCCAATGGACATGTTCCTTAGTGCGATGCATGGAGCCTCTTCATCATCTAGTTCATCAAGATCAACTTGCTCCACTTGGGAGCCATTAGTCTCATCAAACACAATGTCACAAGAAACCTCAACTAATCCAGTGGATTTGTTGAAGACTCTATATGCCCTTGTGTTTGAGTCATATCCTAGTAAAAAGCCTTCTACAGCCTTAGGAGCAAATTTGGATTTTCTACCACTTTTAATAAGAATAAAACATTTGCTACCAAAGACTCTAAAATATGAAAAATTGGGCTTTTTACTGGTGAGGAGTTCATAAGATGTCTTCTTGAGGATTTGGTGAAGATATAACTGGTTGATGGAGTAACAGGCGGTGTTAATCGCCTCAGCCGAAAACCGGTCCGGTGTCTTGTACTCATCAAGCATGGTCCTCGCCATGTCCAGTAGAGTTCTATTCTTCCTCTCCACTACACCATTTTGTTGAGGTGTGTAGGGAGAAGAGAACTCATGTGTGATGCCCTCTTCCTCAAGAAAGCCTTCAATTTGAGAGTTCTTGAACTCCGTCCCGTTGTCGCTTCTTATCTTTTTGATCCTTAAGCCGAACTCATTTTGAGCCCGTCTCAAGAATCCCTTTAAGGTCTCTTGGGTTTGTGATTTTCCTGCAAAAAGGATAACCAAGTGAAGCGAGAATAATCATCCACAATAACTAGACAGTACTTACTCCCGTCGATGCTTATGTAAGCGATCGGGCCGAATAAATCCATGTGGAGTAGCTCCAGTGGTCTGTCCATTGTCATGATGTTCTTGTGTGGATGATGAGCACCAATTTGCTTTCCTGCTTGACATGCGCTACAAACCCTATCTTTCTCAAAATGAACATTTGTTAGTCCCAAAATGTGTTCTCCCTTTAGAAGCTTGTGAAGATTCTTCATTCCAATATGAGCTAGTCGGCGATGCCAGAGCCAACCCATATTAGTCTTAGCAATTAAGCAAGTGTCAAGTTCAGCTCTATTAAAATCAACTAAGTATAGCTGACCCTCTAACACTCCCTTAAATGCTACTGAATCATCACTTCTTCTAAAGACAGTAACACCTACATCTGTAAAAAGACAGTTGTAGCCCATTTTGCATAATTGAGAAACTGAAAGCAAGTTATAATCTAAAGAATCTACAAGAAAAACATTTGAAATAGAATGGTCAGGAGATATAGCAATTTTACTAAGTCCTTTGACCAAACCTTGATTTCCATCCCCGAATGTGATAGTTCTTTGAGGATCTTCGTTTTTCTCATAGGAGGAGAACATTCTTTTCTCCCCAGTCATGTGGTTTGTGATCCACTATCAATTATCCAACTTGAGCCCCCGGATGCATAAACCTACAAAAACAATTTAGGCCTTGTTCTTAGGTACCCAAACAGTCTTGGGTCCTTTGACGTTAGAAACAAGCACCTTGGGTACCCAAACACAAGTCTTGGAGCCCTTGTGTTTGCCCCCAACATATTTGGCAACTACTTTGCCTGATTTGTTAGTCAGCACATAAGAAGCATCAAAAGTCTTAAATGAAATGTTATGATTATTTGATGCAGTAGGAGATTTCTTTTTAGGCATTTTAACATGGGTAGAATGCCTAGAGCTAGATGCCTCATTCTTATACATAAAAGCATCGTGAGGAACAAAATGATATTTTCTAGCATGAATTCTCTTAATTTTGTGTTCAGGATAATTTTTAGGATATAAAATATAGCCTTCATTATCCTGAACCATGGGAGCCTTGACCTTAACAAAATTAGACAATCTTTTAGGGGCATTAAGCTTGACATTGCTTCCCTGTTGGAAACCAATGTCATCCTTAATGTCAGGGCGTCTCCCACTATAGAGCATGCTTCTAGCAAATTTAATTTTTTCATTCTCAATTTCATGCTCATTGATTTTAGCAGTTAGTTGAGCTATGTGATCATTCTGTTGTTTAATTAAAGCAAGGTGATCATGGATAGCATCAACATCAATATCTCTACATTTAATGGAAATATGCTCAACATTAGATGTAGATGGTTTGCAAGCATTAAGTTCATCAATCTTAGCATGTAAAATAGCATTCTCATTTCTAAGACTGGAAATAGAATCATTGCAAACATTTAAATCTTTAGCCTTAGAAATTAATTTATCATTCTCAGTTTTAAGGCTAGAAATTGATTCATTCAATTTATCAATCTTAGCAATTAAACTAGCATTTTCATTTCTAAGACTGACAATTGAATCATTACAAGCATTTAATTTTTCAACCTTAGCAATCAAACTAGCATTCTCAGTTCTAAGATTGGAAATAGTGTCATGGCAAATGCTAAGCTCCTTAGTCAAATTTCTATTTTTCTCTACTTCCTGAGCATAAGCATTTTTTACTTTAACATGCTTCTTGTTTTCCTTAATAAGGAATTCCTCTTGGCTATCCAAAAGTTCATCCTTCTCATGAATAGCTCCTATCAATTCATTTAATTTTTCCTTTTGTTGCATGTTAAGGTTGGCAAAAAGTGTGAGCAAATCATCCTCATCTTCACTAGAGCTACCCTCATCACTAGATGTTGTATATTTAGTGGAGGCTCTAGATTTTACCTTCTTCTTTTTGCCGTCCTTTGCCATGAAGCATTTGTGGCCAACGTTGGGGCAGAGGAGGCCCTTGTTGACGGTGATGTTGGCGGCATCCTCGTCGGAGGAGGAGTTGGTGGAGCTCTCATCGGAGTCCCATTCCCGACACACATGGGCATTGCCGCCCTTCTTCTTGTAATACCTCTTCTTCTCCTTCTTCCCCTTCTTGTTGTCGCCCCTGTCACTATCACTATACATCGGACATTTAGCGATAAAATGATTGGACTTACCACATTTGTAGCACACCCTCTTGGAGCGAGGTTTGTAGTCTTTCCCCTCCTTTGCTTGAGGATTTGGCGGAAGCTTTTGATGATAAGTGCCATTTCCTCATTGTCGAGCTTGGAGGCGTCGATGGGGATCCTACTTAGTGTAGAATCCTTCTTTTCTTCTTCCGTCGCCTTGAATGTGACGGGTTGCACCTCGGGGTGTGGAGGTGGCACCTTGCTCCAAGTTGACGATTTGTTTGGAGCCTTTGATCATCAATTCAAAGCTCACAAACTTTCTTATAACCTCCTTGAGAGACATTAGCTTATATCTAGGATCACCATGTATTAATTGAACTTGCGTAGGATTGCGAAAGACGAGTGATCTTAGAATAACCTTGACCATTTCATGGTCATCCCATTTGGTGCTCTCGAGATTGCGCACTTGATTCACCAAGGTCTTGAGCCAGTTGTACATGGCTTGTGGCTCCTCTCCTTGGTTGAGGACGAATCGACTGAGCTCCCCCTCGATCGTCTCTCTTTTGGTGATCTTGGTCACCTCGTTCCCTTCATGCGCTGTCTTGAGGACGTCCCAAATTTCTTTGGCCGTCTTTAACCCTTGCACCTTATTATACTCCTCTCGAGAGAAGGAGGCGAGGAGTATAGTTGTGGCTTGGGAGTTAAAGTGCCGAATTTGGTCGGCCTCGTCCGAGTTGTAGTCCTTGTCCCCTACCTTCGGTATCTGCACTCCATACTCAACAATATCCCATATGCTTTTGTGGAGTGAGGTTAGATGATGCCTCATTTTATCACTGCACATAGAATAATCCTCACCATCAAAATATGGTGGTTTGCTTAAGGGAAAGGAAAGTAATAGAGCATGCTTAGAAATGAGAGGATAGCGGAGGGGCATCTTACTATACTTCTTGCACTCATGGCGCTTAGAAGTAGTGGACGATGAGTCGGAGCCAGAGGTGGAGGGCGACGAAGAGTCGGTCTCGTAGTAGACCACCTTCTTCATTTTCTTCTTCTTATCGCCTCTCTGATGGGACTTGCTGGAGGAAGATGATTCCTCCTTGTGCTTGTGGCCGGACTCCCTTGAGTGGGTTCTCCCCGGGCTTGCAGGCTTGTCACCGGTCATGATCTCCCTCTTGGCGTGATCTCCCGACATTACTTCGAGTGGTTAGACTCTAATGAAGCACCGGGCTCCGATACCAATTCAAAGTCGCCTGGAGGGGGGTGAATAGGCGTAATCTGAAATTTACAACTTAAAACACAATCTACAAGTCGGGGTTAGCGTTAGAATAAAATCCGAGTCCGTGAGAGAGGGGGAAAACAAATCAACCAAGAAATAAAGTGGATGACACGATGATTTGTTTTACCGAGGTTAGGTTCTTGAGAACCTAGTCCCCGTTGAGGTGGTCACAAAGACTGGGTCTCTTTCAACCCTTTCCCTCTCTCAAACGGTCACTTAGACCGAGTGAGCCTTCTTCCTTAATCTCACGGGTCACTTAGACCTCGCAAGGATCACCACACAATTGGTGTCTCTTGCCTCGCTTACAAAGCACTTGAGAATAAGAAATGAGAAAGAAAAGAAAGCCAAGCCAAGCAAACAAGAGCAACAAGGAACACAAAGAATCCTCTCACAAGTCCTAAAGCGCTAGAGTTGAATTTTGGACTTTAAGCGGATCAATCACTTGAATTGTGTCTTTGGAGTGAAGTGTATTGCTCTTGTATTGAATGCACTGTTGTGAATGCTTGGATGGTTGGAGTGGTGGTGGTTGAGGGGTATTTATAGCCCTCACCCACCAAAACAACCCTTGGGGGTGGCTGCTGTCGTTGGGCGCACCGGATAGTCCGGTGCGCCACCGGACACTTTCCGGTGCCCCAGCCACGTCACCCAACCGTTAGGGTTCGAGCGCTATCGACCATTGGAGCGTTGACTTCTTGGTGCACCGGACAGTCCGGTGTCGCACCAGAGAGGTACTGTTCACTGTCCGGTGCGCCTCTGACTTCTGCTCTGACTTCTGCCGTGAACTGTAGCGCTGTCAGGGGCACTGTGCAGTCGACCGTTGCGCTGGAGAGCTGTTGCTCCGCTGGTGCATCGGACAGTCCGGTGGCACACTGGATAGTCCGGTGAATTATAGCGGAGCGCAGCCTGAGAAACCTGAAGGTGGAGAATTTGGAGTTGTACGGTCCTAGTGCACCGGACACTGTCTGGTGGCACACCAGACAGTCCGGTGCGCCAGACCAGGGCACACCTGGGTTTCTTTGCTCCTTTCTTTTTGAACCCTTTCTTTAACCTTTTTATTGGTTTGTGTTGAACCTTTAAGCACCTGTAGAATATATAATCTAGAGCAAACTAGTTAGTCCATTATTTGTGTTGGGCATTCAACCACCAAAATTAATTATGGAAAAGGTTTTACCCTATTTCCCTTTCAATAGGCGAAACCTGAAATTTATAAACTTAAACACACACTAGAGCCGGGGTTAGCGTTAGAATTAAATTCGAGTGCAAAAGATTGTTTCTTTTGCTAAGAGTTGCTCAAAGGATGCAGATGACATTTGGGAGCAAACTCAAATCAATACTAGCAAGGAAATGTTAGAGAGAGGAAATAGGGAAAACAAATCAAATGGAAATCAACACAAGTGAACACGATGATTTGTTTTACCGAGGTTCGGTTCCAAAGAACCTAGTCCCCGTTGAGGAGGCCACAAAGGCCGAGTCTATTCCAACCCTTTTCCCTCTCTCAAACGGTCACTTAGACCGGATGAGCCTTTTCCTTAATCACACGGGTCACTAAGACCCCGCAAGGACCACCACACACTTAGGTGTCTCTTGCTAGCTTTACAAAGCACTTAAGAATTAGAATGGGAAAGGAAGAAGGCAATCCAAGCAACAAGAGCGCAAATGAACACAAATGATCCTCTCTCAAGTCTCTAAGCACTAGAGTTGATTTTGGAAACTTGGGGTGGATTGATGCTTTGAATGTCTTTGAGTGGTTGACTTTGGTCTTGTATTGAATGGGAAGTTCAGAAAACTTGGATTCTTTGAATGAGGTGGTTGGGGGTATTTATAGCCTCCAGCCACTTCCTAGCCGTTGGCTGTTTCTGCTGGCGACGGGCACACCGGACAGTCCGGTGGCGCACCAGACAGACACTGTTCACTGTCCGGTGCACGCCACGTCAGCACGCCCATTGGGGTTTTGGAGCAGACGACCGTTGGAACCCTTGTCCTGTAGCTGCACCGGACAGTATGGTGCCACACCGAACATGTCCGGTTACCTCTGACTTTGCTGCTCTGACTCTACCGTGCACTATGCAGTTTACTGTACACTTTTGTAGTCGACCATTGACACGCAGTAGCCGTTGCTCCGCTGGCTCACCAGACATGTCCGATGCACACCGGACAGTCCGGTGAATTATAGCGGAGCGCGCCTAGTGAATTCTCGAGAGTGGCTGGTTCGTTTGTGCCTGGGCTTGGTGCACCGGACAGTGTCAGGTGCGCCAAAGACAGCACACTCTTATGTCCCTCGCTCCAAATTTGTTTGTGTCCCCAACTTGAATTCTTTCTTGGTTCGTGTTGAACCTTATGCACCTAATATAAATGACATCTAGACAAACTAGTTAGTCCACGTGGTTTGTGATGGACGTCAACCACCAAAATCGATTATAGGAAATGATTAGGTCCATTTCCCTTTCAATCTCCCCCCTTTTGGTGATTGATGCCAACACAAACCAAAGCAAATTTAGAACTGTAACTAGATTGCAATTATGATAGATGTGCATAGGTTACTTAGAATTAAACCATTGAAAGACTTTATACATATGTCTAAGAATGAATGGATTGCTTTTTCTCTTATTTAACATTTTGGACCACATTTGCACCACTTGTTTGTTTTTGTAAATCTTTTGGAAAAATCTTTTCAAATTCTTTTGCAAATAGTCAAAGGTATAAGAATATGATTGCAAGAAACATTTTTAAGATTTGAAAAACCTCCCTTGTTTCAAATGCTTTTCCTTTGACTAAATGAAAACTCCCCTGAAGAAATTCTCCCCTTAGCTTTCAAGAGGGTTTTGAAATAGATACCAAGAGAAATTATACCAATTGAAATTTTTCATACCAATGAGAAGTTTTGAAGATACTAATTTCAAAAACAATTTTGAAATACCAAATGAGATATCAATTGAAAAATTCATTTTAAGGCTAACTCAATTGAAATAATTGCTTCCTTTAGTTTTTGTGATTTTTTTAAAATTGGTAGTGCGACCCTTTTGCTTTGGGCTTAATACTTTCTCCCCCTTTGGCATTAATTGCCAAAAACGGAGAACTTGAGAGCCCTTTTGTATTTTCTCCCCCTTTGGGGCCTAATACATGAGTAACAACAAAGGGTAAATGATACCGTCAGAGTTGGAGTGGAAGCCTTGTCTTTGCCGAATACCCCATTTCCCTTTCAATCTAAGACTAAGTATAGAAATACACTTGAAGGCACATTAGTATTAGCCTTGGCACAAGAAGAATAAGAAATATGCACTTATACCAAATAAGAGAGACATGAACATAGGTATATTTATGAGCTATGTGTGCAATGTTTCAGTCAAAGTTCTGAGAATCAAGTATATTTAGCTCATTCCTAAGTTTGCTAAAAGTTTTCTCATCTAGTGGCTTGGTAAAGATATCAGCTAATTGGTTGTGGGTGCTCACATAAGCAATTTTGATATCCCCTTTTTGTTGGTAATCTCTCAGAAAGTGATATCGGATGTCTATGTGCTTAGTGCGACTGTGTTCAACGGGATTATCCGCCATGCGAATTGCACTCTCATTATCACATAGGAGAGGGACTTTGCTCAATTTGTAGCCATAGTCCCTAAGGGTTTGCCTCATCCAAAGTAATTGCGCACAACAATGACCTGCAGCAATGTACTCGGCTTCGACGGTGGAAAGAGCTATGGAGTTTTGTTTCTTTGAAGCCCAAGACACTAGGGATCTCCCCAGAAACTGACAAGTCCCTAATGTGCTCTTTTTATCTATTTTACACCCTGCATAATCGGCATTAGAATATCCAATTAATCAAAGGTAGATCCCTTGGGGTACCAAAGCCCAAACTTAGGAGTATAAACTAAATATCTCATGATTCTTTTCATGGCTCTAAGGTGAACTTCCTTAGGATTTGCCTGGAACCCTGCACACATGCATACTGAAAGCATAATATCCGGTCGTGAAGCACATAAATAGAGTAAAGATTCTATCATCGACCGGTATACCTTTTGATCTACGGATTTACCACCTGTGTCGAGGTCGAGATGCCCATTAGTTCCCATGGGTGTCTTGATGGGTTTGCCATTCTTCATTCCAAACTTCTTAAGTATATCTTGAATGTACTTCGTTTGGTTGATGAAGGTGTCCTCTTGGAGTTGCTTGATTTGGAATTCGAGAAAGTACTTCAACTCCCCATCATAAACATCTCGAATTTCTGTATCATAATCCTACTAAACTCTTCACAAGATGACTTGTTAGTAGACCCAAATATAATATCATCAACATAAATTTGGCAAATAAGCAACTCTTTGGCAATTGTTTAGTGAAGAGCGTAGGATCAACTTTTCCAACTTAGAAGCCATTAGTGATAAGAAAGTCTCGCAGGCATTCATACCATGCTCTTGGGGCTTGTTTGAGCCCATAAAGCGCCTTTGAGAGCTTATACACATGGTTAGAATACTCACTATCTTCAAAGCCAGGAGGTTGCTCAACATAGACCTCTTCCTTGATAGGGCCATTAAGGAAGGCACTTTTCACGTCCATTTGATAAAGCTTAAAGCCATGGTAAGTAGCATAGGCAAGTAATATTCGAATTGACTCAAGCCTAGCTATGGGTGCATAAGTTTCATCGAAATCCAAACCTTCAACTTGTGAATAACCTTTTGCAACAAGTCAGGCTTTGTTCCTTGTCACCACACCATGCTCATCTTGCTTGTTGCGGAATACCCACTTGGTACCTACAACATTTTGGTTAGAACGTGGAACTAAATGTCATACCTCATTCCTCGTGAAGTTGTTGAGCTCCTCTTGCATAGCCACCACCCAATCCGGATCTCTTAGTGCACCTCTATCTTGTATGGCTCAATAGAGGACACAAAGGAGTAATGTTCACAGAAATGAGCAACTCAAGATCTAGTGGTTACTCCCTTGTGAATGTCACCGAGTATGGAGTTGACGGGGTGATCTCATTGAATTGCTTGGTGGACTCTTGGGTGTGGCGGTCTTTGATCCTGAATCTCTTGTTTAACTTCCTTGTCTTGTCTTCTTCATCTCCCCCTTGATCAATGTCCTCTTCTTGAGGTGGCTCATTGTCTTGATCTTTATCTTGAGTTGGTGGAGATGCTTGCATGGAAGATGATGGTTGATCTTGTGCTTGTGGAGGCTCTTCGGATTCTTTTGGACACACATCACCAATGAACATGTTCCTTAGCACGACGCACAGAGCCTCTTCATAATCTAATTCATCAAGATCAACTTGCTCCACTTGGGAGCCATTAGTCTCATCAAACACAATGTCACAAGAAACTTCAACTAATCCAGTGGACTTGTTGAAGACTCTATATGCCCTTGTGTTTGAGTCATAACCTAGTAAAAAGCCTTCTACTGCTTTAGGAGCAAATTTAGAATTTCTACCTCTCTTAATAAGAATGAAGCATTTGCTCCCAAAAACTCTAAAATATGAAACATTGGGCTTTTTACCAGTGAGGAGTTCATATGCTGTCTTTTTGAGGATTCGGTGAAGATATAATCGGTTGATGGAGTAGCAGGCTGTGTTAATTGCCTCCGCCCAAAACCGGTCCGGTGTCTTTTATTCATCAAGTATGATTCTTGCCATATCCAGTAGAGTTCTATTCTTCCTCTCCACTATACCATTTTTGTTGTGGTGTGTAGAGAGAAGAGAACTCATGCTTGATGCCCTCCTCCTCAAGAAATCCTTTGTTGGGATCATGCTTCGTCGCCGAAGGTCCTGCAGGAAGAAACACCTTCGGCAAATCTGTTTATACGTGATACCGAAGCTACCGCTCATAAAGCTTCGACACTATAGCGTATCCAAAGACGAAGGATCGAACCGACTTAAAGATGGAATGACTTTTTAGTCCATAAGAGTCTGAGTTATAATTGTGATCTTCTGTAAGGGGCATGATTGTAATTTCTTACAGGCTGCGTCCTGTGCCTATAAATAGGTGAACAGTACTTCTTTACTGTTCACGCAATCTTGTAATTGCTAACGCAGTACTCTGGAACTATTATTTTCTGCCAAGACGAAGCATTTGAGAACAAGCCCCCAACATTGGCGCCCACCTCCGGTGAACTCACTTCCACTTTTTGAGCTGATGGCTTCGTTCAAGAACCAAGCTGGAACTGCTTCGACTCTGAAGCTGATTCTCCCGATAACAGGCGGTTCATGCTCAGAGCCGACTAACAAGAAACAGAAGAAGGAGGCACAAAGAAGAGTACAACATGTAGGGGTACAAGGACCCTTCATCAAGTCAAGATGGTCTCACATCCCAATTACCTTCTCTCAAGAGGATCTTCAGCTCAAGGATTACCCACATAATGATGCTATGGTTATCTCTTGTGTGATCAAAGGATTTCTGGTCCACAATGTTTTGGTTGATACAGGCAGTGCAGCGGATATTATATTTGCTAAGGCCTTCAGACAAATGCAAGAGCCCGAAGACAAGATTCATGATGCTACGCACCCTCTTTGTGGCTTCGGAGGAAGACAGATTGTAGCGCTTGGTAAGATTACCATGTCAGTGACCTTCGGATTTGTCAACAATACAAGGACTGAGCAAGTTGTGTTTGACATTGTTGACATGGAGTATCCTTACAATGCTATCATTGGTCGCGGAACACTCAATGCTTTTGAAGCAATTCTTCATCCAGCATATCTTTGCATGAAGATACCTTCGGATCAGGGACCTATTGCTATTCAAGGGAGTCAGGAAGCTGCCAGAAAGGCTGAGGGGAATTGGACTGATTCAAAGGCAATCCACAATATAGATGAAGCCGAAGCTTGTGAGCAGTACAAGTACAGAAGGGAGAAAGCTGCTTCGGCTGATCAGCCGAAACCCATGCTTTTATGCGAAGATATCGCAGAGCAGAAGGTGCTGCTGGGAACTCAATTGTCCGAGGAACAAGAGAAAACCCTGATAAGGTTCTTGTTCAACGACAAAGATGTCTTTGCATGGTCGGCTAACGATCTCTGTGACGTCAACAGGGATGTTATTGAACACTCGCTCAATGTTGATCCATCCTTTAGGCCCAGAAAGCAGAGGCTTCGGAAGATGTCTGATGACAAGGCCGAAGGTGCTCGAAATGAAGTAAAAAGACTCCTCAGTGCCGGAGTCATCAGAGAAGTGAAGTATCCAGAATGCCTGGCTAACACTGTTATGGTAAAAAAGGCCAATGGCAAATGGAGGATGTGTATTGATTTCACTGATCTCAACAAGGCTTGTCCGAAGGATGAGTTTCCATTGCCAAGGATAGACTCCCTAGTTGATGCAGCAGCTTCATCAGAACTCATGAGTCTCTTGGACTGTTATTCAGGCTATCATTAGATTTGGATGAAGAAGGAGGATGAGCCAAAAACCAGCTTCATAACCCCTAGCGGAACATATTGTTACCTTCGGATGCCTGAGGGGCTCAAAAATGCTGGAGGAAGCTTCAGCAGAATGACAGCAAAGGTTCTTCATTCTTAGATAGGTAGAAATGTGCTAACTTATGTCGATGATATCATTGTAAAAAGCACGAAGCAAGAAAATCACATTGCTGATCTGCAGGAGACTTTCGCTAATTTTAGACAGTCTGGTCTAAAACTGAATCCAGAAAAGTGTGTTTTCAGAGTAAAGAAGGGGAAATTCCTTGGTTGCCTAGTTTCAACAAAAGGGATTGAGGCTAATCCAAATAAAATCGAAGCTATTCTTCGAATGGAACCACCAAGCACAAAGAAGGGGACTCAACGATTGACAGGAAGATTGGCATCTCTCAACAGATTCATATCTAGATCAGCAGAGAGAAATTTACCATTCTTCGAAGTGCTGAAATCAGCCGAAATTTTTCAATGGGGACCAGTTCAGCAGAGAGCCTTCGAAGAGCTGAAGCAATATTTGATAGACTTAACGACGTTAACTCCACCAACGCCAGGGGCTCCTCTGTTGTTATATGTGGCAGCCTCGCACTCAGCGGTAAGTGCGGCACTTGTCCAAGAGAAGCTTGAAGGGCAAGTCAAAAAGCAAGCCCCAATATACTTTGTATCCGAAGTTCTTAGTTTATCAAAGAAAAATTATACAGAATTGGAGAAGGTGCTATATGCTGTTTTGATGGCTTCCAGGAAGCTTCGGCACTATTTTCAAGCATACAATATAATTGTCCCTTCTTCACAACCATTGAAGGATATTATGAGAAATAGAGAAGCTACTGGAAGGGTTGGAAAATGGGCTGCGGAACTCAATGAGTTTTGCATCGATTATGTACATAGATCTTTGATTCAGTCTCAAGCGCTAGCAGACTTCATTGCTGACTGGACGCCAGGGGCTCAGGAAGAAGAAGTGAGTAAAGATGACGAAGCTTGGACAGTATTCTGCGATGGTTCTTGGGGAACCTTCGGGGCAGGAGCAGCCGCTGTGTTGGTCGCACCATCCAAAGTTAAAACTTGCTACGCAGCAAGACTTGATTTCAGCTGCACAAATAACATTGCTGAGTACGAAGCTTTACTTTTGGGTCTTCGGAAGTTAAAGGCAATGGGAATCATAAGGGCGGTTCTTAAAACTGATTCCCAGGTTATTTCTGGTCATATTGACAAGAGTTGCAAGGCAAGAGACCCGAAGCTGGAGAAATATTTAGACATGGTCCGAAGGATTGAAGCTTCCTTTGAAGGGTTTTCTGTAAAAAATATTCCTCGAGGAGAAAATGAACATGCTGATTTGCTAGCCAAGTCAGCAGCATATGGGTTGCCCTTACCTTCGGAAGTATTTTTTGAAACAATAAAAGCACCTTCGGTTGAACTCCTTGAAAGAGCAGTCCTCAATATATCTCCTGTTTATAGTGAAGACTGGAGAACTGAGATCATCTCTTACCTTCAGGGTAACTTCCTTTCAGATGACGAAGCTTATAACAAGAGAATAGAGGCAAGAGCTCGTCCATATGTAATAATAGAAGGGGAGCTGTACAAGCATGGGGTCTGTTCTCCGTTACTCAAATGTTTATCCAGAGCCGAAGGTATAGAATTGATGAAGGAAATACATCCAGGCCTGTGTGGATCTCACATTGGATCTAGGCCTTTGCTGGGAAAAGTTTTTCGTCAAGGATTTTATTGGCCAAAGGCAGCTTCGGATGCAGCGGAGTTAGTCCAAAAGTGCGAAGGCTGTCAGAAATGTGCAAGAGATCAAAAACAACCTTCGTCTCTAACCCAGTTAATACAACCCACTTGGCCATTGCAAAGATGGGGCCTTGATTTGTTAGGTCCGCTACCACCAGCACAAGGGAACTTAAGATATGTTGTAGTGGCAGTGGAATATTTTTCTAAATGGATTGAGGCAAAGCCTTTAGCCACAATAACTTCGGTTACTATTCAAAAGTTTTTTTGGCAAAATATTGTCTGTCGCTTCGGAGTGCCGAAGGCCATCACTGTGGATAATGAAACGCAGTTTGATTCCGAAGCTTTCAGAGAATTTTGTGAACAAATTGGCACGAAGATCCATTTTGCATCAGTTCGGCATCCGGAGTCAAATGGACTTGTTGAAAGGGCTAATGGCATTATAATGACAGGAATAATGAAGTTAATCTTCAATCAGCCCAGGGGAAAGTGGCCAGATGAATTAATCAAAGTAGTGTGGAGCCACAACACAACAATATCAAGATCAACAGGTTTTACACCTTTCAAATTGCTGTTTGGTGACGAAGCAATAACTCCGGAAGAAGCAAAAGCAGGATCAATAAGAATAGTAGCTTCGGCAGAAGACGAAGCTGAAGCTGATTACTCTGTGGAAAAAGATGCTATAGAAGGGATTAGGCTTCAAGCTGTGGAAAACATCAATAAATACCAAGCCGAAACAATAAAATGGCGTGATAGAAAGGTTCGGCTAAAGAATATTAAGCCAGGACATTTGGTGCTTCGAAGAGTAGCCAACCCAGAGATAGTAGGCAAGCTACAGCTGAAGTGGGAAGGACCTTTTCTGGTAGTATCTTCGTCAAGACCCGGTTCCTACAGATTGAAGGATATGGACGGCAACGACATTCCTAGATCATGGAATGCGGATGAGCTTCGTCGGTATTATGTTTAGTTTGATGTAATTTTTTCTATTCTTTCTTGTGGCACCCTTTTCCTTTCCAAAGGGGGAGAAAGGTTTTTTATGGGGTCACAACATGTAATTTTTCTTTTTCTTATTTCAACTCTATAAGAGCAATATCCCCCAAAGATGTAAATGTAAAAGCTAAGAACGCACCATCGAGTCCAAAGGAAAAAGAAAAGAAAACAGGGAGAAGCTCAAAAGTCGTTCCTAAGGGAATGCAGAGCTTGCAGCGAAAAATAAACGCTGATTCTGCCGAAGTAAAAGGCGAAGAAGCTACTAAGGGAGGCTTACAGCGAAAAATAAACGCTGATTCCGCTGAAGTAAAAGGCGAAGAAGCTCCTAAGGGAGGCTTACAGCGAAAAATAAACGCTGATTCCGCTGAAGTAAAAGGCGAAGAAGCTCCTAAGGGAGGCTTACAGCGAAAAGTCAACGCTGATACACCGAAAAATAAACGGTGAAGCCGAAAAATAAGCGGCAAAAAGATTTGAGTCATTCCTAAGGGAATGAAGGCTATGATTATGGCTTCGAATATATATTTGGACATTCATTTGCACGATACATCACATCATGACATTTGCATTCATAAACATTCATTTAGACATACATATGATCATTATCATCATATCATATAGAAAAGGCAGATGCTTCGGCTATAAGGATAAAGCTTCGGAGAAAAACAGAAAGAAGAAATTTTTATGCTTCGTTGTGTACGAAAAGAAGGGAAGGTGTTTTTCGCCTTCGGCTCAAAAAGAAAATTTCGTCCACAGCAAAGCAGATTGTACATGGACAAAGGCGAAAAGATATATTACAAGGTACGCACAAATTTACATAAGTCTCTTTACAATCATATTACAAAATTTTCTCTAGAATCTTATGCAGCAAAGTCTTTTGGAACATCTGTTAAGGCTTCAGCTCGTTATTCTTTAGCTTCATCATCCTGTACATATTAAAACGGAATGAGGAAAGCGCAAAGTTCAAGGAGAAGGTAAAAGTAACAAGTATAAGTTTCTCACTGGCTTAAGGTGGCTCCGAGCTTCGTCACCAGCCATTTTTCGCCCGCCGTTTATCCAAATCTAGATCATAAACCTGTTTCCTATGCTCCGAGCTAGGCTGGGGATGTCAATTAAGTCTGCTGGCGACAAACTAAAGTTTAGCCTATTAACAATTTTCTCGTGTGTGCAGCCAGCCTTCAGGAAAGCAGTAGCCGTGCCTCGAGAAGCTAACAGGGCGTAGAAATCGGCATGCCCAGCGATAACTTCATCAAGTGCATCAACTTCCCCCTCAATGTATTCAAAGGTGCTTGGCAGGTTTTCAGCTGAAGGTGTAAACTTATGAGAGCTGGCTCCAATTGAGTAAAACACATCCTTCAGCCGCTGCACACATCGGTTGCCGAAATCTAAACATTTTTCTTGAAGCTCTTTCAATGATTTCTGCAAATTTGAATTCTTCTCAATTTCGGTCTTGAGACTTGTTTCAAGATTCTTCTTTTCCTGCTCAGATTTTTCTGATTTTATGAGTAATTCGCTGTTTAATTTGTCAATTTCAGCTTGAGCTTCAGCCAGCGAGCCTTCCATAGAGTGAATGACGAAGTCCTTCTTCTCCAAGACAGCCTCGTGATCTTTAGCTTTATGTTCAAGTTCTTGAATGTCGAAGTCCTTTTTCTTCAAAGCAGCTTCGTAACTTTCGACTTTATTTTCTAGATTTCTAATGGTAGCTTCGTTTTTCTCGTCTTCAAGATCTTGTTGCATCCTCAGCACTTTACTTAGTAATATACTCTGGCAAAACAACCTTCGTCAGAAAACATCTTAATTCAAAAAAAATTGAGAAGTTTTTACCTTGAAATTAGCGTAGAACAGGCTACTGGCGATATGCTGTCGCTGGTACCTGCACAAGTCCGCTTCAATCTTCGGCAGCCCAACATTCTTTGAGAAAGTCCTAACAACTTTAGCCTCAGTTCGATTCCGAAGGCATCTTAGTTTCCCTTCATTGACTCCACCAAATAGCAGAGCCCCTGGTTTGTATCCACAGGATATAGCATATTTCTTTAGCTCTTCTTTTTCAGTTTCTGATAACTCTTGTCCAAGTATATCTTGAAAATTAAAGTTTTCTTCTTCCAAAGTGTCTTCAATTTGCTCTTTTCCTTTCTCAATCGTCGTGTCCACCGCGACCGCAGCAGCTTCTTGTTCAGCCATTTTTAGAAGTATGTTATCAATATCACCAAGTGTGGTTTCTAGATTAGGATCTTCGGTGGTCTCAGTTTCGGCTCCGGTGGCTTCAGCTTCGGTGGTTGCTCCGGTGGCTTCGGCTCCGGTAGTTTCGGCTCTGGTGGCTGTGGTGTCGGCAGTAACAGCGCTTTCAATTATTTTTGACGCCGATGTCGGTGGTGGTGTCTGATGAATGACATCGGCCACTTGCATAATTCTTCTTTTCTTCTTCGGCTTGGCAGGACTTTCTATTGCCGAAGGTTCTTTTTCCTTTTGAAAAAACTTCGTCAGTTCTGGCGCCAGCGGACTTAGCTTGATAGGCAAAGGTTCAGTCATTACCTTTAGAATCTCTTCCACTTCGGCAGCAGAAGGTGTTGCAGGAGCTTCCTCCTCTCGGGCTGGCGTCTTCGGTTTTGGGGATGCAACTTTTCTTCTCTTTGGAGCAGCTATCTTCGGCTCAGGGCTCAATTTTCTTTTCTCAGAATTTTCTTTGTCCTTTTTAGCCAATTTGGTGCCTTCTTTATCAAGGACGCTGGCAATCCTTTTTCTTTTCTGGCCTTCGGCATCTCCGCTCAGTTGCTCATAGTCAGGATAGTCAAAATTCAAGGCATCTAGCACCCGATTCAATCTTTGTTTCGGATGAGTGCCGAAGGCCGCAGTCATTAACTGATCTTCTTTCTTAGAGTAGCAGCCGAGAATCTCGTTGCACATAACCTCAATTGTGTCCAACCATTCTTGGCATGGTGCTGTAAAATGTTTCTTAAATTTGTAGTGATAAGGCAATCGAACAAGTTCTCCCTTCTTCTTTTCTCCCTCTAGCTTCGGCATCTCCCACTCCCTCAGTGTTGGGAACACTTTAAAAGCCAAGAATTCCTGCACTAAGTCTCTAGTGCCAATATGATCTGAAATCACTCGAAATTCAGCCAAAGCAATCTGACTCGGGCTCCCCATTATCATGTTGCATCGGGGCCTCATCTCTCCGAAGGTCAGTTCTAGCGGACTCTAGACCAATTTATCCTCATCTTCGTCAACTTTAACATAAAACCATTCAGACTTCCATCCGGCTGGCCATTTGCTTCGATAGCTTATCACTGGAAACTTCGTAGTCTTGCGATAAGCAAAGTTGTAGCAGCCAAAATTCTCGTGCAGACCATCTCCTCTGGCTTTAGTCTGGTAGTGTAATTCATGAACTTGGCAGAAACCCTCACCAAACGGTTCCACTCCCTGGCTACGAAGGGCCCAAATATAAACACTCAACCTAACGATAGCATTAGGGGTCAGCTGATGAAGGTAAATCCCAAACTTCTTCAGTACAATAGCAATCATCTTGTTAAGGGGGAACCTTAAACTAGCTTTCAGAAAACTTTTGAAGACTACTACCTCATTCTTTCCTGGCTTTGGGATAGTTTCTTCTCCACCAAAACGAATTAATTCCTTCTTGGCCTCACTAAAATAACCCAGCTTCACCATCTTAGGAAGATCAGCTTCAGAGATGGTGGACTTTCCAAAGTCCAGATGACTAGGTTTACTTGGCATCCCGAAGCTATACTCATCTTCGGAACCAATTTCTTCAACATCAGCTTGTGTTGCTTCGGCAGCAGGTGTGTCCTCTGATGAAACCAGCCCAGAACGCCTCATTGCTTCGAAAATCGGAACAGTTTCAGTGGCTTCGGCCTCGTCTCCCTCACGCTCAATCCTGGCAGTGGAGCGCAATCTAGCCATTTGACTATGAATTCCTAAAGTTTTTTGAAATTAATGACCTTTTTTCTGAAGCTCTTCTTGTGACGAAGCAGAATCCGGAGTGGTGCTTCGTTTGAGTGCAAGGGTCAAGCTTCGGCTATGGCAAAATTTTTGGCAGCAAAACAGTGCAATTGCAATGAATGCTGTGGTAACTTTACACCTACTTGTCTGTTTATATAGTGCTGCAGGTAAAAAGGTGAATCGTCAAGTCTCCTACATCGGACGAACAGTCGCCCGCATCCACTGAACAGTGGGCCACAAAACCCGAGAAGGTAAATATGCATGATGGGACTACTCCGCGCTCGGAAGTTGTATCATTTCTCCGCAACGAGCTCAGGGAAGGTGTTTTTCGGACCTTCGGCTACCCGAAGCTTAAGAGACTTTTTCACGGGTCAAGCTCGTTATGAAAAACGATCTAGCGCCGCGAAGGGGCTACTGTTGGGATCATGCTTCGTCGCCGAAGGTCCTACAGGAAGAAACACCTTCGGCAAATCTGTTTATACGTGATACCGAAGCTACCGCTCATAAAGCTTCGACACTATAGCATATCCAAAGACGAATGATCGAACCGACTTAAAGATGGAATGACTTTTTAGTCCATAAGAGTCTGAGTTATAATTGTGATCTTCTGTAAGGGGCATGATTGTAATTTCTTACAGGCTGCGTCCTGTGCCTATAAATAGGTGAACAGTACTCCTTTACTGTTCACGCAATCTTGTAATTGCTAACACAGTACTCTGGAACTATTATTTTCTGCCAAGACGAAGCATTTGAGAACAAGCCCCCAACATCCTTCGATTTGTAAATTCTGGAACTCCATTCCATTGTCGCTTCTAATATTTTTTATTCTCAATCCGAGCTCGTTTTGAGCTTGTATCAAGAATCTCTTTAGGGTCTCTTGGGTTTGAGATTTTTCCTGCAAAAAGAATACCCAAGTGAAGCGAGAATAATCATCCACAATAAGTAGACGGTACTTACTCCCGCCGATGCTTA
Source organism: Zea luxurians (assembly GCA_029449295.1). Lineage (NCBI taxonomy): Eukaryota > Viridiplantae > Streptophyta > Magnoliopsida > Poales > Poaceae > Zea > Zea luxurians. The sequence continues at coordinate 34,240,474 of JAOPSE010000005.1, read as the reverse complement.
TGTAACTATGTAAGCGATCGGGCCGAATAGGTCCACGTGGAGCAACTCAAACGGCCTGTCAGTCGTCATGATGTTTTTGTGTGGATGATGAACTCCAACTTGCTTCCCTGTTTGATATGCGCTACAAATCCTGTCTTTCTCAAAATGAACATTGGTTAGTCCTAAAATGTGTTCTCCCTTTAGAAGCTTGTGAAAATTCTTCATCCCAACGTGGGCGAGTCGGCGATGCCAAAGCTAGCCCATGTTATTCTTAGTAATTAAGCAAGTGTCTAGTTCAGCTTGATTATCATTAAAATCAACTAAATATAGTTGACCATCTAGCACTCCCTTAAATGCTATTGAATCATCACTTCTTCTAAATACAGTAACACCTGTATCAGTAAAAAGACAGTTGTAGCCCATTTTGCATAATTGAGAAACAGAAAGCAAATTGTAATCTAAAGAATCTACAAGAAAAACATTAGAAATGGAATGGTCATGAGATATAGCAATTTTACCCAAACCTTTGACCAAACCTTGATTTCCTTCCCCGAATGTAATAGCTCATTGAGGATCTTCATTTTTCTCATATGAGGAGAACATCCTTTTCTCCCCTATCATGTGGTTTGTGCACCTGCTATCGATTATCTGAAAGGGAAATGTGCCCTTGGGCCATTTCTAAGTATTTTGGTGATTGAGTGCCAACACAAGTGCTTAAATGTGAATTTATGCTCATGGATGGACAAAGTGCAAATCAAGAGTAAAGGTATGTTTCTAGGCCTTAGTACATTGGTTTTGTGTACTAATATACTTGTCTAAGTGTTAGAAACAGAAAGAAGAAGAAAAGAAAAGAGGAGAAAAAGACTTGGCTCAGTGCAGCCAAGACTCAGCTCAGTCTGGCACACCGGACTGTCCGGTGGTGCACCGGACAGTGTCCGGTGCGCCAGGCTGGCTCGGCGTGAAGTAGCCGCTCTCGGGAATTCGCCGACGGCGTACGGCTAAAATTCACCGGACTGTCCGGTGTGCACCGGACCGTCCGGTGAGCCAACGGTCGGCCGGGCCAACGGTCGGCTGCGGAATCTGCGCGCGACACGTGGCCGGGCCAACGGTCGGAAGGGGGCACCGGACTGTCCGGTGTGCACCGGACTTGTCCGGTGCGCCAATGGCTCCCAGATCTGCAACGGTCGGCAGCGCCATTTTAGGAAGGAAATCGGGCACCGGACAGTGTCCGGTGTGCACCGGACTGTCCGGTGCACCCGACGACAGAAGGCAAGATTGGCCTTCCAGATTTGATCTCAACGGCTCCTAGCTGCCTTGGGGCTATAAAAGGGACCCCTAGGCGCATGGAGGAGACACCCAAGCAACCTTAGAGCATTCTTGATCATCCACACTCAGTCTTTGCGCATTTGTTTGTCATTCTCAGTGATTCGAGCTCCGTTCTAGTGAGAACTTTGAGATAGTCTTTTGAGCTCGATTCTTGGCAGTGTGTGTGCGCATTTTGCTGTGGATTTGTGTGTGTTGCTTTCCTCCCTTACTCTGAATTTCTTGTGAATCTTAAGTGTAAGGGCGAGAGGCTCCAAGTTGTGGAGATTCCTCGCAAACGGGATATTGAAAGGCAAAACAAAACACCGTGGTATTCAAGTTGGTCTTTGGACCGCTTGAGAGGGGTTGATTGCAACCCTCGTCCGTTGGGACGCCACAACGTGGAATAGGCAAGCGTTGGTCTTGGCCGAACCACGGGATAAACCACTGTGTCATCTCTGTGTTTGATCTCTTGTGGTATTGTGTTTTGTTGAGACTCCTCTCTAGCCACTTGGCGATTATTGTGCTAACACTTAACAAGTTTTTGTGGCTATAAGTTTAAGTTTCATAGGATCACCTATTCACCCCCCTCTAGGTGCTTTCAATTGGTATCGGAGCCGTTCTCTTCAAGAAAGGGACTAACCGCCCGAAGAGATGGATCCTAAGGGGAAGGGAATCGTGATCAACGACAAGGAGAAGGAGTCCTTCGTCAACGAGCCAAAGGACGACAAGACTACCGACTCGGGCTCGGGGCACAGACGCAAAGAAGGGAAGAAGAAGAAGACAAGACGCATCAAGGAGATCATCTACTACGACAGCGACGAATCTTCCTCTTCCCAAAAGGACGACGACAACGACTACAAAAAAACGGTCAATTCGAACTTTTCATTTGATTATTCTCGTATTCAACATAGTTCGAATTCGCATTTGCTTTCCATTCCTCTTGGCAAACCTCCACACTTCGATGGGGAGGACTACGGATTTTGGAGTCACAAAATGCGTAGTCACTTATTCTCTCTCCATCCAAGCATTTGGGAGATTGTAGAGAATGGAATGAAGTTTGATAGCTCGGATAACTCTATGCTCATAAATGAACAAATCCATAGAAATGCACAAGCTACTACTGTTCTCTTAGCGTCCTTGTGCAGGGAAGAGTACAACAAGGTGAGCGGCTTGGACAATGCCAAGCAAATATGGGACACCCTCAAGATCTCTCACGAGGGGAATGACATCACCATGCTCACCAAAATAGAGTTGGTGGAGGGCGAGCTTGGACGATTCGCCATGATAAGGGGAGAGGAGCCAACCCAAACGTACAACCGGCTCAAGACCCTCATCAACAAAATAAGGAACTACGGAAGCACGCGATGGACGGACCACGACGTCGTCCGCCTAATGCTAAGGTCCTTTACCGTTCTTGATCCTCATCTCGTGAACAATATTCGTGAGAATCCCAGGTACACGATGATGACGCCCGAGGAGGTACTCGGAAAATTCGTAAGCGGGCGGATGATGATCAAGGAGGCGAGATACGTCGACGACGCGTTGAACGGTCCAATCCACGAGCCTCAACCCATCGCTCTCAAGGCAACAAGGAGCAAGGAGCCACTACCCAGCAAGGTGGCGCAAGTTGAGGCGGCCGGGCTCAATGATGAAGAGATGGCTCTCATCATCAAGAGATTCAAGACGTCACTAAATGGTCGCAAGGGGCAACCAAGGAAGACCAAGACAAATGGGAAGCGCTCATGCTTCAAATGTGGTAAGGTTGGTCATTTTATTGCTAACTGTCCCGAAAATGATAGTGACCAGGAGCAAGGGAAAAATGGGAAGAGAGAGAACAAGAAGGTTTACAAGAAGGCCAAAGGCGAAGCACACCTTGGAAAGGAGTGGGATTCGGATTGCTCTTCGTCCGACTCCGACGACGAAGGACTCGCCGCCACTGCCTTCAACAAATCGGCCCTCTTCCCAAACGAGCATCACACTTGCCTCATGGCAAGGGAGAAGAAGGTAATCAATCATAATGCTAATACTTATGATTCTTCTAGTGATGATGAGTCTAGTGAGGATGAAATAGATTACTCCAGTTTATTCAAGGGATTGGATAGAACTAAGATAGCTAAGATTAATGAATTGATTGATGCCTTGAATGAAAAGGATAGAATCTTAGAGAAACAAGAAGATCTTTTATATGAAGAGCATGATAAATTTGTTAGTGCACAAAATTCACTTGCTCTAGAAGTTAAAAGAAATGGAATGCTTTCTTGTGAACTTTCTACTTGTAACGAAACCATTTCTTCTTTAAAAGGTGAAATTAATGATTTAAATGCTAAGCTAGAAGTAGCAAGTAAATCTAACTCTTGTGTTGAACATGTTGAAATTTGCACTAAGTGTAAGGATGTTGATATTAATGCTTGTTGTGAACACTTAGTTTCAATTTCAAAACTAAATGATGAAGTGGCCAGTCTTAGTGCCCAACTTAAGACTAGCAAGAATGAATTTGATAAGCTGAAATTTGCAAGGGATGCCTACACGATTGGTAGACACCCCTCAATTAAGGATGGACTTGGCTACAAGAGGGAAGCCAAGGACTTGACAAGCCATAAGGCTCCTATCTCCGCCAAGGAGAAAGGGTAGGCTCCTATGGTTAGTAGTACTAAAAAGAACCATGCTTTTATGTATCATGATAGGAGACAAACTAGAAATGCTTATAGGAGTTATAATGCTTTTGACTCTCATGCCATGTTTGCTTCTAGTTCTTCCTATATGCATGGTAGAAATATGTCTAGGAGAAATGCTATTCATGTGCCTAGAAAGAATATTATTCATGCTCCTAGGAAAGTAGTGAATGAACCTTCTACAATTTATTGTGCTTTAAATGCTTCCTTTGCTATTTGTAGAAAGGATAGGAAAATAGTTGCTAGGAAGTTAGGGGCAAAATGCAAGGGAGACAAAACTTGCATTTGGGTCCCTAAGGATATTTGCACTAACCTTATAGGACCCAACATGAGTTGGGTACCTAAGACCCAAGCCTAAATTTGCCTTGCAGGTTTATGCATCCGGGGGTTCAAGCTGGATTATCGACAGCGGATGCACAAACCATATGACGGGGGAGAAGAAGATGTTCACCTCCTACGTCAAAAATAAGGATTCCCAAGATTCAATTATATTCGGTGATGGGAATCAAGGCAAGGTAAAAGGGTTAGGTAAAATTGCAATTTCTAATGAACACTCAATCTCCAATGTGTTTTTAGTTGAGTCTCTTGGTTACAATTTGCTATCTGTTAGTCAACTATGCAATATGGGATATAATTGTCTTTTTACAAATGTAGATGTGTCTGTCATTAGAAGAAGTGATGGTTCACTAGCCTTTAAGGGTGTACTAGACGGCAAGCTTTACTTAGTTGATTTTGCAAAAGAAGAGGCCGGTCTAGATGCATGCTTAATGGCTAAGACTTGCATGGGCTGGCTGTGGCATCGCCGCTTAGCACATGTGGGGATGAAGAACCTCCACAAGCTTCTAAAGGGAGAACACGTGATAGGTCTAACCAATGTTTATTTCGAAAAAGATAGACCTTGTGCAGCTTGTCAAGCAGGTAAACAAGTGGGAGGAGCACATCACAGCAAGAATGTGATGACCACGTCAAGACCTCTGGAGCTGCTGCATATGGACCTCTTCGGACCCGTCGCCTATCTAAGCATAGGAGGAAGTAAGTATGCTCTAGTTATTGTTGATGACTTTTCCCGCTTCACTTGGGTGTTCTTTTTGCAGGATAAGTCTGAAACCCAAGGGACCCTCAAGCGCTTCCTAAGGAGAGCTCAAAATGAGTTTGAGCTCAAGGTGAAGAAGATAAGGAGCGACAACGGGTCCGAATTCAAGAACCTTCAAGTGGAGGAGTTTCTTGAGGAGGAAGGGATCAAGCACGAGTTCTCCGCTCCCTACACACCTCAGCAAAATGGTGTGGTAGAGAGGAAGAACAGGACGCTCATAGATATGGCAAGGACTATGCTTGGAGAATTCAAGACCCCCGAGTGCTTTTGGTCGGAAGCCGTGAACACGGCTTGCCACGCCATCAACAGGGTCTACCTTCACCGCCTCCTCAAGAAGACGTCGTATGAGCTACTAACCGGTAACAAACCCAATGTATCGTACTTTCGTGTATTTGGGAGCAAATGCTACATTCTAGTGAAGAAGGGTAGAAATTCTAAGTTTGCTCCCAAAGCTGTAGAAGGGTTTTTATTAGGTTATGATTCAAATACAAAGGCGTATAGGGTCTTCAACAAATCATCGGGTTTGGTTGAAGTCTCTAGCGACGTTGTATTTGATGAGACTAATGGCTCTCCAAGAGAGCAAGTTGTTGATTGTGATGATGTAGATGAAGAAGATGTTTCGACGGCCGCTATACGAACCATGGCGATTGGAGAAGTGCGGCCACAGGAATAAGATGAACGAGATAAACCTTCTCCCTCAACAACGGTGCATCCCCCAACTCAAGACGATGAACAGGTTCATCAAAAGGAGGCGTGTGATCAAGGGGGAGCACAAGATGATCACGTGATGGAGGAAGAAGCACAACCGGCACCTCCAACCCAAGTTCAAGCGGTGATTCAAAGGGATCATCCCGTCGACCAAATTTTGGGTGACATTAGCAAGGGAGTAACTACTCGATCTCGATTAGTTAATTTTTGTGAGCATTACTCCTTTGTCTCTTCTATTGAGCCTTTTAGGGTAGAGGAGGCCTTGCTAGATCCAGATTGGGTATTGGCCATGCAGGAGGAACTCAACAACTTCAAGCGCAATGAAGTTTGGACACTGGTGCCTCGTCCCAAGCAAAATGTTGTGGGAACCAAGTGGGTGTTCCGCAACAAACAGGACGAGCACGGGGTGGTGACGAGGAACAAGGCTCGACTTGTGGCAAAAGGTTATGCCCAAGTCGCAGGTTTGGACTTTGAGGAGACTTTTGCTCCTGTGGCTAGGCTAGAATCAATTCGTATCTTGCTAGCATATGCCGCTCACCATTCTTTCAGGTTGTACCAAATGGATGTGAAGAGCGCTTTCCTCAACGGGCCGATCAAAGAGGAGGTGTACGTGGAGCAGCCCCCTGGCTTCGAGGATGAACGGTACCCCGACCATGTGTGTAAGCTCTCTAAGGCGCTCTATGGACTTAAGCAAGCCCCAAGAGCATGGTATGAATGCCTTAGAGACTTTTTAATTGCTAATGCTTTCAAGGTTGGGAAAGCCGATCCAACTCTTTTTACTAAGACTTGCGATGGTGATCTTTTTGTGTGCCAAATTTATGTCGACGACATAATATTTGGTTCCACTAACCAAAAGTCTTGTGAAGAGTTTAGCAGGGTAATGACGCAGAAATTCGAGATGTCGATGATGGGCGAGTTGAACTACTTCCTTGGGTTCCAAGTGAAGCAACTCAAGGACGGCACCTTCATCTCCCAAACGAAGTACACACAAGATTTGCTAAAGAGGTTTGGGATGAAGGACGCCAAGCCCGCAAAGACGCCAATGGGAACCGACGGACACACCGACCTCAACAAAGGAGGTAAGTCCGTTGATCAAAAAGCATACCGGTCCATGATAGGTTCCTTGCTTTATTTATGTGCTAGTAGACCGGACATTATGCTTAGCGTATGCATGTGTGCTAGATTTCAATCCGATCCGAAGGAGTGTCACTTAGTGGCTGTGAAGCGAATTCTTCGATATTTAGTCGCTACACCTTGCTTCGGGATCTGGTATCCAAAGGGGTCTAACTTTGACTTGATTGGGTACTCAGATTCCGACTATGCTGGATGTAAGGTCGATAGGAAGAGTACATCGGGGACGTGCCAATTCTTAGGAAGGTCCCTGGTGTCATGGAACTCTAAGAAACAAACCTCCGTTGCCCTATCCACCGCTGAGGCCGAGTACGTTGCCGCAGGACAGTGTTGTGCGCAACTACTTTGGATGAGGCAAACCCTCAGGGACTTTGGCTACAATCTGAGCAAAGTCCCACTCCTATGTGACAATGAGAGTGCTATCCGAATAGCGGAAAATCCTGTTGAGCACAGCCGCACAAAGCACATTGACATCCGACATCACTTTTTGAGAGACCACCAGCAAAAGGGAGATATCGAAGTGTTTCATGTTAGCACCGAGAACCAGCTAGCCGATATCTTTACCAAGCCTCTAGATGAGAAGACCTTTTGCAGGCTGCGTAGTGAGCTAAATATCTTAGATTCGCGGAACTTGGATTGAATTGTAGCATATATGTGTTTATGCCCTTGATCATGTTTATTCTGCATTTTGTTGCTTATTGTGGTGCTCAAGTTGTACAAACACTCCCTGGACCTCACAAGTCCGTGGCAAAATGATGCACAGTTTTAGGGGGAGATGTGTTACAACTTGACCCTTTGAGACTAACCATATGCTTGAGTTTGCTTGTTTTAGTCTCAAAGGAGAATTGAAAGGGAAAAGGTGGACTTGGACCATGAAAGACTTCCACTGCACTCCGATGAGAGGGTAACTTATTCCAAGTTCATCTCATGAACTCTTATTGCCATTTGCTCTTAATTGAAGATTTTGGTGAGGCAATGGGGTTATAGAGCCAAGATTAATCCCGTTTTGGTGTTTGATGCCAAAGGGGGAGAAAATAAAGGCCAAAGCGATAAATGGATCAGCTACCACTACCACTTGAGAGATTTTGAAAATAGTAGAATAGAGCTTTTGGTTTGTCAAAACTCTTTTGTTGTCTCTCTTATCAAAAGTTGGCTTCTTGTGGGGAGAAGGTATTGATTATGGGAAAAAGGGGGAGTTTTTGAAATCTTTGATCAATCTCTTTTGGAATGACTCTCTCTTTTGTTGTCTCTCTTATCAAAAGTTGGCTTCTTGTGGGGAGAAGGTATTGATTATGGGAAAAAGGGGGAGTTTTTGAAATCTTTGATCAATCTCTTTTGGAATGATTCTCTTTATGTTTCAACATGTGTGTTTGACTTAGAGATAGAGATTTGAGTTTGATTTGCAAAAACAAACCAAGTGGTGGCATAGAGTGATCCATATATGTCAAAAATGAATCAAAATAATTTGAGTTCTTATTTAAAGTGTTTTTGTACTTGTTCTACTTGCTTTATGTTGTGTTGGCATAAATCACCAAAAAGGGGGAGATTGAAAGGGAAATGTGCCCTTGGGCCATTTCTAAGTATTTTGGTGATTGAGTGCCAACACAAGTGCTTAAATGTGAATTTATGCTCATGGATGGACAAAGTGCAAATCAAGAGTAAAGGTATGTTTCTAGGCCTTAGTACATTGGTTTTGTGTACTAATATACTTGTCTAAGTGTTAGAAACAGAAAGAAGAAGAAAAGAAAAGAGGAGAAAAAGACTTGGCTGAGTGCAGCCAAGACTCAGCTCAGTCTGGCACACCGGACTGTCCGGTGGTGCACCGGACAGTGTCCGGTGCGCCAGGCTGGCTCGGCGTGAAGTAGCCGCTCTCGGGAATTCGCCGACGGCGTACGGCTAAAATTCACCGGACTGTCCGGTGTGCACCGGACCGTCCGGTGAGCCAACGGTCGGCCGGGCCAACGGTCGGCTGCAGAATCTGCGCGCGACACGTGGTCGGGCCAACGGTCGGAAGGGGGCACCAGACTGTCCGGTGTGCACCGGACTTGTCCGGTGCGCCAACGGCTCCCAGATCTGCAACGGTCGGCAGCGCCATTTTAGGAAGGAAATCGGGCACCGGACAGTGTCCGGTGTGCACCGGACTGTTCGGTGCACCCGACGACAGAAGGCAAGATTGGCCTTCCAGATTTGCTCTCAACGGCTCCTAGCTACCTTGGGGCTATAAAAGGGACCCCTAGGCGCATGGAGGAGACACCCAAGCAACCTTAGAGCATTCTTGATCATCCACACTCAGTCTTTGCGCATTTGTTTGTCATTCTCAGTGATTCGAGCTCCGTTCTAGTGAGAACTTTGAGATAGTCTTTTGAGCTCGATTCTTGGCAGTGTGTGTGCGCATTTTGCTGTGGATTTGTGTGTGTTGCTTTCCTCCCTTACTCTGAATTTCTTGTGAATCTTAAGTGTAAGGGCGAGAGGCTCCAAGTTGTGGAGATTCCTCGCAAACGGGATATTGAAAGGCAAAACAAAACACCGTGGTATTCAAGTTGGTCTTTGGACCGCTTGAGAGGGGTTGATTGCAACCCTCGTCCGTTGGGACACCACAACATGGAATAGGCAAGCGTTGGTCTTGGCCGAACCACGGGATAAACCACTGTGTCATCTCTGTGTTTGATCTCTTGTGGTATTGTGTTTTGTTGAGACTCCTCTCTAGCCACTTGGCGATTATTGTGCTAACACTTAACAAGTTTTTGTGGCTATAAGTTTAAGTTTCACAGGATCACCTATTCACCCCCCCTCTAGGTGCTTTCATTATCCAACTTGATCCACCGGATGCATAAACCTACAAAACAGATTTAGGCCTTGTTCTTAGGTACCCAAACGGTTTTGGGTCCTTTCACATTAGAAACAAGCACCTTGGGTACCCAAACACAAGTCTTTGGACTCTTGTGTTTTGCCCCCAACATATTTGGCAACTACTTTGCCTGATTTGTTAGTGAGCACATAAGAAGCATCAAAAGTTTTAAATGAAATGTTATGCTCATTTGATGCATTAGGAATTTTCTTCTTAGGCAATTTGATATGAGTGGTATGCCTAGAACTAGAAGACTCATTTCTATACATAAAAGCATGATGAGAAACATTATGAGGTTTTCTAGCATGAATCTTCCTAATTTTATGCTCAGGATAGTTTGCAGGATATAAAATGTAACCCTCTCTATTCTGAACCATGGGAGCCTTACCCTTAACAAAATTAGACAATTTCTTGGGGGGCATTAAGCTTGACATTGCTTCGGCTTCCTTGTTGGAAGCCAATGCCATCCTTAATGCCAGGGCGTCTCCCATTATAGAGCATGCTTCTAGCAAATTTAAACTTTTCATTTTCTAGCTAATGCTCGACAATTTTAGCATTTAATTTTGCTATGTGATCATTTTGTTCTTTAATCATAGCAATGTGATCATTAATAGCTTCAACATTTATATCTCTACATCTAGTGCAAATGGAAACATGCTCGACATTAGATGTAGATGGTTTGCAAACATTCAATTCATCAATCTTAGCATTTAGACTAGCATTCTCATCTAGAAGATATGAAATTGAATCATTGCAAATGCTAAGCTCCTTAGATAAGTTTTCACATCTTTCTACTTCTAGAGCATAAGCAATTTTCAATTTAACAAACTTTTTGTTTTCCTTAACAAGCAAGTCCTCTTGGCATTCCAAGAGATCATCCTTCTCATTAATGGTTTCTATTAATTCATTCAATTTTTTCTTTTGGTCCATGGTAAGGTTGGCAAAGAGAGAAACTAAATCATCTTCATTATCACTAGAACTACCCTCATCATCAGATGTAGTATATTTGGGGGTACTTATAGAATGTACCTTCTTATTTTTGCCGTCCTTAGCCATGAGACACTTGTGGCTAACGTTGGGGAAGAGGATGTCGTTGTTGATGGCGATGTTGGCGGCATCCTCATCTGAAGAGGAGTCGGTGGAGCTTTTGTCGGAGTCCCATTCCCGCCCTACGTGCGCCTTGCTGCCCTTCTTCTTGTAGTACATCTTCTTCTCCATCTTCTTCTTTCCCTTCTTATCTTCGTCCCTATCACTTTCACTAGAATATGGACATTTAGCTATAAAGTGACCGGACTTACCACACCGGTAGCACACCCTTTTGGAGCGGGGCTTTTAGTCCTTCCCCCTCCTTTTCTTGAGGATTTGTCGAAAGCTCTTGATGATAAGAGCAATCTCCTCATTGTCAAGCTTGGAGGCATCAATTGGAAGCCTACTTGGTGTAGACTCCTTATTTTCTTCTGTTGCTTTGAATGCAACAGGTTGCACCTTGGGTGTAGAGGTGACACCTTGCTCCAAGTTGACAATGTGTTTGGAATCTTTGATCATAAGTTCAAAGCTCACAAACTTGCCAATAACCTCCTCGGGAGACATCTGTTTATATCTATGATCCCCACGTATTAATTGAACTTGAGTAGGATTACGAAAAACAAGGGATCTTAGAATAACCTTGACCATCTCATGGTCATCCCACTTTGTGCTCCCGAGGTTGCGCACTTGATTGACCATGGTCTTGAGCCGATTATACATGGCTTGCGCTCTTCTCGTTTGTTGAGGACGAATCGACCGAGCTCCCCCTCGATCGTCTCTTGCTTAGTTATCTTGGTCACCTCGTCCCCTTCGTGCACCATTTTGAGGACGTTCCAAATTTCTTTGGCATTCTTCAACCCTAGCACCTTATTATACTCCTCTCGACACAAGGAAGCGAGGAGGATAGAAGTTGCTTGGGAATTAAAATGCCTAATTTGGGCGGCCTCATCCGAGTCATAGTCCTCATTCCCCACCTGTGGTGTCTGCGCTCTAAATTCAACAATGTCCCATATGCTTTCGTGGAGTGAGGTTAGATGATGCCTCATTTTGTCACTCCACATACAATAGTCTTTACCATCAAAATATGGTGGTTTGCCTAAGGGAACAGAAAGTAGAGGAGCGCGCTTGGAAATACGGGGATAGCGTAGAGGCATCTTATTATACTTCTTAAGCCCATGGCGCTTAGAAGTAGTGGACGACTTAGTGCCGGATGTGGAGGGTGTTGAAGAGTCGGTCTCGTAGTAGACCACCTTCTTCATCTTCTTTTTCTTCTTGTCACCCCTCCTATGTGACTTGATGGAGGAAGCATATTCCTCCTTGTACGTGTTGTCGGACTCCCTTGAGAGAGTCTTCCCCGAACCCATGGGCTTGTCGCCGGTCATGATCTCCCTCTTAGCGTGATCTCCCTCTTAGCATGATCTCCAGACATCACTTCGATTTTGTTAGACTCTTAATGAAGCACTGGCTCTGATACCAATTGAAAGTCACATAGGGGGGTGAATAGGCGAAACCTGAAATTTATAAACTTAAACACACTAGAGCCGGGGTTAGCGTTAGAATTAAATTCGAGTGCGAAAGATTGTTTCTTTTGCTAAGAGTTGCTCAAAGGATGCGGATGACATTTGGGAGCAAACTCAAATCAATACTAGCAAGGAAACGTTAGAGAGAGGAAATAGGGAAAACAAATCAAATGGAAATCAACACAAGTGAACACGGTGATTTGTTTTACCGAGGTTCGGTTCCAAAGAACCTAGTCCCCATTGAGGAGGCCACAAAGGCCGAGTCTATTCCAACACTTTTCCCTCTCTCAAATGGTCACTTAGACCGGATGAGCCTTTTCCTTAATCACACGGGTCACTAAGACCTCGCAAGGACCACCACACACTTAGGTGTCTCTTGCTAGCTTTACAAAGCACTTAAGAATTAGAATGAGAAAGGAAGAAGGCAATCCAAGCAACAAGAGCGCAAATGAACACAAATGATCCTCTCTCAAGTCTCTAAGCACTAGAGTTTATTTTGGAAATTTGGGGTGGATTGAATGCTTTGAATGTGCCTTTGAGTGGTTGGCTTTGCTCTTGTATTGAATGGGAAGTTCAAAAAACTTGGATTCTTTGAATGAGGTGGTTGGAGGTATTTATAGCCTCCAACCACTTCCTAGCCATTGGCTATTTCTGCTGGCGACGGGCACACCGGACAGTCCGGTGACGCACCGGACAGACACTGTTCACTGTCCAGTGTGTGCCACGTCAGCACGTCCGTTGGGGTTTTGGAGCGGACGACCATTGGAACCCTTGTCCTGTAGCTGCACCGGACAGTCCGGTGTCACACCGGACATGTCCGATGACCTCTAACTTTGCTGCTCTGACTCTGCCGCGCACTTTTCAGTTTACTGTACACTTTTACAGTCGACCGTTGACGCGCAGTAGCCGTTGCTCCGCTGGCTCACCGGACATGTTAGGTGCACACCGGACAGTCCAATGAATTATAATGGAGCGCGCCTGGCAAATTCTCGAGAGTGGCTGGTTCGTTTGTGCCTGGGCTTAGTGCACCGGACAGTGTCCGGTGCGCCAAAGACAGCACACTCTTATGTCCCTTGCTCCAAATTTGTTTTTGTCTCCAACTTGAATTCTTTCTTGGTTTGTGTTGAACCTTATGCACCTGAGATAAATGACATCTAGACAAACTAGTTAGTCCACGTGGTTTGTGATGGACATCAACCACCAAAATCGATTATAGGAAATGATTATGTCCATTTCTGTTTCAAATATAGTAGTCACGGTTTATTTTTTTAGTGGTAATGTGGGGGAGAGAGTTGATCATACAATCAAATTTCATAAATTTGATTGTACTCTCTCAGCAGGGAAATAACAAAAATGAAGCCTCCCTGTGGATCTTCCTATCTACCAGTATTATCACAGATATGTAATCGAGATCCATTCTACCCTAGTGAATTAACTTGCATCTAAATCAAGAAATGAATCTCGCAAAGAATGAAGAAAGTGCAATACGCGAGGAAGTAGCAGGTGTCAGAGCTGCACCTCCCCGACGATGTGGAGCCGGTGCCAGAGCAGCAGGTCGTAGTTGCGGTGGATGCTGCCGCCTAGCGAGTTCTCCATAGGGAGCACGACGCGATCCATGATCCACAGCTCCACGGTCAGCGGCGCAGGAGTCTGCTGACGGCGCGTGAGGGGGAGGAGCCGGTCAGCGGCGCAGGGGTCTGCTGACTGCTGACTGCGCGAGGGAGAGGAGGCGACGGCGGGTGCGCAAGAGAGAGGAAGCGGCGGCTGGTGCGCGTGAGTGGAGAGGGTGAGCTCGGGGAAACCCTTCCCTACCTTGTGAGGCCGGGGGCAAAAGCCCTGTTCTCTCCCGCGGATTGGGCCAGGGAGTTGGGTTACCGAACATATTTTTTTTCTCGCTCTGGTATAATTTAGCGTGTGGGTTTGGAGGCTAGAGAATGGGTCCGGATTCTCCTGGGATCCTGGGCTACCAAAGGAGCTTAGGATTCACAAATTCCTCTTCAGGATGTACTTTTCACTTGAACTGTCATGTAGGAACAAGGAACGGCTTGGTTTGCAAGGACCAGTATACATATTTCATTTCAGAACTCTTTTGGTTAGTTGAGTTTCAAACTTTTTGTACCGAGTTGATGGATCATAATACTTAGGTAGGGCCAAGGATCTGCCTGGCAAGGACTCGGCGAGCACGACTCCATCCGGAGCCACCGTAAAGAAGCTCTCGGGGTCGACGACTGAGAAGAAGCTCGTGCTCAACATTTCGGAGAAGAAGTCGACGCCCCCTCATTGGTAGGATTCTGCTTCCTTTGTTGTTTCCCGTTCCAGCGCCTGGTCCGCGAGATCGCGCAGGACTTCAAGACCGACCTCCGATTCCAGTCTTCCGCCGTCGCCGCGCTGCAGGAGGCCGCGGAGGCCTACCTCGTCGGGCTGTTCGAGGACACTAACCTCTGCGCCATCCACGCCAAGCGCGTCACCATCATGCCCAAGGACATCCAGCTCGGCCGCCGCATCCGTGGGGAGCGCGCCTAACAGGCTGTTCGCTGCGGCTGGATTAAAGCCGTTTGGACTGCTGCAGCTGCAATCCATAGAGAGAAAAATACTGTAGAAGCCGCAGCCGCAGCCGAATTAAAGCCGCAGCGAACAGAAGCCTGTTGTCGTCGTGATAGCTCGTGGCGCAGTCGCTACGTGGTAGCTTGTTTGCGGCCTCATGGAAAGAATGGCGTGTTAATTTTCAATGTCTATTAAACGCTGTCGACCTCTTGTTGTCATCAATGGAAATCGCCTATTTTATGTTCTAATAATTCTTCGTGCTGTCCTTATTGGGCCACGTTACAAATGATTCCACGTGAATGACGTGCGCTTGCGAACTTTCGTTTTATAGTTGCAACTGCAAAATCGGTAGTTTTGGCTATTCCTCACTTTCGTTAGGCTCCCTTGTTTTGGCCCAATTTCGCCTCTGCTCAGTATACTTATGAAGAAATAAGTGAGTCGAAAACGTTTATGGATTAATAGCGTCTAATCTCTAAATGTACTAATATAGAACTAAAAGCTACCAGTCCTTTAGCTAAAATAATTAGGAGTACCAATTTTAGTTCCTAATTTTGTTAGTAAATTTAAACGCCCATATAAACAACTTACCAAGTTTCGACATTATAGCGTATAGGAGGTCAAATTGTCAATCAGCGCAAATTGTATAAATATATAAATACTTATATATTTTTTTAAAAAATATACCTTAAGCAAGGTTCGGCAATCAAAAAGCTAGGACAAAACTGCATAAGTTGTAATTTCCCAGTCGTCTTTTACAAGACAGTTTAGCATGATACGGACTTCTGAATTACTCTTTAACAATCTGTTTATTTTAGTTCATGTGAAGTCTTAAAAGACGCAAGGTTTTGAGGCCCTCTCCGCACTCCGCCCGTACTCGGCCTGCCGTTGCGCCGACGCGGGAAAGCAGCTCTCGGACTCGTCAATTTTTGTTGGATTCAACAGAACGAAACGCTTGTGTCCGTGTTTCTGCCTCCCACCTCCCCGCTCTCCGTTTTTCTCTCCACGCCGCTTCATCGCCCTTCTTGGCAACAAGAACCACAACACCGTTGCCCTCCCCGGTAGGAAACTGAAAGGGAAATAGACCTAATCATTTCCTATAATCGATTTTGATGGTTGACGTCCATCACAAACCATATAGACTAACTAGTTTGTCTAGATATCATTTATCTCAAGTGCATAAGGTTCAACACAAACAAAGAAAGAAATTCAGTTGCGGACACAAACAAATTTGGAGCAAATGACTTGAGAGTGTGCTGTCTTTGGCGCACCGGACAGTGTCCGGTGCACCAGGCCAGGCACCCAACGAACCGGCCACTCCCGGGAATTCTCTGGACGCACTCCGCTATAATTTATCGGACTATCTGGTGTGCACCAGACATGTCCGGTGAGCCAGCGGAGCAACGGACACTGCGCGTCAATGGTCAACTGCAAAAGTAAACAGTGATGAACAGTGCGCAGCAGAAGTCAGAGGTCACCGGACATGTCCGGTTTTGCACCAGACTGTCCGGTGCAGCTACAGAACAAGGGTTCCAACGGTCGTCCGCTCCAAAACCCCAACGGGCGTGCTGACGTGACGCGCACCAGATAGTGAACAATACCTGTCCGGTGCACCACCAGACTGTCCGGTGTGCCCATCGCCAGCAAAAACAGCCAACGACTAGGAAGTGGTTGAAGGCTATAAATACCCCTCACCCACCTCATTCAAAATGATCCAAGTTTTCTAAAGTTCCTATTCAATACAAGAGCAAAGCCAACCACTCAAAGACACATTCAAAGCATTCAATCCTCTCCAAGTCTCAAAATCAACTCAACCACTTAGTGACTTGAGAGAGAGAGAGAGTTTTTGTGTTCATTTGTGCTCTTGTCGCTTGGATTGCCTCTCTTCCTTTCTCATTCTTATTTCTAAGTGCTTGTAAAGCTAGCAAAAGACACCTAAGTGTGTGGTGGTCCTTGCGGGGTCTTAGTGACCCGATTGATTAAGGAGAAGGCTCACTCGGTCTAAGTGACCGTTTGAGAGAGGGAAAGGGTAGAGATAGACCCGGCCTTTGTGGCCTCCTCAACGGGGACTAGGTTCTTTGGAACCAAATCTCGGTAAAACAAATCACTGTGTTCACTCGCTTTGATTTTCGCTTGATTTGTTTGTCCTCTTTCCTCTCTCTAAAGTTTCCTTGCTAATATTGATTTGAGTTTGCTCCCAAACGTCCTCCGCATCATTTGAGCAACTCATAGCAATAGAAACAAACTTCCACTCTTGGATTTAATTCTAACGCTAACCCCGGCCTTAGTGTGTGTATAAGTTTATAAATTTCAGGTTTCACCTATTCACCCCCCTTTAGGTGACTTTCATTTGGTATTGGAGCCAGTGCTTTATTAAGAGTCTAACAAACTCGAAGTGATGTCTGGAGATCATGCCAAGAGGAAGATCATGACCGGCGACAATCCCACGGGCTCACGAAAGACTCTCTCAAGGGAGTTCAGCAACAAGCACAAGGAGGAATCCTCTTCCTCCATCAAGTCACACAGGAGGGGTGACAAGAAGAAGATGAAGAAGGTGGTCTACTATGAGACCGACTCATCAACACCCTCCACATCCGGCACCGAGTCGTCCACTACTTCTAAGCGCCATGAGCGCAAGAAGTATAGTAAGATGCTCCTATGCTATCCTCGTATTTCCAAGCACGCTCCTCTACTTTTTGTCCTCTTAGGCAAACCACCATATTTTGATGGTGAAGATTATTGTATGTGGAGTGATAAAATGAGGCATCATCTAACCTCACTCCACGAAAGCATACGGGACATTGTTGAATTTGGAGCGCAGACACCACAGGTGGGAGACGAGGACTATGACTCAGACGAGGCCGCCCAAATTAGGCACTTTAACTCCCAAGAAACTTCTATACTCCTCACTGCCTTGTGTCGAGAGGAGTATAATAAGGTGCAAGGGTTGAAGAATACCAAAAAAATTGGGACGTCCTCAAAACGGCGCACGAAGGGGACGAGGTGACCAAGATCACCAAGCGGGAGATGATCGAGGGGGAGCTTGGTCGATTCGTCCTCAACAAAGGAGAAGAGCCGCAAGCCATGTACAACCTGCTAAAGACCATGGTCAACCAAGTGCGCAACCTCGGGAGCACAAAATGGGATGACGATGAAATGGTCAAGGTTATTCTAAGATCTCTTGTTTTTTGCAATCCCACTCAAGTTCAATTAATCAGTGGACATCCTAGATACAAACAGATGTCTCCCGAGAAGGTTATTGGCAAGTTTGTGAGCTTTGAACTTACGATCAAAGACTCCAAACACATTGTCAACTTGGAGCAAGGCACCACCTCTACAGCCAAGGTGCAACCCGTTGCATTCAAAGCAACGGAAGAAAAGGAGTCTACACTAATTAGACTTCCAATTGATGCCTCCAAGCTCGACAATGAGGAGATGGCTCTTATCATTAAGAGCTTTCGACAAATCCTCAAGCAAAGGAGGGGAAGGACTCAAGCCCCGCTCCAAAAGGGTGTGCTACCGGTGTGGTAAGTCCGGTCACTTTATAGCTAAATGTCCATATTCTAGTGAAAGTGACAGGGACGAAGACAAGAATGGGAAGAAGAAGATGGAGAAGAAGAAGTACTACAAGAAGAAGGGTGGTGAGGCGCACATGGGGCGGGAATGGAACTCCGATGAGAGCTCCACCGACTCCTTCTCCGACGAGGACGCCGCCAACATCGCCATCAACAAATGACTTCTCTTTCGCAACGTCGGCCACAAGTGTCTCATGGCAAAGGATGGCAAAAAGAAAAAGGTACATTCTAGAAGTACCCCCAAATATACTACATCTGATGATGAGGGTAGTTCTAGTGATAATGAAGATGATTTAGTTTCTCTCTTTGCCAACCTTACCATGGACCAAAATAAAAAATTGAATGAATTAATAAAAATCATTAACGAGAAGGATGATCTCTTGGAATGCCAAGAGGACTTGCTCGTTAAGGAAAACAAAAAATTTGTTAAATTGAAAAATGCCTATGCTCTAGAGGTAGAAAAATGTGAAAATTTATCTAAAGAGCTTAGCATTTGCAATGATACAATTTCATGTCTTAGAGATGAGAATGCTAGTCTAAATGCTAAGATTTATGAATTGAATATTTGCAAACTCTCTACATCTACTGTTGAACATGTTACTATTTGTACTAGATGTAGAGATGTTAATATTGATGCTATAGATGATCATCTTGCTATGATTAAACAACAAAATGATCACATAGCTAAATTATCTGGTAAAGTTACTGAGCATGAGCTAGAAAATGAAAAATTTTAATTTTCTAGAAGCATGCTCTATAATGGGAGACACCCTGGCATTAAGGATGGCATTGGGTTCCAACAAGGGAACCAAAGCAATGTCAAGCTTAATGCCCCAAGAAATTGTCTAATTTTGTTAAGGGTAAGGCTCCCATGTTTCAGGATAGAGAGAGCTATATTTTATATCCTTCAAACTATCCTGAGCATAAGATTAGGAAAATTCATGCTAGGAAACCTCATTCTGTATCTCATCATGCATTTATGTATAGAAATGAGGCTTCTAGTTCTAGGCAAACCACTCATATCAAAATGCCTAAGAAGAAAATTCCTAATGTATCAAATGAGCATAATATTTCATTTAAGACTTTTGATGCTTCTTATGTGCTAACTAACAAATCAGACAAAGTAGTTGCCAAATATGTTGGGGGCAAACACAAGAGTCCAAAGACTTGTGTTTGGGTACCCAAGGTGCTTGTTTCTAATGTCAAAGGACCCAAGACCATTTGGGTACCTAAGAACAAGGCCTAAATTTGATTTGTAGGTTTATGCATCCGGTGGATCAAGTTGGATAATCGATAGTGGGTGCACAAACCACATGACAGGGGAGAAAAGGATGTTCTCCTCATACAAGAAAAATGAAGATCCCCAACGAGCTATCACATTCGGGTATGGAAATCAAGGTTTGGTCAAAGGTTTGGGTAAAATTGCTATATCTCCTGACCATTCCATTTCTAATGTTTTCTTGTAGATTCTTTAGATTACAATTTGCTTTCTGTTTCTCAATTATGCAAAATGGGCTACAACTGTCTTTTTACTGATACAGGTGTTACTGTCTTTAGAAGAAGTGATGATTCAATAGCATTTAAGGGAGTGTTAGATGGTCAGCTATATTTAGCTGATTTTAATGATAATCAGGCTGAACTAAACACTTGCTTAATTGCTAAGACTAATATGGGGTGGCTCTAGCATCGCCGGTTTGCCCATGTTGGGATGAAGAATCTTCACAAGCTTCTAAAGGGAGAGCACATTTTAGAACTAACAAATGTTCATTTTGAGAAAGACAGGATTTGTAGCGCATGTCAAGCAGTGAAGCAAGTTGGAGTCCATCATCCACACAAGAACATCATGACGATTGACAGACCGCTTGAGCTACTCTATATGGACCTATTCGGCCTGATCGCTTATATAATCATCGGCGGGAGTAAGTACTGTCTAGTTATTGTGGATGATTATTATCACTTCACTTAGGTGTTCTTTTTACAGGAAAAATCTCAAACCCAAGAAACCTTAAATAGATTCTTAAGACATGCTCAAAATGAGTTCGGATTGAGAATCAAAAAGATTAGAAGCGACAATGGGGCGGAGTTCAAGAATTCACAAATTGAAGGATTTCTTGAAGAGGAGGGCATCAAGCATGAGTTCTCTTCTTCCTACACTCCTCAATAAAATGGTGTAGTGGAGAGGAAGAATAGAACTCTACTGGACATGGCAAGAACTATGCTTGATGAATACAAGACACCGGACCAGTTTTGGGCGGAGGCGATTAACACCGCCTGCTACTCCATCAACTGGTTATATCTCCACCGAATCCTCAAGAAGACATCATATGAACTCCTCACTGGTAAAAAGCCCAATATTTCATATTTTAGAGTTTTTGGGAGCAAATGCTTTATTCTTATTAAGAGAGGTAGAAGTTCTAAATTTGCTCCTAAAGCTATAGAAGGATTTTTACTCGGTTATGACTCAAACACAAGGGCATATAGAGTCTTCAACAAATCCACTGGATTAGTTGAAGTTTCTTGTGACATTGTGTTTGATGAGACTAATGGCTCCCAAGTGGAGCAAGTTGATCTTGATGAACTAGATGATGAAGAGGCTTCGTGCGTCACGCTAAGAAACATATCCATTGGTGATGTGTGTCCAAAAGAATCCGAAGACTCTCCACAAGCACAAGATCAACCATCATCTTCCATGCAAGCATCTCCACCAACTCAAGCTGAGGATCAGGCCCAAGAAGAAGAGGATGAAGATCAAGATGATGAGCCACCTCAGGAGGAAGACATTGATCAAGGGGGAGATGAAGGTAATCAAGACAAGGAAGATGATCAATAGATTCGGGATCAAAGACCGCCACACCCAAGAGTCCACCAAGCAATTCAAAGAGATCACCCTGTCAACTCCATACTCGGTGACATTCACAAAGGGGTAACCACTAGATCTTGAGTTGCTCATTTCTGTGAACATTACTCTTTTGTGTCCTCTATTGAGCCATACAGGATAGAGGATGCACTAAAGGATCTAGATTGGGTGGTGGCAATGCAAGAGGAGCTCAACAACTTTACAAGGAATGAGGTATAGCATTTAGTTTCACGTCCTAACCAAAATGTTGTAGGTACCAAGTGGGTATTTGAAAGTCACCTAGAGGGGGGGTGAATAGGGAGAAACTGAAATTCTCAAAAATAGTCACAACTACAAGCCGGGTTAGCGTTAGAAATATAATCGAGTCCGCGAGAGAGCGCAAAACAAATCGCAAGCGAATAAGAAGTGTGACATGTGGATTTGTTTTACCGAGGTTCGGTTCTCGCAAACCTACTCCCCGTTGAGGAGGCCACAAAGGCCGGGTCTCTTTCAACCCTTACCCTCTCTCAAACGGTCCCTCGGATCGAGTGAGCTTTCTCTTCTCAATCACTTGGAACACAAAGTTCCCACAAGGACCACCACAAGATTGGTGTCTCTTGCCTCAATTACAAGTGAGTTTGATCGCAATGAAGAATCAAAGAAAGAAGAAAGCAATCCAAGCGCAAGAGCTCGAAAGAACACAAGCAAATCTCTCTCTCTCTAATCACTAGGGCGTTTTGTGGAATTTGGAGAGGATTTGATCTCTTTGGTGTGTCTAGAATTGAATGCTAGAGCTCTTGTAAGTAGTTGAGAAGTGGAAAACTTGGATGACTTGAATGTGGGGTGGTTGGGGGTATTTATAGCCCCAACCACCAAACTAGCCGTTTGGTGAGGCTGTCTGTTCGATGGCGCACCGGACAGTCCGGTGCACACCGGACATGTCCGGTGCGACAGCCACGTCACCAAAGCCGTTGGGTTCCGACCGTTGGAGCTCTGTCTTCTGGGCCCGCCTGGATGTCCGGTGGCGCACCGGACATGTACTGTAGATTGTCCGGTGCGCCAGTATGGGCGTGCCTGACCTCTGCGCGCGCAGCGCGCGCATTTAATGCTTCGCAGGTAGCCGTTGGCGCCGAAATAGCCGTTGCCCCGCTGTTACACCGGACAGTCCGGTGTACACCGGACAGTCTGGTGAATTATAGCGGAGCAGCTGAAGTGAATTCCCGAGGCTGGCGAGTTCCGGAGGCCACCCTTCCTTGGAGCACCGGACAGTCCGGTGAATTATAGCGGAGTCGCCTCTGGAATTTCCCGAAGGTGACGAGTTTGGAGTGCACCGGACATGTCCGGTGGCACACCGGACAGTCCGGTGCGCCAGACCAGAGGTGCCTTCGGTTGTCCCTTTGCTCTTTTGTTGAACCCAAAACTTGGTCTTTTTATTGGCTAAGTGTGAACCTTTGGCACCTGTATAACTTATACACTAGAGCAAACTAGTTAGTCCAATATTTGTGTTGGGCAATTCAACCACCAAAATTAATTAGGGACTAGGTGTAAGCCTAATTCCCTTTCAATCTCCCCCTTTTTGGTGATTGATGCCAACACAAACCAAAGCAAATATAAAAGTGCATAATTGAACTAGTTTGTATAATGTAAGTGCAAAGGTTGCTTGAAATTGAGCCAATATAAATACTTACAAGATATGCATGGATTGTTTCTTTATAATTAACATTTTGGACCATGCTTGCACCACAAGTTTTGTTTTTGCAAATTCTTTTGTAAATTCTTTTCAAAATCCTTTTGCAAGATAGTCAAAGGTAAATGAATAAGATTTTGAGAAGCATTTTCAAGATTTGAAATTCTCTCCCCTTGTTCCAAATGCTTTTCCTTTGACTAAACAAAACTCCCCCTCAAATAAATTCTCCTCTTAGTGTTCAAGAGGGTTTTTAAGATATCAATTTTGAAAATACTACCTTCTCCCCTTTAAGAACACAAAGAGATACCAATTTGAAATTTTCAATTGAAAACCATTAATTTTAAAATTAGGGTGGTGGTGCGGTCCTTTTGCTTTGGGC
Organism: Zea luxurians; assembly: GCA_029449295.1. Lineage (NCBI taxonomy): Eukaryota > Viridiplantae > Streptophyta > Magnoliopsida > Poales > Poaceae > Zea > Zea luxurians. The sequence goes on along the minus strand of JAOPSE010000005.1, from coordinate 34,217,174 downwards.
TCATACTTTCTCCCCCTTTGGCATGAATCGCCAAAAACAGATACTTTGAGTGAGATATAAGCCCTTTCCTAACTATTTTCTCCCCTTTGGCAAATAAAACATATGAGTGAAGATTATACCAAAGACGGAGAGTGATGCGGAGCGACGGCGAAGGATGAGTAGTAGAGTGGAGTGGAAGCCTTTGTCTTTGCCGAAGACTCCAATTCCCTTTCAATATACCTATGACTTGGTTTGAAATACACTTGAAAACACATTAGTCATAGCATATTTAAAAGAGACATGATCAAAGGTATACTTATGAGCTATGTGTGCAAGTTTAGCAAAAGAAATTCCTAGAATCAAGAATATTGAGCTCATGCCTAAGTTTGGTAAAAGATTGTTCATCAAGTGGCTTGGTAAAGATATCGGCTAATTGATCTTTAGTGTTAATGTATGAAATCTCGATATCCCCCTTTTGTTGGTGATCCCGAAGAAAATGATACCGAATGGCTATGTGTTTAGTGCGGCTATGCTCAACGGGATTATCCGCCATGCGGATTGCACTCTCATTATCACATAGAAGAGGAACTTTGGTTAATTTGTAACCATAGTCCCGCAGGGTTTGCCTCATCCAAAGTAATTGCGCGCAACAATGGCCTGCGGCAATATACTCGGCTTCGGCGGTAGAAAGAGCGACCGAATTTTGCTTCTTTGAAGCCCAAGACACCAAGGATCTTCCCAAGAACTGGCAAGTCCCTGATGTGCTCTTTCTATTAATCTTACACCCTGCCCAGTCGGCATCCGAATAACCGATCAAATCAAATGTGGATCCCCGAGGGTACCAAAGCCCAAACTTAGGAGTATAAGCCAAATATCTCAAGATTCGTTTTACGGCCGTAAGGTGTGATTCCTTAGGGTCGGCTTGGAATCTTGCACACATGCAAACGGAAAGCATAATGTCCGGTCGAGATGCGCATAAATAAAGCAATGAACCAATCATCGACCGGTATACCTTTTGATCCACGGACTTACCTCCCGTGTCGAGGTCGAGATGCCCATTTGTTCCCATGGGTGTCTTGATGGGCTTGGCATCCTTCATTCCAAACTTGGTTAGAATATCTTGAGTGTACTTCGTTTGGCAAATGAAGGTGCCCTCTTGGAGTTGCTTGACTTGGAATCCTAGAAAATACTTCAACTCCCCCATCATAGACATCTCGAATTTTTGTGTCATGATCCTACTAAATTCTTCACAAGTAGATTCGTTAGTAGACCCAAATATAATATCATCAACATAAATTTGGCATACAAACAAATCATTGTCAAGAGTTTTAGTGAATAAAGTAGGATCGGCTTTGCCGACTTTGAAGCCATTTGCAATAAGGAAATCTCTAAGGCATTCATACCATGCTCTTGGGGCTTGCTTGAGCCCATAAAGCGCCTTAGAGAGCCTATAAACATGGTTAGGGTACTCACTGTCTTCAAAGCCGGGAGGTTGCTCAACATAGACCTCCTCCTTGATTGGTCCGTTGAGGAAGGCACTCTTCACGTCCATTTGGTAAAGCTTGAAGCCATGGTAAGTAGCATAGGCCAATAATATACGAATTGATTCAAGCCTAGCTACGGGTGCATAGGTTTCACCAAAATCCAAACCTTCGACTTGTGAATACCCCTTGGCCACGAGTCGAGCTTTGTTCCTTGTCACCACACCATGCTCATCTTGTTTGTTGCGGAAGACCCACTTGGTTCCTACAACATTTTGGTTAGGACGTGGAACTAAATGCCATACCTCGTTCCTCGTGAAGTTGTTGAGCTCCTCTTGCATCGCCATCACCCAATCCGAATCTTGTAGTGCTTCCTCTACCCTGTGTGGCTCAATAGAGGAAACAAAAGAGTAATGCTCACAAAAATGTGCAACACGAGATTGAGTGGTTACCCCCTTATGAATGTCGCCGAGGATGGTGTCGACGGGGTGATCTCGTTGTATTGATTGGTGGACTCTTGGGTGTGGCGGCCTTGGTTCTTCATCCTCCTTGTCTTGATCATTTGCATCTCCCCCTTGATCGTTGCCGTCATCTTGAGGGGGCTCATCTCTTTGATCTTCTCCTTCATCAACTTGGGCCTCGTCCTCATTTTGGGTTGGCGGAGATGCTTGCGTGGAGGAGGATGGTTGATCTTGTGCATTTGGAGGCTCTTCGGATTCCTTAGGACACACATCCCCAATGGACATGTTCCTTAGCGCAATGCATGGAGCCTGTTCTTCACCTATCTCATCAAGATCAACTTGCTCTACTTGAGAGCCGTTAGTCTCATCAAACACAACGTCACAAGAAACTTCAACAAGTCCTGAGGACTTGTTAAAGACTCTATATGCCCTTGTGTTTGAGTCGTATCCTAGTAAAAAGCCTTCTACAGTTTTAGGAGCAAATTTAGATTTTCTACCTCTCTTAACAAGAATAAAGCATTTGCTACCAAAAACTCTAAAATATGAAATATTGGGCTTTTTACCGGTTAGGAGTTCATAGGATGTCTTCTTGAGGATTCGGTGTAGATATAACCGGTTGATGGCGTAGCAAGCGGTGTTGACCGCCTCGGCCCAAAACCGATCCGGTGTCTTGTACTCATCAAGCATGGTTCTTGCCATGTCCAATAAAGTTCGATTCTTCCTCTCTACTACACCATTTTGTTGTGGCGTGTAGGGAGAGGAAAACTCATGCTTGATGCCCTCCTCCTCAAGGAAGCCTTCGATTTGAGAGTTCTTGAACTCCGTCCCGTTGTCGCTTCTAATTTTCTTGATCCTTAAGCCGAACTCATTTTGAGCCCGTCTCAAGAATCCCTTTAAGGTCTCTTGGGTATGGGATTTTTCCTGCAAAAAGAATACCCAAGTGAAGCGAGAATAATCATCCACAATAACTAGACAGTACTTACTCCCGCCGATGCTTATGTAAGCGATCGGGCCGAATAGGTCCATGTGTAGGAGCTCCAGTGGCCTGTCACTAGTCATGATGTTCTTGTGTGGATGATGAGTGCCGACTTGCTTCCCGGCTTGGCATGCACTACAAATCCTGTCTTTCTCAAAGTGAACATTTGTTAGTCCTAAAATGTGTTCTCCCTTTAGAAGCTTATGAAGATTCTTCATTTCAACATGGGCTAGTCGGCGATGCCAGAGCCAACCCAAGTTAGTCTTAGCAATTAAGCAAGTGTCGAGTTCAGCTCTATCAAAATCTACCAAGTATAGCTGACCCTCTAACACTCCCTTAAATGCTATTGAATCATCACTTCTTCTAAAGACAGTGACACCTACATCAGTAAATAGACAGTTGTAGCCCATTTGACATAGTTGCGAAACGGAAAGCAAATTGTAATCTAAAGAGTCTACAAGAAAAACATTGGAAATAGTATGGTCAGGAGATATAGCAATTTTACCCAATCCTTTGACCAAACCTTGATTTTCATCCCCGAATGTGATAGCTCGTTGGGAATCTTGGTTTTTTCTCATATGAGGAGAACATCTTCTTCTCCCCTGTCATGTGGTTTGTGCACCCGCTGTCGAGTATCCAACTTGAGCCCCCGGATGCATAAACCTACAAAACAATTTTAGTTCTTGATTTTAGGTACCCAAACGGTTTTGGGTCCTTTGGCATTAGAAACAAGAACTTTGGGTACCCAAACACAAGTCTTGGAGCCCTTGTGTTTGCCCCCAACAAACTTGGCAACTACCTTGCCGGATTTGTTAGTAAGCACATAAGATGCATCAAAAGTTTTAAATGAAATACTATGATCATTTGATGCATTAGGAGTTTTCTTTCTAGGCAACTTGGCACGGGTTGGTTGCCTAGAGCTAGATGTCTCACCCTTATACATAAAAGCATGGTTAGGGCCAGAGTGAGACTTCCTAGAGTGAATTCTCCTAATTTTGCTCTCGGGATAGCCGGCAGGGTACAAAATGTAACCCTCGTTATCCTGAGGCATGGGAGCCTTGCCCTTAACAAAATTAGACAATCTTTTAGGAGGGGCACTAAGTTTGACATTGTATCCCCTTTGGTAGCCAATGCCATCCTTGATCCCAGGGCGTCTCCCATTATAGAGCATACTTCTAGCAAATTTAAACTTTTCATTTTCTAAGTTATGCTCAGCAATTTTAGCATCTAATAATGCTATATGATCATTTTGTTGTTTGATTAAAGCCATGTGATCATGAATAGCATTGATATCAACATCTCTACATCTAGTACAAATAGAAGTGTGCTCAACGGTAGATGTAGAGGGTTTGTAATTCTACAACCTTAGCATGCAACATATCATTCTTAGTTCTAAGGTCAGAAATAATAGTATTGCAAACATCAAAGTCTTTAGCCTTAGCAATCAAATTTTCATTTTCTACTCTAAGGCTAGCAAGAGAATCATTCAATTCCTTAATCTTAGCAAGCAAATCATCATTATCATTTCTAAGATTGGGAATTGAAGCATCACAAACATGAGAATCAACCTTAGCAATTAATCTAGCATTTTCATTTCTAAGGTTGTCTATAGTCTCATGGCAAGTGCTTAGCTCACTAGACAATTTTTCACATTTTTCAACTTGTAGAGCATAAGCATTTTTAACCTTAACATGCTTTTTATTTTCCTTGATTAGGAAGTCCTCTTGGGAGTCCAAGAGATCATCCTTCTCATGGATGGCACTAATTAATTCATTTAATTTTTCTTTTTGTTGCATGTTTAGGTCGGCAAAAAGGGTACACAAATTATTTTCCTCATCACTATCATTATCATCACTAGAGGATTCATACTTAGTGGAGGATTTAGATTTAACCTTCTTCCTTTTGCCGTCCTTTGCCATGAGGCACTTGTGGCCGACGTTTGGGAAGAGGAGTCCCTTGGTGACGGCGATGTTGGCGGCGTCCTCGTCGGAGGAGGACTCGGTGGAGCTCTCGTCGGAGTCCCACTCCCGGCAAACATGGGCATCGCCGCCCTTCTTATTGTAGTACTTCTTCTTTTCTCTCCTCTTTCCCTTCTTGTCGTCGCCCCTGTCACTGTCACTAGATATAGGACATTTTGCAATAAAATGACCGGGCTTACCACATTTGTAGCACACTTTCTTGGAGCGGGGTTTGTAGTCCTTCCCCCTCCGTTGCTTGAGGATTTGGCGAAAGCTTTTGATGATTAAAGCCATCTCCTCATTGTCGAGCTTGGAGGCGTCAATTGGTTGTCTACTCGGTGTAGACTCCTCCTTCTTCTCCTCCGTCGCCTTGAATGCCACCGGTTGTGCTTCGGACGTGGAGGGTTCATCAAGCTCGTTGATCTTCTTTGAGCCCTTAATCATACATTCAAAGCTCACAAAATTCCCGATTACTTCCTCGGGAGTCATTAGTGTGTATCTTGGATTACCACGAATTAATTGCACTTGAGTAGGGTTAAGGAAAATAAGTGATCTTAAAATAACCTTAACCACCTCGTGGTCATCCCATTTCTTACTCCCGAGGTTGCGCACTTGGTTCACCAAGGTTTTGAGCCGCTTGTACATATCTTGTGGCTCCTCCCCTTGGCGAAGACGAAAGCGACCGAGCTCCCCCTCGATTGTTTCCCGCTTGGTGATCTTGGTGAGTTCATCACCCTCGTGCGCGGTCTTGAGAAGGTCCCAAATCTCCTTTGCATTCTTCAACCCTTGCACCTTGTTGTATTCCTCCTTACTTAGAGAGGCGAGGAGTATGGTTGTAGCTTGAGAGTTGAAGTGCTCGATTTGGGCCACTTCGTCCGTATCATAATCCTCATCTCCTATGGATGGTACCTGTGCTCCAAACTCAACAACATTCCATATACTTTTGTGGAGTGAGGTTAGATGAAATTTCATTAAATCACTCCACCTAGCATAATCTTCGCCATCAAAAGTTGGTGGTTTGCCTAATGGAACGGAAAGTAATGGAGTATGTCTAGATGTATGAGGATAGTGTAAGGGATCTTACTAAACTTCTTGCGCTCTTGGCGCTTAGAAGTTACGGACGGCGCATCGGAGTCGGAAGTCGATGTTGATGAAGTGTCGGTCTCGTAGTAGACCACCTTCCTCATCCTCTTGTGCTTGTCGCCTTTCCGATGCGACTTGTGGGAAGAAGATTTTTCCTTCTTCTCTTTGTGGTGTGAGGAAGAAGATCTTTTCTCCTTCCGTTTGGAGGAGTCCTTCTTCTTCTCCTTCCTCTTGGTGTGGGACTCTTCCGATGAAGTGCTCCCTTGGCTCGTAGTGGGCTTGTCGCCGGTCTCCATCTCCCTCTTGGTGTGATCTCCCGACATCACTTCGAGCGGTTAGGCTCTAATGAAGCACCGGGCTCTGATACCAATTGAAAGTCACCTAGAGGGGGGGTGAATAGGGCGAAACTGAAATTCTCAAAAATAGTCACAACTACAAGCCGAGTTAGTGTTAGAAATATAATCGAGTCCGCGAGAGAGGGCGCAAAACAAATCGCAAGCGAATAAGAAGTGTGACACGTGGATTTGTTTTACCGAGGTTCGGTTCTCGCAAACCTACTCCCCGTTGAGGAGGCCACAAAGGCCGGGTCTCTTTCAACCCTTACCCTCTCTCAAACGGTCCCTCGGACCGAGTGAGATTTCTCTTCTCAATCACTTGGAACACAAAGTTCCCACAAGGACCACCACAAGATTGGTGTCTCTTGCCTCAATTACAAGTGAGTTTGATCGCAATGAAGAATCAAAGAAAGAAGAAAGCAATCCAAGCGCAAGAGCTCGAAAGAACACAAGCAAATCTCTCTCTAATCACTAGGGCGTTTTGTGGAATTTGGAGAGGATTTGATCTCTTTGGTGTGTCTAGAATTGAATGCTAGAGCTCTTGTAAGTAGTTGAGAAGTGGAAAACTTGGATGACTTGAATGTGGGGTGGTTGGGGGTATTTATAGCCCCAACCACCAAACTAGCCGTTTGGTGAGGCTGTCTGTTCGATGGCGCACCGGACAGTCCGGTGCACACTGGACAGTCCGGTGCACACCGGACATGTCCGGTGCGACAGCCACGTCACCAAAGCCATTGGGTTCCGACCGTTGGAGCTCTGTCTTCTGGGCCCGCCTGGATGTCCGGTGGCGCACCGGACATGTACTGTAGATTGTCCGGTGCGCCAGTATGGGCGTGCCTGACCTCTGCGCGCGTAGCGCGCACATTTAATGCGTCGCAGGTAGCCGTTGGCGCCGAAATAGCCGTTGCCCCGCTGTTACACCGGACAGTCCGGTGTACACCGGACAGTCCGGTGAATTATAGCGGAGCAGCTGAAGTGAATTCCCGAGGCTGGTGAGTTCCGGAGGCCACCCTTCCTTGGAGCACCGGACATGTCCGGTGTACACCGGACAGTCCGGTGAATTATAGCGGAGTCGCCTCTGGAATTTCCCGAAGGTGACGAGTTTGGAGTGCACCGGACATGTCCGGTGGCACACCGGACAGTCCGGTGCGCCAGACCAGAGGTGCCTTCGGTTGTCCCTTTGCTCTTTTGTTGAACCCAAAACTTGGTCTTTTTATTGGCTAAGTGTGAACCTTTGGCACCTGTATAACTTATACACTAGAGCAAACTAGTTAGTCCAATATTTGTGTTGGGCAATTCAACCACCAAAATTAATTAGGGACTAGGTGTAAGCCTAATTCCCTTTCAGTATTCCGCAACAAAGAAGATGAGCATGGTGTGGTGACAAGGACAAAGCCCGACATGTGGCCAAAGGTTATTCACAAGTCGAAGGTTTGGATTTCGATGAAACCTATGCACCCGTAGCTAGGCTTGAATCAATTCGTATATTACTTGCCTATGCTACTTACCATGGCTTCAAGATTTATCAAATGAACATGAAAAGTGCCTTCCTCAATGGCCCTATCAAGGAAGAGGTCTATGTTGAGCAACCTCCCGGCTTTGAAGATAGTGAGTATCCTAACCATGTCTATAAGCTCTCAAAGGCGCTTTATGGGCTCAAGCAAGCCCCAAGAGCATGTGGTATGAATGCCTGAGAGATTTCCTTATCACTAATGGCTTCAAAGTTGGAAAGGTTGATCCTACTCTCTTTAATAAAACTATTGCAAAAGACTTGTTTATATGCCAAATTTACATTGATGATATTATATTTGGGTCTACTAATAAGTCATCTTGTGAAGAGTTTAGTAGGATTATGATACAAAAATTCGAGATGTCTATGATGGGGGAGTTGAAGTATTTCCTTGGATTCCAAATCAAGCAACTCCAAGAGGGCACCTTTATCTACCAAACCAAGTACATTCAAGATATACTTAAGAAGTTTGGAATGAAGAATGGCAAACCCATAAAGACACCCATGGGAACTAATGGGCATCTCGACCTCGACACGGGAGGTAAATCCATAGATCAAAAGGTATATCGGTTGATGATAGGATCTTTACTCTATTTATGTGCTTCACGACCGGACATTATGCTTTCTGTATGCATGTGTGCAAGGTTCCAGGCAAATCCTAAGTAAGTTTACCTTAGGGCCGTGAAAAGAATCATGAGATATTTAGTTTACACCCCTAAGTTTGGGCTTTGGTACCCCAAGGGATCTACCTTTGATTTAATTGGAAATTCTGATGCCGATTATGCAGGGTGTAAAATTGATAGGAAGAGCATATCAGGGACTTGTCAGTTTCTAGGAAGATCCCTGGTGTCTTGGGCTTCAAAATAACAAAATTCAGTTGCTCTTTCTACCGCCAAAGCCGAGTATATTGCTGCAGGACATTGTAGTGCACAATTACTTTGGATGAGACAAACCTGTCACACCCGGATTTAAGGAACAAAGCCGGGTGCATCTCATACATGCGCCAAAGAAGACAACATATATAATAACAGAGTGTATAGAGATAAATGTCACAATAACATCAGAGTACTTATTACATTACGGAAGTCTTACAAAATAAAAGATAATTATAAATCGAACTAAAATCCATCTTTGGCGCCAATAAGTCAACTGGGAGACGCCACCTAGATCAGATCAAACTCCTCGTTGTGTGGCTCCTCCTGAACCACATGCTCTTCTCATGTGGGGGTGTGAGACAATAAGGGTGAGCTCACACATGATCATAGCTCAACAAGTTGTGGGGAATAATGTGGCATGAACTCACCAAAGGTGGGAGTTCATGTGATGTGTAAGGCTGATCAACAATAGGGGTTACAGCTGAGCATTGCTTTTAATAAGTTGGTCAAATTTTATTAGCAATTACTAAATGTAAGTAAACCAAACCATAATAAACAATAGAACAAAATTAATAAATAATCCCATGCAATGCAAATGACAAATTGAATTTAAGTTCCATATTTAATCATGCGAGAGTCCTGAGCTGCTCATGACCGTGAGCTCGGCTAGTATACCAGTTTTACACTCTGTAGAGGTTGTACCCTTTACCCATAAGTCATGTTACTCATCTGCCAAGGGATCACGACTCCCATACACTTCTACCAAGGAAGCGAGGCAGGGCAACACTATGAGGCCATTATAAAGTTCCACTAGCTTCCGAAAACCCGCTACAGTTTATGGGAAGAGCACTTGCAAGAATCCCTCGTCTGACCACCATCGCAACAAAATCAACCCGAGAACCTCCCTGCATGCAACTCCCCTACTGCCCTTGCCCCTTTCGGGTAAGGTAGTCTTCCACTAGCTTTCCTAATTAGTTAGCCAAGGGGTCCCATTCCTCCCTTGTGGTGGCACGTGTTTCTCAAGTTAAGCTCCATGTTCCAATTAAAGATAATGATCTTGACATGAACATAAATAAAATAACAGAATAATTGGAACATGGATATCATAAAATATTAACCCAAAACCATGTAAAGCAATAGCATAACTACCTAAATGATTCAGGGGTAAACAAGGTAAAGTGGATAAACAGACTAGGGTGACCTATTGGGTCCCATCAAAATTGAACCTATGCATGCATAAGTGATATTAAAGAACATTATTGGGTAAAATATGGTCAAGGGCACAACTTGCCTTCAATGAGCTCCTGCTCAGCAACTTCTATCTGCTGGGCACCAGGATCCTCAGTCACAGGCTCTTCTACTCACCACAATACAAACAAGCATAGTATATAGCAAATTAACACCACACCAAACATGTAAACAAAATATATAATAAAAATCTACACATTAAAATAAGATCATAGGAACATGAATCATTAATTTTGGAGTTATGGATTTTAAATTATGAATTTCCAAAGGTTTTATGTGCTTGATATATGATTGAGAAATAAATTTTACTATTGTTTTCATGTCAAAACAGAGACACTAGGTGATAAACAATAATATTACAAAATTTTAGAAACTGGAATGAATCAATTTGGAGTTCATATGAATTTTCTACAAATTAAACAAGTTCTAACATTTATTTATATATTAAAAATCAATTTCTGTGATTATTTTTCTATTTCCATTTATCTCTGGATTGGGCACCAATTTCTAAAGAGTACAAGGGCACCAATTTTCTAATTCCTAGGGGACTCTTTAGTAAAATTCCAGAGCCGAAGGGGTATGCAGTGTTTACAGCCGTCCGATCTATATCCTGCGTGCTAGATTAGATTTGCATTTCCCCGAACCGGTACGCGCTATGGGCCACTTGATCGAGATCTTATGGCCCAGATCGATCCTGAGCTCCCCATCCTACGATCAACGATCTACGGCTATCATTAGCCCAGGCTGAATCGTTTTCACCACTTCTAATCTACGCCGTTCAATCGGGATTTGACAGCGCTCGCGATTCTTCCCAACCCTGACCCGAGATGGCGGCGCCACCCATGGTGCATGGCGGAGCCATCACCAGTGCCTGCAATACTCGCCCCTGCACAATGAAACTCAACCCCAAAGCGTTCTACATGATGCGGGAATGAATGCGATTCTTGGGAAAAGGTTCTCACCATGAAGTCAGCGTTGTCGTGCGCGTTCTCGGAGTAGGGCGGACGGATGGCTCGGTCTTTGCTCCGACGAGGAATTCCTATCGCCCCGACGACCGATCCTCCTCAGCACACCCGCGAGCAACACCACCAAGCTCCCGCGATGCCCGCCGACCCGGATCCGAATCACCAGCGAATTAGATCCCCGGTTGGCCACACGGCGCACCAATTCCACTCTCTCCCTATGGTGTCGAGCTCACGATGCGCACAGACCGGTGAAGAGGGCGGCGAAGTGCTAGGGGGTTAGAGAATAGGGTTGCGGCCACCTTAAATCCACCCGAGATGGGCAACGTGGGGGGGGGGGGGTCGTGGCTGGATATGCGCGAATGACCCGAGGTCTTTGGTTCGCCCCCGCCATGCGCGGAGCTCCGTTGCAAGGGATGCGTCTGACCGCGTGGGCCCATCAGACAGAGGAAGCGAGAATTCACCAGCGACAGCAGCTGACGTGTGAGTCGAGCGACGGAAACGGGGAGGCTGACAGCGGGCCCGCCCTGTCGGCGCACGCAGGAGATGAAGGCCACGCGGGATTAGTGGGAAAATGGGCCGCTAGAGGGGATGAGGTGGGCCAAAATGACTCCCCCAGCCCAAGTAGCCAATCCACCCCTTTTCCTTTTTCTTTTAATTTTATTTTTTGTTTTTCTTTACTCATAATTCATTTGAATTTAAGTTTTGAATTCAACTTAAGTGTAAATTCAAGTTCATATTAACTATGCAATTTTGTCACACCATCATGTGGTGAAGTTATTTAATTATAATATTGTTTTATATTGAATAATATTTCTCTCCTTCCTTCTCTATTTTCAATTCCTTTCATATTTTGTATTTCTATTTTGAATTCAAATTCAAATTTGAATTTCAGTTATGGATTTGCACATATATCAAATATGTCAAATTAAATTTGGGGATGAAGAGAATATTTTTATGTATATATTTATTTCCTATGTTTTATGTGGTATTTCTTTTCTTTCTCCACTTCTAAATTCTAGATTTTTTTTATATTCTAAATTCCACTTTGGGACTTTAATACATTTCTTGTCTCATTATTTTTATATTGTCATAGGATGCACACAAAATAAAATCTCAGCATGATGCATGATTTAGTAGCATATCTTTTATTAATTATTTTATTTTTTAATATGGTGTTCACATGTGATGATATGTAGATACAACACACATATATAAATAAAGGAAATAAATTTTCTCCTTTTATATTACCTCTTACAAATTGGGTATTACAAAACCCTTAGGGACTATAGCTATATATTGAGCAAAGTCCCTCTCCTATGTGATAATGAGAGTGCAATCCGCATGACGGATAATCCCGTTGAACACAGCTGCACTAAGCACATAGACATTCGGTATCACTTTCTAAGAGATCACCAACAAAAGGGGATATCGAAATTGCTTATGTTAATACTCACAACCAATTAGCCGATATCTTTACCAAGCCACTAGATGAGAAGACCTTTAGCAAACTTAGGAATGAGCTAAATATACTTGATTCTTGGAACTTTGATTAAAACATTGCACATAGCTTATTTATATATCTTTGATCATGTCTCTTTCATTTGGTACAAATGTATATTTCTTATTCTTATTATACCAAAGCTAATACTAATGTGCTTTCAAGTGTATTTCTATGCTTAGTCTTAGATTGAAAGGGAAATAGAGTATTCGGCAAAGACAAGGCTTCCAGTCCAACTCTAACGGTATCATTTACCCTTTTCCGTTACTCTGCAAACTCTCAATTGGTATAACCCTTCACTCATATTTATTTTACTATTTGGGAGAAAGTATTAGGACCCAAAGGGGGAGAAAATTTAACAAGGGCTCTCAAGTTCTCCATTTTTGGCGATTAATGCCAAAGGGGAGAAAGTATTAAGCCCAAAACAAAAGGACCGCACCACCATTCTAAAAATAAAAATTTTGTGTATATTTTAAATTGGTATCAAGATTTCTCAATAAAAGGAAGTGTTTATTTCAATTGGAATCTTATTTGACTTAAATGAGTATGAAAATTTTTCAGTTTGCCTCAAAATGGTTTTCAATTGGTATCTCATTTGACTTCAAAATTTCAATAGGTGTAGAGATTTCAATTGGTATAATTTCATATGGCATCTATTTCAAAAAGAGAAATTCGTTTCAAAACGCCTCTTGAAAGCTAAGGGGAGAATCTCTTCAGGGGAGCTTTCATTTAGTCAAAGGAAAAGCATTTGAAACAAGGGGAGGAATTTCAAATCTTGAAAATGTTTCTTACAATCATATTCTAATACCTTTGACTATTTGCAAAAGATTTTAAAAATATTTTTCCCAAAAGATTTGCAAAACAAACAAGTGGTGCAAATGTGGTCCAAAATGTTAAATAAGAGAAAAGCAATCCATTCATTTTAGACACATTTTGAGGCAAACTGTTGTGCCGACGCGTGGAAAGCAGCTCTTGGACCCGACAATTTTTGTTGGATTCGACAGAATGAAACGCTTGCATCCGTGTTTCTGTCTCCCACCTCCCCGCTCTCCATTTTTCTCTCCATGCCGCTTCATCGCCCTCCCTGGCAACAAGAACCATAGCACCGTCGCCCTCCCTGGTAGGAAACTGAAAGGGAAATGGACCTAATCATTTCCAATAATCGATTTTGGTGGTTGATGTCCATCACAAACCACATGAACTAACTAGTTTGTCTAGATGTCATTTATCTCAGGTGCATAAGGTTCAACACAAACCAAGAAAGAAATTCAGTTGGGGACACAAACAAATTTGGAGCAAAGGACTTAAGAGTGTGCTGCCTTTGGCGCACCGGACAGTGTCCGGTGTGCCAGGCCAGGCACCCAACGAACAGGCCACTCGGGAATTCTCTGGGCGCACTCCGCTATAATTCACCAGACTTTTTGGTGTGCACCGGACATGTCCGGTAAGCCAGTGGAGCAACGGCCACTACGTGTCAACGGTCAACTGCAAAAGTAAACAGTGATAAACAGTGCGCGGTAGAAGTCAGAGGTCACCAGACTGTCCGGTGCAGCTACAGGACAAGGGTTCCAACGGTCCTCCGCTCCAAAACCCCAACAGGCGTGCTGACGTGGCGCGCACCGGACTGTGAACAGTACCTGTCTGGTGTGCCCATCGCCAGCAAAAACAGCCAACGGCTAAGAAGTGGTTGGAGGCTATAAATACCCCCAACCACCTCATTCAAAATGATCCAAGTTTTCTGAAGTTCCTATTTAATAAATAGCAAAGCCAACCACTCAAAGACACATTCAAAGCATTCAATCCTCTCCAAGTCTCAAAATCAACTCAACCACTTAGTGACTTGAGAGAGAGAGTTTTTGTGTTTATTTGTGCTCTTGTCGCTTTGATTGCCTCTCTTCCTTTATCATTCTTATTTCTAAGTGCTTGTAAAGCTAGCAAGAGACACCTAAGTGTGTGGTGGTCCTTGCGGGGTCTTAGTGACCCGATTGATTAAGAAGAAGGCTCACTCGGTCTAAGTGACCGTTTGAGAGAGGAAAATGGTTGAAATAGACCCGACCTTTGTGGCCTCCTCAACGGGGACTAGGTTCTTTGGAACCGAACCTTGGTAAAACAAATCACCATGTTCACTCGCTTTGATCTTCGCTTGATTTGTTTGCCCTGTTTCCTCTCTCTAAAGTTTCTTTGCTAATATTGATTTGAGTTTTCTCCCAAACGTCCTCCGCATCATTTGAGCAACTCATAGCAAGAGAAACAAACTTCCACTCTTGGATTTAATTCTAACGCTAAACCCGACCTTAGTGTGTATATAAGTTTATAAATTTCAGGTTTCGCCTATTCACCCCCCCTCTAGGCGACTTTCAGAAACGCTGCGCCTTCTTCCTCCTAGGCGGGAAACGCTGTGCCATCCACTGGCTCCCTCCTTCCTCGCTGCCGTCGTCTACGACCCCACCTCTAGCCCCTTCGCCTCCATCGTCCACCTTCTCCCCCTCTCTGACCCTGTCTCCCGGCTTGCGGTGGGCTGTGGTGAAACGGCGTCGGGGTTGAGGGGAGCACCGAGGGAGGTTGTGGTCCACCGCGAAGGACGAGAGGCGGCGGATCCACCGGCATCACTCAGCGCAAGCGTCTTCTTGGAGGAGTCGACCGGCTCACGCTCTACATCGCCGTTGGATCCTCTCCATGACGCTCCAAGACGGGTGTGAGCTGCTAGCATACCCGAACACATGTTACGACCCATAGCCTCAGATCTGAAGCTTGAACGACGACGAACTCGATCTTGTTTCTCTTGTAGCTTGATCTGGCGGGAACACCTCCGTCCATGCAGGTATACCTCTTTGACATGCTTCTAGCCTGGTGCGCACATGTGCAAATGTTGTTATTAGGGTTTGGTGGATGCACTCTGGGTCCGTATATAGGTTTAGGTTACATATTTCATCGAGAAGCGCCATAATCCTTCTCATACTGAAGATCCTGGTGCAATCGAACTGGTTGGTTCGATCTGGTGATTTCGATTTGGTGGACACATGCTTTCTAGGTCTAGTTAGGGGGAACTGGAATGTTTTTGGTCGATGGAATCACCAAATCCCATTGATTGAAGCAAGTTTCACATTTCTTCAAATGTTGTAGCATAAATTAACATGTGTTACCCATTTTTCCATCAGTGCACATACATTCCATTGAGTAAAATAGGTTAGTAGTTTTTGTTTGTACTATCTGTTTTCTTATCATATTGTAATGTTCACTTTTTACCCACCAGGGTCTCTGTCCTATTACCTAAGTTTGAAACTTCAAAAAAACTATATGTACGTTATTCTGAAATAACTTGAACTTATGGACATGTATTGTCAGTCCTACAGCCAGTGCAACTTGTACAGAAAACCATACATCACTTGGTCAGTCAAAAAACTATTATTGTTAGAAAAATATAGCCAAAATACTTTGTGTCCTCTGGTCTTGGCCTTCCGGTGCTTAGTTTGTATTGATCATAATTTGAGGCAGTAGTGATTTGAACGTAAGGAATATCTTCTAACATATAAATTCAGTTTCAACAGCAGTGTAGAAATATTTGATGACTCCTCTACAACAGCTTCAATCACATAATGTGAAATTAATGTTTATTTTTCCTTTGTTAAGTTTGATTACGACTACATCTGCTTGTTTATGCTACCGACCTGACCTTTCTTAGCTATATGTTGTCTTATTTACGATAGGCTAATTCCCAGTTAAATGGCTCAGGAAATAAACTGAACAATACGCCCATATACGACTCCTTGCTAGAGACCTGATCGCACGGTCCTAGCGTCCTGCGGTAAGCAGTGGTGGAGTTGCATAGGAACCACTGAATTTAGCTGAAGTGTTACATGGTGTACCATGCATCATGTATCAATTAGGAACAAGCACTAAGAATTGCATAAAGAATATAGAACATCTCACCATTATATTCTGTGCATCATCAGTTGTTGCTCATCCAGGCAAAGATAGTTAAATTCCCAGGCAATATAAAACAGTCAATAAACACTACTAACAAGTTTTGCAGCGACACGTAAAGATGACAAACATTACCATTTTCTTCACCAAGGATTAGACTGAAAATACCCTCAAACCAAATAAATTAAGGAAATAGCTTCCAAACTATCCTATAAACTGTCTCCCCACTTTTCATTCCAAATATTGTTGTAATTACTTTCTAGAGGAACATTTATTACTATTGTTTTTCCTTATATTTTCAGCACTTATGGCAGTGTCTAGGCCCATTTTTAAAGCTCATAGTTTATTCTAATTAATGGATTCGGATTAAAGCACTGTTCTATCTGAATGAAAAAGAGAGCATTGCAATAAATTAATGCCAGAAGTTTCTTGAAAAAACCTGACATCTTCAAAATCGTTTTTTAGAAATCATGCACGCAACTCATTTTCTCTACAGGTTACTGAAGCATTGTGTCTCTTTGGAAATGCATATCAATGTAGCTAGATTTATGTGCTCTTGGAATTTTGTAAGTCCAAATTAAAATCTTCGAATTTAAAATCATCATACCATACTTGACAGATGGAAATTTGGTAAAAGGGGTGCATCAGAGACTGTATTGATACCTTAAGTATGTTTCATAAATCAACCATTACTATCGTTTATTTAGTTTTTATATCTTACATAAAAAGCTTTCCCCCCTCACAGGTCTGGTGAGGCTGACGTTTTATCATGAATCCGTGGATGTTGCGCTTTTGTGTTCGCAAGAACTATGTAGTGCATACGTGTTTATCTCCTCCTAGGTTTCGTCCTCGATAAGGGAACACCGTGTTTTTGTGTTCATTGCGACAATGCGAGGGATGCATGTCGATCTGTCTGTAGCTTAGTCTCTATAATTATGCTTGTCTTATGAAACCAAAGTATCCTATTGATGTCTTATATAAGTTGAGCCTTTGGTGGTAGCATCAGGAACCTAGATCAATATGTTCTATCCTCCTTTTGGATGTGTACCATATGGATGCACAAATTAATGAAGGCTTGCTATGTAAAACAAGCGCTACACTTTTATTTTAGGTAGTGTTTGGTTGAGGAGCCAAGTAGAACGGAGCCGTTCCATCCCTAATTCTAGGAACGGAGCCGCTCTGTTCTATGTTTGGTAAGCTGGTACAGAGCGGCTCTGTTTTTTGTTTGGTTGCAGAGTGAACTGGAACAGAGCGGCTCCATCCTTTGTTTGGTTGAAGAGTCACTGAAGTAGAAATTAGCATGACAATAAGTTCATCACAACATGCGAGCGGGCTGGGAACGGAGCGGCTCCATCCGGTTGATTTTTTGGAGTGAGATGGTTCCGGATCTGAGGAGAATATTCCCTAATTGGAGCCACTCTGTTCTACTTACTTTGTAACCAAACAACAACAAAACTGGGATAGAACGGCTCCGTTCTACTTGGCTCTTCAACCAAACACTGCCTTAGTATGCATGTATATGTGCCCGAGTTATTCTTTTATTGCACTTCATTTTGTTTGCGATCTAATTGCTATAGAAAATGAAGGTTTTTTCTATAGTTCCAATTTGATATGCATTACTTATGTTCAGTCTCTCTGTGTTTGGTCTGCTCATTGCTTTGTTGCTCTGCCTGTCTCACACTAATCAGTTTTGTGGATTGTGCTAAATAATTTATCTAATACTCTGCTGAATTCGAATATAACATGTACAATTGCTCGCTCCTGTTTTACTCTTTGTTGGATAGGTTCCCAGAAGTAGCGCCGTCTGATCTAGTATCATTTATGTTTACAAATCTATAATAACTGGATAGTATATTTACAAATCTTCTATATTAGGTTTGTGTTGTAAAAGTTTTTTTTCCTAAACTCACAGGAGAGCTGCGCATCATTAAATTAAGAGAAAAAACAGTCTAAAATGGATCAAAGTACAATACCAAAAAAGGCAGAACACAAGACTACTAAACTCCTGCGCACAGAACTGCAGCCTCCTTCTGCACATGAAAACACAGCCACACAGGACATAAAAAGAGAAACAACAAAAAGTGCCAGCAGACCCCCCACACACAACTGCTCTTCGCTAATCACTCAAAAGATCACTCGACCTAATAAAAGCAGCACCAAATACAATGCCTCAAGATGCCACAAGACCACCAACGATTTTGAAGTTTGAACCTTGATGTGTGTATCCCTTATAAAGAAAAATAGAGGTAGTAACAATGTAACAGTTTCAAAAACTAAAAAGAAAAAGAAAATAAAAAGCTACGAGGCTACAAAATACGAAAAATCAAAAGATGAAGGATTCCTTTAATACAAGGTGAATGCAAGGAAAAGCATTAATACAGCAGTTTCGGTTGGATTTTAATAAGACTGATGAAGCACCTGCGATCTCACCTACATAACTTTTATTCTCAGTCACACTGCTATTACATAACTCAAATACAAGAAATCACCGAACTACTCAAATACAAGAAATCATCAAACTAGTCCCCAGTAACGATTCACCTTACAAATAGGCTAGTCAAAGGTTTTGTGTACATACATAAAAACTCAGCCCAGTCTTGCTTCTCTGTGTAATACCTGAAAAGATATTCATCAGCTTATTCAATAGTATACTCAAACAAACGGATGCAATTACAAAATGCATGCGCTTTCTGGACCAGACAAAATAAGTGTGTTTACCGTTTAGAAAGGGAGGTAACACAAATTAGCCTATTATTGTTAAATTAGCAACACTAAAAGAGAACTAACAGTATAAAAGGATAAAAATCTTCTACCTCTTCAGCAAACTTTATCAGGATTGTCGTTCTTGGCCTTTGCTGGCCTTCAATTGGCACAAAATGTGCAGTAACTACGGCAGGAAAGCCAGCATTATCTAATACACCCTACAAAAAGTTACAAAGTAATGTTGACATATTGCTTCAACAAAATGATAAGGTCAGCTGTCACTAGTACTGGAATTTCTACCTTTACAATGCCCGCAACAAAAGCTCCACAGTTGAATGCTCCCATGTCTTTTGGCACAGAAATGAAACTGTCCAAATAGAAAGAATACCAAATTTAGACTTGGAAGGAAAAGTGTGTTGTGAAGTACTGTACACCAAAGTTCACAAACCGGTTAACAAGAAGCTCCTTTTCACTGATCATGTATTCATCCTCATGTTCTGTTCCCTTCTCAAGTGAGTCAGCCACCTGGTTCATAATAAAGCAACAAACAGAATTAAGAAACAATCATGTGAACGAAGTCCAGTGATAAAAAGAATATCACAGGTTAACATTTACCGTCAACCATATTAAGAGATGTATAAATTCTTATATAATACAGCCATGTTTAAACGTGAAGACCAAACCTAAGCAAACTGACTTGAGAGAAATATCAACCCTATATATTACAACAATTATGCTGCAGGAGTGCAGGTATTTATAAACTTGTAACCACCCATATAACTTCAAAGATGAGTCCAAGAGTACTCTTTGCATGCTACAACACTGTAAGTATTGTTCAAGATATTCAATGAAACGTAGTGCTATCTCCAGCATCTTACTCATCTTTGTACCTATATTCAAACTACACTCTGTGAACAGGACAGTCTACAGTACAAAACAATGTTTTAGGTGCTCATATGGGTAAACTACTGGACACGGTCTAATAATTCAGTCTTATCATAGACATGCTTGTACTAACGAGCATGCCCGACAGTGTTCCAAAATGGCCACCCTAATAAGTATTTAAGTGTTAATATATGATCACTGGTTAAACGTCAGGATCAGTTCAGGTAAGCCATATAACTACGACCGCGGGGGGGGGGGGGGGGGGGGTGTTAACTAAAAGAATACTTCTTCCGGCTGTTAGAGAAGAACAATGTTACTTAAAAATTACATATTTACTCCTATCAAAAGCCATCTCAGCATTTAATGGTAGCACTTCAGAAGTAGAGAAAAATATTTAAAAAACTACTACAACTAGTTGAACCACACCTATAAGTGCACTTATTTTGGGATGAATTTCAGATGGTAAACTCCGCCTATGTTATCTCTACATAGCAAGTTTCAAGGCCTAGTAAAGGAGGATGGTCATGATAAGGCCAACGTTAAACCTAGTCATTCTAATAGAGACGAAACCTGGAAGAAATCCATTGGGGCATAACCCTCTTAGGCTCTTACCAACGCATCATACCGAAACTCAAGTATGGTGTTAAATGGGCAAGGGTCGGGTCAGCACCCCCTTGATGACACGTCAGGCCGTGATCTAGGCACAATGTCAAATGAGGCTGCAAGGATCGGGTCGCAGCTTTTTTGATGGCACGATACATCGGCGCCTAGGTGTATTAAAAAACGTGCAAGGGTCTTCACATTATTGATGGGTTCAAAGGGTAAAGAAGCTAGTCAAACCAACTAGGATCTGTTTAGGTAGTTGAAATGTAGGGTCGCTTATAGGTAAGTTCAGGGAGATAGTTGAGACAATGGTTAGGAGGCCTGTAAATATCTTATGCGTCCAAGAGACTAAATAGAAGGGTCAAAAGGCGAAGTAGGTGGAGAATATCGGCTTCAAGCTTTAGTACACAAGGACAGCTGCAAATAGAAATGGAGTAGGAGTTTTGATTGATAAGAGCCTTGAATGGTCGATTCATGTGAGAAGACAAAGGGATATGATTATCTTAGTCAAGCTTATCTGGGTGCTTTGGCCTTGAACATAATTAGCATGTGTGCCCCCACCCCCAAGTAGACCACGATGAGAGTACGAGACTTTTCTAGGAAGATGGCATGGTTAGAGCTATACCGTACAAGTTTCAAGGCCGTTCATGAAGATTTTGGGTATGGTAGTAGAAATCAGAAGGGAGAGGAAGTCTTGAACTTTGCGGTAGCTTTTGCCCTCTTGATAGCCAACACTTGTAAGACCATTTCTTCATCTTATCTATAAATATGTGTAGCTCTCCTGCGTTTTTCAAAAAAAAGATAGCCAATACTTTCTTTACAAAGAGAATCTCATTTGGTGACCTATAGTAGTGGCTAACACTCTAGTTAAATTGACTTTGTCCTCACAAAAAGAGTGGATAAACAAGCATACTTGGATTGCAAGGTGATTGTTAGAGTGGACGCACTAACCAGTTCAACCCAAAAGCTTAAGCTGTTGGGAAAAGGTAGGCACTAGGCAATCCACTTATACACTTCAACACCTACTCACGTGCAACCAGAGACGAAGGCCTAAACATGGAAATAAAGGGACAGAGACAAATGAAGCCTCTATCGAGATTCAAATTCAAGACCTCTGGCTTTGCTATCATGTTAGAGTGGAAGCACTAACAAATTCGACACAAAAGCTTAAGTTGTTGGGAGAAGGTAAACAATCCACTTATACACTTCAACAATGATACCTTAGAAATGTGTTATCTCTCAACATAAGCTTGTGGTAACGGTCTTTCGTTTTCAGGTAGGTGCCGGTAGGGATAAATAAGCCAAGATTGCGGGAACAAAGTTGTGAAAATCGAATGGGAAGACGCCATAAGTCTTCAAGGGAAGGACCATCAAAGAGGGCACTTGAAAAGAAGATGACAGTATGACACAAACATGTGGGAGAAGATGGCAACCTACATTCAAAAGGTGGCTTTAGAGGTGTGTGGAGCAACCAAAGGGAGTGGAGGTGAAGCTAAAGATACTTGGTGGTGGAGCGAGGAAGTCCAAAGGGCTATTAAGGAGAAGAATGCTATAGACGTTTGTACCTTGACAGAAGTGTGGATAACATAGAAAAATATAAGGTAGCAAAGAAGATCTTAAAACGAGCTGAAAGTGTGGCAAAGGGTAGGGCATATGCGGATCTTTACCAATGTTTTGAGTACGAAGGAAGAATAGAAAGACATATATAGGATGGCTACGGTCTGTGAGAGGAAGACAAAAGACTTCAACCAAGTTAAGTGCAATAAGGATGAAACAAAGCACCTCTTGGTGAACGAGAATGAGATCGGACATAGATGGCGGGAGTATTTTTGACAAATTGTTCAATCGGAAGAATGTGGATGCAACCTTTTAGTTGGATGACTCTTTTGGCGACATCAATAGATGCTTTGTGAATAGAATCCAAGAACGAGGTTAGGAAGGCATTGAAAAGAATGAAAGGGGTAATGTAATGGGCCCTGATGGTATCCCAATTGAGGCATAGAGATGCATGAGGGACAGCTATAGTACAACTAACCAATTTGTTCAACCATATCTTCCGGTAAAAAACAAGATGTCTTATGAGTGGAGAAGTATAATGGTACAGATCAACAAGAACAAGGGAGATATTCAAAGTTGTACTAGTTATCAAAGAATTAAGTTGATAAGCCATACTATGAAGCTATGCGAGAGGGTTATCAAGCATCATCAAAGAGAAATCACGAGGGTCTCTATGAAACAATTTGGTTTCATGTCCAAAAGGTCAACCATGGAAGCCATTTTCTTAGCAAGACAAGTGATGGGGCATTATAGAGAGCAAAAGGACCTCAAATGATTTTCGTTGACTTGAGAAATGCCTATGACAAAGTACCAAGGAATGTTATGTAGTAGTCTTTGAACAAACATAAAGTTCCGACAAAGTACTTATGACTTCCTGATTAGAATAGGACTAAGGATTAATTTTGAGCCCTTATCTTTTTGCCTTCGTGATGAATAAGGTCATAAGAGACATATAAGGGGATACCCTGGTGTATGGTTTTTGCGGACAATGTAGTGCTAGTTGATGAAAGTCGAGCAGGAGTAAACAGAAAACTGGCATTGCGGCGGGTGACTCTAGAATCCAAAGGTTTTAGACTCAAAAGAACTAAAACCGAATATATGAAATGTAACTTTTGTACTACTACATATGAGGAAGGAGATGATAGTTTCGAAAGTCAAGTAGTGCCCAGGAAGGATAGCTTTCGGTATTTAGGATCAATACTAGATATTGATGAAAACATTAGCTATAGAATCATGACAGGGTGGATGAAGTGGCGCCAAGCATCTAACGTTCTATGTGACAAGAGGGAACACTGGCATTCTCTGTGACAAGAGGGAACCACGAAAGGTAAAATGCAGGTTTTATAGGACAAAACCTGCTATGTTGTATGGTGCAGAATGTTAGCCTACAAAAAATGACATATTCAACATATTCGCATTGCGAAAATGGATATGTTGCGTTGGATTTATGTCCATACAAGAAAGGGGTCGAGTTTGGAACGATTAGGCTAGAGGTAGCACCAATAGAAGAAAAGCTTGTCGTCCAACATCGATTGAGATGGTTTGGAAATGTCCAACAAACACCTCCAGAGACACTAGTGTGTACTGCGTAGTGGGATCCTAAGACGCGATAGCAATGGCAAGAGAGACCGGGGAAGGCCAAAGTTGACACGGGACGAGGAAGATGCAGTAGAAAAAGACTTCAAAGGATGGAATACATCCAACGATTTAACCTTGAATAGAAGTGATTTGCGGTTTCTATTATGTGCCACTTGGGTTTGGGCGTCTATCAGTCATCTAGTCCATGACATTGGTTACTCCTTCCGTCTGAAAATAAAATTTGTTTTACCTTTTTAGTTGATTCATACAATAATTAATGTATTTGTTTTATGTGTCTAGATTCATCATCATCCATTTGAACATAGACATAAACATCAAGAGCTAAAACAACTAATATTTTGGAACGGAGGGAGTATTTTACAATCTAGGAGTCACTGATAGTAAAGCTTTTTTAATACAAATTGTAATCACCCAATTGTGAGAATGAATAGGAATCAGAAAGACAGGCACGGGCAAAACATAATACCTTTCCAAACAACACTTTCCAAACAGTACTGTGGATGAATGATAAAATGCCCAGAAGTCGTGTCTCTCGTCTATTTCCCTGAAGTAACAATCTAATTATCTTCCAGACATGACTGCCTCAAAACAAAAGGTATAGGAAAAGAAAGCAGATGATATATATTATAACATGGATATTATGTTTTCTTTAAAAAAACTGGAGTACTTGAAATCATTGCACATGTTATACCAGATGAACCATGAACCTTTTATCCTCTAGAATTCAATGAAAACAAAGAGACGATGCAGTGACCCTACAGTTGTTATTATTCGATTAGTCCAAGAAAATTTATAACTATGTTTATGCTAAATGTACAGTGCTTGAATGCTCATATAATATTATATCAGATTTCGAGCTAGAAAGAATTATCCAAGCAAAACTACTTTGTAAAAGGAAATATGACTACAAAATATTATTTGCAAAAATGGAGCATAAAAATTGTTCCAGTATTTTACAAAATTCATTGTATAACCAAGCAAACAAACTGGTATCAAACCTTCTCCCTGTGACAGAGTAGTTCAAGCACCCTTGCACCAACAGCATAACCAGCATCCTCCAGCCTGTGCATGAAACAAAACCAACAGATGTAGCGCAGAGAGATTTATAAATCAATTTACTGAAAGAATTTATCTGATCTGGGTACAAGTTAGTAGCATGCGGTGACTACTAAGAGCTACGCCTACACCCCATGTCCCCATATCAATTAGGGCAAAATAAACAAAGGGACATGGTAGAAAATAATCAATCAACCTCAATACAGATTCATCAGACAAGATCAGAAAAGTATATACACAATAGAGTTACCTCCGTTCCAGCTCAGTAATGTTGTCAACTTGAGTCTGGTTGTACTGAACCAACTCAGAGAACAAGAATGCAAATGCACTCAAACTGACCTACAATAGGCAAAATACTAAATAAGCCTGTATGGTAAGAAAAAGGCAATGAGAGAAAGCAAACTTCCTAGAAAACTTAGAGATCATCAAGCATATCAGGAAAGCTCATTATAGTCTTTGACCTCTCATTTGCAAAAATTGACAGGAACTTCAAAAGGGGGAGTAACATCAACATTCAACAAAGGAGCCAATTCAGATATCAATTTCTTGTGGAAAGCAAAACAATCTCAGATGGCTGGGATTGGGAATGAATAATAAATTTGACAGCAGGGATCAGGAGCCACTGTGTGAATGCAACATGGCAGTCAAAACTCCAATAAATTATTGTTTCCAGAGTACTATGGTAAAGACGACCCTTTACCCTAGCTATATAGATGCAAAAAACTTATTTTATAGATCAGAAAAATGAAAAAAAATGTTGCTAGCGTTCTTCCACCTGACAGGTCATGCATTAACATGGTTTATGTGCCTATATGAGAGAACTGCTTCATGGTCCTTTTTTCTGAAACTACTAAATGGTTCAAACTTTTGCCAAGAAAGAACTCTCTGGGACAATTGTCAAAAACTCATGGGCTGGGATGACAGCAGGAATAAACAGATCCATTTTTAACCTAGATCTATCAGGTGAAAATTCTATGGATGGCCCAACAATTAATGCTATTCACACCAAAATTAACAGATCGCTAGCATCTCACATAAGTCAGGCTCTGCGGATCAGTAACCTTGCCACTGCTTATATAAAACTGATCAACAGTGTTCCACACGCCCCACGAAAGTGCAACTACATCTCACGCCACTGCTCCCACAGGCTGCAAGACTTGCCTACGGATTACAGGCTACATCGCTAGTGCCTTCCTATTAGAGCCTATGGGGGACCAAGGAACTAGAAGAGCTCGCCATCCCAACGCAATGAGATACATGGCAGAAAAATATCGACATTTCGAGGACTGATCTAGGGAGGCAGCGCGCGCGCAGATCTGATGGAGATTCAAGGCGGAGACAGCACATACCTCCTGCCTGCCACGGCTGAGGGGCTTGTCAAGGACGTTGGCGTACTGCTTCGCCTTCCCTACGCCGATCATCTTGCCAGCCCCTTCAAGCTGCAGATAAATTAAGGTCAGGGTTCCAACAAGCGGCACTAAGCGCACGCTTTAGCGCGCTGAAACGCTAAGCGGACGGGTAACGCTTCGATTTGGGGCATAAGCGCTCCCAAAGCGGCGCGACCGTCTTAGTGGAGGAGCGGCAACTAGCACCCGGTGCTCTCCAGCCGCGCAGCGCAGCCGACGGGGCCAGGCGTCGTTGACGGTCCACCGAGGGGATAGAAAAGCGGGAGGCACGCACGCAGGGTCGCCAGTCGGCGAGGGCGCGAGGCTACTGGCGAGAGGCGGGAGGAGGAACCGCTGAGGACGACGCCGAGCCTGCGTGCCGATCGCAGGTGGGGGAGGGAGCGGAAGATGGAGCGCCGGCGCTGCGAGGAAGATGTGCTGTGCTGAACTAATGGGCTTTGGGTCACTAAATGAGGAATCTAGTGTACATAAAAGCTTTGTGTACGTGATGTATATATTAAAGGCCCCTTTGGTAGGGCTTATTTTTCAGCTTCGGCTCTGGCTCATGCAAAAGTTGTGCCAAACACCTCTTTTTCAAATGGCTTCACCAGTGAGGTGCTTTTCCAAAATGAACTAGAGGGCATGAGCC
The DNA here is from genome assembly GCA_029449295.1 of Zea luxurians. Taxonomy (NCBI): domain Eukaryota; kingdom Viridiplantae; phylum Streptophyta; class Magnoliopsida; order Poales; family Poaceae; genus Zea; species Zea luxurians. Next base: position 34,190,444 of record JAOPSE010000005.1, on the reverse strand, counting down.
AAAAAAAGTGGCTCACCCGGCTTCAGCTCACGTCATTTTTGCACAATAGCCCTCCCACCAGTCTTAATTATTTTTTTTTTGGTCCTACCCTCAATCCCTAGCCACGTACAGGAGAGATCGACCAGTACAGGGTCTTTTTGAAAAACAACCTATAAGCCGTTTTGCCAAATGATTTTTCAGAATGGCTTTGGCTCATCTAAAGAAGTGGCTTCACCTCGTGAGTCAGAGTCAAAGCCGTTTTCGGAGAAGCCAGAGCCCTGCCAAAGGGGCCCTAAATCACCACTATTTATCTTATATCTAACGTCTCTAGTTGATCATTATAATTTACAAATAACACCTTTCACCAGTACAGCCTATCATATCGGAGGATGTCTTTAGCAAATATACCAAACAACTACAGACATTAAATCTAAAATGAGTGATGATGATTTAATATATACATCATGTACACTAAAATTCCATGTGCATGAGATACGTTCTCCTAAATAAAAGTTGATACATTTCCTCTTCTTTTTCCATTTTCTTGAGTAAAATGCATGGGAAAACAACTAGGCCATGTTTCAAACATCTAGTTTTTCAGCCCACTTCTACAAAAATCAATTTAGTTAAAACTATCTAAAATCAACGTGAACACAAAATCGGTTTAGTCGTTGCGATAGTAGGAAACCGTCACTTTCTACATTCTAAACCCTATGGACTCTTTTGTCTTCATCCACATGTAATCTCCACGATACTCAAATTCTCTTTATAGTCAGATTCTCTCCTTAGAAATAAGCTGAACCAAACATATCCTTAGTATCATACTCCCGACCGCACATACACATTCGATAAAATATCTCACAAATTCTTTGTCACAACTAATACAAAATTAAACTTGGGATCCGATAAAATATCTCATAACTTTTTGACACAACCAATATAAAACTAAACTCAAGATCTAGAGTGTCTCCTCCCCACTCAGCTGTTCAGCCACGCCTATAGAGACACATGGTAGTGGAGAGTCACGACAGTGGTTCAAGGTGCTTGCCAACGCGGGAAAGGTAATGGTAGCACCGCAGGTGGGGCGTCGCAGCGGTGACTGGCAAGACGAAGACCAGCAGGATGGTTTGCTTGATGTCTTTTTATGGTTGTGCGAAACAATCTAGGCGAGGTAAGCGGAGATGGGTAAGGAGATATGAAGTTGAGGGTTAATATACAACGACAACAGTGAGGAGGACGAAACGTTTGTGGTGGTTGTATGGTTGGTTGTGTATGCAAAAGATAAGAAATCACGTGAGGGAAAAACATATCTACTCGCTTCGTGTGTGACGCACGACGGTGGGGGAAGTTTTTATTTTTTAAAAAAGTAGTGATGAGTGTGGGTTGATTTTAAAGAAATGTAAGGGTTTTTAAAAGTGTTGACTAGGATGACCGCTGAAACTGGTGTTTTATAGGTGTGAAAGTTAGTGGTTAATATACGAGGGCAGCAATGAGACGGAGGAGAAAACACTTGTGGTGGTTGTGTTGTTGGTTGTGTATGCAAAAGATAAGGCTTATCTTATCTGTTTGTTAGGCGAGGCATGCTACACGCTTTACGCGTGATGCACAATTGTGGAGGAAGTTTTATTTTTTATAAAAGTGATGACTACGTATTAATTTTGAAGAAATGTAAGGTTTTTTTTTATAAAAGTATTGACACAGAGTGTTTTATAGAAGTAGAGATTTAGGTCTATAAACTCCAAAAATGCATTTTTGAGAGATTAATGTTGTCTTTTGTTTAATGACAAGCTTGTGCCCCTTTAGAATGTTCTAAAATCCGACATGGCATCGACATGGTCACTCCAGCGTGACAGGAGTTGGCCACTATGGCCACTTAAGTAGTAAGTTCAGTCTGCATGGCCCTTAGGTTAACCAGATTACCTGAAGACACCTATAGAAATTCCATTTTCATCTGTTCTCTCCAATTTGTTATTGGCGAGGGGAGTGGAGGAGATGAAGCGGGGGGCGAAGACCGAATCTGCCCTCGATCATGCCTGACCTCATACGCAGGTTGCCAACACAACGCAGACAGGCCCCAAGAACGTGTGGAGACCCCCTTCTACGTACAAAGGCTATGGTGCTCGTGCGAAGGCCCCTTCGCATGAATCGAAGAGTCCGCTAGACTCAGTTAGGGTCTATAGGCAATGGGCGCTCGATCAACAATGAAGACGCCAAGCCAAGGAGGACGAAGGTCCTCAAGACCCCATTCTCTGCCGCCCTCACTCTAGAGTGGCTTGCCTAGACCAAGGCGAAGGCGAAGGCTCAGGTCTATAGAGGAGCTACCACTCTCTCATGGTGTCACATAGAGGACGAGGCAATATCGAAGACCTTGAGACCCAAAGTCAGAAGATTGCATGTGGCTAATAAGAATCCAGTGGCCCCTCCGCCTGCATGGCAGGCCCACACATCAGCCCCTCTAGCAGGTACGACCCTCGGTGTAACTTAGTTTAGACAGGCATTGTTGTGTAATTACCCTAGTGTATAGTATATTTCAACAATATAGAAGGTAACCAAGGACACATGTTGATGGGTACTTGTTTTTAACTCCTTCAGGTATCAAAAACAAGGCAACATAATGAGATTGAGATTTATCTTCGTCTTTAAATTCATCCTTTCTTTGAGAAGAAGGATGAGTAAAATAAGAAGGTATGATTAAGATTAATAATGGAGATGCAAATAGGTTAGCAAGTAAAATGCATAGGAGAAAAACATGAAACTTATTACGCAATCTTATAAACATTTTTTACTTTCTTCTACTTTTTTCAGTATTAAATCAGTGGTTACATTTATACCTTCAGCTTTGTGAAGCTTACAAGATGGAGGAAGAATTATAGCTTCGTGGATAAAAGCTATCCATTCGCGCTCCGACCAGAAGACGTCCAAATGCATGACATTGTTCCTCTATTTATAGGTGTAGAGTATAGCTTCGGTAAAATTACAATTACAGCCTCAAGCCTATACATTTGAATTATTTAACATGAGGAGGGTAATGGTGTCTTTTTCTTCTGCTATCTTGGAGAACAAACTCTTGAAAACCTCCTTCGACCTCCTCTAGCTTCGTCATCCATCCTTGTATGATACCATCTTGAAGCTTGTACCTTTGTTTGTAACTGCTTTATTCGAAGGTGCTTTTTGTATGAGTACATGTAACAACTAGAAATAGACTAGAAAACAGTTGTTATCTAGATGCTTTGAGGACCTTCGTAACAAGAAGGCCTCCAACAGTAGCCCTCGCGGTGTAAGTTCATTTCTTTGCAATGAGCTCAGACCACAAAACAAATGAAGGTCTTGTGTCTAAGGTCCGAAAACACCTTCCCTAAGCTTGTTCGCGAAAAACAAAAATGCTTCGTGAGGATTTGCAAAGAGGGACCCACGTGCAGCGGTAGCGTTTATTTAAATTTTCCTGCTTCCCACGCTTCTTGTGGGCCTCTTGTATATAAAATGGGTCGAGACACGCCCATATTAATTACAGCATTCGCTTTGCTTTCTATCAGCTAGCTTTGCTTTTGTTTAAAAATATGAAGCTTGCTTTCATAGATCTACCTGCGTAGCTTCAACTTTTTTCCATTTTCCTGAAATGACTAGGGAGAACAAGAGCCAAGAGCTTGCCCATGTTGAGTTTCGGGAAGCCATGGAGAGGGCCAACGTTGAGAAGATTACTAATGAAATGTTGGTCAGATTATCAGATGATTCTAAAGATAGCGAGGACTTTGATTTTGAAGAGGATGCTGATGACCGAAGAGCAACCTTGGAAGCCAAGTCATGTCATTTTTGGCAAGTCGACCGTAAAGAAGGGGCACATCAAAACGATGAAAGGTAAATGTTTTCATGATATTCTATTGCGAGGCCCAATGGGGAGGCTATTGTTCCACTTCCTAAGGAAGACGAAGTGGTAGTTTACTGAAGCTTTATGAAGGTTGGGCTTCGGTTTTCTCTTCACAAGATGTTGGTAAAAGTTTTGAAGAGGTTTGATATATATCTTCATCAGCTTACCCCGGACGCTTTGATCAGGGTAGGAGATTTTATTTGGGCAGTGAGAAGTCAATGTGTGGAGCCGAATGCTGTTTGTTTTTGCAATATTCATGAGCTCCTTTACCAAACAAAAGCAACAAGAAAGAAGAGTTTCATAACAATTTTGGTTGCTACAACTTTGTGTATCGGTCAGACGCTAGGTGTTTTGTTCCAACCTTCTGAGGAAAATGGCAGAGTTCTTGGATCAAACAATGGTTTTATGTAAAAATGACTTGGAGAAGAGAGAAGATATCAAGGGGATTATTTAGAGGCCCATTATGTCTCGCTTCAATATGAAGAGACCAGTAGTTGTAGAGATGAAAGAAGCTCAAGCCTGCCTAGTGGCTTTTAATGCTGTTTGTAGTTACATTTGTATTAGAGATTTGGTTCAAGAGCACATAGCCTTTAAGGTATGGCCCTTTTGAATGAGCGGGAAACATTGAAGGTTGAAGAGGGTGGTGCATCTGCACAAGGGGCTGGAAAAGGTGGTTTGGTGAATTTGATGTACACATATCTATACAGAAGTCAATTTGGTGGGCCAGATGACAAATGGATAGAGGCTATTGAAGCAACGTGTAATTAAATACTAGGGAATTACATGTACAAGGAAGACGAAGCTTTGACCACTGCCTTCTGAAAGGGAATTAGGCTTACACCTATTTCCTAATTGATTTTGGTGGTTGAATTGCCCAACACAAATAATTGGACTAACTAGTTTGCTCTAGTCTATAAGTTCTACAGGTGCCAAAGGTTCACAAAAAGTCAATAAAAAGACCAAGAATGGGTTCAAACAAAGAGAGCAAGGGACAACCGAAGTGTGCCCTGGTCTGGCGCACCGGACTGTCCGGTGTGCCACCGGACAGTGTCCGGTGCACTAGGGGACTCCAAGCTGAACTCTTCACCTTCGGGAAATCTCAGAGGCGCTTCGCTGTAATTCACCGGACTGTCCGGTGCACCACCGGACAGTGTCTAGTGCTCTAGGGGAGAGCAACTCTGAACTTGCCAGCTTCGGGAATCCGCTCCGCTATAATTCACCAGACTGTCCGGTGCACACCGGACTGTCCGGTGTGACAGCGGAGCAACGGCTAGTTCGCGCGCAACGATCGACTGCAACACATTAAATGCGCGCCTGCGCGCGCAGAGGAGCAGGGCACGTGCGGGTGGCACACTGGACAGCCTACAGGGCCTATCCGGTGCACCACCAGACAGCCAGGCGGGCCCACAAGACAGAGCTCCAATGGTCGGAACCCTTCGGCCAGGTGACGTGGCTGGCGCACCAGACAGTGTCCGGTGGCGCACCGGACTGTCCGGTGCGCCCGTCGACTGCAGCCTCCACCAACGGTCAAGTTTGGTGGTTGGGGCTATAAATACCCCAACCACCCCCACATTCAAGTCATCCAAGTTTTCCACCTTCCAACTACTTACAAGAGCTCTAGCATTCAATTCTAGACACACCAAAGAGACCAAATCCTCTCCAAATTCCACTCAAAGCTTTAGTGATTAGAGAGAGTGATTGTTGTGTTCATTTGAGCTCTTGTGCTTGGATTGATTCTTTTTCTCATTCTTTCTTGCGATCATCTCAATTGTAATCAAGGCAAGAGACACCAATTGTGTGGTGGTCCTTGCGGGGAAGTTTGGTTCCCGGTTGATTGAGAAGAGAAGCTCACTCGGTCCGAGGGACCGTTTGAGAGAGGGAAAGGGTTGAAAGAGACCCGGTCTTTGTGACCACCTCAACGGGGAGTAGGTTTGAGAGAACCGAACCTCGGTAAAACAAATCCTTGTGTCTCACTTCTTTATTCGCTTGCGATTTGTTTTTACGCCCTCTCTCGGACTCACATTATATTACTAACGCTAACTCGGCTTGTAGTTGTGATTAACTTTGTAAATTTCAGTTTCGCCCTATTCACCCCCCTCTAGGCGACTTTCAATTGGTATCAAAGCCTGGTGCTTCATTAGAGCCTAACCGCTCGAAGTGATGTCGGGAGATCACGCCAAGAGGGAGATGGAGACCAGCGACAAGCCCACTACAAGCCACGGGAAAACTTCATCGGAAGAGTCCCGCAACAAGGGGAAAGGGAAGGAGAAGAAATCTTCTTCCCACAAGTCGTATCGGAGAGGCGACAAGCACAAGAAGATGAGGAAAGTGGTCTACTACGAGATCGACTCTTCATCACCATCGACCTCCGGCTCCGACGCGCCGTCCGTAACTTCTAAGCGCCATGAGCGCAAGAAGTATAGTAAGATTCCCCTACGCTACCCCCATATTTCAAAGCGTACTCCTTTACTCTCCGTTCCATTAGGCAAACCACCAGTTTTTGACGGTGAAGATTATAATATGTGGAGTGACAAAATGAGGCATCATCTAACCTCACTCCACACTAGCATTTGGAATGTTGTTGAGTTTGGTGTACAGGCACCATCCATAGGGGATGAAGACTACGACTCGGACGAAGTGGCCCAAATCCACCATTTTAACTCCCAAGCAACCACTATACTCCTCGCCTCTCTAAGTCGAGAGGAGTATAATAAGGTGCAAGGATTAAAAATTGTGAAGGAAATTTGGGATGTTCTCAAGACCGCGCACGAAGGAGACGAGGTGACCAAAATCACCAAGCGGGAGACGATCGAGGGGGAGCTCGGTCGGTTCCGACTCAACCAAGGCGAGGACCCTCAAGCCATGTACAACCGCTTGAAGACCTTGGTGAACTAAGTGCGCAACCTCGGGAGCACCAAATGGGATGACCATGAGATGGTCAAGGTTATTCTAAGATCCCTCATTTTTCTTAACCCTACGCAAGTTCAATTAATTCGAGGAAATCCTAGATATACACAAATGACCCCCAAGGAAGTAATAGGTAATTTTGTGAGCTTTGAGTTGATGATCAAAGGCTCAAAGAAGATCATCGAGCTAGATGGCCCCTCCGTGCCCGAAGCACAACCGGTTGCATTTAAGGCGACGGAGGAGAAGAAGGAGGAGTCTACATCAAGTAGACAACCAATCGACGCCTCCAAGCTCGATAATGAGGAAATGACGCTTATCATCAAAAGCTTCCGCCAAATCCTCAAGCAAAGCAGGGGGAAGGATTACAAGTCTCGCTCCAAGAAGGTTTGCTACAAGTGTGGTAAGCCCGGTCACTTTATTGCTAAATGTCCATTATCAAGTGATAGTGACAGGGACAACGACAAGAAGGGCAAGAGAAGAGAAAAGAAGAGGTACCACAAGAAGAAGGGCGGTGATGCCCATGTATGTCGCGAGTGGGACTCCGAGGAGAGCTCCTCCGACTCCTCTTTCGACGAGGACGCCGCCAACATCGCCGTCACCAAGGGACTTCTCTTCCCCAACGTCGGCCACAAGTGCCTCATGGCAAAAGACGGCAAAAAGAAGAAGGTTAAATCTAAATCCTCCACTAAATATGAGTCCTCTAGTGATGATAATGCTAGTGATGAGGAGGATAATTTGCGTACTCTTTTTGCTAACCTCAACATGCAACAAAAAGAAAAACTAAATGAACTAATTAGTGCCATCCATGAGAAGGATGAACTCTTGGACTCCCAAGAGGACTTCCTAATCAAGGAAAACAAAAAGCATGTTAAGGTTAAAAATGCTTATGCTCTGGAAGTTGAAAAATGTGAGAAATTAACTAGTGAGCTAAGCACATGCCATGATTTGATTGCCAACCTTAGAAATGAAAATGCTAGATTAATTGCTAAGGTTGATTCTAATGTTTGTAATGTTTCAATTCCCAATCTTAGAAATAATAATGTTGATTTACTTGCTAAGATTGAAGAATTAAATGATTCTCTTGCTAGCCTTAGGATTGAAAATGAAAAATTGCTTGCTAAGGCTAAAGAATTAGATGTTTGCAATGCTTCCATTTTCCGATCTTAGAGATAACAATGACATTTTGCGTACTAAGATTGTTGAACTTAATTCTTGCAAACCCTCTACATCTACCGTTGAGCATGTGTCTATTTGTGCTAGATGTAGAGATGTTGATATTGATGCTATTCATGATCATATGACTTTAATTAAACAACAAAATGATCATATAACAATATTAGATGCTAAAATTGCCGAGCATGAACTTGAAAATGAAAAATTTAAATTTGCTCGTAGTATGCTCTATAGTGGGAGACGCCCTGACATCAAGGATGGCATTGGCTTCCAAAAGGGGGACAATGTCAAACTTAATGCTCCTCCTAAGAAATTATCCAACTTTGTTAAGGGCAAGGCTCCCATGCCTCAGGATAACGAGGGTTACATTTTATACCCTGTCGGTTATCCTGAGAGCAAAATTAGGAGAATTCACTCTAGGAAGTCTCACTCTGGCCCTAATCATGCTTTTATGTATAAGGGTGAGACATCTAGCTCTAGGCAACCAACCCGTGCTAAGTTGCCTAAGAAGAAAACTCCTAGTGCATCAAATGATCATGACATTTCATTTAAAACTTTTGATGCATCTTATGTTTTGACTAACAAATCCGGCAAGGTAGTTGCCAAGTTTGTTGGGGGCAAACACAAGGGCTCCAAGACTTGTGTTTGGGTACCCAAAGTTCTTGTGTCTAATGCCAAAGGACCCAAAACCGTTTGGGTACCTAAAGTCAAGAACTAAATTTGTTTTGTAGGTTTATGCATCCGGGGGCTCAAGTTGGATCATCGATGGCGGGTGCACAAACCACATGACCGGGGAGAAGAAAATGTTCTCCTCTTATGAGAAAAACCAAGATCCCCAACGAGCTATCACATTCGGGGATGGAAACCAAGGTTTGGTCAAAGGTTTGGGTAAAATTGCTATATCTCCTGACCATTCCATTTCCAATGTTTTTCTTGTAGATTCTTTAGATTATAACTTGCTTTCTGTTTCCCAATTGTGTCAAATGGGCTACAACTGTCTTTTTACTGATGTAGGTGTCACTGTCTTTAGAAGAAGTGATGATTCAATAGCATTTAAGGGAGTGTTAGAGGGTCAGCTATACTTGGTAGATTTTGATAGAGCTGAACTCGACACTTGCTTAATAGCTAAGACTAACATGGGTTGGCTCTGGCACTGCCGACTAGCCCATGTTGGGATGAAGAATCTTCATAAACTTCTAAAGGGAGAGCACATTTTAGGATTAACAAATGTTCATTTTGAGAAAGACAGGATCTGTAGCGCATGCCAAGCAGGGAAGCAAGTTGGCACTCATCATCCACACAAGAACATCATGACGACTGACAGGCCACTGGAGCTCCTACACATGGACCTATTCGGCCCGATAGCTTATATAAGCATCGGCGGGAGTAAGTACTGTCTAGTTATTGTGGATGATTATTCTCGCTTCACTTGGGTGTTCTTTTGCAGGAAAAATCTCAAACCCAAGAGACCTTAAAGGGATTCTTGAGACGAGCTCAAAATGAGTTCGGCTTAAGGATCAAGAAAATAAGAAGCGACAACGGAACGGAGTTCAAGAACTCTCAAATTGAAGGTTTCCTTGAGGAGGAGGGCATCAAGCATGAGTTCTCCTCTCCCTACACGCCACAACAAAATGGTGTAGTGGAGAGAAAGAATAGAACTCTATTGGACATGGCAAGAACCATGCTTGATGAGTACAAGACGCCGGATCGGTTTTGGGCCGAGGCGGTCAACACCGCCTGCTACGCCATCAACCGGTTGTATCTACACCGAATCCTCAAGAAGACATCATACGAACTCCTAACCGGTAAAAAGCCCAACATTTCATATTTTAGAGTCTTTGGTAGCAAATGCTTTATTCTTGTTAAAAGAGGTAGAAAATCTAAATTTGCTCCTAAGACAGTAGAAGGCTTTTTACTAGGATATGATTCAAACTCAAGGGCATATAGAGTCTTTAAGAAGTCCTCAGGACTAGTTGAAGTTTCTTGTGACGTTGTGTTTGATGAAACTAACATCTCTCAAGTAGAGCAAGTTGATCTTGATGAGATAGGTGATGAAGAGGCTCCGTGCATCGCGCTAAGGAACATGTCCATTGGGGATGTGTGTCCTAAGGAATCCGAAGAGCCACCACATGCACAAGATCAACCATCCTCCTCCACGCAAGCATCTCCACCAACTCAAAATGAGGATGAGGCTCAAGTTGATAAAGGAGAAAATCAAAATGATGAGCCACCTCAAGATGACGACAATGATCAAGGGGGAGATGCAAATGATCAAGACGAGGAGGATGAAGAGCCAAGACCGCCACACCCAAGAGTCCACCAAGCAATCCAACGAGATCACCCCGTCGACACCATCCTCGGCGACATTCATAAGGGGGTAACCACTAGATCTCGTGTTGCACATTTTTGTGAGCATTACTCTTTTGTTTCCTCTATTGAGCCACACAGGGTAGAGGAAGCACTCCAAGATTCGGATTGGGTGATGGCGATGCAAGAGGAGCTCAACAATTTCACTAGAAACGAGGTATGGCATTTAGTTCCATGTCCTAATCAAAATGTTGTAGGAACCAAATGGGTCTTCCGCAACAAGCAAGATGAGCATGGTGTGGTGACAAGGAACAAAGCTCGACTTATGGCCAAGGGATACTCCCAGGTCGAAGGTTTGTATTTTGGTGAAACCTATGCACCCGTAGCTAGGCTTGAGTCAATTCACATATTATTAGCCTATGCTACTTACCATGGCTTCAAGCTTTATCAAATGGACGTAAAGAGTGCCTTCCTCAATGGACCAATCAAGGAAGAGGTCTATGTTGAGCAACCTCCCAGCTTTGAAGATAGTGAGTACCCTAACCATGTCTATAGGCTCTCTAAGGCGCTTTATGGGCTCAAGCAAGCCCCAAGAGCATGGCATGAATGCCTAAGAGACTTCCTTATTGCTAATGGCTTCAAAGTCGGCAAGGCCGATCCTACTTTATTTACTAAAACTCTTGACAATGATTTGTTTGTATGCCAAATTTATGTTGATGATATTATATTTGGGTCTACTAACGAATCTACATGTGAGGAATTTAGTAGGATCATAACACAGAAATTCGAGATGTCAATGATGGGGGAGTTGAAGTATTTCTTAGGATTTCAAGTAAAGCAACTCCAAGAGGGCACCTTCATTAGCCAAATGAAGTATACTCAAGACATTCTAAACAAGTTTGGGATGAAGGATGCCAAACCCATCAAGACACCCATGGGAACCAATGGGCATCTCGACCTCGACACGGAAGGTAAATCCGTAGATCAAAAGGTATACCGGTCGATGATAGGTTCTTTACTCTATTTATGTGCATCTCGACCGGACATTTTGCTTTCCGTATGCATGTGTGCAAGATTCCAAGCCGACCCTAAGGAATCTCACCTTACGGCCGTAAAACGAATCTTGAGATATTTGGCTTATACTCCTAAGTTTGGGCTTTGTTACCCTCGGGGATCCACATTTGATTTAATTGGTTATTCCGATGCTGATTGGGCAGGGTGCAAAATCAATAGAAAGAGCACATCGGGGACTTGCCAGTTCTTGGGGAGATCCTTGGTGTCTTGGGCTTCAAAGAAGCAAAATTCTGTGGCTCTTTCAACCACCGAAGCCAAGTATATTGCCGCAGGCCATTGTTGCGCACAATTGCTTTGGATGAGGCAAACCCTCAGGGACTATGGTTACAAATTAACCAAAGTCCCTCTTCTATGTGATAATGAGAGTGCAATTCGCATGGCGGATAATCCCGTTGAGCATAGCCGCACTAAACACATAGCCATTCGGTATCATTTTCTTAGGGATCACCAACAAAAGGGGGATATCGAGATTGCATACATTAATACTAAAGATCAATTAGCCGATATCTTTACCAAGCCACTAGATGAACAAACTTTTACCAAACTTAGGCATGAGCTAAATATTCTTGATTCTAGAAATTTCTTTTGAGGTCTTGTACACATAGCTCATAAATATACCTTTGATCATGTCTCTTTTATATATGCTATGACTAATGTGTTTTTAAGTGAATTTCAAACCAAGTCATAGGTGTATTGAAAGGGAATTGGAGTCTTCGGCGAAGACAAAGGCTTCCACTCCATTCCATCACTCTTCCTTCGCCGTTGCTCCGAGCATCTCTCCGTCTTTTGGTATAATCTTCACTCATATTATTTGCCAAAGGGGGAGAAAGTAGTTCATGTAAGGGCTTATATTTCACTCAAACATCCGTTTTTTGGCGATTCATGCCAAAGGGGGAGAGTATTAAGCCCAAAGCAAAAGGACCGCACCACCACCAAATTTTAAAACTTATGATTTTCAAATTGATATCTCATTGTGTTCTAAAGGGGGAGAAAGTAGCACCTTCAAAAATTGGTATCTTAAAACCCTCTTGAACACTAAGAGGAGAATTTTATTGAAGGGGACTTTTGTTTAGTCAAAGGAAAAAGCATTTGAAACAGGGGGAGAAAATTTCAAATCTTGAAAATGCTTCTCAAAATCTTACTCATTTACCTTTGACTATTTGCAAAAGAACTTTGAAAAGAATTTACAAAAGTATTTGCAAAAACAAAGCATGTGGTGCAAGCGTGGTCCAAAATGTTAAAAATAAAGAAACAATCCATGCATATCTTATGAGTAGTTATATTGACTAAATTCTAAGTAACCTTTGCACATACATTTTGCAAACTAGTTCAATTATGCACTTTTATATTTGCTTTGGTTTGTGTTGGCATCAATCACCAAAAAGGGGGAGATTGAAAGGGAATTAGGCTTACACCTATTTCCTAATTGATTTTGGTGGTTGAATTGCCCAACACAAATAATTGGACTAACTAGTTTGCTCTAGTCTATAAGTTCTACAGGTGCCAAAGGTTCACAAAAAGTCAATAAAAAGACCAAGAATGGGTTCAAACAAAGAGAGCAAGGGACAACCGAAGTGTGCCCTGGTCTGGCGCACCGGACTGTCCGGTGCGCCACCGGACAGTGTCCGGTGCACCAGGGGACTCCAAGCTGCTCCTCTGCGCGCGCAGGCGCGCATTTAATGCGTTACAGTCGACCGTTGCGCGCGAACTAGCCGTTGCTCCGCTGTCACACTGGACACTGTCCGGTTCACCACCGGACAGCCAGGCGGGCCCACAAGACAGAGCTCCAACGGTCGGAACCCTTCGGCCAGGTGACGTGGCTGGCGCACCGGACAGTGTCCGGTGGCGCACCGGACAGTGTCCGGTGGCGCACCGGACTGTCCGGTGCGCCCGTCGACTGTAGCCTCCACCAACGGTCAAGTTTGGTGGTTGGGGCTATAAATACCCCAACCACCCCCACATTCAAGTCATCCAAGTTTTCCACCTTCCAACTACTTACAAGAGCTCTAGCATTCAATTCTAGACACACCAAAGAGATCAAATCCTCTCCAAATTCCACTCAAAGCTTTAGTGATTAGAGAGAGTGATCGTTGTGTTCATTTGAGCTCTTGCGCTTGGATTGCTTCTTTTTCTCATTCTTTCTTGCGATCATCTCAATTGTAATCAAGGCAAGAGACACCAATTGTGTGGTGGTCCTTGCGGGAAGTTTGGTTCCCGGTTGATTGAGAAGAGAAGCTCACTCGGTCCGAGGGACCGTTTGAGAGAGGGAAAGGGTTGAAAGAGACCCGGTCTTTGTGACCACCTCAACGGGGAGTAGGTTTGAGAGAACCGAACCTCGGTAAAACAAATCCTTGTGTCTCACTTCTTTATTCGCTTGCGATTTGTTTTTACGCCCTCTCTCGGACTCGCATTATATTTCTAATGCTAACCCGGCTTGTAGTTGTGATTAACTTTGTAAATTTCAGTTTCGCCCTATTCACCCCCCTCTAGGTGACTTTCACCTTCAGTGCTCAAAGAAAGAGGAGATTGAACCGAGTCTTTGATGCTATTCGATTTGTGTATCCTGATTATTGCTTCCATGTTCAAAGCAAAGGGCAGAAAAGGAAAAGCGCTTTGAGGTGACCTTTGGCTACGCCGAAGCAGAAAAGAGTAAAGATTTTAGCAAAGCGGCCAAAGCCTTACTATGATGAGAGGACGTCAGTGCTGCTTGCGCTTATGACTTCTAGTAAAGAAGTTGCTACCCATGCAGCGCCAAGTGATGAGCCGGAGGTTCACTCTCCTTTACCTACGAAGGTAGTGATTACTTGGTTTGGTTTTAAGTCATGATGTAGGTGGAGAAGAAGGATGAGGAGGAAGTTACTGAGGTGTCGATCCAGGATGAGGTGCCTTTGACCAGCTTGCAACCAGAGACATCGCCGAAGGTGGAAGTTTAGCTGATGCTTAAGACAACCCATGGGGGAATGCCCTAGAAAGGTAAGAGGATGGCTATCATTTTGAAGGTTGTTCTAAAGCCTACAAAGGTGGTGTCACCTGCTAGGCCGAAGATCATTGAAACTCCTCTCAGCACGCCAGTCACTGAGAGTGTGAAAACAGAGCTGAAGGTGGTTGATAGCTCGACGATTTCCCTTGACGTGGAGAAAGGTAGCGCTTTGAAGACTTACAGTATAGCAGATGCTGTTAAGGAAAAGGAAATGAGGTGGCTGAGGGCTCTAAGGATGAGGGTTCTATGAAAAAAACTTCAGTAGTAATTAAGGAGATGTCGTTTGAACAACACAAGTACATTATTCACCATGCCTCTAGGGGAAACTAATTGCGAAAAAGATTGCTGAAGTTCAAAATTATACTGAAGATCTAAAATATCCCTCGGGCTTCCTTGTTTATGGCGGAAATGATGAAGACGATTATCTCTATTGCCTTCCGGACAATAAAGAACTTGAAGTTTGTCGTGAGATGATGGACATGATGGGTTATCCAAAGTTGGAATGTGAATTATCAGTCATATCGAATGATCAACTTGTAGATTGCTTGGCTTATCACAATTTAAAGGTCGACATATAGTTTTACACATTGTTTTGATTGGCTATTTTTTGTGCTTAATGATACATTAGGACTTATTCTGAGGAAAGCTCTAAAAGCTAAGAAGGATGCCGAAGATGAAAGCACTTGGATAGCCTTCGAAAACTTACGGTCCGAAGTCATCAAGCTTTAGTATCGGGCTAAAGAGAAAGAAAAAAATCTTGAACACCTTAGCAAGCGAGTTGATTGAGGATCATGCTGAATTTTAAAAAATTATCTAAAGAAAAAGATGATAAAATTTTGAACCTGGAAATTGAGAAGACCCAGAGTGCAAAACATATTTCTGACCTTGAAACAAAGATAGTGGCACAAGCTGAAGCACACAAGTCTAGAGAAGCCTTACGATTGAAGAAACTCGAAGGTATCTTGCTTACTTATCCATGCTTCGGATAATCATTTGTGGTTTATGACGTGAATTCTTTTCTACAGCTGCTCTTTCTCCGCTACCTGAGCCATACATCCCTGATAACGATCCCGAGCTGAAGGATGTCCTAGTTGAACTTGAAGTGGCACACACGATAATAGATGAAGTTGTTGATGAAGAACTAAATAAAATTGTTGAGAGAGTTCTGAAAGGGAACTGACAACATTTAAGTAGAAACTTTTTGAGAGCGTATTCGTGTTGTGTGTAAATATTTGTGTAATATACATGCTTCGTGTGAATTGCTATACTATTTATTTATAAAGCATGAATAAACAACGTACCTTTTGAGCCAAAGGCGAAAAACGCCTTCCTTCTTTTCACGCTCTATGAAGAATTACGTTAACATGCTTCATTAGATAACAACATTTGAAATAATGGATGAAGGTACCTATTGAGCCGAAGGCGAAAAACACATCCCCTTCTTTTTCATGTCTTGTGAAGAATTCATTAATCATGCTTCGTTAGATGATAATGTAGAAATTAACGAAGGTACATTTTACATTATTGACTTAGAGGCCTTTTTCGTCAAAATGTCCGAAGGTACCTACCTGTTGCAAGAAGGACAATTTCCCTTTACTCAATATTACAAGGAAGGCACCTTCCCTTCTTTTCCCTTTACGTTTATAGAGAATAATATGCATGTTATGATGATAAAATGATGATATGATGCATGATGTATGATGCAAAATGGAGACAATGATGAAAGAGCAAGTGTGCCTTTGCCCGAAGGTTTTTTCTGAATATGACTCTGCATTTCCTTAGGAACGACTTCAAAGTCTTTTGCTGTGGCAGAACCTCCCAAGTTATTGGGCCCACATGTACCTGTCCTCGTCTCAAAGACCTCAGACATCTATGCATGTGCACCGGATAACTTAACAGGATCCGTCCAAGTGTCCCAAGGACCCCAGATAAACCAATTATAACCAGGATCACAAGATTAAGTAAACACAAATCACATACCTGAAAGGGAAATGTGCCCTTGGGCCATTTCTAAGTATTTTGGTGATTTAGTGTCCAACACAAGTGCCTAATTGTAAAAAGGTGGACAAAGTACAAATCAAGGATAAAGGTATGTTTCTCAGACCTAGTACATTGTTTTATGGACTAATGTATTGTGTCTAAGTGCTGGAAACAGAAAAAATCGAGTTGGAGAAGAGATGGCTCGAGCAGCCAAAGTCTACTCAGTCAGGGTGCACCGGACTGTCCGGTGGTGCACCGGACAGTGTCCGGTGCGCCAGGCTGGCTCGAGCAAAGTGGCTGCTCTCGGGACTTCGACGGCGGTGTACGGCTATAATTCACCGGACTGTCCGGTGGTGCACCGGACTGTCCGGTGGGTCGTTCACAGGCGAACTCGTCGCTCTCGGGAATTCATCGTCGACGTACGGCTATAATTCACCGGACTGTCTGGTGTGCACCGGACTGTCCGGTGAGCCAACGGTCGGCCGCGCGATCTGCGTGGGACACGTGGCCGAGCCAACGGCTAGAAGGGGGCACCGGTCTGTCCGGTGTGTACCGGACATGTCCGGTGCGCCAACGGCTCTCAGTCTGCCAACGGTCGACTGTGCCATTTATGGAAGGAAATCGGGCACCGGACAGTGTCCGGTGTGCACCGGACTGTCCGGTGTGCCAGTCGACAGAAGGCAAGATCAGCCTTCCTAGATTGCTCTCAACGGCTCCTAGCTGCCTTGGGGCTATAAAAGGGACCCCTAGGCGCATGGAGGAGAAAAACAAGCATTCCTACAACATTCCTAAGCACCAAGACACCGATTTCGCGCATTCGTTTCATTGTGATAGCATATAGAGCTCTAGTGGAGTTGTGAACTCATTGAGTTGTGTTGCGAGCTCTTGTTGCGACTTGTGTGCGTGTTGACACTCTGATTCTTGTGTCTTGTGTGCGTTGCTAATCCCTCCCTTGCTCCGTGTTCTTTGTGAATTTCAAGTGTAAGGGCGAGAGGCTCCAAGTTGTGGAGATTCCTCGCAAACGGGATTGAGAAAAACAAGCAAAACACCGTGGTATTCAAGTGGGTCTTTGGACCGCTTGAGAGGGGTTGATTGCAACCCTCGTCCGTTGGGATGCCACAACGTGGAGTAGGCAAGCGTTGGTCTTGGCCGAACCACGGGATAACCACTGTGCCATCTCTGTGATTGATCCTTGTTGGTTATTGTGTTTTGTTGAGGATTCCTCTCTAGCCACTTGGCAATTATTGTGCTAACAACCAAGTTTTGTGGCTTAAGTTTTCAAGTTTCACAGGATCACCTATTCACCCCCCTCTAGGTGCTCTCAATTGGTATCGGAGCCGTTCTCTTCACAAAGGGACTAACCGCCCGAAGAGATGGATCCTAAGGGGAAGGGTATCGTGATCAACGATAAAGAGAAGGAATCCTTCGTCAACGAGCCAAAGGATGACAAGCCTACCGACTCCGGCTCGGGCCATAGACGGAAGGAAGGGAATAAGAAGAAGACGAGGCGCATCAAGGAGACCGTCTACTACGACGACAGCGATGAGTCTACTTCTTCCCAAAAGGACGACGGCCACAACGACTACGAGAGAAGGAAACCGGTTAATTCAAACTTTTCTTTTGACTACTCTCGTATTCCGCAAAGTTCAAATTCACATTTGCTCTCCATTCCACTCGGCAAGCCTCCACACTTTGATGGGAAGGACTACGGATTTTGGAGCCACAAAATGCGTAGTCACCTATTCTCTCTCCATCCTAGTATATGGGAGATTGTAGAGAGTGGAATGCACTTTGATAGTTCGGATAGTCCCATGTTCATTAATGAGCAAATTCATAAGAATGCACAAGCTACTACTGTTCTTCTAGCTTCATTGTGCAGGGATGAATATCACAAAGTGAGCGGCTTGGATAACGACAAGCAGATCTGGGACACCCTCAAGATTTCTCATGAGGGGAACGACGTCACCTTGCTCACCAAAATGGAGTTGGTGGAGGGCGAGCTTGGACGGTTCGCGATGATAAGGGGTGAGGAGCCAACTCAAACATACAACTGGCTCAAGGCCCTTATCAACAAAATAAGGAGCTACGGAAGCACGCGATGGACGGACCACGACGTCGTCCGACTGATGCTAAGGTCCTTTACCGTTCTTGATCCTCATTTGGTGAATAATATTCGTGAGAATCCCAGGTACACCAAAATGTCGCCCGAAGAAGTCCTTGGAAAATTCGTTAGCGGGCGAATGATGATCAAGGAGGCGAGGTACGTGGATGACACTTTGAATGGTCCGATCAACGAGCCGCAACCCCTTGCTCTCAAGGCAACAAGAAGCAAGGATGCGCTACCTAACAAGGTGGCACAAATTGAGGCGGCCGGACTTAATGATGAAGAGATGGCCCTCATCATCAAAAGATTCAAGACGGCGCTTAAGGGTCGCAAGGGACAGCCAAGCAAGACCAAAGCCAAGGGAAAGCGCTCATGCTTCAAATGCAGTAAGCTTGGTCATTTTATTGCTAACTGTCCCGATAATGATAGTGATCAGGAGCAAGGGAACAAGAGGGAGAAAAAGAAGAACTATAAGAAGGCAAAGGGCGAGGCTCATCTTGGCAAGGAGTGGGATTCGGACTGCTCCTCGCCCGACTCCGACAATGAAGGACTCGCCGCCACCGCCTTCAACAAGTCATCCCTCTTCCCCAACGAGCGTCACACATGCCTTATGGCAAGGGAGAAGAAGGTATGTACTCGAGACTCTACTTATGCTTCTTCAAGTGAGGACGAATCTAGTGATGAGGATGAAATAGATTATTCATGTCTATTTAAGGGCCTAGATAGAACCAAGGTAGACAAAATTAATGAATTGATTGATGCCTTAAATGATAAGAATAGGCTTCTAGAAAAACAAGAAGATTTGTTGTATGAAGAACATGACAAATTTATAGAACCACAAAAATCTCATGCTTTAGAAGTTAAAAGAAATGAAATGCTTTCTTGTGAATTATCTTCTTGCCATGAGACAATTTCTAGCTTAAGGAGCATTAATGATGATTTGAATGCTAAGTTAGAAATAGCTAGGAAATCAACAACTTGTGTAGAAAATGTTGTTATTTGCAATAGATGTAAAGATTTTGACATTGATGCTTGTAGTGAACACATAGCTTCTATTGCAAAATTAAATGATGAAATGGCTAGTCTTAATGCCCAACTTAAGGCTATCAAAAGCGATTTTGATAAACTAAAATTTTCTAGGGATGCCTACACGATTGGTAGACACCCCTCAATTAAGGATGGGCTTGGCTTCAAGTGAGAAGCCAAGAACTTAACAAGCCATAAGGCTCCCATCTCCTCCAAGGAGAAAGGGAAGGCCCCTATGGCAAGTAGGACTAAAAAGAACCATGCTTTTATGTACAATGATAGAAGACAGTCTCATAGGAGTTGTAATGCTTTTGATTCACATGCCTATGATTCTTATGCTATGTATGCTTCCAGTTCTTCCTATATGCATTGTAGAGATATGTCTAGAAAAAATATTCATCATGTGCCTAGAAAGAATTTTGTTCATGCTCCTAGGAAAGTTATGAATGGTCCCTCTACAATTTATCATGCTTTGAATGCTTCCTTTGCTATTTGTAGAAAGGATAGGAAGATAGTTGCTAGGAAGTTAGGGGCAAAATGCAAGGGTGATAAAACTTGCATTTGGGTCCCTAAGGAAATTGTGACTAACCTTGTAGGACCCAACAAGAGTTGGGTACCTAAGACCCAAGCCTAAATTTGCCTTGCAGGTTTATGCATCCGGGGGTTCAAGCTGGATTATCGACAGCGGATGCACAAACCATATGACGGGGGAGAAGAAGATGTTCACCTCCTACGTCAAGAATAAGGATTCCCAAGATTCAATCATATTTGGTGATGGGAACCAAGGCAAGGTGAAAGGTCTAGGCAAGATTGCAATATCCAATGAGCACTCTATCTCTAATGTGTTTTTAGTTGAGTCTCTTGGATATAATTTACTATCTGTCAGTCAATTATGTAATATGGGATATAATTGTCTATTTACAAATATAGATGTGTCTGTCTTTAGAAGATGTGATGGTTCACTAGCTTTTAAGGGTGTACTAGACGGCAAACTTTATTTGGTTGATTTTGCAAAAGAAGAGGCCGGTCTAGATGCATGCTTAATGGCTAAGACTTGCATGGGCTGGTTGTGGCATCGCCGCTTAGCACATGTGGGGATGAAGAACCTCCACAAGCTTCTAAAGGGAGAACACGTGATAGGTCTAACCAATGTTCATTTCGAAAAAGATAGACCTTGTGCAGCTTGTCAAGCAGGTAAACAAGTAGGAGGAGCACATCACAGCAAGAATGTGATGACCACGTCAAGACCTCTGGAGCTGCTGCATATGGACCTCTTCGGACCCATCGCCTATCTGAGCATAGGAGGAAGTAAGTATGGTCTAGTTATTGTTGATGACTTTTCCCGCTTCACTTGGGTGTTCTTTTTGCAGAATAAGTCTGAAACCCAAGGGACCCTCAAGCGCTTCCTAAGGAGAGCTCAAAATGAGTTTGAGCTCAAGGTGAAGAAGATAAGGAGCGACAATGGGTCCGAATTCAAGAATCTTCAAGTGGAGGAGTTCCTTGAGGAGGAGGGGATCAAGCATGAGTTCTCCGCTCCCTACACACCTCAGCAAAATGGTGTGGTAGAGAGAAAGAACAGGACACTCATAGATATGGCGAGGACTATGCTTGGAGAGTTCAAGACCCCCGAGTGCTTTTGGTCGGAAGCCGTGAACACGGCTTGCCACACCATCAACAGGGTCTACCTTCACCGCCTCCTCAAGAAGACTTCATATGAGCTGCTGACTGGTAACAAACCCAATGTATCGTACTTTCGTGTATTTGGGAGTAAATGCTACATTCTAGTAAAGAAGGGTAGGAATTCCAAATTTGCTCCCAAAGCTGTAGAAGGATTTTTATTAGGTTATGATTCAAATACAAAGGCGTATAGGGTCTTCAACAAATCATCGGGTTTGGTTGAAGTCTCTAGCGACGTTGTATTTGATGAGACTAATAGCTCTCCAAGAGAGCAAGTTGTTGATCTTGATGATGTAGATGAAGAAGACGTTCCAACGGCCGCGATACGCACCATGGCGATTGGAGATGTACGGCCTCAGGAACAATTGGAGCAAGATCAACCGTCTTCCTCAACTATGGTGCATCCCCCAACTCAAGATGACGAACAGGTACCTCAAGTGGAGGCGCATGATCAAGGGGGAGCACAGGATGATCAAGTTTAAGAGGAAGAAGCACCTCAGGCACCTCCAACCCAAGTTCGAGCGACGATCCAAAGGGATCATCCCGTCGACCAAATATTGGGTGATATTAGCAAGGGAGTAACTACTCGTTCAAGATTAGTTAATTTTTGTGAACATTACTCTTTTGTCTCTTCTATTGAGCCTTTCAGGGCAGAAGAGGCCTTGCTAGATCCGGACTGGGTGTTGGCCATGCAGGAGGAACTCAACAATTTCAAGCGCAATGAAGTTTGGACATTGGTGCCTCGTCCTAAGCAAAATGTTGTGGGAACCAAGTGGGTGTTCCGCAACAAACAGGACGAGCACGGGGTGGTGACGAGGAACAAGGCTCGACTTGTGGCAAAAGGTTATGCCCAAGTCGCAGGTTTGGACTTTGAGGAGACTTTTGCTCCTGTGGCTAGGCTAGAATCAATTCGTATCTTGCTAGCATATGCCGCTCACCATTCTTTCAGGTTGTACCAAATGGATGTGAAGAGCGCTTTCCTCAACGGGCCGATCAAGGAGGAGGTGTACGTGGAGCAACCCCCCGGCTTCGAGGATGAACGGTACCCCGACCACGTGTGTAAGCTCTCTAAGGCGCTCTATGGACTTAAGCAAGCCCCAAGAGCATGGTATGAATGCCTTAGAGACTTTTTAATTGCTAATTCTTTCAAGGTTGGGAAAGCCGATCCAACTCTTTTCACTAAGACGTGCGATGGTGATCTTTTTGTGTGCCAAATTTATGTCGATGACATAATATTTGGTTCTACTAATCAAAAGTCTTGTGAAGAGTTTAGCAGGGTTATGACGCAGAAATTCGAGATGTCGATGATGGGCGAGTTGAACTACTTCCTTGGGTTCCAAGTGAAGCAACTCAAGGATGGCACCTTCATCTCCCAAACAAAGTACACACAAGATTTGTTAAAGCGGTTTGGGATGAAGGACGCCAAGCCCGCAAAGACGCCGATGGGAACTGACGGACACACCGATCTCAACAAAGGAGGTAAGTCCGTTGATCAAAAAGCATACCGGTCCATGATAGGTTCTTTGCTTTATTTGTGTGCTAGTAGACCGGATATTATGCTTAGCGTATGCATGTGTGCTAGATTTCAATCCGATCCTAAGGAGTGTCACTTAGTGGTTGTGAAGCGAATTCTTCGATATTTAGTCGCTACGCCTTGCTTCGGGATCTGGTATCCAAAGGGGTCTAACTTTGACTTGATTGGATATTCAGATTCCGACTATGCTGGATGTAAGGTCGATAGGAAGAGTACATCGGGGACGTGCCAATTATTAGGAAGGTCCCTGGTGTCGTGGAACTCTAAGAAACAAACTTCCGTTGCCCTATCCACCGCTGAGGCCGAGTACGTTGCCGCAGGACAGTGTTGTGCGCAACTACTTTGGATGAGGCAAACCCTCCGGGACTTTGGCTACAATCTGAGCAAAGTCCCACTCCTATGTGACAATGAGAGTGCTATCCGCATAGTGGAAAATCCTGTTGAGCACAGCCGCACAAAGCACATTGACATCCGGCATCACTTTTTGAGAGACCACCAGCAAAAGGGAGATATCGAAGTGTTTCATGTTAGCACCGAGAACCAGCTAGCCGATATCTTCACTAAGCCTTTAGATGAAAAGACCTTTTGCAAACTGCGTAGTGAGCTAAATGTCCTAGATTCGCGGAACTTGGATTGAATTGTAGCATACATGTGTTTATGCCTTTGATCATGTTCATTCTGCATTTTGTTGCTTATTGTGGTGCTCAAGTTGTACAAACACTCCCTGGACCTCACAAGTCCGTTTTGCAAGTGATGCACATATTTAGGGGGAGCTGTGCTACAACTTGACCCTTTGAAACTAATCATGTACTTGAGTTTGGTTGTTTTAGCCTCAAAGGAGGATTGAAAGGGAAAGGTGGACTTGGACCATGCAAGACTTCCACTGCACTCCGATGAAAAGAGTAACTTTTCCAAGTTCATCTTTATACTCTTATTGCCTTTGTGTTCTCATTTGAAGATTTTGGTGAGGCAATGGGGTTAAAGGGCCAAGATTGATCCCGTTTTGGTGCTTGATGCCAAAGGGGGAGAAAATAAAGGCCAAAGCGATAAATGGATCAGCTACCACTTGAGAGATTTTGAAAATAGTAGAATAGAGCTTTTGGTTTGTCAAAACTCTTTTGTTGTCTCTCTTGTCAAAAGTTGGCTTCTTGTGGGGAGAAGTATTGATTATGGGAAAAAGGGGGAGTTTTTGAAATCTTGAATCAATTTCTCTTGGAATGACTCTCTTTATGTCTTAACATGTGTGTTTGACTCAGAGATAGAAATTTGAGTTTGATTTGCAAAAACAAACCAAGTGGTGGCAAAGAGTGATCCATATATGTCAAATTTGAATCAAAACAATTTGAGTTCTTATTTGAATTGATTTTGTACTTGTTCTACTTGCTTTATGTTGTGTTGGCATAAATCACCAAAAAGGGGGAGATTGAAAGGGAAATGTGCCCTTGGGCCATTTCTAAGTATTTTGGTGATTTAGTGTCCAACACAAGTGCCTAATTGTAAAAAGGTGGACAAAGTACAAATCAAGGATAAAGGTATGTTTCTCAGACCTAGTACAATGTTTTATGGACTAATGTATTGTGTCTAAGTGCTGGAAACAGAAAAAATCGAGTTGGAGAAGAGATGGCTCGAGCAGCCAAAGTCTGCTCAGTCTGGGTGCACCGGACTGTCCGGTGGTGCACCGGACAGTGTCCGGTGCGCCAGGCTGGCTCGAGCAAAGTGGCTGCTCTTGGGACTTCGACGGCGGTGTACGGCTATAATTCACCGGACTGTCCGGTGGTGCACCGGACTGTCCGGTGGGTCGTTCACAGGCGAACTCGTCGCTCTCGGGAATTCATCGTCGACGTACGACTATAATTCACCGGACTGTTCGGTGTGCACCGGACTGTCCGGTGAGCCAACGGTCGGCAGGGCCAACGGTCGGCCGCGCGATCTGCGCGGGACACGTGGCCGAGCCAACGGCTAGAAGGGGGCACCGGTCTGTCCGGTGTGCACCGGACATGTCCGGTGCGCCAACGGCTCTCAGTCTGCCAACGGTCGATTGTGCCATTTATGGAAGGAAATCGGGCACCGGACAGTGTCCGGTGTGCACCGGACTGTCCGGTGCGCCAGTCGACAGAAGGCAAGATCAGCCTTCCTAGATTGCTCTCAACGGCTCCTAGCTGCCTTGGGGCTATAAAAGGGACCCCTAGGCGCATGGAGGAGAAAAACAAGCATTCCTACAACATTCCTAAGCACCAAGACACCGATTTCGCGCATTCGTTTCATTGTGATAGCATATAGAGCTCTAGTGGAGTTGTGAACTCATTGAGTTGTGTTGCGAGCTCTTGTTGCGACTTGTGTGCGTGTTGACACTCTGATTCTTGTGTCTTGTGTGCGTTGCTAATCCCTCCCTTGCTCCGTGTTCTTTGTGAATTTCAAGTGTAAGGGCGAGAGGCTCCAAGTTGTGGAGATTCCTCGCAAACGGGATTGAGAAAAAGCAAGCAAAACACCGTGGTATTCAAGTGGGTCTTTGGACCGCTTGAGAGGGGTTGATTGCAACCCTCGTCCGTTGGGACGCCACAACATGGAGTAGGCAAGCGTTGGTCTTGGCCGAACCACGAGATAACCACCGTGCCATCTCTGTGATTGATCCTTGTTGGTTATTGTGTTTTGTTGAGGATTCCTCTCTAGCCACTTGGCAATTATTGTGCTAACGATTAACCAAGTTTTGTGGCTTAAGTTTTCAAGTTTCACAGGATCACCTATTCACCCCCCTCTAGGTGCTCTCAATACCACATTTGCAGCGGATATTCTTTATTACAAAAAGTTACAAGTTACATTAATATTTCATTATACAAGATCAGAGTGATTATCAAAGTAAATCCAAAGTATTACACTTCGGATGATGTATAATTTTCATAAGTTTGAAATACATGCTAGCTTAAATGACCATCCTCAAGAAGAAGTATTGAAGGGTTACTTATATGTATAAGAAGGCCGAGCCCAACAACACTTAGCACCATCCACAACAGAACAAAACTATAGCCTAAAAAACAACAGTGAATAAAATCATGAGTATGCAATTACTCAGCAAGATTTACCCGACTAAAAAAAGACTCTCAAGGATATGCTGACTTAAAGGGATTCAAGGTAAAGCTCATCAAGTTTTAAAGACTCTTTTTGCAGAAAAGCTTACTAGAAGTGGATCCTTAAGCCATCTTTTACTTAGCACATTAAGTTCTTTCCTGATTCTAGATTTGCCTAATCTAGAGCATTCACTTGGCCTATACTAGCTTCCATTTATCAAGTTCTTGTTCCACTTATTAAATACGATGCAGGTCTTTGACCAAGTCTTCATGTCTGAGAAGTAATGGCAATCTGAATCGATTAATACTCAGCAGGGGATCTCCAACCACACGACATATGTAGCACTTAACCCTTGCATATGTCAATTCACACCCAGATTTTCAAGATTAGAACGGGTTCCCGCTACCCGAGAGCACAGTTACTCCACCGTATAGCCTCTTGCCACAGAGGGTACACGCTACTCTCACCATCTCCCACACCCAGTGTGGACGAGCTGTTCTGGTATTGGTCTGGCCGAGGCAAAGCTTACCCATGACGAGGCATGTGGCCAGTTAAAAGGTCCTCGATCATCAAGCCTACATCGGCTCGGTCCTTAAATGACACAGACAGAGACACTACACCAAGACCCTCTTCTCGTGCAAGTCACCCGCCCGGTCTTATCTTATAAACTTATAACCCAAAACTTGGTACCTATCAGAGGTACTCTTTTCAGATGTTGAATCCATCATGGCCATATGGATTCACCATCCTAAGTTGTTTTTTTCGAAAAGTTCCCATATCCCATGTTACACATCATTCTTTTGAAAACAAGTTTTAATCTTCTATGCAGGGCTAATCATCATTAATTCTCTTTATAAAAGAGGTATCAAGGAATGGTAATCAATTTTCTAAGGAAAGAAATGCATGAAATATTTTATCACACAACTCTTATCACCTAATGCATCATATAAGGTGATAAAGATTTTAAAACAACAAGGAAATGGGTAAATGCACCAGAGCTTGCCTGGGATAACACTAGTTAGTGTTTGTTAGACGATGTCCGCTTGATGACTATCACTCGTCTTGACACTGGTTCAGTCCGTCCGTTTTTCCGGTTCACCGACCGACATCATCTTGTGGTCTGATCTGGTCCACGTCCTTTGCTTCATACGATTCTCAGCTAGCAGCTAACGTACCTAATGAGATGCATGGTGCACATGAATGGATATAAGAAAGAATAGCAAAAGCCTAAATAATGCTACACGATAGCGAATTAAACACTTAGCGGCGAGGCACATGATAACACTTAAAAGCAAATACTAGATGTCAAGATATTTCTAAGTACAATATCCACGTTTTTTATTTAACCAAATCCAATTCAAACAACCAGCGATAATAAACTAAGCATAAGTTCTATGCCAACCTTAGCTAGCACCCAATATCAAATGACTCACCAAACTTTGATTCACTATTTTTTAATACCAACAATTCAGAGTAAGGAAGCATATTAATAAATTTTGTTAACCACTTAAATCCTAAAGATTTAAAATACTAAAGAACCATGTCCACTGAGTAGGTTTTTTAGATTTCAACTGAAGCGGACCAATGATGTTGTTCGCCTCCAATTAATTTGGACAACCAAAAACAAGATAACAATAAATATTTATTCATAGCTATTAATCTAACTAATCAATATCTGACCCCAACATTACTGATCACAAATATAGATTATACTAACTACTAGCGCAGGACATCGACTTCATCATACACATACTGAAAACAATCAACATCGACAAACTTATCAATAATTGCTTAAAATACTAAACTTATACTGCGCACCACCGAGATACCACACACTGCAAACATACAACCAGTTTAAACATGCTCGACAAATATACCCCAAGCACTCTTCCAAAAACAGATATCTCAAACTGGTGATTCACCACACGACATCGACCAAATCACCGCAAGCGACTCGGGCATTCTAATAAATATTATACCTACAACCATGACACACATGTGCTATAGGCAAGAGGACCGACATAATTAGTATATCTAACAAATCCCATCATCGAACCAATAACAGAAATAGCAATTCGACTCACAACAGAATCATCACGATTAATATACCTAGCTAGACCATTCATCAATCCAACTAACACGAATAACAAATTGGCTTACCCTGACCAATCCGACGCAATAGTCGGAAGAACGACGATGGTTTTCGGTTGACATCATTGACCGCACACACCTAGCGAGCGATGCACACAGTCTCGATTCTTCACCAGATACTCATGGGATTCGTTTTGTCAAGTAGGTGGGGTGTGGCCAGCACAAGAGCGTCTTCACGGCTTGCTGTTGACACAATGGAAGCAGATTGGTTTAGCTCGACGAGAGGAAGCACACGTGATGCAGAGAAGTCTCCACGATAATGTCATGGAAGTGGCTACAGGGTGTGGCAACGAGCTACACGGACTTGGCGTAGACGAGGATGGCGATCGACGACATCGACGTGTCGGCATGACGATTTCCGTTCGATGAAGACGATGGAGCAGCCACTCCTAGTTTGGTCTTTTCGTTGAGCATCTGACAAGTGTCGCATGAACATCACCATCACCTTCCACTAAATTCTCGGAATTTCTTCCCCAATATCCACAAATCCAATTCCACACACCAGACGAGCGCAGGAACTACACGGGCTTGGGCGCGAGCGCATCAATGCGAACAGGGTACAACTCGAGTAGGGACGAAGACACTGATGGAGATGGAGTCCAAGCAAGGTTGACATAGGGCAGGGACAGTCAAGGAGAGGGGAGCAGGGGTCACCGGACTAGATGACGCCAGCGACCTCCGGAGGCCACAAAGAAGCTGGTGATGACACAAGTTGCTGAGAAGGTGGAGGTCCAATGTCCAGCGCGATGAGGAGGACTAGCAGGACCAAGTGCATAGCCCGGCGTGGCGTCGGCGAGGCGAGCTGCCAGAGGTCATGCGCAGCCGGTGACTGGAACGCCGATGGTCGACGTGGCTGGGTGGCCGAGCACAGAGACAACACGCGGGTTGAGGAAGTTCGTCGGCTTGGCGTGCTCAGACTTCAGGGCGAGCATGCGCGCCAAGGCAGGAAGTGAGCGCAGCCAAGCATGCGCCCAAGGCAAGGACCAGAGGTGAGGACTGGCGAGCCCCATGGCAAGATGGGAGCAGCGTCGGGCGACCTAGCGGCTAGCACGGCGACAAGAGTGAGCAGCCGACGGCAAGGTCGGGCGAGAAGCATGGCCGCGCGGCCAGGCCAAGCTGCAGCGAGGGGAGGCAAGGCTGGGGTCGATGCAACAGGGCCGGAGCTGAGATTTTGGTGGCCCGGGGCGAACACAGAAATGAGGCCCCCTTATATTATATAAATATATATTTTTCTATAATACATATACTTTCTAGTTGACATGATCTAGATAAAATTTGAAACAAGCAAAACGAAATATATTTAATCTACAGGACTACAGATCACAAACAAGCACACACTGATTAGGCAATAGGTCTGAGAACCGTACCTAAATCTTGTGCGTCGTGCGTGCGTGATGGATCAGTGCGTGGAGCTGCCGGCGAAGCAAGGCGTCAATGCGACGGCGAACCACGGAACCAGGCGTCCTGATTCCTGCCTGGACTCCAAGGCGGCGTGATGATCCAATTAGGCGGCGGCGCGTTGCAGAATCATGTCAGGGCGAGTTGTGCGCAGGAGCAGTCGAAGCGTTCGCGTGGTATAGCTGGGACGGATGGCCGGACGATCTAATCTAATTAATCTAATTAGGTGTAGGGAGGCAGGTAGCAAGCATGTTAGATCTGTGCGGACGATTGCTTGCAGGCCTGATTGCATGCAGGGCCCATCGCTTCAAGCCTTCAACTGATCGAAGACTACTACATATGCATGCATGGGGGTGGGGCCCCTAGGATCTGGGGGCCCAGGGCGGCCGCCCTGGCAGCCCTGTAGTCAGCGCCGGCATGCAAGCAAGGCACGCTCACGCGGGCATCAGCACTGGGCTTCAAAAGTGTGGCTCGGCGTGGCAGAGGAGCTGTCGCACGACCGCGCCTGGCGAACTGAAGACCTACGGCTGGGGAGGTGGAGCCGGGAATGACCGATCCGGTGGCCACCATGGCGTGGTGCAGGGAGGTCGAGTGGAGGACGGCATTGCGGCGGCCATGGTGATGAAGGGTCGGGCGAGTCGATAGCGTGGATGTTGGAGCAGGGAGCCCACAGCGGCGCGCCCATGGAGAACGGCGAGGCAGGAGCACGCAGGCTGAGCTGATGACGGTAGGGAGGAGCTGGGAGGTGCAGCTGCCATTCAGCTGGGGGCCATGAGGGCGGGGTGAGGGCGCTGGAGAGCCGACGTGCGAGCTGCAGAGACGAGGGACAGAGGAGTGGCTGAAGAAGATAAGGCTTAGGGAGAAAGTCCTAGGCAGCTTGGAGATGAGACTAGAGAAAGACGTGGGGGGTATAGATGTCCAATAAGCACGAGGCCCGCGAGTCCGGCACGAAGCCTGTTGTTTGGGCCTGGTCCGAGCCCGGCACAGCCCGGTTCTATGCGGGCCCGGGCCGGCCCAGCACGAATAAGCGGGCCGGGCTCGGACAAGAAACTAGGCACGGTGGGCTAGCCGGCACGGCCCGTTTACCTATAAGCCCGTTAATCCCGCTTTTTTTACACTAAAACGTGCTTACCGACCCGCATAGCTCATTTCTTGGTCCGTTTTTTTCGTGCTAAACGGATCGGCCCGGCCCGTTTAGGCCCGCTGCGGGCCGGGCTCGGACAGGAAATTGAGCCTACGTGCCTAGACGGCCCGACCCATTTTTCTAACCGTGCCTAGCAGGCCGGGCCCAAAACTGGCCGGGCATTACTAGGCCCGGGCCGGGCCGGACGGCCCATTTGGACATCTCTACGTGGGGGAGATGGAGTCCTATAAGAGGAGGACACGTGGGGGAGTTAAAAAAATCTCCACTTGAGCGACAACAAGGGATAAGGAAGAGATAAATTTTCTTTTCCTTTTTTAGAAAAATAATGACATAATTATATTTCTAGATTTTAGAACTATAGTTTAGGGCATGATCTACATAGATCGGATCAAAACGCTAACGGTTAAATATATTTTAGGTGAAGTTTAATTTAGTTGAAAATGGACAAAAATTATTTGTTATCTGTGCACATCTAGTTTCTTTGTCTTACACCGCGTGCTGGAAAAACAAATCCTAATTATTAACCCCAGGCATGCTTTCTTTCTCGAGTAACGTGCAGGGTCCAAATTTATTATCAGACACTTTTCAAATTTTATATTCACTTACCCGAGTAATCCAATCGACATAGGATCCGCCATCTCACATAACAATTTAAATACAAACTCATTGTTTAACTGGTGATAGCACCTGGGTGTTACTTTTGCACCCTCACTAGTTGTTCTATTCGAGCTCTGCATCTCCTTAGGAACGATTTCGAATCTTTTTCACATTTACTAGGTGTTTTATTCGACCTCTGCATTCACTTAGGAATGACTTTGGAGCTTTTTCATGTTTACTAGGTGTTTCATTTAAGCTCTGCATTACCTTAGGAACGACTTCAGATCTTTTCGACCTTTTTTGTTACACTCGATGGTGTAACCTCAGATTTATTACAGATTGTCGAAGGGTGTACCTTCTTAATGTTTCTTGCAACAAAAATGAAGTAAGGAAAATAGAAATTGATATACAATAGATTTTCCAAGTTTTTTTCCTGCAGATTGGACTTCTTGCTCCAACCCCTCGGTCACTTTAGTAAATGTGCTTCGACTCAGGGACAACACTAATTGCTCTGTTGCATCGCGTTGTGGTATGTTTTGCGCAAAAAACTGATGTTGGATTTGTGATGAATCTGCAAGCTATTGCTCATATGACGAAGGTGTTGGTATGAAGGGTTGGGGCATGATCCAATGAGTTGAAGATTGGCTTGCCGAAGCAATCGACCCTAAAGGCTGTGGGCTTGGCTGTTGTTGATGGACATGCTCTAGGATGTATGGGGAGTAGTACGAGGAAGTGTGGAGGACTTGCTTTGGTTGGTTATGTTGCGCTTCGGCAGTTTCTTTCTGCTTTTGTGTTGTTACCTGGTATGTACTTTTGGTGTGTCCCTTGTCTTCACAAAAAGACAGAACGACTTCCTTAGCTGGGAGTTAAACCTTCCTCCAAAACTTCGTCCTCCTCTACCTCCACTTAAGGCTGGCGTCTGAAGTTGCCCTTGCGATTGCTTCTGTCGCCCCTGAGTCTAGCTGGTTTTGTCTTCATTTTGTGGTGAGTTATGTATGCTCTTGATATGCCTTGGGTGAAACCTTTCCCTAAAGCCCCTAGTCATCTCTACATATCTCTGGGCTTCTTCTCTTCTTTGACGGAAATCATTATCCGCACTGATGTATTTATAGAGATTAGGGAGGCTTTCTGGCGAAATACTAAGTCGCTGGCCCTAGACAAAGTCCCTTGATCATGGCTTCTATGATTATCTCATTTGGGACTGCTCGTGCTTGAGCTTGGAGCCGAAGGAACCTTCAGACGTAGGCTTGTAAGTATGCCTCATGGTCTTGTGTGCATTGGAATAGGGCCTTAGCAGCGACCGACTTTGTTTAGAAACTGAAAGGGAAATGTGCCTTTGAGCCATTTCTATGTGTTTTGGTGATTAACTGCTCGACACACCACTATGGACTAACACTCTTTGTATGAGCATAAGCACAAGTGTAGAAGAAAGCTAATTGAAGACTTCAAGTCCAAAAGAGCTCAAACCTAGACCCAAATATGAAACTATGTGTAAAAAGGTATAAGTGTGAGGTTTGCACTTTTAAATATGTTGCATAGGTCCTCTATAATGTTTGTAGTACTTGTGTTTAGGCTCTAACACATTTTGTAGAAAAAGCACTTTTTGGGCTTGAGTTTGGGCATATTGCAAATCATTATAAAATGAAGTGATAAAGGTATGATTCTAGCTCTTAATTAGTTGTTTTTGTTGCTAATTGTGTTTGTCTAAGTGCTAGAAATCATCACAAAATGAGTAAAAAAGAAATGTTGGAGTATGGTTGGAAAGAGCCAAAGTTGGGCTAGACTAGGCCTCACCGGACAGTCTAGTGTGCACTGGACATGTCCGGTGCTGGCCTTGTCGGTTGGCCCCAACTGGCCGCTCTCGCGGTTTTCTTGGGCACGTTGGCTAAAATTCACCAGACAGTCCAGTGGGCCAGACGGTCAATAGCTCTTCGTCTGCACCAACGGTCGGCTCCGCAACAATCGTCGGCCATGTCAGCACAGCAACGGTCGAGAGGGCCACCGGACATTCTAGTGCCCACTCGAAAAAGAAGGCAGCCAATCAGACTATTCAGTGGTCGTTGCAGACAGGGTGTCCGGTGTGCCACCAGACAGTCCAGTGCACCCACGGGTAGAAGACAATCTGCGCTTTCCAATGGAAGGAGCAACAACTCCTTGGCCACTTGGGGCTATAAAATAGACCCCAAGGCGCATCTACCAGCACACCAAGCTTTCTAAGAGCACACTACAACTCCGATGCTCCACGACCACGCCTGTGGGGGACAAATATCCCCCGGGTCCACCAGAAGGATAAAAGACCTCACGAAAGGCCCAAGGGCCCCATAATTCGTAAGGTCATCCCCCTCGTGGGCCTAGGGAGGCACGATCAATGAAGCGAATCGACACAAGGCTGTATCGGCACGAGCCCAAGACAGCCCAACGAATTCGAGCAGTAATCACAATAGAGGCCCGACCTTCCCGTGCGGGAGCCCCTTACAACGGAACCAAGCGAGAATGGGTTGGCTGGATTATAGGAGGATAAACTCAGTTGGTTCACTATTTCTTAGGTACATGTTGTTGTCATATCTACATGTACCGCCCCACGGTCGAGTATATAAGGCCTAGGGGGCACCCCTTCAGATCAGACGCTCGCTACTTAGCCTCCCACCCAACTCTCTACGTTTCAGCGCTAGAGAATTCTCCTGTAACCCACCACATAAAGCACTCTCGACAGGACGTAGGGTGTTACGCATCTCAAAGCGGCCCAAACCTGTAAACCGCTGTCCACTGTTTCTCGTGCATCCAGCACGAACCATCGAGCTACAGTCGATAACACCGTCCTACTCCTGAAAGCACCTTGAGGGGTAACCCCAGGTGCGCGGTCGGACCCAAAACACCGACAGCTGGCGCGCCAGGTAGGGGGTGTGTCATCGATCTAAGCTAGCTCAATGGCCGTCACCTTCCAGCACAAGATCATCCTCCGTCCCAGGTCCACATTCTGCTTTGGAACTATCTCATCTATAGCAGATGAGGAAGGAACTCTGCATCGCATCGCGGATCCGCCGGAGAGAAAATCTTCCTCAGAAATCTCCGGGAAAATTGCGGCAAAGCAGGAAAAAGCGCAACCTCCATCGCCTCGAAAAAAGATCACCTTCAGCAAACTAGGAACCCAGGGCTCGCCAACCCGGAGAACTCCGTTGTCCACCTCTCCGACAGGAGAATGGACACGAATCACAAGGAAGAAAGAAAAGAATGAGATCGAAAGGCGGCAAGTTGTTCTTTCTGTACCTTCATCCTCAAAGGAGGGCAGAAAGAAGGTCACCACGACAACTGTTCCATTCTACCCCGATGTCCTCTTCATTGGAAGGGCAGAGTCGCCCCCATCTCCGACGACGAACCGACCGTACCTGGAGAAGAACTTCCTCAACGAGAGTCGCGCCGATGAAGGAACCGACGCCGAAATATCCGATGACATCATAAGGCCGGAGAACTGGACCCGGTACAACCTGTATCGCGAGACGAGGTCTCGGAGATAGGAGAAACCCCGGAAGAATGTGTCTTCAGGGAAAGAAGGAATTCCCGATGACGCGATTGTCGACGGGCGCAAGAACAGGCCGAGCAGGAAACAAGACAACGCCGGGAAAATCCACTCTTCGGACGCAACCTGAATCCCGATTTCGCCCGAGCCATGAACACGCCAAGTGAAGTCGGTGGAGTATTGGCTCGGATAGCGGATGGTCTCCCGCGGACTCCCGATGCCGAGGGCTATCGACAGCTGTTCACTCAAGCAGCCAATCATCTCCTACCCCTCGCTCACCCACCGAACGATCTATGACACGCCATCAATAGTCGGCGGGACGCACGGAGCTCCATCAATGCTTCGCGCGAACGATGACACGAGAACGTAATTCATCGCCGGGAAGAATACGACCGGGATCACGGCGTCCCGGCGCGAAGTCAGGCTACCAGGACCGAGTCGGCCACGGCTTCAACTGGTGGCACCACCCGGGGATGATCAAGGCACCACAACAACCACTCTCCTCCCCAGGACCGACACCATCATCAACGACAGGAGGACACGTGCGAAGTATCGGCACTCACTCCACGCCTCAGGGCCATTCAATGGCCCCCTAACTTCAAGGTCTCCAACGTTGACAAGTACGAACCTAAGCAGGATCCGGGAGGCTGGCTAGCCGTCTACACCACCGCAGCCCGAGCAGCTAGGGCAACCGAGGACGTGATGACTGCGTACTTGCCCATCGTCCTCGGGCAAGACACGCTGCAATGGCTGCGACACCTACCCCGACACTGCATCGACGACTGGAGCGATTTCAGTCGGCGCTTCACCGCCAACTTTCAGTCTCTCTCCAACAAACCGGCGCAACCATGGGACCTCAAATCCATCAAGCGCCGAGGGGACGAAACTCTTTGGTCGTACCTAAAAAGATTCCAGACCATGAGAAATCGTATCCCCGAGGTTGCGGAGGCAGCAGTGATCGAGGACTTCTACAGAGCATCCAATGACTCGGCGTTCGTTCGAACCATATTACAGAAGGCGCCGACTACCTCCGAGCAACTGTTCCCAGAGGCCAACCTCTACATCACCGCGGATGAACGAGCTTAGGACCTCATCAGAGGAGCGAAGCCTGCACCAGCGGCGCCACGACGCGACACGAACCAGCAACCCGACAAGCGCTGGGAGAAGACCGCCTCTCGCACCCGAGGAGGACCTCGCGGAGGCGAATGCACGCTGGACGACATCCTCGACGCCCAGTGCCCATACCACAAGGACATGCGCCACACCCTCCAGAACTGCAGGGACTTCAAACACTCCGTCGGGCACGGTCGACCTTTTCAACCTCTACCTCCTCCCTCGCCGCGAGGAGGACCGGGAGAACCGCAACAACCCCAGCAGCAGGAGGAGGGAAGAGGAGGAGCCTTCCCGCGCATCGACAGAGAAGTCAACGTCATCTTCGGCGGACACGGGTCACAAGAAAGCAAGAGACAACAAAAAGCTCAATGATCGTCCGATACTGGTGGCGGCCACCGGTCCTCCCACCCCGTATCGATGGTCTGAGCACCCGATCACCTTCACCCAGGCAGACCAATGGCTTAACTTCGACCACCTAGGCAAATACCCGCTTCTCGTCGATCCGGTGATCCGAGAGAGCAGGGTAAAGAAGGTACTAGTGGATGGGGGAAGCAGCATTAACGTCACCTTCCCCCGGACGCTCCAAGGCTTGGGAGTTCCCCTCAAAGAGCTCCACGAGTCGAACACACCCTTCTTCGGCATCGTGCCGACTGAAGGAGAGTACCCGCTGGGCCACATCTACATGCCAGTCACCTTCGGAACTCCGGAAAACTACAGAACCGAGTTCCTGAGGTTCGAGGTGGCAAACTTCGACTGCGGATACAACGCCATCATCGGGAGGCCCGGATTAGTGAAGATCATGGCTATTCCACATTATACGTACATGATATTGAAGATGCCTAGACCACAAGGGATCATAACTATGCACGCCGACTTCTAAGGCGTTGCGGAATGTTTTCGAGTGGCCATTCAGGCGGCCCTCACCACCAAACCATCGGCGATTTCCTCTGCACGGGCAAACTCAAAGCCTGAGGAAGACCTCGTGGTCCCCGCGAATGAAGCTCAAGCCGTGACCTCTATGCGGCCGACTGAAGAAACCAAAAGGATCAACCTCGAGTTCGCTGACGAGCGCAAAACCACCATCATCAGCTCCAACCTGGATGACAAATAGGAAAGCACGCTCGTCCAGTTTCTGCAAGATAACCGAGACATATTCACATGGCAACCTGCGGATATGCCGGGAGTCCCAAGAGAGCTGGCCGAGCACAAATTGAAGGTCTACCCCTAGGCGAGGCCAATACGACAAAAGTTACGTCGCTTTGCGCCTGACACTACTACAAAACATGTTATATGAGACAGTTAATTTTCAGTTCTTAAGACGCTTATGAAGTGTCCAAATTTGATGGAGTCGTAAAAGATGTCTCACATTTAAGATGGTTATAAACCGTTTTAAAAGATATTATATAAGACAATTTTTATTTTATAACCGTCTGTAAAAGGTATTTGTTTAAGTCATTTTGTCCGATAAACTGTATTAAATTATGTATTTGTTTAAGACACTTCTTTTAAAGAACCACAGAGAATACAAACATTATAAGTCATAACGTATTTATCAAACTGTCTCGAATATCCTACAATAATAGACGATTACAATAGGAAAACCATCTTATTTAGGTGACTAATATTGGACGTTTTAGAAACCGTCTTATTTAGGAGACTGATATTAGACATTTTGGTGACCGTCTTATTAAGATTTAAACGAAATGACTTACACGGCAGTACATTCTTCAATTTATAATCATTTTTTCAGATATCACATTATAATAATTTGAAAGAGAAATATACATACACATATATTGAACAACATTATAATTAATATAATATAAATAAGCACCTTTTAATATCTCATAAATAAACATTGTCAAACAACTCATACATAAGCGTACTCTAAATCTAAACTAAAATACAACTGTTTGCACTAATGTTGGATCCCTCTTTACTTCGAAAACCCATTTGAGTCCTATAGCCTTGTGATCCCTTGGCAGATCAACAATCTCCTAGGTCTGATTTTCTTGAATTGACTTCAGTTCAACCTCCATAGCTCTTTTCAAGCAGTCCTGTGAAAGAGCCTGTTCCACACATGCAGGTTCATCAGCTGCCAGCATGCACACTCCACTGTACTCAAAGTCATGCACTTGTTCAGTTGCATCAAACAAATCAGTCAATGTTCTGAACCTGTATGCTACGCAAATTTGAAGGCGAAGGTATGCTTAGCTGACCATCACGAATCCTCAGCCCATGGAGCGGGATCTGTTGCTCATGTCTGCCTTTCTGTCCTTTTAGATAGCCAACGCCAATAGTTCATGCAAAACTATTATCAACTGTTCCACTGTACATGTATAATACGTGGAAACAAACACAGTCAGTAGCCACCAATACCCATTCCTTATGCCAAATTTGTGACATGAGATGGAAATAGTACATCAATAACCCTTGATATACTGAAATCCAAAATTAAAGACTTTAGCTATGCTATAAAATTAAACATTGATAAAATGTTCCAAGCAAATTGTAATATATAATTAGACAGGATACAGAGATATAAATAAGTGAATGTAAGACCTGGTAGAGCGCATGACTAAGTTCTTGTCTTGCTGTGTGTAGCTGCTGCTCCAAAGCAAAATTAGAAAGCATGAGAGCATCCCACTCCTGCAAAATTCAAGAAAAACAAGTTCGGGTAGAGCTATAGAATCATGATTTGCATCTATGGACATGCCGCAGTAATAATAATGTGTATCACAGAGATATTAAGTATCATGATGATCAGTGCATCCATGGGTAGTAATGGCAATCAAAGTATTTCAAGTGATTCCCAAATAAGGTGAGTTGTTAGATTCACTTAGTTTATTCTTAAAATAAGGTCAGATATCAGGTTCACTTTCAAATATAAGCCCAGAAAGGCACTTGAGATGCAAGGTTATTAATATCCTGGAATGCTTGCAGCCTGCAAAGGCCTGGGCTTCACGACCTGCAAAGAATGTAGTTCTTGAGTTTTGGCAGATTGGGACAGCAGTAATAAAATACTTTAGGTGTATATGAGACTATCAAGGTAGTTAATGAGTATACAATATATGTTGTTGTCCTAATCAAAAACACTAATCGATGTGGATGCAGAAGTATAAACAGAGTGCACAACATAAAATTCCACCATTGATTCAAAAACATATCAATTTAGTTCTTGAAAGTTTAGCATAGCAATCTAAAACAGAATGGAGTGCAAAAGATATGAGAAAGAAACAATATGTGACCTATGCCCTACCTATCAATGACTTTAGAATATAGAAATAAGTATACGAGTATCAACTGGTGAAAGAACACTCGTATGAGAAATGTGATAGTAGATTTAGGACTCAAAAAATAATATTGACTCAAATATACATACACCATATGATGTAATTGGACTAACACAAACTGAAAGTGCTGCAGTTGGATGATGAAAGAAGCTAGTAGCAACTAAATTTAATATATTATATTTTAATAGGTTGTAAGCGTTTAGTTGTCAACTAAACTTAAACAAGATCACTTCTCATATGTCAAAGTGTAAAAAAGTAATATTTTTAGATACAGTAATGTATGGCTCTAAAAAAATTTCTAGACGTGCCTTTTTACTTGTCACACTTATCTAAACTATGACTAGGAAACCTAACAGCCCCATGGTAATTGTGTGATTGTCATTCTAAAAATAGTAAATAGAGAGATGACCACTGTATCGATGGTAAGGTTGTCAAAAGTTTCTGCTACGATAAACCAATGGATGCAGGAAGAGGACCACCCAAGTCCATGTTGTAGGAGAAATCCCTACCAAATATAGGTGGCAATCACCTCACATGCTTGAAACAAATGTTAAACTTACAATCCATGTGCTTGTTTGGGGACTCAAATCAAATTAAATCAAAGTGTAAAAGGCGAAATATTTCATACAAGGTCTGCAATTCGGATAGAGACTGGATGTCACTTGAAAGGGACCCTGACAATCCGAAACTTGACAGTCTTCTGCAAGAATAGCCACCGTGAAACAACACTGTGAGGGATGAATTGCTCATCTATAAAAAAGAGCAAATATACCAATCATAGTAATATATAAAATAGAGCAATACGTTAGTATTAAGATAATATTAGTATTAAACCACTAGAAGCCATCGATACAAGAATATTTTAATAAGATAAACAAGCTTCTTAGCTAGCTGACATCTGAGGTACGAACAAAAGAAAAATACACTAGAGAATTCTAAAGCCATGAATACAAAAGAAAATTACACAAGATGAGCAGATTAATAATTCTTATATGTTATCCACCAACGCACAGCCGCGCCCACGCGCCTACTCAGCATCTGCGCGCCCACGCACCACAAGCTAAACCAGAGAATGCCAGAAAAAGGACAAGCAAAAAAGGTAACTGGAAGTCTGGAACAGTGGCAGATTCGGAGCAGGGAGAGGAGACAGGCACCCGACACGGCAGGCGACATTGTTGGCCGCAGTGGCCGATGGGCGTTGGAGGGCTGAAGGTGCCAGACACGTGGTCGAGTGGTCACGTGCAGCCGTGTAGGGGCGATGGAGCACTGGAGTCACTGTGGCGTCGCTATGGAGGTGTGGAGGTGGAGCCGTCGGCGCTCGACGAGCCGGCGAGGGGTGGACGACGGCTCTCCCTCCCGCCGAACCCTAACCCCATCCTCAGCTCCGTTCTCAGTCGCGCAACCACTTTGCCCTAGCACAAAAAATCCCTAATCTCCACCCTCCAAGCTTATCAAATAGTCCCCAAAAAATTCCCCCAAAATGAAAACTCAGTAGGAAGCAAAACCAGAAGCGTGATAGTAAGCACAGAATCCAACCACCCAGAAGAGCTCCTTCCTCAATGCAAAGCGTAAGAAGATCAGTTAGAGTTTTACCTTATTGGCAAGGATCCCAGTACCACACCGCTACAGTTGAGAGCGGCAGTAGCACTTTCTGCCTAGAAAAAAATTGAGGCCCAGTCTTAAAACAGCTCGCAGAATAATAAGGCATTTGAACGACAGACCAAACAACTTGCAGAATAAAAAAGATGAGGCGCAGGAGATGACGCAAGGCCGCTGGAATAGTAGTAAGAGAAGTAACAAGGCCAAACAAATTAAATGTGGTTTTCAATAACCCAATGAGAAATGCACATCAATGCTAATCAATCTAATACTAAACATCAAGCAAAAAGTGATGTTTAGCCATTTTCAGGCGCAAGCAAATAAAAAGTACCTGAAGGAATATATCTGCAAAATAACATGGAGTTTTCCTGTACAATAACATGAAGTTGCAGAAAATATGAATGTGGCAGTTTATTGAAAAGAAAAACAGAATTCACAGAGGCAAAGAGCTAACGTAAATCACATCCTACACAAGTGAAAATGCTAAGTACTATTTATTCTTAGTATTCACCCTTTACTAACATGATACAATCCAAAGTCACTCCCGAATGCAAGAGATTGCAAGTAACTTCAGACATTCTAGGACAAGTACAATATAATGAATAAGACACTTTACACATAAAACTGAATGACTGGACCCACTACTGTGATTAAAAAAACATTTAAACTGCATTTCAGCTATTCACTTGGAATTAAAAATGTATTTGTGACTCGTGTGATTTCATCTTTATCCCAACGCAACTTGATTGAGACAGGTTTGTTGTTGGTGTGGAGTTGATGCAGAAGCTACCCTAGATAATTCAGAATATCATATCATCCATATGAAAAAATGTCTGGATGTTCATGTTATACCAATCAGTTCTTTTGAGAAGTATAGAAAATTACAGACAGAGAACAGAGTCAAACCTGATATCTGGATCCTTCAAAGATGTAATGATCTGGGCCTGGTGCCTTCTAATGATATCCTGCACATCTGTTACTAACAGCATCCTAGTCATGTTTTCCTGAAAGATGGATCAATTACTGTCTCAATATGGTAGATTTTACACTTGCACAACTTGATGCGGAAGCAAGACTGCCAGCAAAAGGCATTAATTAAGTAAATATTAATAAGAAATGCAATTACCAGA
Source organism: Zea luxurians (assembly GCA_029449295.1). Classification (NCBI taxonomy): domain Eukaryota; kingdom Viridiplantae; phylum Streptophyta; class Magnoliopsida; order Poales; family Poaceae; genus Zea; species Zea luxurians. The sequence goes on along the minus strand of JAOPSE010000005.1, from coordinate 34,148,830 downwards.
CCGAGGTACCGAATGTTTGGCTCCCGGACTGCAATAAACTTCCCAAGAAGAGCCACACACTGTGACATCATCTCCTTCTCAGCATCCAGATGCATGACCTATATGGAGTATTATACATGCAAACAGACTTAATTAATTGACCTATGTGGCGGCCACAGCCGCGGTTGCGACAAAGCGCCCGAAAGGGGGCCGCGAGAGCGCAATCGCCGCAGAGCAGGGAGGCATGACCGCGTGAGGGCTAGGGCTCAAGCTCGGGATACCGGATTGTGCGGCGGCGAGTGCGGATCGAGGGGGATGCGCGGATGGCGGGGTTTGGCGGCGGTTCCAGGGACAGCGCGAGCGGGTTCGGCGGTGGTTTCTGGGAACGGCGTGCGCGACGGATTATGCCGCGCCCAGTGCCGGCTTGTGCGGCGGCAGGTGGCCGGGCTCTGGGACGGGGCGTCAGCGCTCGGGGACGGGGATGGGGATGGCGCGGCCGCGAGGTCGAGGCGCGGCGGATTTCTGGGCTCGGGGACGGGGCGTCGGCGCTCGGGGTGGGGACGTGCTGCAGGGATGGCGCGGTCATGGTCGGGCTCGGGGCTCATCGAGGCTCGGGGATGGGGCGTTGGCGCTTGGGGACGGGGCGTCGGCGCTCAGGGACGGGGATGGCGGTGGCGGTGGCGGGGAGGGCTGAGGGATCGGCGGGGATAGAGCGTGGGTCGGCGGGGATGGAGGGGGTGTTGTTGTAAAACGGTGACGCATGCGTTTGAGATACTCGGTGGGTTGATTAGAAGAAGTATGGGATCTTTTTTAAAAATATGACGCATGACGACCGTTGAAACTGATGCTTTAAGTATAGTAGAGATAGGAACGGGTGGTATGATGTGAGACTTAACCATCTGGTTTAGATCCCGTTTCGTTTGAGCTAAATATACTGATTAAATGTCTAAAGCATAGTCTGGAGCATGCCATGTCATGAATCATGAAATGACAATAAAACATAAACAAAAGCATAGCCTCGGAGTTTGGGGGCGCCGCGCTGGGGCACTGAAGACGACGGATCTTGCCTCTCAGCCTCGGCGATGGGCGTCGGACGCAGGAGATGGCATTAACCACCGTTATATTAATAAAATGTATTGTATATATGTGCAATACGGATATAAAGAGAAATATCTGTGGGATTAACCACCGCTTATCAGGTTGCTTATACCGTACAAAGAGACGATATTATAACTATAAATATACTGTTAATGAGAAAATAAAAAATAATCATATTTCAAACGTATAATTTTATTTGAAGAAGTTTCTTATTTAAGCAAGATTTTTTACCTATATGATATATAAAAACCGTACGAACATACAGTCAGCTAACTAGTTCATTTTAAATTCCAAAAAATGTTTAGTTCAATCTAATCAGAATTTACTATTGACTACGTTTTTTCACAATATGTCTTATCAGAAATATCATACGAGACAATTTTATGTTTACAAGTTTCTAGTATACTCACTAACATCTAAGACAATTTTGTATAGTCTAGATGACTCTAATAATATCTTTATTTGAGATGGTTTCATATACAGAAGTGTCTAATATACTAACCAAAATAAAAGACACTTCTTGTAAACTTAATGCCTCAAAAGGTATATTTATTTGAGACGGTTTTCAAAATCAAACTGTATTAAATCAATATAAGACATTTCCAACCATATATCTGTCTCAAAAACCTTCTTCATTAAAGACGGATGTCTAACAAACCGTCTTACCTTACTCAGCACCATATGATAAAAGACGCTTATATAAAATGCACTGATATTTGTCTTAAGATGTATGTCTTAAATAAGCGTATTTCTAGTAGTGCGACAAGAGAGAAGCCATCCGTGCTGAGCTGGCTTGCTTGGTCGCGGCCGGATTCATTAGAGAGGTGTTACATCCTGAATGGTTAGCCAACCCTGTTCTTGTACTCAAAAAGAATAAAGTGGATTGGCGCATGTGCGTTGACTATACGGATCTTAACAAACACTGTCCGAAGGATCCCTTCGAGCTTCCTAGAATCGACCAGGTGGTGGACTCAGCGGGGCCGGATGCTCTATGCTGTCTTTCTTGGATTGCTACTCTAGGTATCATCAGATCAGTTTGGCAAAGGAAGACGAGGAAAAAACGACATTTATCACCGCGTTTGGAGCCTTCTGCTATACCTCCATGCCGTTCGGCCTCAAAAACGCTGGAGCAACTTATCAGAGGGTTATTCAGACATGCTTAGCCAATCACTGGGGCAAGCATGTGGAAGCCTACGTGGATGATGTGGTGATCAAGACAGAGGATTCAGAAAATTTCATCGAGGATTTACAGCTGGTCTTCAATAGTTAACGACGATACAGATGGAAGCTTAATCCCGAAAAGTGTGTTTTCGGAGTGCCGGCAGGAAAGTTGCTAGGGTTTATTGTTAGCCACCGGGGAATTGAAGCCAATCCAGAAAAGATCGAAGCTATCATGAGGATAGAAGCACCACGATCACAAAAGAAAGTTCAAAGACTCACCGGGTGTATGGCAGCCCTAAACAGGTTCATAGCAAGGCTGGGAGAAAAAGACTTACCATTCTATAAATTACTCAAGAAGGTGGACAAATTTCAGTGGACTTCAGAAGCACAAGAAGCTCTAGATGCGCTGAAAAAATTCTTGACAACACCACCAGTGCTGAAACCGCCACACCGAGCCACGCCGACTCAACCAGCAGAAGATCTGCTATTATACATCTCTTGCACGACTCATGTGGTGAGCACCGCGTTAGTAGTCGAGCGAGCGGAAGAAGGACATGCATACCCAGTACAGCACCCTGTCTATTTCATCAGCGAAGTTCTGGGCTCTTCAAAGAAGAAATATCCTCAGGTTCAAAAGCTATTGTACGCAGTGCTTCTAACTGCACGCAAGCTTCGGCACTACTTCGACGACCACAAAGTCATAGTAGTCACTGGGTTTCCAATAGGGGATATTCTCCACAACAAAGAAGCCATCGAAAGAGTAGCCAAGTGGGCCTGTGAATTGGGATCTCATGACATCGAATTTCGACCTCGCACTACTATCAAAACTCAAGCACTGGTTGACTTCGTATCAGAGTGGACCGAGCAACAGGTACCGGATAATCCGGAAATCACAGAAGTATGGCGAATATATTTTGACGGCTCATTGAAGCTGCAGGGAGCAGGTGCAGGGATCCTCTTTATTGCACCTGGAGGCGAGCAACTCAAGTACGCTCTTCAATTGTTATTCTCGGCATCTAACAACACAGCCGAATATGAAGCTCTGATCCACGGGCTGAACATTGCCATATCACTGGGCATCAAGAGACTGATGGTATATGGAGACTCTCTGGTGGTCATAAGTCAGATAAACAAAGAATGGGATTGCTCAAATGATTCCATGGGAAAATACTGCACTGCTGTCCGGAAACTAGAAGATAAATTTGAAGGTTTGGAATTTCATCATGTGGAGAGAGACCGCAAAGCGGCAGCTGATGCATTATCTAAGCTGGGGTCCAGTCGGACTCAGGTCCCGCCGAGAGTTTTTGTCCAAGAAGTGCCGCGCCCGAGCATTTCAGTGGATCGGGTAGAAGAATGCAATACTCTGAGCCAACCAGAGTCAAATCCTGATGACTGGAGGGAGCCGATCATCAGATATATAAGGAATGAAGAGGAACCAGATGATAAAAAATACGGCCGAGCGTATTGCAAGGCAGTCAGCTCACTATACACTCATTGGGGAAACACTATTCAGAAGGGGCGCGTCAGGAGTCCTCATGAAATGTATTCTCTCAGATACTAGAAAGCAACTTCTGGATGAGGTCCATGCTGGGCAATGTGGAGTGCACACAACATCCAGGACCCTGGTCGGGAAAGTCTTCAGGTCGGGTTTCTACTGGCCAACAGCAAAAAGTGATGCAGCCAAGTTAGTTCAGAGGTGTGAAGCCTGCCAGTACTTGTCAAAACAGCAGCATCTACCGGCACAGCAACTACAAACCATACCCGTAACTTGGCCATTCGCATGCTGGGGATTGGATATGATTGGACCTTTCAAAAAAGCTCAAGGAGGATACACTCATGTACTGGTTGCCATCGACAAATTCACTAAGTGGATAGAATTCAAAGCCATTGCTTCCCTAACTTCAGCTAAGGCAGTGAAATTCATACAAGACATAATATTCAGGTTTGGAATACCAAACAACATCATAACTAACCTAGGATCCAACTTCACAAGATCAGAGTTCTTCGATTTCTGCGAGCAAAAGAGCATTCATATCAAATATGCCTCGGTGGCACACCCAAGAGCCAACGGGCAGGTAGAAAGAGCCAACGGGATGATATTGGAGGCGCTTAGAAAGAAAGTTTTCGACAAAAATGAAAAGTTCGTAGGAAAGTGGATCAGAGAATTGCCGTACGTTGTTTAGAGCATGAGAACTCAACCTAGTCGAGCCCTGCATGGAAACACTCCTTTCTTTATGGTCTATGGTTTGGAGGCAGTGCTACCTGCTGATCTCAAGTTCGGGGCACCAATGTTGATCTTTGAAAACATAGCAGAAGCTGAGGCTACTAGGCTGGAGGATGTTGATGTGCTCGAAGAAGAACGACTGAACGCGGTAATTCAATCAGCACGGTATCAACAAACTCTGAGGCGCTATCACAATAAGGCCATACGACCTTGATCCTTCGCAGTGGGAGATCTCGTCCTCCGTCGAATTCTAACGGGGGAGGGACGGCACAAATTGTCACCTCTATGGGAAGGACCATTCGTAGTAGCTGAAGTCACTCGGCCTGGATCATATCGTCTCACACAGATGGATGGCACAGAAGTTGGGAACTCATGGAACATAGAACATCTCAGGAAGTTTTATCCTTAGCTATATTTCAAAAGCTATTGGGGCGACAATGTATTCTGTAAACCCGGAGATACGTCATCAATAAAAAGACTTCAAGAATTGTTCATTGTCAATCTGCATTCTTGCTCAACTTGGGGTGACCACTATACCCTACTAACAGAGCAATCGTCTTAAGTCGGCGATGACTTAAGACGGTGCGACATGTTCACGCTTACTTAACTCGGGGTGACCACTATACCCTACTAACGGGGCAATCGGCTTAAGTCGGCGATGACTTAAGACGGTGCGACATGCTCACGCTTACTTAACTCGGGGTGACCACTATACCCTACTAACGGGGCAATCGGCTTAAGTTGGCGATGACTTAAGATGGTGCGACATGCCCACACTTACTTAACTCGGGGTGACCACTATACCCTACTAACGGGGCAATCGGCTTAAGTCAGCGATGACTTAAGACGTTGCGACATGCCCACGCTTACTTAACTCGGAGTGGCCACTATACCCTACTAACGGGGCAATCGGCTTAAGTCGGCGATGACTTAAGACGGTGCGACATGCCCACGCTTACTCGACTCGGGGTGATCACTATACCCCTGATAATGGAACAATCGATTTAAGTTGGCAACGACTTAAATTGGCACAGCACATTCAGCACGTTTGCGACTATTCACCCCAGGGCGACCTCTATGCCCCACGGAAAAATTCAAAACCATCATAATGCACTTACTTTCACGAATGTAGATACCGTTGAATTCTAGCAACGGGAAAACAATAACAGTATTCGGTACTGTCGGGGACCATAATTAGGGGTACCCTCAAGACGCCTAATTCTCAGCTGGTAACCCCCATCAGCATAAAGCTACAGAGGCCTGATGGGTGCGATTAAGTCAGGGATCGGTCCATACGAGTGACTCGATCACGCCTCGCCCGAGCCTAGCCTCGGGCAAGGGCAGCCGACCCCGAGATGTTTCTGTCTCGCCCGAGGCCCCCTTTTAACGGCAGACGCATCTCCGGCTCGCCCGAGGCCTTGCCTTCGCTAAGAAGCAACCCTGACTAAATCGCCGCGCCGACCGACCAAGTCGCAGGGGCATTTAACGCAAAGGTAGCCTGACACCTTTATCCTGACGCGCGCCCCCCGGCAGAGCCGAAGTGACCGCCGTCACTTCGCCGCTCCACTGACCGGTCTGACAGAAGGACAGCGCCGCCTGCGCCATTCCGACTGCAGTGCCACTTGACAGAGTGAAACTAACAGGCAGTCAGGCCTTGCCGAAGGCGCCATAGGAAGCTCCGCCCGACCCAGGGCTCGGACTCGGGCTAAGGCCCCGGAAGACGGCGAACTCCGCTCCGCCCGACCCAGGGCTCGGACTCGGGCTAAGGCCCCAGAAGACGGCGAACTCCGCTCCGCCTGACCCAGGGCTCGGACTCGGGCTAAGGCCCCGGAAGACGGCGAACTCCGCTCCGCCCGACCCAGGGCTCGGACTCGGGCTAAGGCCCCGGAAGACGGCGAACTCCGCTCCGCCCGACCTAGGGCTCGGACTCGGGCTAAGGCCTCGGAAGACGGCGAACTCCGCTCCGCCCGACCCTAGGGCTCGGACTCGGGCTAAGGCCCCGGAAGACAGCGAACTCCGCTCCGCCCGACCCAGGGCTCGGACTCGGGCTAGGCCCCAGAAGACGACGAACTCCGCTTCGCCCGACCCTAGGGGTCGGACTCCGCCCTGGCCTCTACCGAACGACCTCCGCCTCGCCCGACCCAGGAGCTCGGGCTCGGCCTCGGCCATGCAGGACAGACTCGACCTCGGCTTCGGAGGAGCCTCCACGTCGCCTGACCTAGGACACAAGTCCGCCACGTCAACAGGAAGCGCCATCATCACCCTACCCCGAGCCGACTCGGGCCGCAGGGAACAAGACCGGCGTCCCATCTGGCTAGCTCCGCCAGATAGGCAATGATGGCGCCCCGCTAGACCCATGACGACGGCGGCTCTCAGCTCCCTTACGGAAGCAGGGGGACGTCAGCAAGGGCCCAACCGCTTCGACAGCTGTCCCTCCGCCAGGCTCCGTTGCTCCTCCGACAGCCACGACACCACACCAGCTGGGTGCCAAGATCTCTCCGGCTGCCACATTGGCATGTACCTAGGGCGCTAGCTCACCCCCGCTAGACACGTAGCACCTTGCTACACCCCCATTGTACACCTGGATCCTCTCCTTACGCCTATAAAAGGAAGGACCAGGGCCTTCTTAGATAAGGTTGGCCGCGCGGGGACGAGGACGGGGCAGGCGCTCTCTTGGGGCCGCTCGCTTCCCTCACCCGCGTGGACGCTTGTAACCCCCTACTGCAAGCGCACCCGACCTGGGCGCGGGACGAACACGAAGGCCGCGGGATCTCCACCTCCCTCACGACTCGTCTCCGGCCACCTCGCTTCTCCCCCCTTCACGCTCGCCCACGCGCTCAACCTATCTGGGCTGGGGCACGCGACACACTCACTCGTCGGCTTAGGGACCCCCCGGTCTCGAAATGCCGACATGTACCGAAAAGTGTTTTCTAACGAAACATCCAAGCACACTAACCATATACTCAAGGCATTCAGTGTTTTCTATCTGGAAATGTTTTTCTCAGGAGCAACCGACGAGGAAGGATGACTCGAAGAATCGGGAGTAGCATTCACATCTGCCACTATATCGTCGGGAACAACCACGCCGGGTCTCCTCATCAGAATTCGCCCCGAGCGAATGGCTTTGTCCATGGCTTTATCACGCTGGGCCTTTAGAATAGCAGAAGTATCTTCAGCGGCCTTAACAGCCAACCGAGCGGCTTCTAGCTCCCAGACTACCGACTTTTTGGAAGCACGCAGATCCTTGATGACAGTATCCTTGTTCGGCACCAATTGCCTGAGGCGAATCATATCATCTAGAGACTCTTGCAGCTTGTAACGATGGTTATCCAAGTCCTCCATGGTAAAACGATGACTCCTCTCCAAGATAGTCAACGAGTTGCTGGCATCGCGGTATAACTTTTCCAGATTGTCGCGAGAAGTAGCAAGAGCACGTTTCTCCTCCTGTAGACAAGAACCGGTTTCTCTAACGTCAAGCAAGCACTAAAAACATAACAAACAAGGGCAAGTGAAAGTTCAATCCAGCGGCCACCTTTTCAGAATCAAGTTGAGCACGGAGAGTGGAGTTAGCATCATTCAGAGAGGCAGAAACCTGGGCCAATGCGGCCTGACTTTGAGAATACCTTTCTTCAAGGTCAGAATATCGCCGGGCCATATCTGTCAGGAAACAGTCATGCAAGGGTGTTTAGCTATAAAGCAGATTACTCAAATAGCCAATGAAGGAACGAAGGACACTAACCAGCATTTGCCATTTCCAAGTCAGATACTCGCCACTGAAGCAACACTGGATTCCAATGCGTTAGAGACAAAGCCTCTTCTGGGACAGAGGTCCCCTGTGATTTCAACCGACCAGCCATTTCGTCCACCAATGCCTGACATCAAGAACAGATGAGCACAATAACAGCAGTCTACCTGAAGTAAAAGTTAGAACAGAAGAAACCAAGTTACCTGGAGGTTGGAAGAAGAATGAGGGAACCCCCAAGTCATGAGAAATCAACTGACGGCCTGCTGAAGGGTCACCAGCTGGAACAACCCCCAATGCATCATTGGGAACCAAGTCAATGCCACCAGCAGAAGTCAGAACTCTGTCATCAGGAACGCTGGCCTCTAAAGCGACCTCTTGATACGAAACCCGTGCTGCTGCCATACAATCAGAGTGCGGAGGAGAAGATCCCACGTGAACATCCATGGAAGTGTTAGAGGGAGAACCAACTCGAACACCCTCGGGGGCTGGGTCATCGCTCGTGCTACCCATCCGAGCCAGATCATCCCCGGCAACACCCTCGAGGGCTGGGTAAGCACCAGCGCTATCTTTGAGGGCCAAGCCCTCCGAGGCAGCCACCTCTAAGGCCGAAGGACCCTCGACCACTTCCATAGGAACAGTGCAATCCGGGCCGGCCTCCTGACCCTTAAGACTACGCTCCAAGGTCGACGAGGTGCGGGACACCCCCCGAGACAATTCCAGCCCAGCATCAGGCACATCAGGGCAAACATCCATCATGCCACCATCTGCTGGCTCGGACAACAGGTCTTCTGGGACCATATCCTCAAGAGTCTGGTCAAAGTTGGCCAGAGACAATTCTTGTAGACCAACAAGAGTAGACAGGGTCGGAGAAGGAACACCACTGCTTTCGCCACTGGCAATATAGCGTCGGCTGTTCTTCCGAGTCAGAGGGATTTCATCCTCCTCCTCCTCACCCTCATCAACAATGCGGACAGTACACCCATTGGGGTCAGCATCATCCAGGTCACACCCATTGGGGTCAGCATCATCCAGGTCACACCCATTGGGGTTAATAGCAGGCAGGCTACACCCATTGGGATCAGTTTCAGTAAATGCAGGCATTGGCACTTCCTCAGCAGCAGGAGCAGAAGGACCAACATCCTGATCCAAACTAGACACCCAACGAAGACATCTCTTCTTCTGTTTCTTCCCCTCAGCAGGAGAAGCAGGCTGACTGGCTCGGCGAGAACGCTTCGGACGAACATTGTCAGACTTCTAAATATCTAAAGCTTCGCTAACCTCTGGGATGGGCGCTACTGCTAGTGTTTCAGTAGGGACTGCATCAGAAGAATCTTCAGCTAACATATCCAGCATGGCACTTATCTCTGCATCACTTGGATTTAAAGGCACCTCAAAATGAACCTGCCTCTCGTCGTCAGGAATTTCTTCAAGTGAGGCAACCAAAGCACTAACCTCTTCGGGAGAGGGTCACACTCTAAGGCCCAAACTGCTATCACCAGCTGGAGGATTTGACACAAAACTGGTAAAGGCCTTGGAAGGAGGCAGATTCCAAGCCGAGTATGCAACAGGAGCGCTGACGTTTGACACCTTGCCTCTGAGTATCATCTCGAGCCGGCCCACCAAGTCCATGGTAGGGATTCTTCTATTGGTTACCCGAGTTGAATCAGCAAAGCCTCGATACAGATAGGCTGGATGTGCTCTGTCTTTCAGCGATTGAATGTTCTTAAAAACAAAGTCAGCGACCACAGCTTCTGCAGTCAAACCCCTTTCTTTCAGCAATCCAACTTCAGCTAGCAAAGCCCCTGTTTCAGTTACTTCCTGGTCTGTGGGGGATTCGGTCCAGCTTGGAGTGCGAATATCCGGCTGTCTTCCCGACCGTGAGGGGAGAGAATTCCCATGATTCTCCATGATGAACCATTCCAAACGCCATCCCTTGATGCTATCCTTGAGTGGGATGTCGAGGTAATCAACCTTCCTCCCACGGCGCATCTCCAAGCTCGCGCCCCCACCAGCTGGTGCTGCCCTCCGACCATCTCAGGGCGACAGTGGTACAAATACTTCCACAGGCCAAAGTGTGGCAGAACTCCGAGAAAAGCTTCGCATAAATGAACAAAGATAGAGACTTGCAGAACAAAATTGGGATTCAGATGGGTCAGATTCAAGTGATAGAAATCAAGGAGACCGCGGAAAAAGGAGAAATGGGAAGAGCAAGGCCGCGGAGGAGAAAAGGAACGTAGATGACGGACTCGTGAGTGTCCTCTGTTGGAACAGTGACCCCACGGTAGATCCGCCAGGAACAGAGCTCCTGCGGAGGAAGAACCCCGATAGATACAAGATGGAGAAGGTCGGATTCAGAGACAACAGACATATGGTTACCTACAAAAGGCAACTGACTGTTGGGGTCGATGGGGGGGATGACTGCGATGGACGAACTCGAAGCTTTCCGCTTGGGCGCCATTTCAACCTCACCGGCAAACGGAGCGAAAGCAGCGTTGCAAGAGAGTGGAGAAGGCCTGGGTGCAGAAAAGCAAGAACTAGGGCACGGAATGCGGAGGCGCACGACAATACAGTGCATATGGGGTTTTTCGAAGCCAGATGCCGAATCTAAAAAGCGCTCAGTCATCACCCAACTATTATCTCTAAAACACTGGCGTGCCACGTCATCGCCCGACCGTTATTTCTAAAGCGCAGGCATGCCACGTCATCACTCGGCCGTTATTTCCAAAACAGCCAACACGGTCTATTCTAACTCAGCGGTTATTTCTAAGAACGCTGACGTTACCAGACTCCACTCGGCCACTATCTCCAAAGCGGCCGGCGTGGCCCGTTATCACTCGGCTGTTACCTCTAAAACGCCGACGTTGCCATCGATCACTCGGCTGTTACCTCTAAAACGCCGACGTTGCCATCGATCACTCGGCTGTTACCTCTAAAACACCGACGTTGCCATCGATCACTCGGCTGTTACCTCCAAAACACCGACGTCGTCATTAGCCGCCCGGTTGTTATTCCTAAAGCAATGACGCAGTTCCAAGGGATTCGGGTGTTACCTCTAAAACACCGACATCACCAGTAACCGCTCGGTCGTTATCTCTAAAACACCGACGTGGCCGCTATCGCTCAGCCATTACTTCAGAAAAGTGCCAACATCGTCAGTAATAACTCGACCGTCACTCCTAAAGCAACAACGTGATTTCAAAAGACTCGGCCGCTATCACCAAAGTGTTGACATCACGAAGAAAAAAGTCAGAAGCGTGATTCATTGGTTCCAAACATCCCTCAGGCATTAATGGGATCGGCGAATGACAAGAAAGCAAAATAAAAGTGCACAAAAGTGAGGCGAAACCACTCTTCATTATAAGGGAAGCATTACCGAACTTACAAATCAACTCATTATGAGTTGATGACCTCCCTACTACTACACTATACTTCACTACTCTATACTACTAACTACTACTACATTATTTCATTATACTACTACTAATCTATACTAATAGTTAAAACCAGTGGCATCTAGCCACTGGCCTTGTTGCTGCCCTTGCTGCTGTCCCTGCTGCCGCCCTTGCTGCCGTCGCCACCGTCGCCGCTACCACCCTTGCCGTCGCCGTCGCCATCGCCTTCGCCGCTGCCACCATTGCCGTTGCCGTCGCCATCGCCTTCGCCACTGTCACCGCTGCCATCGCCGTCGCCTCCGTCGCCGTCGCCGTCACCGCCATCGCCGCCGCCACCGCCCTCCTCGGATGAGTCCGAGGAGTTCTCCTCGTCCGAGCCCGCGAGCCCGGCGCGCTCGACGGACCGGATGTAGGTCCAGACCTCTGCGGCAATCCCCTGGGAGTCGTCTGAATCATCAGACGACGCTGGGGAGAGGCAGGAGCCAGAGAACCCTCGAACTCGGAGGAGAACTCCTCCTCCGAGTACTCCGAGTCGCCGAAGTCCTCCGAGGGAGGAGTCGGCTCACTCTTGCGTTTGTCACCAGAGCGATGCGAAGAACTACCACCTTTCTTACTTTTGCCCATGTTGGAAATGGAAGGAAGAAGAGGAGGGTAAACAGCAAGCAGCAGTAAGAGATGTGAAAATGCCGAAGAAGCAAGAGCACTATTTATAGAAGAAGAAGGCAACCGCTCACCTCCTACCACGGCCACTGAACAGTCGCAAAAATTCAATATGCAATTCAAATTGTCTGAAGATACATCAGGCGGCTGACGCCGTTTCACGTAACACGACACCCATTGGGACTCCAGTCAACTGCGCGGGTGATATGATTACGCCCGCGGTCACATCAAGTTACTACTTAGAAGGAGTTTGCTAAACGCTCAGCGTACCAAGCCGTCCCTTGTCTACACCCATTGGGGGGACGCCCAGGAATTGTCAGTATATTTTCAACACTGTCACATCCAAACAGTATATGCAATGAATACTTCAAGACAGAAGAAAGATATCAGCAGGGATCAAAGGAAAGCCAAATATAGCTGATGAGGTACAAGTCTAATCGACAGAAGCATCAAAGCATGAAGTGACATGAAGACTAGCCAAGGGCCATCTATCGAACGTCCAATCAGTCGTAGATCAAATAAATGGCAAGACCTAGCAAGATATGGGTAGATCGCGTACTCGGCCTCAAAGACAAAAATGTACGCTGACCTCTAAAGCGTAGTATCAATGATGTAATGCTGATCTCTAAGGCATTCGACAAAGGAGAAGGATGATTCCCAGAAAAAAGACACAAAATGAAGACCTTCGAGTGGATTATTTTCAAAAATCCACTCGAAGCTCGGGGGCTACACCCATTGGGTGCACCTTCGGCGCACCCAATAGATCATCATCCCCGAAGAAGTAAAGTGCTGACTTCTAAAGCACAAGGCAAGATCAAGACAAGGCTGACCTCTGAAAAAGCACAAGTGGAAGATAAAAGTGATCTCTGATAATATTTGAAGTGAAGACCTTCGAGTGGATTATCTGCAAAAATCCACTCGAAGCTCGGGGGCTACACCCATTGGGTGCACCTTCGGTGCACCCGATGAAATTTGAAGTCCTACGGTACAAAAATGCTGGTTTCCGAAGCATAAGTCTGAGACAGAACACCAAATTTCGAGTAATAAAGGCAGAAAAAGACAGTGAAGAATTGTTTCTACCGGATCATTCAGAACTCAGAAGCAGTGGCTCGGCAGGCTTATCTCCAAGGCATCCCTTGTTAAAGTCAAAGACTGCAAGCTAGACCTTGGGCTGTTTATTTCAGAACTGACTACAAGTTGGACCTAGGATCCTTGGGCCGTTTATTTCAAAATCGACCCAAAGATCGGGGGCTTGTGGGGGACAGATATCCCCCGGGTCCACCAAAAGGATAAAAGACCTCACGAAAGGCCCAAGGGCCCCATAATTCGTAAGGTCATCCCCCTCGTGGGCCTGGAAAGGAATGACCAATGAAGCGAACCGACACAAGGCTGTAACGGCACAAGCCCAAGACGGCCCAACGAATTCGCGCAGTAATCACAACAGAGGCCCGACCTTCCCGTGCGGGAGCCCCTTACAACGGAACCAAGCGAGAATGGGTCGGCAGGATTATAGGAGGATAAACTCAGTTGGTTCACTATTTCTTAGGTACATGTTGTTGTCATATCTACATGTACCGCCCCACGGTCGAGTATATAAGGCCTAGGGGGCACCACTTCAGATCAGACGCTCGCTACTTAGCCTCCCACCCAACTCTCTACGTTTCAGCGCTAGAGAATTCTCCTGTAACCCACCACATAAAGCACTCTCGACAGGACGTAGGGTGTTACGCATCTCAAAGCGGCCCAAACCTGTAAACCACTGTCCACTGTTTCTCGTGCATCCAGCACGAACCATCGAGCTACAGTCGATAACACCGTCCTACTCCTGAAAGCACCTTGAGGGGTAACCCCAGGTGCGTGGTCGGACCCAAAACACCGACAACGCCTTTGAAGTGTTTGAGAGAGATACGCGGGTTGAGGAAGTTCGTCGGCTTGGCATGCTCAGACTTCAGGGCGAGCACACGCGACAAGGCAGAGAGTGAGTGCAGCCAAGCGTGCACCCAAGGCAAGGACCGAAGGTGAGGACTAGCGAGCCCCATGGCAAGCTGGGAGCAGCGTCGGGCGACCTAGCGGCTAGCACGATGACAGGAGTGAGCAGCCGACGGTGAGGTCGGGCGAGGAGCATGGCCACGCGGCCAGGCCAAGCTGCAGCGAGGGGAGGCAAGGCTGGGGTCGATGCAAGCGAGGCACACTCGCATGGGCATCAGCACTAGGCTTCAAAAGTGTGGCCCGGTGTGGCGGAGGAGCTGTCGCATGACCGCGCCCGGCGAACTGGAGACCTACGGCTGTGGAGGTGGAGCAGGGAACGGTCGATCCGGTGGCCACCATGGCGTGGTGCAGGAAGGTCGATTGGAGGACAACATTGCGGCCATGGTGATGAAGGTCGGGCGAGTCGATAGCGCGGATGTCGAAGCAGGGAGCCCACAGTAGCGTGCCCATGGAGAACGGCGAGGCAGGAGCATGCAAGCCGAGCTGATGACGGTAGGGAGGAGCTGGGAGGTGCAGCTGCCATTCAGCTGGGGGCCATGAGGGCGGGGTGAGGGCGCTGGAGAGCCGACGTGCGAGCTGTAGAGATGAGGGACAGAGGAGTGGCTGAAGAAGATAAGGCTTAGGGAGAAAGTCCTAGGCGGCTTGGAGATGAGGCTAGAGAAAGAGGTGGGGGCGATGGAGTCCTATAAGAGGAGGACACGTGGGGGAGTTAAAAAAATCTCCACTTGAGCGACAACAAGGGATAAGGAAGAGATAAATTTTCTTTTCCTTTTTTAGAAAAATAATGACATAATTATATTCCTAGATTTTAGAACTATAGTTTAGGGCATGATCTACATGGATTGGATCAAAACGCTATCGGTTAAATATATTTTAGGTGAAGTTTAATTTAGTTGAAATCAGACAAAAAATATCTGTTATCTGTGCACATCTAGTTTCTTTGTCTTACGTCGCGTGCTAGAAAAACAAATCCTAATTATTAACCCCAGGCATGCTTTCTCGAGTAACGTGCAGGTTCCAAATTTATTATCAGACACTTTTCAAATTTTATATTCACTTACCCGAGTAATCCAATCAGCATAGGATCCGTCATCTCACATAACAATTTAAATACAAACTCATTGATGAACTGGTGATAGCACCTCGGTGTTACTTTTGCACCCTCACTAGTTGTTCTATTCGAGCTCTGCATCTCCTTAGGAACGATTTCGAATCTTTTTCACATTTACTAGGTGTTTTATTCGACCTCTGCATTCACTTAGGAATGACTTTGGAGCTTTTTCATGTTTACTAGGTGTTTCATTTAAGCTCTGCATTCCCTTTGGAACGACTTCAGATCTTTTTGACCCTTTTTTGTTACACTCGATGGTGTAACCTCAGAATTATTATAGATTTCGAAGGGTGTACCTTCTTAATGTTTCTTGCAACAAAAATGAAGTAAGGAAAATAGAAATTGATATACAATAAATTTTCCAAGTTTTTTTTCCTACAGATTGGACTTCTTGCTCCAACCTCTCGGTCACTTTAGTAAATGTGCTTCGATTTAGGGACAACACTAATTGCTCTGTTGCATCGCGTTGTGGTATGTTTTGCGCAAAAAACTGATGCTAGATTTGTGATGAATCTGCAAGCTGTTGCTCATATGACAAAGGTGTTGGTATGAAGGGTTGGGGCATGATCCAATGAGTTGAAGATTGGCTTGCCGAAGCAATGGACCCTGAAGGCTGTGGGCTTGGCTGTTGTTGATGGATATTGTTAGAGAGAAAATCCTTCGGCCGGGTGGCAGAATGCACCCGCCCTAATCCTAAGATGAGGAGGGGGCCTAAGCGGTTTGCCTGTTAGGTGGATTCGGGATGAACACAAGAGCACACGAGGGATTATAGTGGTTCAGGCCACTAGGAGCGTAATACCCTACCTCCACTATGTGTAAGTTATATTGAGTGTGTGTTGAGCATGTGAGCTTGTCCCTTGTAACGCTGTGTCCCTTCCCTTTTATAGTTTAAGGGATGTACATATAAGGATGCTGAGCCCTGACATGTGGGCCCAGGGGCATAATGGCAGGGATACATTATATGAATAATAAATGCTGATAGTACACAAGGATCCTCCGCCTTAGTAACGCATGAGTAATCAGCAAGAGTTATGATGACCGCAGTTCATGCAGCATTGATAGGTAGTGATAGTAGACGTGGCCCGATCTTCCGTGAGATGCGATAATTTGATTGAATGGAGATCTCGACGTTGATGATCCAAGGCTCCGAGCGAACGGTTCCTCGCAATCACTACACCACGGCTCCGTTGGTTATCACCCGTGACACACGAATGACCTTGCCACGAAGGCTTATCCCTACAAGCGCAATCAAGAACACAAGCAAGAATAGGAAAGAAACACAACCAAAATTGTATTGATCACGGGATGGGGTCTCACAAACCGATGACGACGACACTGTTCGATGTCTGATCTAAGCAAAACCCAAACCTAATGTGGCGGTGGCTGCTGAATAAATAAAGTATTAGGGCGTGCGTGACCCCTGGACTCGCCCCTAATGGGCTTCGACGCGATACACGGTCCAACGACCCAACAGACGGTGTCGCAGCACCAAAACAGAATCTAAACGCTGACTTGTTTCAACGATTCCCGTTGACTCCGGACGAATTTTAGGGTGGAACCAGTTGGGTTGGTTAGATAATCTCCTTATCTTTCCAACCATATCAAGTCCGTCGCAATCAGAGTCCGGATGCATCTTGGGCGTCCATTTTAGTGCAGACTGGTCCTGGAACCCGAGATGGAGTCGCAGCCAAGTCGGACTTGATCTCCTTCCTATTGTGGGCGCCCTTGCTGCTCCTCCTCAACACCTAGGCCTTTCCCAAGTCCTTTCTTGTCCTCTCCAAGGTTACTAATCATCAAAACATCCATGGCTCCAAGCGTAAGCTCTGAAACACAATTGACTAGGGTAGAACGTACCTGGAGATTTAGCTGTCGTGCACGCGATCGTGTTATCGGTCCATTCATTGTATGTATAGAAGTGATGTCCTCATCATCCTCCTCGTATTGAATTGGAGTCGTCCTCGACTTGACCTCATCTTCGTCACCCATATATGGCTTCAAATCTAAAATGTTAAAGGTGGGACTAACCCCAAAATCTGGCGGCAACTCAAGTGTATATGCATTATCATTAATTTTTGCAAGAACTTTATAAGGACCTGCAGCTCATGGCATAAGTTTAGACTTTCTCAAATCAGGAAACCTATCCTTTCTCAAATGAACCCACACCAAGTCACCAGGTTCCAATTTCATTTCCTTCGTGCCTTTATTAGCAGCAATACGATACTTTTCAGTCATCTTTTCAATTTGCTACTTAGTTGTTTCATGTAACTTAAGAATGAATTCAGAACATTGTGTAGCATCCATGTTCACTATTTCAGAAGGTGGTAAAGGTAGCAAATCAATTGGAGCACGAGGATTAAAACCATATACTACCATAAATGGACTAAGCTTGGTTGTGGAATGAATTGATCTGTTATAAGCAAACTCAATATGTGGCAAACATTCCTCCCACAACCTCAAATTATCTTTCAAAATAGCCCGCAACATGGTAGATAAAGTGCGATTAACAACCTTTGTTTGCCCGTCAGTTTGGGGATGACAAGTAGTAGAAAGCAGCAACTTTGTTCCCAATTTAAACCACAAGGTTCTCCAAAAATGACTTAAAAACTTAGCATCCCTATCAGAAACAATAGTATTTGGCACACCATGCAAACACATAATCTCAGTGAAGAACAAATCAACAACATATGAAGCATTATCAGTTTTGTGACAGGGTATAAAATGTGCCATCTTTGAAAAACGATCGACAACGACAAAAACACTATCACTCCCCCTCTTTGTTCTAGGCAATCCCAAAACAAAATCCATAGAAATATCCTTCCAAGGTGCACGAGGAACAGGAAGAGGCAAATAAAGACCATGGGGGTTAAGTCGGGTTGCACGTGGTGCAACAAGAGACGTAGCGCTCAACATCACGCCGCATCCGAGGCCAATAGAAATGAGTAAACAACACATCCTCTGTCTTCTTAACACCAAAATGTCCCATCAAGCCACCTCCATGTGCTTCCTGCAAGAGTAGAAGACGAACGGAGCTAACTGGAACACACAACTTGTTAGCACAGTAGAGAAGGCCTTCACGCAGCATAAATTTTTGCCACGTTCTTCCCTCTCTGCAATTTTCAAAAGCATCTTTGACGTCCAAATCAGCAGCATATAATTCTTTTATAGTCTCCAAACCAAATATTTTATGATTAAGTTGGGACAGCATAGTATAACGTCTAGATAAAGCATCAGCAATCACATAATCCTTTCCTTTTTATGCTTAATAATGTAAGGAAATGATTCTATGAATTCAATCCATTTAGCATGTCGTTTGTTTAGATTAGATTGTCCCTTAAGATACTTCAAAGATTCATGATCGGAATGTATGACAAATTCTTTAGACCATAGATAATGTTGCCAAGTTTGTAAAACTCGTACTAAAGTATATAATTCTTTGTCATATGTAGAATAATTCAGAGTTGGACCATGCAATTTTTCACTAAAGAAAGCAATAGGTTTACCTCCTTGAATGAGCACTCCTCCAATCCCAATGCCGCTCGTATCACACTCGAGCTCAAATGTCTTGTCAAAATTAGGAAGTTGCAGCAGTGGTGCTTGTGTGAGCTTCGACTTGAGGGCATCAAAAGCTTGTTGTTGTGATGGTCTCCAACGAAATGGCACTCCATTCTTTGTCAACTCGTGGAGAGGTGCTGCAATGGTACTGAAATCCCACACAAATCGCTTGTAGAATCCTGCAAGACCAAGAAAACTTCGAACCTGCGTGACCATGGTTGGAAGTGGCCAGCTCGTGATGGCAACAATTTTTGCCTCATCCATCTCAATGCCCTGCGATGTCACAACATATCCAAGAAAAGACACACGATTGGTGCTGAAGGTGCACTTCTCAAGGTTACCAAATAAACGTGCATCACACAAAACATCAAAAACAGCACATAAATGTTCAATATGATCATCATGAGACTTACTATAGATAAGAATATCATCAAAATATACCACCACAAATTTACCAATGAAAGCACGTAAAACCTCGTTCATCAATCTCATGAAAGTGCTAGGCGCATTAGTTAACCCAAAAGGCATGACTAACCACTCATAAAGACCGAACTTAGTTTTAAATGCAATTTTCCATTCATCACCTGAAGACATACGAATCTGGTGGTATCCACTACGCAAGTCAATTTTAGAGAAAACAATAGAACCACTTAATTCATCAAGCATGTCATCCAATCTAGGAATAGGATATCTATACCGAATTGTGATGTTATTAATGGCTCTACAATCAACACACATGCGCCAAGTGCCATCTTTCTTAGGAACCAAAAGAATAGGAACAAAACAAGGACTAAGGCTCTCATGAATGTACCCACGGTCCAGAAGGTCCTAGACTTGGCGCTGAATCTCCTTAGTCTCCTCGGGGTTGGTCCTGTAGGCAGCTCGGTTGGGCAAGCTCGCCCCTAGAATTAAATCAACCTTGTGCTCAATGCCTCGCACAGGTGGCAATCCAGGGGGTATCTTAGAGGGAAACACATCCATATACTCTTGCAAAAGGTTAGCAATAGCAGGTGGCAAAGCAATAGACGTATCATCAATGGAATAGAAAGCATTTTTGCACACTAAGGCATAGCAAAGTCCAACAGAGGCATGTAACTCATCAAGATCAGATTTAGTGGCTAGCAAAGTAGGAGTTTTAACTTAATAGGTTGCTGATTTTCAGAGTTCAAAACACCTTTTTGCTTAGCATTAGTCTTTTTCTCATGTTCAAAGTGGACAATTTCAGTGGGAGTCATAGGAAGCAACACAATTTTCTTTCCCTTATGCATGAAAGTATATTTATTAGATCTACCATGGTGAATAACATCAGTATCAAACTTCTAAGGACGTCCTAGTAAAAGAGAGCAAGCATCCATAGTCACCACATCGAAATCAGCAAAGTCATGGTAAGAGCCAATAGAAAAATGCACCCTTGCTGTTTTTGTTACCTTGAACTTACCGCTGTTGTTAAACCATTGAATGTGATAAGGGTGGGGATGCTCTTGTGTGGTCAAGCCAAGCTTCTTGACCACCTCAACGTTCACCAAGTTGTTGCAGCTACCACCGTCAATGATGGTATGTACACGGTAGTCCTTGACGATGAGGAACATGTTGAAGAGGTTGTGGCGCTGTCTGTTGTCGTCGTCACTAGCCATGGTACTCAAAGCTCGTTGCACAATCAAGGCCTTATAGGTCTCGGTCGCTGTTGTACCAAGAACCTCTTCATCACCATCATAAGTCTCTGCAATGTTAGCTCCAACAGTATCTTCATCTTCAACATTAGAAGCACTAACATACCCACCATCACCAGTAGCAATGTATGCCCGTTTGCTAGGACAATCTCGCTGAATATGGCCAAGTCCCTAGAAGCGGTGGCACTTGATGTCGGAGGAGCGGCCTATGGAAGAGGTGGTCGTAGCAGGTTTTGCTGCAACCCCCGAAGGCACAGCGGAAGATGTGGACGTCCGTACGCCCGAAGATGATGACGCCTTGGCTAGTGCCGGTGGCTGGCGTGGAGCGAAAGTGCTGCTCCTCAGTTGTTGACGACCCTGTAATTCTTTTTCTGCCAACATAGAAAGATGGAACAAGCATTGTATAGAATGATATTCTTTATAATCAACAATATCCTGAATCTCTTGCCTCAACCCCCCATAAAACCTAACCATTTGATCCTCCGGATTCTCAACTACCCCACATCGTAGCATACCTTCCTGAAGCTCTTGGTAGTATTCCTATACCGACATGTCTCCCTGATCTAAGCATTGCAATTTTTTCGAAGATCACGTCTATAAGAAGGGGGAACAAAGCGAGCTCGCATCTCCTCTTTTAACGCATTCCATGTTTGTAGTGCAGCACGTGTGTTAACAAGTTAATTCCACCAAATGATAGCAAAATCTCTAAATTCACTAGTGGCTTGTCTAACCCTATGCTGCTCAGGAACAAGATAGGAATTAAATTTTTGTTCTACCGTCATCTCCCAGTCTAAGTAAGCTTCAACATCATAAGAACCCATGAACGGTGGAATAGAGAACTTAATCTTAGCAAATGGATAATGGTCTGGTTCAGGATTATGATAACGTCTACTATTACCTCCCATACCTTGTCGATTACGTGCGAGGCGTTGTTGTAGCGGTGTATAAACATCGTCATCATCGTCGTCGTTGTCCACAAAAGAGTGAGCTGGGTCTGGAGTTGGTGGTGGGGACGAGCCTCCAGTACGTCCATGCGTGTAACAAGTTCAGCAACTCGTCGATCAAGCTGCTCATAGGATGTCGCCGCAAAGTCCTGGTATTTTTTTAAAAGCTTCAGTCATCGCGCGCATCATCTCCTTCAATTCCATCTGAGAGACACACTCATCGTCGTTAAGCTTAGGCCCCTTGTCCTTGTCCATTTGATTCTTTGGTCCTATCATTGTTAGCACAAAACAAAGACAAAAAGGCAACAAACAATGTGAACCCTACAACTATCTCTCAGGGTGGTGGTGGAGGTGGTGGAATACAAATTATGAAGCGTCTTACCCCGCTCTTACAAGGTTCTTACCAGCACTACAGGTGGCAAACAGTGACTGGTGTGACTGTCTAACGAGCGTGGGTGTGATCGCAAAGGAGTACCTGTTCTGCTCGAGAGAAAGCTGGAGCTATGGGAAGGCTGACTAAATATATATATGTGGCACACAAGTCAGTAACAGATAGCAATGTTGAATAAGTGTTCCAAGTACTCGTCCTAGTTGCTGGCTTAGAAAATGTAATAGAACAGTTGGACCAAAGCACAAGAAAGAAGGTACAAGTATATAGTAGAAATGACATTTCTGTAAATAGAGCAGATTTTTTAGCACTAGTAGAAATCAAAGGCGTGTTTGCAAAGGAGTACCAGCAAAAGAGCTCAAAATATTCTGAATTTTTTATCACTGATGCAAAATCACAAAGGATGGAAGCACACAAAATTTCACTTGAAACAGAGTTGTATTGTGACCTAGAGAAAATCACAAAGGATCTCTGAAATTCCTGAAAACACTTAAACAATTTTTTTAATTATCTTCCCGATTTTTTTGAATTTTTTGACTGAACCAAACATGCCAAAGGCGAGTTTGGGTCACCCCAGAATGGAGTCAGGAATCTGCTGTAAAAAATTGAGCTCAAACGGAGCACCGAGCGAAAAGTTATGCCCATTTTATGGAAGATACCTCAAGTTATGGTTTTCTAATGCACAAATCGACAGGAACCGTAGCGGCGGCTATGGAGCACAGGGTTGGTTTTAGAGATAGGATTTGTTTTGTGGATATGGTTGATTTAGATACAGGATCTGTTTTGTGGATAGGGTTGGTTTTAGAGATAGGATCTGTTTTGTGGATAGGGCCGGTTTGAGAGATAGGATCTGTTTTGTGGATAAGGTCGGTTTTAAAGATAGGATCTGTTTTGTGGATAGGGTCGGTTTGAGAGATAGGATCTGTTTTGTGGATAGTGTTGGTTTTAGAGATAGGATTTGTTTTGTGGATAGGGTCGGTTTTGTAGGATGGAAGCGGATGGACAAAATTAAACTGAACCAAAACAAATCTAATCCAGCAACCAAACTCAACTAGAACACGAACTCAGAACTGCGGACTCTAAAACTGAATTGTGCAAAAGCTAAGGCAATGGTTTTTAGGTCAGAATAAACTGATCATAATTTTTTTGGCTTTTTGTGGACTATGGGATGAAACAAAACTAATCTAAAGGTAGGATTATATCTCACGTGCAACCTAGAAATCTGATACCAATTGATAGTAGACGTGGCCCGATCTTCTGTGAGATGCGATAATTTGATTGAATGGAGATCTCGACGTTGATGATCCAAGGTTCCGAGTGAATGGTTCCTCGCAATCACTACACCACGGCTCCATTGGTTATCACCCGTGACACACGAATGACCTCGCCACGAAGGCTTATCCCTGCAAGCGCAATCAAGAACACAAGCAAGAACAGGAAAGAAACGCAACCGAAATTGTATTGATCACGGGATGAGATCTCACAAACCGATGACGGCGACATTCGATGACAAAATTGATCTAAGCAAAACCCAAACCTAATGTGGCAGCGGCTGCTAAATAAATAAAGTATTAGGGCGTGCGTGACCCCTGGACTCGCCCCTAATGGGCTCCGACGTGATACACGGCCCAACGGCCCAACAGACGGTGTCGCAGCACCAAAACAGAATCTGAATGCTGACTTGTTTCGACGATTCCCTTTGACTCCTGACGAATTTTAGGGTGGAACCAGTTGGGTTGGTTAGATAATCTCCTTATCTTTCCAACCATATGAAGTCCGTCGCAATCGGAGTCTAGATGCATCTTGGGCGTCCATTTTAGTGCAGACTAGTCCTGGAACCCAAGATGGAGTCGCAACCGAGTCGGACTTGATCTCGTTCCTGTTGTGGGTGCCCTTGCTGCTCCTCCTCAACACCTAGGCCTTTTCCAAGTTCTTGCTGGTCCTCTCCAAGGTTCCTAATCATCAAAACATCTATGGCCCCAAGCGTAAGCTCTGAAACACAATTGACTAGGGTAGAACGTACCTAGAGATTTAGCTGTCGTGCACGCGATCGTGTTATCGGCCCATTCATTGTATGTATAGAAGTGATGTCCTCATCAGGTAGTAACCCTTTTCCTGGTAACGTGCAAGTAATGGTGAGTAATAGCACAGCCCATGTATCTTGGACTGAGCATGCCGCCTGTCAGTGGAATAGACAGGCACACGTCTTATCTGTAATGAATGCGAAGGCGTGCGTAGTCCAGAGACGTCATGCTAGGTTCCGCTCATTGGCTTATGCCGCGCGTAGTATGCCACATGGCAGCATCGGGTCTCTGCCTGAGCGGGGAGCAGGAGTGTATGTGGATAGGTCCGGATCCCACCAGACTAGGTCTAGACACATGTCGGCACCGGACCCCCGCCTGGGCCCTGATTAGGGCCCGGGTGTGTTCTGTCCTAGAACTTTGGGACCCTACTGTGGGTGGCCCAGACCCCATATGGGGGGGGGGTCCGGATCCCATTCTAGGGGTACGATCCATACATGTGGGGGTCCTGGACCAAACTTGGAGGTCCGGACTGTATATCCAGGGGTCCGGCACTTTCCCATGGGGGTCCGGACTCACTGTTGATGCCTTGGAGTATATCACTTTCTCTGGACACGTGGCAGCTCCGGATCCACCCATGTGGTGGGCTCAGGCACTGTTGTTGGCCTAGAGTAGTCGCCTGAGGCTGGGGCGAGTCATGGCCTGGTCCCACATACAACTCTTTTACCACGCGCCTAAAGATAGCTATGTGGGTACTGCGTCTTCATACAGTAGCAAGGGGTACCCTAGTTTCAGGGTACCGATAGTGGCCCCCGAGCCCGCCTTAGGGGAGGATGCGAGCCTGCAGGTGGGGCCAAAGCTTGCACCTTGCGTCAATATGGCCTGATTGGTGATTGGCGCGCCGTTTCAGCACGTCTACTGACGCACCCTCTGTCAATCACCTTCGGTCACGCCAACTGCCATATCTGTCCCCGCGGCTGACTGACCCACGGCCCCCACGCCTGGTGGTTTCGTCGAGCCACGCGCGGGGCGCCTCGTTACCACTGTATTGGTTTAAAAAATTACCTTTTGTCTTCTGCAGCAGCCCCAAGGAGGCGCACTACCGGCGCGTGCGGCGGTTCGCTCTTTCCGCACCCGAAATCTAACACACAAACTGTATGACTTGTGGACCCGGGCCCCCGTGTCATAGACTGGGCTGCCTAGGTCCTAGGTACCCGTCAAGCAGGATTTCCTGCGGCGATTCAGGGGCGCGCGGAAGGGTTTCCCTGAACAGGGACTCAGGTTTCCTTGAAAAAGGATTCACCCCGCGTGCAGCAGTTACCTTTTCGCATTCTCTTCCAATCGACTGCGCCTCTTTGTCTTTGTGCTCCTCTGCTCTACACTCGTGCTACCGCACATGCCATGGCTTTGCTTGGTCATCCCAACCGCTTTCAGTCTAAGGAGGTGCTTAACCTAGTGCGCGGCCTACTTGGGTGGAGCGTGCCAGGGATCGCCGGAAGAATCCGTGGCGGCGCTGCCCCCCTTGGCGATCTCGCCGCAGGGGAGCTCATGCTGTTCACCTCCTACATCTCCTGCGGGTTGGCGCTGCCGATCTCACCCTTCTTCCTGCTGCTGCTGGAGGAGTTCGGGCTTCAGCTTCAACACCTCACGCCCCACTCCATCCTCCAAGCGGCCATCTTCGTCCACCTCTGTGAGATGTTCGTAGGTGTGGCCCCCTGCACTTCTCTCTTCCGCTACTTCTTCGTGCTGGTCAAGTCTGAGAAGACCAGGGACCACATCGGGGCCTACTACTTCCAGACGAGGCCAGATCCGGCCGTGGTCTACATCCCCACCCTTGGTGGAGCGAGGTGGGAGAACTGGCATAGTGACTGGGTGATTGCTAGCACCAAGGCCAACGACCGCCTCGTTTTTCCGTCCAATGGGCCAGCCCTCGACAGCAAGCTATGGAGGACCAAGCCATCCCTGTCACTGGAGTTCCTGCCCGTATTGGACAGGATCAAGGTCTTGGCCACGAGCGGCCTGACGTTAATGCACATGGTCGGTGACCTCCTGAAACGTCGGATCATGCCGCTGCAGAGGAGGCCACGCCTGTGATGTTGGTTCACCGGCCCGAACGACATCGGCAGGATCCAGTGCGGGCCAGACACCGATCTGTCTTAGGACGAGCTGGCAGTCCTGGTGGGAGGGATTACTGGGGAAACTTTTGTCCCCGAGTCCCTGATACTCCCCCAGAACATCCTAGCGCTCTGCGATGATCCAGGGCTGCGGACGGTGATCCTGGCCACGCTGCCGACCCTCGATGACAGTGGCGTGGCGGTTCGCTAGACCAGCGGCCGGGACCCCCTCCGCGGGATCTAGATCTCTGATGCACCGGCTGGAGGTCCCCAGCCTACCAGTATGGCTTCCAGCGCCAATCCCGCCGTGGCCCCCCAGCCCCTTGGACAAGGGCAAAGGGGCTGCGAGTAGTACCTCCACCCTAGGTAGCTCTGGGGGTCGGAGGAGGAGAGGCGACGCAGGCTACGTCGCGCTGACAGGCTGCTTATTTCGGATCCCCCAGAAGCGCCAGAGGACTGCTGGTGGGGCCGAGGAGGCCAGCTCCCAGGCCCACGGCGCGTAGAGGTGCGTCAGTCCTCCGGTCCCATCGCCACCACCACCATCTAGGGGTGATCACCCCCAGGGGCACTAGCAGCAGCAACAGCAACAACAGTAGCAGCAGCAACAACAGCAATAACAGCGGTCGCCCCGCTTCCAGGGTCACTGGAAAGTCCATGGCCCCAAGTAAGTGTAGCCCCTTTATCCATGAGTCTAATCATCATGCCGATAAGTCTTAACCCATCATCTGTTCGCTAGGGCTTCTTCCTCCGTCGCTCCCAAGGTCACACCTCCTTCGCTAGATACCAGGCCCACCACTGATCGGTCTGGCTCTCAGCAGCAGGAATCTGCTGAGAGTGGTGCCGGCGAACCGCCCCCAGCTGCTGCCAAGATAGCGCCAGCGGCTTCCCATGCCCCAGTCGGGGATCCGGCGGCAGCGGCACCAGCGTCAGGTGGTGTCGCAGTGGCGGAGGAGATCCCAGCTGGGGGATCCACGCCCACTCCCGACACTGGGGGTGATGTAGGAGGCACGCTAGCTCCAACCCCCCACCTGCTCTGGAGGAGATGTAGGTGGTGTTTGGGTGGCGACTCCGGTCGGGTGCTGAGCAAGAAGCGACGCCAGTCCCCCTCCCCCGCATGCTGTCCCGTGCCCACCAAGTCCTCAGTGAAACTGAGGCAGCAATTTTGAGGGAGTGGGAGGCGCTTGGGGCTGAACACCAGTGCCTCAGCGACTGGCACACCCAACTGGAGGAGCGCACCAAGTCGGCGTCCCGACAGTTTGCCTCCGAGTGGTCCCAACTTGAGCGGGACCGCAAGGAGTACAAGAAGGACCTCCAGAAGGTGTGTGCCAGGGAGCTGGAGGTGCACCGGAGGGAAAACAAGGTGGCCAGGAGGGAGGAGGCCGTCACCCAGAGGGAGGCCCTCACAACAGAATACCAGGCCAAGCTGAGTGCCCTGGACCAAACTCTGGAAGCGTAGCGGGCCCAGCAGGTCAAGGCTGTGGAGAGGCTGCAAAAGTGGTAGCAGGAGCTCGAGGGCAAGGCCAGTGATGCCGCCCTCGCCGAGGAGAACCTTAAGGCGAAGGAGCAGTCCCTGGACAGGTGGGAGACAGACCTCGCCAGGCAAGAGATGAATCTCGCCTTTAGAGAAGAAATGCTCACCCGGCGAGGCGAGTTGCTAGCTGAGCATGAGTTCGAGGCAGATAAAAAAGAAAGGGAGCTGGAGGAACAGATCCGCCAGTTCAATGCGATGCAGGCGTCGCCGGGTCCCCAGGCGGTGGAGGCCACCAGGAAGGCCTTTGAAGATCTCCAAGCGGAGCACCACGCCGGGGTCCAGTGCACTGCCGCGTGGGCCGGCGAGGCAAGCACAACACTGGTGTCGCTAGGGATGAGCCCCATCCTAGTGTCAAAGCTACAAGCATCGATCTTCGATGCCCTCCCGGTGCTGGACTCCACCGCTGATCGCCTCCAATGCTTGGATCAGATCCTCGGCGCCCGCCTGGAGGCAGAGGGCAGCAAGCTCTGCCGGGCAGTGGTTGAATATGTCTTGACGTGCTTCCAGAGTCATGACCTCGCCATATCCTTGGCGCCAGTATACTAAAGAGAAAAATGGTGGCCCGGTCCCTAGGAGGTAGTCTCTACAGTATGAGACTACCTACGTCTGGACTGGGACATGGACCTGCACACAGCTTTGGCTTTGAAGTGTTAGGAGCACAGCCATAAGACCCATCGTCTGGTATCTGCCATCCTTTGATTCATGCAATAGGAGCTGCAGGATTTAGCCTGGGAAGCCAAGCCGTATGCCCGGACCTATAGGATCACAGCTCCAAATACTAGGGTACCCGTTGCAGAGTGGTGGAGCATGTAGGCTTAGGGTACGGAACTAGGCTAAGCGGCTACACAACTCCGAACCACTCCAGGAGATGGGCACCCATTGTCTAGAACTGGTCCACAGGTTGCCGGACCCCCTGTAGCAGTAGAGGGGTCCTGAACTGCAAGCCTGGCTACTCAATTCGGATGTCATCATACCAGCAAGGGTGGGAAACTGTATGTGACGGAACCTCCCAAGTCATTAGGCCCACCCATAGTTGTCCTTGTCCAACGGACCTCAGACAACCCTGCAGGTGTTCCTGAATCACTTGACAAGTTCGGTATCTGCTTTCCTTACCTTCCCAAGAGCGTTTTACCCGTCATGCAGACATTACACATCATCGGAGATATAGAAATGCGGAAGCGATTACATAAACTTACCTTTATTCAAAAGTAAGACAAAGTTAAATATTACAGACCAGGATATAATATACGAGTGCAGACTAATATTATTACAAGCCAAGGGAGGCAAAAACCCCTCCCGATAAGTATCAAACAAAAAGTTTTTATGGAGGAACCCTTCCTCCCGCAGGTTTACTCTTGGTTTTCTTCTTTTGAGACCACCTTGGAACAAAAACAACAAAAGTTTGTTGCTTACTCACCTAAAAACAATAGGGAATAAAACCCTGAGTATGGAATTACTCAGCAAGACTTACCCGACTAAAGGAAAAGACTCTCAAGGGTATGCTGGTTATAAGGGAGTCAAGGTAAGTTCTTTCAATAATCAATGACTCTGTTTGCAGAAATGCTTACTAAAAGTGGATCCTTAAAAATCCAGTTTTATTTGTCAAGTTAAGTAATTACCTGTAACTAGAGTTCGTTCTATCCTAGTTCAATCACTTGACCTACACTAGCCAATTTCTTAACACCCTTAATCTTTACTTGAGTTCTACGTATAAGTCAGTGACCAAGTCTTCATAACCGCGAAGGTACGGCGATCCGAATCGATTATACTCAGCTAAAGATCTCCAATCACACGACATATGTAGCACTTAACCCTTGCATATGTCAACCCGCCACCGGGGTTCTTAAGACCAGATCAGGTTCACGCTAACCGAGAGCACAGATACACCACCGTCCAGCCTCTTGCCACGGAGGGTACACGCTACTCTCGCCATCTCTCCACTCCCATTGCGTGGTATCTTATTCTGGCCTTAGTCTGCCCGAGGCAAAGCTTACCCATGACGAGGCATGTGACCAGTTAAAGGGTCCTCGGTCAGCAGGCCTACATCGACACGGTCCTTAATCGACTCAGATGGAGACACTACATCGAGACTCTCTTCTCGTGCAAGTCACCCGTCCGGTCTCAGCTTAATCATTTCAAACCCAAAGTTTGGTACCTGTCAGAGGTACATCTTTTCTGATGTTGAACCGATCATGGCCATGATGGATCCACCATCAAGTTTTATTTTCAAAAACAACCCTTCCACTTTGCCACATCATCTTTTGTAAAAACAAAACCTTTTTCTTTGCTAAAGTAAGACTAAGCATAGTAAAAACCTTTTTGTCGGGGACCATAATTAGGGGTACCCTCAAGACGCCTAATTCTCAGCTGGTAACCCCCATCAGCATAAAGCTGCAGAGGCCTGATGGGTTTGATTAAGTCAGGGATCAGTCCATACGAGTGACTCGATCACGCCACGCCCGAGCCTAGCCTCGGGCGAGGGCAGCCGACCCTAAGATGACTCCGTCTCGCCTGAGGCCTCCTCTTTCACGGCAGACGCATCACCGGCTCGCCCGAGGCCCCGCCTTCGATAAGAAGTAACCCTGACTAAATCACCGCGCCAACTGACCAAGTCACCGGGGCGTTTAACGCAAAAGGTAAGACCGACGGGCGACCAGACTTCGCCAGAGGTGCCATAGGAGGCTCTGCCTGACCCAGGGCTCGGACTCGGGCTTAGGCCCCAGAAGACGGCGAACTCCGCTCCGCCCGACCCAGGGCTCGGACTCGGGCTTAGGCCCCGGAAGACGGCGAACTCCGCTCCGCCCGACCCAGGGCTCAGACTCGGGCTAAGGCCCCGGAAGACGGCGAACTCCGCTCCGCCCGACCCAGGGCTCGGACTCGGGCTAAGGCCCCGGAAGACGGCGAACTCCGCTCCGCCCGACCCAGGGCTCGGACTCGGGCTAAGGCCCCGGAAGACGGCGAACTCCGCTCCGCCCGACCCAGGGCTCGGACTCGGGCTAAGGCCCCGGAAGACGACGAACTCCGCCTCGCCCGACCCAGGGCTCGGACTCCGCCTCGGCCTCTGCCGAACGACCTCCGCCTCGCCCGACCCAGGGGTTCGGGCTCGGCCTCTGTCATGCAGGACGAACTCGACCTCGACTTCGGAGGAGCCTCCACGACGCCCGACCTAGGACACAAGACCGCCACGTCAACAGGAAGCGTCATCATCACCCTGCCCTGAGCCGACTTGGGTCGCAGAGAACAAGACCGGCGTCCCATCTGGCCAGCTACGCCAGATAGGCAATGATGGCACCCCGCTAGACCATGACGACGGCGGCTCTCAGCTCCCTTACAAAAGCAGGAGGACGTCAGCAAGGGCCCAGCTACTCCGACAGCTGTCCCTCCGTCCGGCTCCGTTACTCCTCCAACAGCCACGACGCCACACCAACAGGGTGCCAAGATCTCTCCGGCTGCCACCTTGGCATGTACTTAGGGCGCTAGCTCTCCCTCGCTAGACACGTAGCACCTTGCTACACCCCCATTTTGTACACCTGGATCCTCTCCTTACGACTATAAAAGGAAGGACCAGGGCCTTCTTAGAGAAGGTTGGCCTCGCGGGGACGAAGGGCAGGGGCAGGCGCTCTCTCGGGGCCGCTCGCTCCCCTCACCTCGCGCGGACGCTTGTAACCCCCTACTGCAAGCGCACCCGACCTGGGCGCGGGACGAACACGAAGGCCGCGGGAATTTTCCGACTCCCTCACGACCCGGCTCCGGCCGCCTCGCTCTCTCTCTCTCTCCCCCCTTCGCGCTCGCCCACGCGCTCGACCCATCTGGGCTGGGGCACGCGGCACACTCACTCGTCGGCTCGGGGACCCCCCGGTCTCGGAACGCCGACAGTTGGCGCGCCAGGTAGGGGCCTGCTGCGTGTTGACGAGTAGATTCCCGTCAAGCTCCAGATGGGCAGTCTCCAACGACCTCTTCAACCCGGGACGGTGCTCCGTTTCGGGAGTCTTGAGTTCATGTCTTTCGACGGCAGCTACGACATGATACTCCTTCCACCGCCGCGCGACAGCGACAATGGTGGCGGACAGCCCGCCCGCCGGCGGCGGAATCGACGACGCCTTTCCCGCGTGGGGGAAGGACAACTTTCGAGCTCGCCCCATCCTCTCCCTCGCCATCGGAGGAGGAGGAGGCGGGGCAACCAGGGCCGAGCGGGAGGCCGCGCTCCGACGGCTGTCGAGCAAATCGACATCCCCGGCGCCCCAACGGAGGACACGCCAAGCGTCGCCCTCGCGTTCGAGGCAAAGGCGAGCAGCATCCCCCCGCAACACGTCGACCCCGAGCAGGTGGACGACGCCAGCACGCTCACGGAGGGCCTGCAGGACGTCGCCCTCGTACCCAAGACGACGGCGCGATCAGCCCCCGACATGACTTCGTCGCTCCTCGTCGACAAAAAGGTACCAACTGCTCCCCATCTTTCGTCGTTTCGACTCGACCTCAGCCCGCCTGGCGACCTCGCTTTGGCGGGCGCTCACGTTGAGGCGGGTGCAACCTCTCTAGGGTTTCGTGTGCGGTCGCCTTGGGACCGATTGACGGGTGTCTCGACCTACGGACCCTCTGGGTCCGAGGAAGATGACGACCCTAGCATCTGCTGGGATTTCTCCGGATCTGGCAACCCCAGTGCCATGCGGGACTTCATGACCGCATGTGACTACTGCCTCTCCGACTGTTCCGACGGCAGCCGCAGCCTTGACGACAAGGACTGCGGCCCGAGCCGCGAATGTTTCCACATCGAGCTAGGGGATCCCTCCGGAGGCGGCTGTCTCGGCATGCCGAAGGACGGTGATCCCCCTAGGCCAGCGCCTCGCGCCGACATCCCGCGGGAGCTAGCTGTGGTCCCCGTTCCGGCGGGGGGTCACGACCCACAGCTCGAGCAAGTCCGCGGGGCGCAGGCCGGGCTCGATGAGGGAGCAGGAGCGCTCGAGGCAATCCGCCAGAACATCGGGCAGGTATGGGCGAGCCAGCCCCCGGCCGGAGGAATACGTCACCTGCCCCAAGGTCTCCAGCACCGCATCGCCAACGATGCCAGGGACAGACCGCCACCCGCATCCGGCGGAACCGGTCAGGACCTGGCCGCCGCAGCGATGCTCCTCCGCGCGATGCCGGAGTCATCAACCACCGAGGGTCGGCGAATCCAGGGAGAACTCAAGCATCTCCTGGAAGGCGCTGCGGCCCGGCGGGCCGAAAGCTCTGCCTCCCGAAGGCAGGGGTACCCCTCGGAACCTCGTGCCGCGACTTCCCGACTCACGCGGGAAGCCTCGGTCTACACCGGGTGCACGCGCAACACCGCGCCTGCGGCCCCGGGCCGCCTCGGCGACGAGCACCCTCATCGCGACCGTCGGGCACGCCTCGACGAAAGGGTGCGCCGAGGCTATCACCCCAGGCGTGGGGGACGCTACGACAGCGGGGAGGATCGGAGTCCCTCGCCCGAACCACCCGGTCCGCAGGTCTTTAGCCGAGCCATTCGGCGGGCGCCGTTTCCGACCCGATTCCGACCCCCGACTACTATCACAAAGTACTCGGGGGAAACGAGACCGGAATTGTGGCTTGCGGACTACCGCCTGGCCTGTCAACTGGGTGGGACGGACGATGACAACCTCATCATCCGAAACCTCCCCCTGTTCCTCTCCGACACTGCTCGTGCCTGGTTGGAGCACCTGCCTCCGGGGCAGATTTCCAACTGGGAGGATCTGGTCCAAGCTTTCGCCGGCAACTTCCAGGGCACGTACGTGCGCCCCGGGAATTCCTGGGACCTCCGAAGCTGTCAGCAACTGCCGGGAGAGTCTCTCCGGGACTACATCCGGCGGTTCTCGAAGCAGCGCACCGAGCTGCCCAACGTCACCGACTCCGATGTCATCGGCGCGTTCCTCGCCGGCACCACCTGCCGTGACCTGGTGAGTAAGTTGGGTCGCAAGACCCCCACCAGGGCGGGCGAGCTGATGGACATCGCCACCAAGTTCGCCTCCGGCCAGGAGGCGGTAGAGGCCATCTTCCGAAAGGACAAGCAGCCCCAGGGCCGCCCGTCGGAAGATGCTCCCGAGGCGTCTGCTCCGCGCGGCGCCAAGAAGAAAGGCAGGAGGAAGTCGCAAGCGAAACGTGACGTTCCCGATGCAGACCTTGTCGCCGCCGCCGAGCACAAGAACCCTCGGAGGCCCCCCGGAGGTGCTAACCTCTTCGACAAGGCACTCAAGGAGACGTGCCCCTACCATCAGGGGCCCGTCAAGCACACCCTCGAGGAGTGCGTCATGCTTCGGCGCCACTTCCACCGGGCCGGGCCACCCGCAGAGGGTGACAAGGCCCGCGACGACGACAAAAGGGAGGATCGCCAAGCAGGAGAGTTCCCAGAGGTCCGCGACTGCTTCATGATCTACGAAGGGCATGCGGCGAATGCCTCGGCTCGGCATCATAAGCAAGAGCGTCGGGAGGTCTGCTCGGTGAAGGTGGCGGCGCCAGTCTACCTAGACTGGTCCGACAAGCCCATCACCTTCGACCGGGACGACCACCCCGACCACGTGCCGAGCCCGGGGAAGTACCCGCTCGTCGTCGACCCCGTCATCGGCGACGTCAGGCTCACCAAGGTCTTGATGGATGGGGGCAGCTGCCTCAACATCGTCTACGCTGAGACCCTCAGGCTCCTGCGCGTCGATCTGTCATCCGTCCGAGCAGGCGCTGCGCCCTTCCACGGGATCATCCCCGGGAAGCGCGTCCAGCCCCTCGGACAGCTCGACCTCCCTGTCTGCTTCGGAACACCCTCCAACTTCCGAAGGGAGACTTTGACGTTCGAGGTGGTCGGGTTCCGAGGAACCTACCACGCAGTGTTGGGAAGGCCATGCTACGCGAAGTTCATGGCCATCCCCAACTACACCTACCTGAAGCTCAAGATGCCGGGCCCCAACGGGGTCATCACCGTCGGCCCCACGTACAAACACGCATTCGAATGCGATGTGGAGTGCGTGGAGTACGCCGAGGCCCTCGCCGAGTCCGAGGCCGTCATTGCCGACCTGGAAAGCCTCTCCCGAGAGGTGCCGGACGTGAAGCGACATGCCGGCAACTTCGAGCCAGCGGAGACGGTTAAGGCCGTCCCCCTCGACCCCAGTGGCGACGCCTCCAAGCAGATTCGAATCGGATCCGGGCTCGACCCCAAATAGGAAGCAGTGCTCGTCGACTTTCTCCGCGCAAACGCCGACGTCTTTGCGTGGAGTCCCTCGGACATGCCCGGCATACCGAGGGATGTCGCCGAGCACTCGCTGGATATTCGGGCCGGGGCCCGACCGGTCAGACAGCCTCTGCGCCGATTCGACGAGGAAAGGCGCAGGGTGATAGGCGAGGAGATCCACAAGCTGATGGCAGCAGGGTTCATCAAAGAGGTATTCCATCCCGAATGGCTTGCCAACCCTATACTTGTGAAGAAGAAAGGGGGAAAATGGCGGATGTGTGTAGACTACACTGGTCTCAACAAAGCATGTCCGAAAGTCCCCTACCCTCTACCTCGCATCGATCAAATTGTGGACTCCACTGCAGGGTGCGAAACCCTGTCTTTCCTCGATGCCTACTCAGGGTATCATCAAATCAAGATGAAAGAGTCCGACCAGCTCGTGACTTCTTTCATCACGCCCTTCGGCATGTACTGTTATGTCACAATGCCGTTCGGTTTGAGGAACGCGGGTGCAACGTACCAGCGGTGCATGAACCATGTGTTCGGCGAACACATCGGTCGCACGGTCGAGGCCTACGTCGATGACATCGTAGTCAAGACGAGGAAAGCCTCCGACCTTCTCTCCGACCTCGAACTGACATTCCGGTGTCTCAAGGCGAAGGGCGTCAAGCTCAATCCCGAGAAGTGCGTCTTCGGGGTGCCCCGGGGCATGCTTTTGGGATTCATCGTCTCCGAGCGGGGCATCGAAGCCAACCCGGAGAAGATCGCGGCCATCACAAACATGGGGCCCATCAAGGACTTAAAAGGCGTACAGAGGGTCATGGGATGCCTCGCGGCCTTGAGCCGTTTCATCTCGCGCCTCGGCGAAAGAGGCCTGCCCCTGTACCGCCTCTTAAGGAAGGCCGAGTGCTTCACTTGGACTCCCGAAGCCGAGGAAGCCCTCGGGAACCTGAAGGCGCTCCTCACCCAGGCGCCCATCTTGGTACCCCCAGCTGATGGAGAAGCCCTCCTGGTCTACGTCGCCGCAACCACTCAGGTGGTCAGCGCCGCGATCGTGGTCGAAAGACAGGAAGAGGGGCATGCTTTGCCCATTCAGAGGCCAGTTTACTTCGTCAGCGAAGTGCTGTCCGAGACCAAGATCCGCTACCCACAAGTCCAGAAGCTGCTATATGCAGTGATCCTGACGAGGCGAAAGCTGCGACATTACTTCGAGCCCCATCCGGTGACTGTGGTGACATCCTTCCCCCTGGGGGAGATCATCCAGTGCCGAGAAGCCTCGGGGCGGATCGCGAAGTGGGCGGTGGAAATCATGGGCGAGGCAATCTCGTTCGCCCCTCGGAAGGCCATCAAGTCCCAGGTACTGGCGGATTTCGTAGCCGAATGGGTCGATACCCAGTTGCCAACGGCTCCGATCCAACCAGAGCTCTGGATCATGTTTTTCGACGGGTCGCTGATGAAGACGGGAGCTGGCGCGGGCCTGCTCTTCGTCTCGCCTCTCAGGAAACACCTGCGCTACGTGCTCCGCCTCCATTTCCCGGCGTCCAACAATGTGGCTGAGTACGAGGCTCTGATCAACGGATTGCGAATCGCCATCGAGCTAGGGGTCCGACGCCTCGATGCACGCGGCGACTCGCAGCTCGTCATCGACCAAGTCATGAAGAACTCCCTCTGCCGCGACCCGAAGATGGAGGCCTACTGTGAGGAGGTTCGACGCCTGGAAGACAAGTTCTACGGGCTCGAGCTTAACCACATCGCCCGGCGCTACAACGAGACTGCGGACGAGCTGGCGAAGATAGCCTCGGGGCGAACGACGGTTCCCCCGGACGTCTTCTCCCAGGATCTGCACCAACCCTCCGTCAAGATAGGCGACGCGCCCGAGCCTGAGGCACCCTCGGCCTCGTCCGAGGTGACCTCGGCCCAGCCCGAGCCATCCTCGGCTCAACCCGAGGAACCCTCGGAGCCCGAGGGCGAAGCACTGCGCATCGAGGAGGAGCAGAACGGGGTCGTGCCAGATCAAGATTGGCAAACCCCGTACCTGCAATATCTCCACCAAGGAGAACTGCCCCTCGGCCGAGCCGAGGCTCGGCGGGTAGCGCGACGCGCCAAATCGTTCGTCTTGCTAGGCGATGAGAAGGAGCTCTACCACCGTAGCCCCTCGGGCATCCTCCAGCGATGCATCTCCATCGCCGAAGGTCAGGAACTCCTGCGGGAAATACACTTGGGGGCTTGCGGCCATCATGCAGCACCTCGAACCCTCGTCGGAAACGCTTTCCGCCAAGGCTTCTACTGGCCGACGGCGGTGGCTGACGCCACTAGAATTGTCCGCGCCTGCAAAGGGTGCCAATTCTATGCGAATCAGACCCACCTGCCCGCTCAGGCTCTGCAGACGATACCCATCACCTGGCCCTTCGCTGTGTGGGGTCTGGACCTCGTCGGCCCTCTGCAGAAGGCGCCCGGGGGCTACACGCACCTGCTGGTCGCCGTCGACAAATTCTCCAAGTGGATCGAGGTCCGACCCCTGAACAGCATCAGGTCCGAACAGGCGGTGACGTTCTTCACCAACATCATCCATCGCTTCGGGATCCCGAACTCCATCATCACCGACAACGGCACCCAGTTCACCGGCAAAAAATTCTTGGATTTTTGCGAGGATCACAACATCCGGGTAGACTGGGCCGCCGTAGCTCACCCCATGTCGAATGGGCAAGTAGAGCGTGCCAATGGCATGATTCTACAGGGGCTCAAGCCTCGAATTTACAATGATCTCAACAAGTTCAGCAAGCGATGGATGAAGGAACTCCCCTCGGTGGTCTGGAGCCTGAGGACGACGCCGAGCCGAGCCACGGGTTTCACGCCGTTCTTCCTGGTCTACGGGGCCGAGGCCGTCCTGCCCACTGACCCTGAATACGGCTCCCCGAGGACGAGGGCCTACAACGAAGAAAGTAACCAAGCAAGCCGAGAAGACTCGCTGGACCAGCTGGACGAGGCTCGGGACAGGGCCTTACTACACTCGGCGCGGTACCAGCAGTCCCTGCGACGCTACCACGCCCGAGGGGTCCGACCCCGAGATCTCCAGGTGGGCGACCTGGTGCTTCGGCTGTGGCAGGACGCCCGAGGGAGGCACAAGCTCACGCCCCCCTGGGAGGGGCCGTTCATCATCGCCAAAGTTCTGAAGCCCGGAACGTACAAGCTGGCCAACAGTCAAGGCGAGGTCTACGGCAACGCTTGGAACATCCAACAGCTACGTCGCTTCTACCCTTAAGATGTTTCCAAGTTGTTCATATACCCCGCACCCACGCAAAGTTTAGTCAACAAGGAAGGGTCGGCCTCGCCTCGGCAAAGCCCGACCCTCCCTCGGGGGCTAAAAGGGGGGAACCCCCTCTGCGTCAAAATTTTCCTCGAACAAAAAATCTCTTTTATCAGAATATCTTCCGTGCTTTTTGACTACTTCGAAAAGTGGGTCATGGAAACGACAGAGTACACGTAAGCAGCCAAGGCTGACCGAGCCGAGGGACTCCCACGCCTCCGGGATACGGATACCTCACTCGTCACCTTCTGCGATAAGTAACTCGCGCTCGGATAAAGTGACTCCACGGATCGAACAAGTCTCTACGTTCGGAAGCTCTTCTGTCGAAGCGATTCTTCGAGTTTCCTCGACTAAGTCAGTGATAGGGCCTCATGGATGAGTAAAAGTGCGCGTAAGCGGCAAGGCCGACCGAGCCGAGGGACTCCCACGCCTCCGGGATACGGATACCTCACTCCTCACCTTCCGCGAGAAGCAACTTTCGCACGCACAAATATCCCTGTTACCGACAAAAAGTCTAGGTGCTTGGAACAAGAGGAAAGAGGACGCAGCTTTACAACACAGCAAGGGTGTGTGTTCTGGCCTCGACGGCCGCACAAAACACACGCTACAAGACGATTTGACCCTGCAGGCTCGGATCTTGACGCAACTCCCCCTGCTTGCGCCCTCAACCGTCACGGGCTGAGTCTTCTCCAACACGCCTCCAAAGTCCTCCCCTGCGGCGCGGGGGCTGGGGCCCGCCTGTCATGCAGACCGGCTCCAAGCAGAAGAAGCCGAACCACCACGCACGACGCACGCAACCACCCAGCGGTTACAAGTAACCCTCCACTTTTGCCCAGACCAGCGGGCGAAAGGGGCAGGCGGCCATGCAGGCGGCATGCAACCGCGCCAAGTGGACGCGCCTCTCCGACTCCTGACGGGCCAGCGCGACGGCTCAAGCCCACGCGTCGTGCAACTGGCGCGCCGGGTGCTGCATGCGAGCCGCTGTGCCACTCGCTCCACCACCGCACCTCCTCGATTGCGGAACTGATACCGCGATTCGAGGCGACCCAGCCCGCGACCCAGTAGCGCCAGCCTGGCGCAGCGGTCAAACGCGGTCAAAAATGGGCCGGCAGTAATGACGGTGGCAGGCGCGCGAGAGCAGCGGTCACGCCATCTGCCAAGCTCATGTCCCATCCGGAGGCAGCAAGAGAACCCCCTCTCACGGTGTGAAGACGACGCGCCCGTGACCCGTACCTCGAACGGCTCGCGCACGCGCAACGGCAACCTCGCCAACTACTCACCCCGGCGCATTAACTCCGCGGCTCGACGGACAGCGCTACGGGCGGGAGCGGCTGGCGACGTTTCGCCTTCGCCAAAACAACCACGCCAAAAAGGGTACGCCACGACGTTCAATTTCGAATCCTTTTTCCCTTTTCCTTCTTTCTCTATCTCTTGCAACAGGGACCGGGAAAGGGGATACCCCCAAAGGGATCCTTCCCCATGAAGGAACTAGGCTCCGAGCCTCCCTACTGATCAGGGGTTCGAAGGCTGGCCCCCCGAGGGGTTCAACAGCCGCCTCAGATCGCGTGGGCCCGACACCCACTACTGGTCAGGGGTTCGAAGGTCGGCCTCCCGAAAGGTTCCACGACCGCCTTAGGCTACTAGGGCTCCGCGCCCATTACTGATCAGGGGTTCGAAGGCTGGCCTGTCGAAGGGTTCACAGTCGCCTCAGACGCCGAGCGAGGGATGACCAGGGGTACGTTCGATACATAACCAAGGCTCGGGCTGCGCTCCCGAGGTACCCTAGGACATTTCCGAGACCAGCGGGAACGACTCTGTAACGGAATCCCATCGGAGGGAGGCAACAAGCCCTCGGACCCCGTCGCTAGGGGACCGGGTCCGGCAGATCACCCGCAGGTACTTTTGGGCGTGCCTCCGGGCCCCTAGCCGACCCCCAACGAACGGGGCACGAACGTCCACTCGGATTACCCGATTGCAGCTCACCGGAGACACCATGTTCGGTGCCCATCGAGGGTAACATGGCGCACTCCCCCCCTCCTCCTTGCGGAAAGGCGACATAGGGGCGTATATAAAAAAGCCGAGTCTGTCCCTGATCGTCCTCTCGCTCCGTGCGGAGGCTCGGGGGCTGCTCTCGCAAACCCGGCTCCGGCCAAACCGTTGACAGCGTCAACATACCAGCCCGAGAACTTGGGCCCCGACAGTGCACCTGGGCTACGCCCTGCTCGCATGAGGGAACCGCCAGACCAGCCGAGGCATTACGCAAGGCATTAAGACCTCGAAGGAGTGAAACCACTCCTCCGAGGCCTCGGGGGCTACACCCGGCGGGTGCGCTCGCGCGCACCCACCGGAACAAAGTACCACCGAGAAAGGCTGGTCCCCTTGCAAAAAAGTGCGACGCAAGCCTCCAAGCGAGTGTTAACACTCTCTTCGAGGCTCAGGGGCTACTGTCGGGGACCATAATTAGGGGTACCCTCAAGACGCCTAATTCTCAGCTGGTAACCCCCATCAGCATAAAGCTGCAGAGGCCTGATGGGTTTGATTAAGTCAGGGATCAGTCCATACGAGTGACTCGATCACGCCACGCCCGAGCCTAGCCTCGGGCGAGGGCAGCCGACCCTAAGATGACTCCGTCTCGCCTGAGGCCTCCTCTTTCACGGCAGACGCATCACCGGCTCGCCCGAGGCCCCGCCTTCGATAAGAAGTAACCCTGACTAAATCACCGCGCCAACTGACCAAGTCACCGGGGTGTTTAACGCAAAAGGTAAGACCGACGGGCGACCAGACTTCGCCAGAGGTGCCATAGGAGGCTCTGCCCGACCCAGGGCTCGGACTCGGGCTTAGGCCCCGGAAGACGGCGAACTCCGCTCCGCCCGACCCAGGGCTCGGACTCGGGCTTAGGCCCCAGAAGACGGCGAACTCCGCTCCGCCTGACCCAGGGCTCGGACTCGGGCTAAGGCCCCGGAAGACGGCGAACTCCGCTCCGCCCGACCCAGGGCTCGGACTCGGGCTAAGGCCCCGGAAGACGGCGAACTCCGCTCCGCCCGACCCAGGGCTCGGACTCGGGCTAAGGCCCCGGAAGACGGTGAACTCTGCTCCGCCCGACCCAGGGCTCGGACTCGGGCTAAGGCCCCGGAAGACGACGAACTCCGCCTCGCCCGACCCAGGGCTCGGACTCCGCCTCGGCCTCTGCCGAACGACCTCCGCCTCGCCCGACCCAGGGGTTCGGGCTCGGCCTCTGTCATGCAGGACGAACTCGACCTCGACTTCGGAGGAGCCTCCACGACGCCCGACCTAGGACACAAGACCGCCACGTCAACAGGAAGCGTCATCATCACCCTGCCCTGAGCCGACTTGGGTCGCAGAGAACAAGACCGGCGTCCCATCTGGCCAGCTACGCCAGATAGGCAATGATGGCGCCCCGCTAGACCATGACGACGGCGGCTCTCAGCTCCCTTACGAAAGCAGGAGGACGTCAGCAAGGGCCCAGCTACTCCGACAGCTGTCCCTCCGTCCGGCTCCGTTACTCCTCCAACAGCCACGACGCCACACCAACAGGGTGCCAAGATCTCTCCGGCTGCCACCTTGGCATGTACTTAGGGCGCTAGCTCTCCCTCGCTAGACACGTAGCACCTTGCTACACCCCCATTTTGTACACCTGGATCCTCTCCTTACGACTATAAAAGGAAGGACCAGGGCCTTCTTAGAGAAGGTTGGCCTCGCGGGGATGAAGGGCAGGGGCAGGCGCTCTCTCGGGGCCGCTCGCTCCCCTCACCTCACGCGGACGCTTGTAACCCCCTACTGCAAGCGCACCTGACCTGGGCGCGGGACGAACATGAAGGCCGCGGGAATTCTCCGACTCCCTCACGACCCGGCTCCGGCCGCCTCGCTCTCTCTCTCTCCCCCCTTCGCGCTCGCCCACGCGCTCGACCCATCTGGGCTGGGGCACGCGGCACACTCACTCGTCGGCTCGGGGACCCCCCGGTCTCGGAACGCCGACACTTTTATAAAGCAGGGATTCAAAGGAAAGTAATCAAATTCAAGGAAGGTAATGCAGGAATTGTTTTAGCAATCAACTCCTATCACCTAATGCATCAAGCAAGTGAGAAAGATTTTAAAAGAGTCAAGGGGGTGGCAAATGCACCGGGGCTTGCCTTGATTTACAGGTGATTCAGGCTCAGTTCCACAGATGTCAAAATAAAAACAGCTGTCTGCCTGATGTTCCTGAGGTGGTGGAGGTGAAGTCTTCTCTCCTTCTACTTCAACTTCTTCTTCGTTTTCTAAAGATAACCATACATAATAATGAATGCCCATGTAATGCTTATGAGAGTGCAACTATAATAAGAGTTTATTATCTAAAGTTTTGAATACAATTTTCCTTCACGGTTCTCCGAGAAACTAGGGTTTCTGGAGTTAGTAAAGGAATTCAAAGGGCAGTGTAACACCCCTGGTGTTACTATAACTAAAACTTGAGCATGACATCATAACATTGGCATTGTATATGTTTGATACACTTAGAATGCATTCACTAGGCAAAAATTTCAAGCAAGTTGTATTGTTTTAAGTGTTGTTGCAAATAGCACCCTGGTTTAGGAACTTAACCCTAAATAGAGGTTAAAGGGGGTAAAACTTCACTTAAAATGAGAAAACCTAAAGACTTTAGGGTAAAAGTCATAAAATGACCCCAAGAATAAACTTGAATCACCTTTATACTCCTCGGATACCAGAAACCCTAATTGGAACCCTGGAAAACCATGAAACCAAACCCTAGGGGCTTATGTGCAAAATTAGTCCACTTTTGGGCTAAAGTGCAAAAACCAAGCCAAATAAGTATCTTAAGTCATTTAGTTCACAAATATGTGGACTTGAAAGCTAAACCCTAAGTTTTGGACTCATTTGCAAAAAGGACCTTGATTTTGATTCCTATGCTAAGTATGAAAACAGGGTTGTAGGCCCAACTTTGAGGCTGTGTAGCTTTCAAAATAGTGAGAATTCATGTTAGGTGACCATATCAAAGTTGAAGACCAATCATTGGACAACAACTTTGTTTAAGGATTCAAGCCATGTTCTTATGAAAAATGTGGAGAAAATCTCAACCCAAGTTGGACTATCAGTCTGGTTCTATCTGAATATCAGACTAACAGATTCATGCCCTGAACTTCAAGCCCAATTTCAAACCAGATTCAGTGACTTTTTGTGACAACACCATGTAGCAAAGTTGTAGCTGGTATGTAGCACTACAACTTTGATGCAGAGACTTGGACCTGTTGTCACATGAAACTGGGAGAAAATGAAGCTCCAATGTGCTCTGTCAGTCGCTTTGAATTGGTGTTCACCATGGTACAGTGTTCAACTGAAACAGATCAGGACGCCAGCAAACCCACCGCCGACGACCAATTCCGCCGTGATTCGTGCCGTTACCGGCCCGACTTGTGCTCGGGATGGGCGGATAAGGGCACACGGTAAAAGATCTTCGCCGTCGGTGAGCTGGCGATCACTCCGGTGACCCCCGTGGCCCTCTCTCCCTCTTTGCGGCTGAGCAGATTAACTCGCCGGTGACTGCCACTTCCCGGCTGTGCGCCGCGTGTCCAAGCTTTTCCACCGCGTCGCCATGACTCCCTATACCCGTCCCATCGTCGACGGGGAGGTTGCCACGGCGGTGGACACGAATTCACTGTACCCACGTTCCTCTCCAGCTCCGGCCGCCAACACGGCTCAGCCAAATTGAGCACCACCGCCCGCGGGCTCTATAAATTGCCCGTACCCCCAGCTCCGCCATGTATCCAAGCACCTACTGCACCCACCGGCATCCCGAAACCCCCACCAGAGCACGTGAATTTGGGATTTCCCCAAAATCGTTGAAGAACACCGCGAAGAACACCTCGCCGTGGTCAGCCCGATTCAGGTCCAATCTCATCCTCGGTTTCCTTGTTTCAACATCCTTGCTTGCTCTTGATGCTCACCGACCCGTTAAATCGAATTAGACCGCCATGAATCGACGGGAACGCACTCATCGATCCGCCTTGTCCACGGTCGCCGTGGCTAGACCAAACCTTGTGACCATTAGTGAAATTATGTTGGGGGAAATGCTCGGGGTAGTGCTAATTTTGTGTCCGCTGCTCGGAGAACCCTGCCGTTGCCCTAATCGGCCGGTGTTAGTGCTCGCCGGAGCACGGCTGTGCGCGAGCGCCGTCGTGGACTTCCAATCGTGAATAGGTTGAGGTGCAGGGGCCTTTTTGTAATCGGTCAGCGACACACAGGAACA
The DNA here is from genome assembly GCA_029449295.1 of Zea luxurians. Taxonomy (NCBI): domain Eukaryota; kingdom Viridiplantae; phylum Streptophyta; class Magnoliopsida; order Poales; family Poaceae; genus Zea; species Zea luxurians. The sequence continues at coordinate 34,104,487 of JAOPSE010000005.1, read as the reverse complement.
GTGAAGAAGCTCGTTTTTAGTTAGTCAAAAACTCGGGGTCTCTTCTGCAAAGATGCCAGGACGCGGGCGCGCGCGGGCGCGTTTTGCCCTGGTCCTGGGCTGTTTGAGCCAGAACCGGCCCAGCTCTGTTTAATCCTTTTCTTTTTCTTTTTCAGCAAAGCTTTAGAAATATGTACAAAAATGTAGAAAAATGCTAAAATTGTGAAACTAATTTTCCTAGGCTTGTTATTTTCCCTAGAATTTAATAAAAATAGTTTTGTGATTTTTAGTGGAAATAAGAAATTTTAGGGTATTTAAAGTAGTTAAAAGTATTAGTTATGGATTTTTAGAAAATATTTGGTAAGTCCAATAATTCCCAAACTTTTTGTGGGAATTTAAAACAATATTTAGGAGCCTTGGGTAGAGTTTGAATTGTTTTGGACCTTGTTTGATCACCAAACCCCAAAACACCCCCCCTGCCCTATGAACTCCTTTACCAACTCCGGAAACCCTAGGTTCTCGGAGTACCGTGAAGGAAAGTTGTACTCAAGACTTAAATAATAAGTTTATATTATCTTTGCATCCTCATGAGCATCCCATGGCACTCATTCTTATGCATGTATATGGTTATGTTAGAACACGAAGAAGAAGAAGAAGTCACTGAAGAAGGGATACCACCATCCTCAGATCCTGAAGCAGGCAACTGCTTTTATTTCGATATTTGTGGATCCGAGCAGGACTCACCTAATAACAAAGGCAAGCCCCGGTGCATTTGCCACTTCCTTATGCTTTAAAAATCTTTTTCACTTGCTTGATGCATTAGGTGATAGGAGTTTATTGCTAAAACAAATCCTGCATTACCTTCCTTGAACTTGATTACCTTCCTTGATCACCTGTTTTACAAAAGATTTTTGATGCTTAGCATTGCTTTAGAAAAACAAAATGTTTTGTTTTTACAAAAGTTGATGTGGCAAAAGTGGGTGGGATGTTTTCGAAATTAAAACTTGATGGTGAATCCATCACGGCCGTGATGGATTCAACATCGGAAAAGATGTACCTCTGCCAGGTACCAAGTTTTTGGGTTGAAAAGATTAAGCTGAGACCGGGCGGGTGACTTGCACGAGAAAGAGAGTCTCGGTGTAGTGTCTCCGTCTGAGTCGATTAAGGACCGTCTCGATGTAGGCTTGATGATCGAGGACCCTTTAGCTGGTCACATGCCTGGACATGGGTAAGCCTTGCCTCGGGCAGACTAAGGCCGGAATAAGATAACACGAAATGGGCGTGGAGCGGTGGCAAGAGTAGCGAGTACCCTCCATGGCAAGAGGCTGGACGGTGGTGTATCTGTGCTCTCGGTTTGCGTGAACCTGATCCGGTCTTAAGAACCCCGGTGGCGGGTTGACATATGCAAGGGTTAAGTACTACATATGTCGTGTGATTGGAGATCCTCAGCTGAGTATAATCGATTCGGATCGCCGTACCTTCGCGGTTATGAAGACTTGGTCACTGCCCTACACGTAGCATTCCACTAAAGATGATGGGTTTTTGTTAAGAAACTGGCTAGTGCAGGACCAGTGATTGAACTAGGGTAGAAAGAACTCTAGTTGCAGGTAATTGAACCTAACTTGACAAATAAAATTGGATTTTTAAGGATCCACTTTAGTAAGCATTTCTGCAAAACAGAGTCTTTGATTATTGAAAAAGCCTTACCTTGACTCCCATATAACCAGCATACCCTTGAGAGTCTTTTCTTTAGTCGGGTAAGTCTTGCTGAGTAATTCCATACTCAGGGTTTATCCCTTCGTTGTTTTTAGGTGAGGAAGTAGCAGATTTCTGCTGCTTCTGTGCCAGGGTGGTTCCCAAGGAAGAAAAACAAGCCTGAAGTGCGGGAGGACTTGGTCCTCCACATAGGATCTTTTGCTTAATGCTTTTCGGGAGGGGTTTTTGCCTCCCTTGGTTTGTATAATATTACTACTCTGCACTCGTTTTTAGTTCTGGTCTGTAATAAAACAACTTGAGCTTGCTTTTAAAATAAATGTGAATTATGTAATCGCTTCCGCAACTCTTTATCTCCGATGTTCTGTAATGTCTGCAAGATGGGTGAATCGTTCCTGGTAAGGTAAGGAAAGATACCGAACTTATCAAGTAGTTCAGGGGCACCTACAGGGTTGTCTGAAGTCCGTTGGACAAGGACAACTGTAGGTGGGCCTAATTACTTGGGAGGTTCCGTCATAGCTGGTATTGGAGCCGTGCCCTTCTTTGCAGATATTATGAGGCATCTTCAAAAGGATTTTCAAAAGTCTTATCCAAAAAATTCTTTTCTCTTCTTACCTAAGTACTCTGAAGAGTCTATCTTAAAGACCAGATAGGAAGAGTGCAATGTATAGAAGGTTGAATCGACTAAGGTTGATTCTGTACTTACACATGCATCATGCTAAGAATTAAACTAATAACATTTTCCCCCTTAGAAAGATGCCGCCACGCACAAGGCTAACGGCACGTAAGTCAATGGGACCAATTGGACTACCTCGGCATCAACTAGCCCCTCGACACGAAAGCAGCAACAGCGGAAGTAATGACCCCATAGGAGACCTTGAAGCCCAAGTGAGTCAACTTCAAGCAACGCTGCAACACAGGACCAATGCTTGGATCGCAGACGGAGATAGAATCAATGAACTAAGAAGGGATATCCGTCACCTGCAGGATCAGCTTGCTGATCAGGACTTAGCACTTGACTGGGCAGTACAGTCTCATATGTTGGCATGTGCTAAGGAAGCGAGGGCTCAGGCCCGAATTAAAGAACTTAGCTCAGCTGTCGACAACCTGCAGGTCTACTGCAATACGTTGCATGAGGAAGTCCATATACTATACTCACAATTACACCCTAGTATGCCTGCACACTCTGCTGAGGCGGAAGCCGGACCCTCTCACGTTGCGGGACGCGCGCTGGGTGGGGAGTTAGACCTTTTTGAACCCCCTCCTTCTTTGAGGTTGGTTGACGTCTGGACTCCCACACCTGACGATGAGGCCACCAAAAGTAACGGAAAGCAGGACTAATGGTGTAATAGAAGTAGAGTAGTGTATTGTAGAATGTACGGTTGTATAATAGGTTGAACTTTTGTATAATGGGTAATGTATCCTGTTATGTAATATCGAGTCTGTATCATTACTTTTTATAGTAATGTAAAATGGAAGGTCTCTTTGGCATATTATGTTTATTCAAATGTTTTTGCCTCAGATGCCGACCAGGACTCGCGGACAGGACGCAGCCGAAACTTCTGGGGGTCGGGATGTCACCCCAAATCCACCCCCGGTTCCACCCACGCTAGCCGAGGCGATTGCCGCCTTGGTGAATGCCACCGCCGATAATACCCGCTTCCTTAGGGAAATGGCGGCTCAACAGCAGTTCCAGCAGCAGGCAGGAAGGGGTTTTCAGCAAGGCCCCCGTGAAACTACTTACTTGGATTTCTCGAAAACTCGTCCACCTTTATTCACCAAAGCAGAAGACCCACTGGAAGCTGACGAATGGATACGGGTCATTGAACAGAAGTTTGGTCTTCTTCGTTGTTCTGAAACGCAGAAGCCATTGTTCGCGGCACAGCAACTCCGTGGCCCTGCCAATACTTGGTGGGGAAACTTTGTGGCTATCCAACCCGACAACCATCAAATCACTTGGGAAGAATTTAAAGCAGCCTTCCGTGAGCACTACATACCTGAAGGGGTGCTGCATATGAAACAAGAGGAATTCATGAAGCTGAAACAAGGAGGAGACACCATCAATCAGTATCTTAACAAGTTTAATCACCTGTCGCAGTATGCCATCGATCAGGTGAATACTAATTTGAAGAAAAAGAACTGTTTTATGAGAGGTCTAAATGACCGGTTGCAGCGAAAAATGGCCGCATGTATTGATCTCACATATGGAAAGGCTGTCAGTACAGCCTTATCTGTGGAAGCAAAATACGCAAGTTCTGGGAAGAATAAGGGATTCAGTGGTGAGAGGCCTAATCAGGGCCAGGCAAAGAGGCAACGGTTCGTCATCCGGCCTTCTAGCCAAAACCGTACTTTTTCTCGTCCACCAGCATTCCCTTTCAAACAGCCCATTATTATCCGCCCCAACAATACCTCCACTTCCCCAAATCAGCCGGGTGCCCCAGGTACTCGATTCCCCGCCTTGCCCAGCTCTTCAACTGGGTGTTTCAACTGCGGCAAGTCAGGACATTTTATCAAAGACTGCCCGTACCCCAAGCAAAATCAATCCAATGCTCAGCAAGGAACTGGGAAGTCCACTCAGCCCAAGGGAAATGCTGTGGGGAGAAGTACCAAGAAAACGGGGCGTGTATACTACACTCAAGTGGCCACTACACCGGAGGGAGAGCCGGTGATGATGGGTACGTTTCCCGTGGCCAGTCACCCTGCAATTATTCTTTTTGATTCTGGTGCTTCGCATACCTTCATTAGCAAGAAATTTGTGGAGCAACATCACATTGCATGTCATGAATCAAAAGAGGGATTTAAAATTCATTCACCTGGGGGACATATTTTTACTAGAGAAGTGGCCTATGAAGTGCCAGTAACAATGGCCGGACGGAACTTTCCTGCTAACATGATTGTTCTAAGAGGCCAGGATATAGATGTAATTTTGGGTATGAATTGGTTAACCCAACACAAGGCAATTCTCAACACTGAACTCAGAACCGTCAGGTTGAGCTATAATCAAGAAGAAATTCTTTTGTCTCTCCCCGTGACCAATCCAGCCAAAGCTTCTGGTAGGATATATGAAGCTATTGTACCAGAGATCAAGAACATTCCGGTAGTATGTGAGTTTCCAGATGTATTTTCGGAAGATTTGCCTGGACTACCCCCTGAGAGAGATGTAGAATTCGTAATTGAGCTAAAGCCCGGTACGGCTCCCATCTCCCGAAGATCGTACCGTATGCCCCCTAATGAGTTGGCAGAATTGAAGATTCAATTACAAGATCTACTAAATAAGGGATTTATCCGGCCAAGCTCGTCCCCATGGGGTTGCCCCGCCATCTTTGTTAAGAAGAAGGATCAAACCTTGCGCATGTGCGTGGATTATCGGCCCCTGAATGAGGTCACCATCAAGAATAAGTACCCCCTTCCAAGGATCGATATCTTATTTGATCAACTGACTGGGGCGAGGGTATTTTCTAAAATTGATCTCAGGTCGGGCTATCATCAAATCCGTATTCGGCCCGAGGATATACCAAAGACCGCGTTTACTACGCGATATGGATTGTTTGAATACTTGGTAATGTCTTTCGGGCTCACAAATGCTCCTGCCCACTTCACCTATTTGATGAACTCGGTGTTCATGCCCGAGTTGGACAAGTTCGTGGTGGTCTTCATCGACGATATTTTGATATACTCTAAAAATGAAGAGGAGCATGCTCAGCATCTACGGATTGCATTGACGCGCCTGAGGGAACATCAGCTGTATGCCAAGTTCAGCAAGTGCGCGTTCTAGCTGGAGGAAATTCAATTTTTGGGGCACGTGTTATCAGCTAAAGGAATTGCGGTAGATCCTAGCAAGGTCAAAGATATTCTGGAGTGGAAACCCCCAACCACTGTTCACCAAGTCCGGAGTTTTCTTGGACTAGCTGGATATTATCGCAGATTCATACCCGATTTTTCTAAGCTTGTGAAGCCAATCACAAGTTTATTGAAAAATGATATTAAGTTCAATTGGTCTTCTAAGTGTAATGAAGCCTTTGAGCAATTGAAGACATTATTAACCACTGCTCCGGTACTGGCTCAACCGGACATCACTAAGCCTTTCGATGTATATTGTGATGCATCTGGCAGTGGGCTCGGCTGTGTACTGATGCAAGAAGGCCGAGTAATTGCGTATGCTTCAAGGCAGTTGCACCGGCATGAGGAGCATTATCCAACTCATGATCTGGAGCTAGCTGCTGTGGTTCATGCCCTGAAAATATGGCGTCATTATCTGCTGGGAAATATCTGTCACATATATACAGATCATAAAAGTTTGAAGTACATCTTCACCCAGTCAGAAGTAAATATGAGGCAAAGACGATGGCTTGAGCTCATTAAGGACTATGAACTAGAGATCCATTATCACCCAGGCAAGGCCAATGTGGTGGCAGATGCATTGAGTCGTAAGACTTCCTGCCACTGTCTTATGGCGAAGACCTCCGAGAACACACTATGCCAAGAAATGGAGAAGCTAAACCTGGGGATAATCCAACAAGGGACTCTGAATCAGCTAAAACTTGAGTCAACCATTTTGCAAAGGATAATTGATGCTCAAAAGGATAATCTGGGTATGAAGCACATACGAGAGAAGATAAGGGCTGGAACAGCCAAATGTTTCAAGGAAGATGAGCAAGGTGTGATATGGTTTAATAACCGCATAGTAGTGCCAAAGAATGAAGAACTCCGCCAGCAAATCTTAGATGAAGCGCATCTTAGTCGCTATTCTATTCATCCGGGAAGCACTAAGATGTACCATGATCTAAAGCAGTACTACTGGTGGACGAAGATGAAAATTGAAATTGCACGCTATGTGGCTAAGTGTGACACTTGCAGACGTGTCAAGGCCATACACATGAAAACTGCCGGTCCATTGCAGTCATTACCAATACCAACATGGAAATGGGAAGACATAAGCATGGACTTCATTGTGGGATTGCCCAGAACCGCAAAAGGATATGACTCTATTTGGGTTATCATTGATCGACTTACCAAGATCGCCCACTTCCTCCCTGTCAAAGTAAAATATCCCGTCATTACCTATGCGGAGTTGTACATCGCCCGTATTCTCAGTTTGCATGGTGTTCCAAAGACCATAGTGTCGGATCGTGGACCACAATTTGTATCTAAATTCTGGGAAGAACTTCATAAATTCCTGGGTACTAAACTGCTCCACAGTTCGGCCTATCATCCTCAAACCAGTGGACAAACTGAGAGAGTGAATCAGATACTTGAAGATATGCTGCGGGCATGTGTCCTGGATTTCTCACAGAAATGGGATGAATGTTTACCTTTGGCGGAGTTTTCATATAATAATAGCTATCAAGACAGTATCCAGATGGCACCCTTTGAAGCTTTATATGGACGACGGTGTCGGACTCCGCTAAACTGGTCTGAACCTGGTGAGAGGTGCTTCTTTAGACCTGATCTAGTGAAAGAAACCGAGGATAAGGTTCAGAAAATTATTCATAATCTAAAGAAAGCACAAGCTCGTCAGAAGAGTTATGCAGACAAACGGCGAATGCCCTTATACTTCTTAGAAGGAGACTACGTCTACTTAAAGGTTTCACCAATGAAGGGAGTATCGCGTTTCGGGGTAAAGGGAAAACTTGCACCCAGGTACATTGGTCCATTTCCTATTCTTCAAAGATATGGGCCAGTGGCGTATCAACTTCAACTTCCCGAAACATTGTCTGCTGTACATAATGTGTTCCATGTATCGCAATTGAAGAAGTGTCTTCGGGTTCCCGATCGAACCATGGAAGTGACAGATGTTGTCCTGGAACCAGACTTAACGTACTCGGAACATCCTATTCGAGTTCTAGATCAAAAGGACAGGGTTACCCGGAGAAAGATTCTCAAATTCTACAAGGTACAATGGAACCAGCATTCTGAGGAAGAGGCTACGTGGGAAACTCAAGATTTCTTGAATAAAAATTTCCCAGGCTTTCTAGCCTCATGTAATTTGTAAAATGTATATAGTTATTGCAATAAAGGAATGAACCCCCACACCACCCTGCCTTGTACCAGAAATAAGGAAATAAAAATGTGACACATTTCCTTTTCCATTACTCACCCTAGGACTTTAAATCTCGGGACGAGATTCTTTTATGGGGGGAAGGATGTAACACCCCTGGTGTTACTATAACTAAAACTTGAGCATGACATCATAACATTGGCATTGTATATGTTTGATACACTTAGAATGCATTCACTAGGCAAAAATTTCAAGCAAGTTGTATTGTTTTAAGTGTTGTTGCAAATAGCACCCTGGTTTAGGAACTTAACCCTAAATAGAGGTTAAAGGGGTAAAACTTCACTTAAAATGAGAAAACCTAAAGACTTTAGGGTAAAAGTCATAAAATGACCCCAAGAATAAACTTGAATCACCTTTATACCCCTGGGATACCAGAAACCCTAATTGGAACCCTGGAAAACCCTGAAACCAAACCCTAGGGGCTTATGTGCAAAATTAGTCCACTTTTGGGCTAAAGTGCAAAAACCAAGCCAAATAAGTATCTTAAGTCATTTAGTTCACAAATATGTGGACTTGAAAGCTAAACCCTAAGTTTTGGACTCATTTGCAAAAAGGACCTTGATTTTGATTCCTATGCTAAGTATGAAAACAGGGTTGTAGGCCCAACTTTGAGGCTGTGTAGCTTTCAAAATAGTGAGAATTCATGTTAGGTGACCATATCAAAGTTGAAGACCAATCATTGGAGAACAACTTTGTTTAAGGATTCAAGCCATGTTCTTATGAAAAATGTGGAGAAAATCTCAACCCAAATTGGACTGTCAGTTTGGTTCTGTCTGAATATCAGACTAACAGATTCATGCCCTGAACTTCAAGCCCAATTTCAAACCAGATTCAGTGACTTTTTGTGACAACACCATGTAGCAAAGTTGTAGCTGGTATGTAGCACTACAACTTTGATGCAGAGACTTGGACCTGTTGTCACATGAAACTGGGAGAAAATGAAGCTCCAATGTGCTCTGTCAGTCGCTTTGAATTGGTGTTCACCATGGTACAGTGTTCAACTGAAACAGATCAGGACGCCAGCAAATCCACCGCCGACGACCAATTCCGCCGTGATTCGTGCCGTTGCCGGCCCGACTTGTGCTCGGGATGGGCGGATAAGGGCACACGGTAAAAGATCTTCGCCGTCGGTGAGCTGGCGGTCACTCCGGTGACCCCCGTGGCCCTCTCTCCCTCTTTGCGGCTGAGTAGATTAACTCGCCGGTGACCGCCGCTTCCCGGCTGTGCGCCGCGTGTCCAAGCTTTTCCACCGCGTCGCCATGACTCCCTATACCCGTCCCATCGTCGACGGGGAGGTTGCCACGGCGGTGGACACGAATTCACCGTACCCACGTTCCTCTCCAGCTCCGGCCGCCAACACGGCTCAGCCAAATTGAGCACCACCGCCCGCGGGCTCTATAAATTGCCCGTACCCCTAGCTCCGCCATGTATCCAAGCACCTACTGCACCCACCGGCATCCCGAAACCCCCACCAGAGCACGTGAATTTGGGATTTCCCCAAAATCGTTGAAGAACACCGCGAAGAACACCTCGCCGTGGTCAGCCCAATTCAGGTCCAATCTCATCCTCGGTTTCCTTGTTTCAACATCCTTGCTTGCTCTTGATGCTCACCGACCCGTTAAATCGAATTAGACTGCCATGAATCGACGGGAACGCACTCATCGGTCCGCCTTGTCCACGGTCGCCGTGGCTAGACCAAACCTTGTGACCATTAGTGAAATTATGTTGGGGGAAATGCTCGGGGTAGTGCTAATTTTGTGTCCGCTGCTCGGAGAACCCTGCCGTTGCCCTAATCGGCCGGTGTTAGTGCTCGCCGGAGCACGGCTGTGCGCGAGCGCCGTCGTGGACTTCCAATCGTGAATAGGTTGAGGTGCAGGGGCCTTTTTATAATCGGTCAGCGACACACAGGAACAGTGAAGAAGCCCGTTTTCAGTTAGTCAAAAACTCGGGGTCTCTTCTGCAAAGATGCCAGGATGCGGGCGTGCGCGGGCGCGTTTTGCCCTGGTCCTGGGCCGTTTGAGCCAGAACCGGCCCAGCTCTGTTTAATCCTTTTCTTTTTCTTTTTCAGCAAAGCTTTAGAAATATGTAGAAAAATGTAGAAAAATGCTAAAATTGTGAAACTAATTTTCCTAGGCTTGTTATTTTCCCTAGAATTTAATGAAAATAGTTTTGTGATTTTTAGTGGAAATAAGAAATTTTAGGGTATTTAAAGTAGTTAAAAGTATTAGTTATGGATTTTTAGAAAATATTTGGTAAGTCCAATAATTCCCAAACTTTTTTGTGGGAATTTAAAACAATATTTAGGAGCCTTGGGTAGAGTTTGAATTGTTTTGGACCTTGTTTGATCACCAAACCCCAAAACACCCCTGCCCTATGAACTCCTTTACCAACTCCGGAAACCCTAGGTTCTCGGAGTACAGTGAAGGAAAGTTGTACTCAAGACTTAAATAATAAGTTTATATTATCTTTGCATCCTCATGAGCATCCCATGGCACTCATTCTTATGCATGTATATGGTTATGTTAGAACACGAAGAAGAAGAAGTCACTGAAGAAGGGATACCACCATCCTCAGATCCTGAAGCAGGCAACTGCTTTTATTTCGATATTTGTGGATCCGAGCAGGACTCACCTGATAACAAAGGCAAGCCCCGGTGCATTTGCCACTTCCTTATGCTTTAAAAATCTTTTTCACTTGCTTGATGCATTAGGTGATAGGAGTTGATTGCTAAAACAAATCCTGCATTACCTTCCTTGAACTTGATTACCTTCCTTGATCACCTGTTTTACAAAAGATTTTTGATGCTTAGCATTGCTTTAGAAAAACAAAATGTTTTGTTTTTACAAAAGTTGATGTGGCAAAAGTGGGTGGGATGTTTTCGAAATTAAAACTTGATGGTGAATCCATCACGGCCGTGATGGATTCAACATCGGAAAAGATGTACCTCTGCCAGGTACCAAGTTTTTGGGTTGAAAAGATTAAGCTGAGACCGGGCGGGTGACTTGCACGAGAAAGAGAGTCTCGGTGTAGTGTCTCCGTCTGAGTTGATTAAGGACCGTCTCTATGTAGGCTTGATGATCGAGGACCCTTTAGCTGGTCACATGCCTCGACATGGGTAAGCCTTGCCTCGGGCAGACTAAGGCCGGAATAAGATAACACGAAATGGGCGTGGAGCGGTGGCGAGAGTAGCGTGTACCCTCCGTGGCAAGAGGCTGGACGGTGGTGTATCTGTGCTCTCGGTTTGCGTGAACCTGATCCGGTCTTAAGAACCCCGGTGGCGGGTTGACATATGCAAGGGTTAAGTACTACATATGTCGTGTGATTGGAGATCCTCAGCTGAGTATAATCGATTCGGATCGCCGTACCTTCGCGATTATGAAGACTTGGTCACTGCCCTACACGTAGCATTCCACTAAAGATGATGGGTTTTTGTTAAGAAACTGGCTAGTGCAGGACCAGTGATTGAACTAGGGTAGAAAGAACTCTAGTTGCAGGTAATTGAACCTAACTTGACAAATAAAATTGGATTTTTAAGGATCCACTTTAGTAAGCATTTCTGCAAAACAGAGTCTTTGATTATTGAAAAAGCCTTACCTTGACTCCCATATAACCAGCATACCCTTGAGAGTCTTTTCTTTAGTCGGGTAAGTCTTGCTGAGTAATTCCATACTAAGGGTTTATCCCTTCGTTGTTTTTAGGTGAGGAAGTAGCAAATTTCTGCTGCTTCTGTGCCAGGGTGGTTCCCAAGGAAGAAAAACAAGCCTGAAGTGCGGGAGGACTTGGTCCTCCACATAGGATCTTTTGCTTAATGCTTTTCGGGAGGGGTTTTTGCCTCCCTTGGGTTGTATAATATTACTACTCTGCACTCGTTTTTAGTTCAGGTCTGTAATAAAACAACTTGAGCTTGCTTTTAAAATAAATGTGAATTATGTAATCGCTTCCGCAACTCTTTATCTCCGATGTTCTGTAATGTCTGCAAGACGGGTGAATCGTTCCTGGTAAGGTAAGGAAAGATACCGAACTTATCAAGTAGTTCAGGGGCACCTACAGGGTTGTCTGAAGTCCGTTGGACAAGGACAACTGTAGGTGGGCCTAATTACTTGGGAGGTTCCGTCACAGGCAGGGGGTAGGGTTTTGGGCTCTAAGTATCAAACAAGGTCCAAATCATACCAAATTCTACCCAAGGCTTCTAAATAATGTTTTGAGCTCATATAAAAAGTTTGGGGATTTTTGGAATTATTATCTATTTTCTAAAAATCCAGAAACAATGTTTTAGGCTAATTTAAATGCTCCAAAATTTCGTATTGGTTCTAAAAATCATGAAACTATTTTTATTAAATACTATGGAAAATTAGGAATCTAAGAAAATTGGTTTGAAATTTTTAGGATTTTTCTACAATTTTCTATAGATTTCCAAAGTTTCACTGAAAAAGAAAAGGGAAAAGCTTAAACAGTGCTGGGCCGAATTCAATCCATGCGGTCCAAGTCCAGGGGAAATTGCACGCGCCCGTGCCCACGCTGCGGTCTTTGCAGAAAGGCCCTTGGCTTACTGAATAACTGGAAGCGGACCCGACGTACTATTTAGATGAGTCACTGACGGTTTCTAAAAAGACCCTCCAAGTTCTATTCCTTCACAGGCCGAGGTCCCCGACGGCGAGCGGCGCGTCAGAGCTCCGGCGAGCTCGTAGACCGTTCGAACAGGGCAAGGATTGGTGCCCTACTTCGGCAAAGATCAAATCCGAGACCTAATGAGGGTTTCCCCTCAATTAATTTCACGATTGATGATCTATCTAGCTCTGCTTGCGAGGACAGCGAACGGCGTGGACCTTTGCTTGCGTTCCCAGTGATCAATGGGTTCCTAGTTCAATTGGGTGGGTCAACGAGCATCACAGACGCATGAGCATGCTTAAACGAGGGAGCAGACAGTATGAACTAAACAGAATTGTGTTGGCCACGGTGGATGTTCTTCGCGGTGTGGTTGAGCCGATTTGGGGGAATTGTAAAATTCACGCTCGCTGGTGATCAAATGAGGGTAATTCTTGGTGGCTGGGTGCGTGATGATCCTACGGAGCTCTGGGAGGCTTCGATTTATAGCAATCGGTCGTGAGCGCAGCGAATTTGAGCGGTGGATGGTGATCTGTAAGACGAGGTGAGTCACTGGTGGCCGCGCAACGTGGCTATAACCGTGGCTGCTCCTCCGGCGATCACCGGACATGCGTAGCACGGTTAGCCGTGACGTGGTAAAGCGTTTGGACACACGACGAATGACAGTGATGGCTCGACGACGGTGAGATCTTATCTGATCGACGATGAGCAAGGGAGGGGGTACGATGGCTAGCCAGATTGGTGTCCAGCTCAACGACGGCGAAGATTTTTTCTACCCCGAGATGTTATCCACTTACCCCGAGCACGAATCAAGACGCCGGCGACACAAATCGCGGTGGAGATCACCGGCGGAAGCTGAGCTAGGAATCTGATCTTCTTTAGATACTGTACCATAGGAAAGCCCATTCAGTCACCTGACAGAGCGATTTGCAGGGCTGTTTACTCCTGATTTTGTGCAGTAACATGATCATCACCCTTTAGCAAAGTTTTAGCTCTAAGATCCAGCTACAATATTGTTATAGCAATCCTCAGCAAATTCTTGCTCGATCCTGCTTGAATTCGTGCCCAAAGTCACTGCAGTTGCACCGTCAGTCTGAAATTCAGACTTTAACAGCCTGACAGCCTGACTTTAGGTTTAATTATCTCCAAATTCTTCATAACAACCTTGCTTACACTCTTATGCAAAATTGTTCTCCTTTGACAGGTCTACAAATTTGATGTGGTGACCTAGGGAAAAAACCTTAGAATTTGAAAGTTACAAAGCTCCAAAGTTGAGCTCAAACAGTGAATTTTAGACTTAGCACTAGAATACAAATGGGGTTCTTTTTGCAAATAGGTCCAAAATTCAGGGTTTAACTTGCAAATCTTCATGATTGTGAACCATTTGACTTAGGACCCCTTACTTTACTAGTTTTTGCACTTTAGTCCAAAAGTGGACTAATTTTGCACTTAACCCCCTAAGGTTTAGGCTTAGGGTCTTCCAGGGTTCCAATTAGGGTTTCTGGTATTTCAAGGGTGTGGATGCAACTTAGATCCATCCTTAGTAATATTTTATGATTATTTTACTTAAGCTTTAGGGTTTTCTCTATTTGGGTCTTGTTTTACCCTTCAGATCCCTGTTCAGGGTTAAGTATCATTCTCCAGGGTTTTATTTGCAAAACACCATATCAATACAACTTGTTTGAAATTTTTGCCTAATGAATGCATTCTAGGTGTGTCAAACACATGAAATGTCAATGCTGATGATGTTATGTCAAGTTTTAGTAATAGTAACACCAGTTGTGTTACATCCTTCCCCCCATAAAAGAATCTCGTCCCGAGATTAAAAATCCTTGGGTAAGTAGTGGAAAAGGAAATGCTTCACATTTTTATTTCCTGATTTTTGGTACAAGGCAGGGGTGGTTTGGGGGCTCACTCCTTTATTACACATATTATAATTTACATGAGGCTAGAAAGCCTGGGAAATTCTTTTCTAAAAAGTCTTGAGTCTCCCATGTAGCCTCATCTTCAGAATGTTGGTTCCATTGTATTTTGTAAAACTTGAGAGTTTTTCTTTGTGTAACCCTGTCCCTTTGATCCAAGACTCGAATAGGGTGCTCTGAATATGTCAAGTCTGGCTCTAGGACAACATCTGTTACTTCAATTGTTCGGTCTGGAACCCGAAGACACTTCTTCAACTGAGACACGTGGAACACATTATGCACAGCAGACAAGGTTTCGGGTAGTTGAAGTCGATATGCCACTGGTCCACACTGTTCAAGTATAGGGAATGGACCAATGTACCGGGGTGCAAGCTTCCCTTTAACCCCGAAACGCGATACGCCCTTCATTGGTGAAACTTTCAACTAGACATAATCTCCTACGAGAAAGTACAAAGGTTGTCGTCGCTGGTCTGCATAACTTTTCTAACGAGCTTGGGCTTTCTTCAAATGATGAATTATTCGTTGAACTTTCTCTTCGGTTTCTTTTACCATATCTGGCCTGAAGAAGTATCTTTCACCCGGTTCGGACCAGTATAGCGGAGTGCGACATCGTCGTTCGTATAAAGCTTCAAAGGGTGCCATCTTAATACTTTCTTGATAGCTATTATTATATGAGAACTCCGCTAATGGCAAACAATCATCCCATTTCTGTGGGAACTCCAGAACACATGCTCGTAACATATCTTCAAGTATCTGATTGACTCTCTCAGTCTGCCCACTGGTTTGAGGATGATAGGCTGAACTATGGAGCAATTTAGTACCCAAGGATTTGTGAAGTGCTTCCCAAAACTTGGCTACAAATTGAGGTCCACGATCCGACACTATAGTCTTCGAAATACCGTGCAAACTGAGAATACGAACAATGTACAATTGGGCATAAACAGCAACTGGGTGAACTGTCTTGACTAGCAGAAAATGAGCAACTTTCGTAAGCCGATCCATAATAACCCAGATAGAATCATACCCCTTCGCGGTTCTGGGCAATCCCACAATAAAGTCCATATTAATATATTCCCATTTCCATGTTGGGACAGGTAAAGATTGTAATGGGCCGGCAGTCTTCATATGTATGGCTTTGACGCGTCTACAAGTGTCACATTTTGCCACATAGCGTGCAATTTCAATCTTCATCTTTGTCCACCAATAATGTTGTTTTAGATCATGATACATCTTAGTGCTTCCGGGATGAATAGAATAGCGACTAAGATGTGCTTCATCCAAAATTTGTTGGCGGATTTCTTCATCTTTTGGCACCACTATGCGGTTATTGAACCATACAATGCCTTGATCGTCTTTTCTAAAGCACTTGGCTTTTCTGGCTTCTATCTTCTCATGGATGTGCTTCATACCTTCATCATTCTTTTGTGCGTCAATTATCCTTTGTAAGATAACTGACTCAAGCTTTAAGTGATTTGATGTTCCATGCTGAATCATTCCCAGGTTCAGATTCTCCATCTCCTGGCATAACGTAATGTCAGAAGTCCTCATTGTTAAACAATGGCAGGAGGCCTTGCGACTGAGTGCATCTGCCACTACATTAGCTTTGCCTGGGTGATAATGGATTTCCAGTTCATAATGCTTAATAAGCTCGAGCCATCTCCTTTGTCACATATTGAGTTCTGTCTGGGTGAAGATATACTTCAAGCTTTTATGATCTGTATAAATGTGACAGATATTACCCAGTAGATAATGACGCCATATCTTCAAGGCATGAACCACTGCAGCTAGCTCCAGATCATGAGTTGGATAATGCTCCTCATGCCGGCATAACTGCCTTGAAGCATACGCGATTACTCGGCCTTCTTGCATTAATACACAGTCGAGACCACTGCCTGATGCGTCACAATATACATCAAAGGGCTTATTAATGTCCGGTTGAGCCAATACCAGAGCAGTGGTTAATAACATCTTCAATTTTTCAAAGGCTTCATTACATTTTGAAGACCAATTGAATTTAGTCTCATTCTTCAATAAACTCGTGATTGGTTTCACAAGCTTAGAAAAATCCAGAATAAATCGGCGGTAATAGCCAGCTAGTCTAAGGAAACTTCAGACTTGATGTACAGTGGTTGGGGGTTTCCACTCCAAAATGTCCTTGACTTTGCTGGGATCCACCGCAATCCCCTTGGCAGATAACACATGTCCTAGAAATTGGATTTCTTCCAGCCAGAACATGCATTTATTGAACTTAGCATATAATTGGTGTTCCCTTAAGTGCGTCAATACGATCCGTAAGTGTTGAGCATGCTCCTCTTCATTCTTGGAATATATTAAGATATCATCTATGAAGACCACCACGAATTTGTCCAACTCGGGCATAAATACTGAGTTCATCAAATAAGTGAAGTGGGCAGGAGCATTCGTCAGTCCGAAAGACATTACCAAATATTCAAATAACCCATACCGCGTAGTGAATGCGGTCTTTGGTATATCCTCGGGTCGAATACAAATCTGGTGATAGCCCGATCTGAGGTCAATCTTGGAGAATACCCTCGCTCCAGTCAGTTGACCAAACAAGATATCAATCCGAGGAAGAGGATATTTATTCTTGATAGTGACCTCATTAAGGGGTCGATAATCCACGCACATCCGCAATGTTTGATCCTTCTTCTTGACGAATATGGCTGGACAGCCCCATGGTGACGAGCTTGGCCGGATGAATCTCTTCTCAAGTAGATCTTGCAATTAGGTCTTGAGTTCTGCCAGCTCATTTGGAGGCATTCGGTACGATCTTCTAGAAATGGGAGCCGTATCGAGCTTCAACTCAATTACAAACTCTACATCTCTTTCGGGTGGCAATCCAGGCAAATCTTCTGGAAAGACATCTGGGAACTCACATACTACCGGAATATCTTTGACCTCCGGTATAATGGCTTCATTAATTCTGCCAATTGGTTTAGCTGGAATAGCTATGGGAATAGACAAAAGAATTTCTTCTTGGCCATAACTCAACCTGATAGTTCTTAGATCAGTGTTGAGGATTGCTTTATGCTGGGCCAACCAATTCATGCCCATAATCACATCTATGTCTTGGCCTTTTAGAACAATCATACTAGTAGGAAAGTCATGTCCAGCCAATGTTACGGGCACTTGGTAAGCCACTTCTTTGGTAAATATTTGTCCCCCAGGCGAATGTATTTTAAACCCTTCCCTTGATTCAGTATATGGAATGCAATGTTTCTCCACAAACTTTTTGCTTACGAAAGTATGTGAAGCACCAGAATCAAAGAGAATAAGTGTAGGGTGATTGGCTACGAGGAACGTACCCATCATCACCTGTTCGCCTTCCGGTGTTGTGGCCACTTGGGTGTAATAAACCCGTCCAGTTTTCCTTGTATTCCTACCCGCGGTATTGGTTGCCGCATTTCCCTTAGAACCTCCGGAGCTTTGCTGATTATTTGATTGATTCTGCCTCAGATATGGACAGTCCTTAATGAAATGCCCGGACTTTCCACAATTGAAGCAGCCAGTTGATGAGCTTGGAAGAGCAGGGAAACAAGTGCCAGGGGCACCCGGCTGATTTGTAGCAGTGGGGGCAGGGGTAGGACGGATAAACACTGGTTGCTTGAATGGGAAGGAGGGTGGACGAGAGGAAGAGCGATTTTGATTAAAAGACCGGATAACTAACCGTTGCCTTTTCTCGGGGCCCTAGTTGGGCCTATTGCCTCCATTCCCCTTGGATTTTCCGGAACTTGCATATTTAGCCTCGACTGCCAGCGCTGTGCTGACAGCCCTTCCATAAGTAAGGTCGATGCAAGTGGCCATCTTTCTTTGCATCCGATCATTCAAGCCTCTCATGAAACAATTCTTCTTCTTTATGTTTGTGTTGACTTGATCGATTGCATATTGGGATAAGTGATTAAATTTATTGAGATACTGGGTGACAGTATCTCCACCTTGCTTCAATTTCATGAACTCCTCTTGCTTCATGTGAAGAACTCCCTCAGGTATATAATGCTCTATGAAGGTGAACTTGAATTCATCCCATGTGATCTGATGACCGGCCGGCTGAATGGCCACAAAGTTTCCCCACCACGTACTGGTAGGGCCTCACAGTTGTTGGGTTGCAAATAGAAGCTTTTGAGTTTCTGAACACCGAAGAAGCCCAAATTTTTGTTCAATGACGTGGATCCATTCATCTGCCTCTAAAGGATCTTCTGCTTTGACAAACAATGGAGGGCGCGTCTCAGAGAAGTCCAGATAAGATGTCTCATGGGGGCCTTGCGGATAGGCCCGCCCGCCTTGTTGTTGGAGTTGTTGACCTGCCATCTCCCGCAGAAAGCGGGTATTGTCTGCTGTAGCATTTACCAAGGTAGCGATGGCCTCGGCAAGTGTCGGAGGTACTGGAGGTGGATTTGGGGTCGCTTCCCTCCCACAGGAGGTACCAGCCCCATCCTGAGCGCGAGTCCTGGAAGGCATCTGAGGCAAAGAACATTTGGAGCAATATGATATGCCATACAAACCATCCATTTCACATTACTTAAAAAGGTAATGTTACAGACTCGTACTTTACAATAGGATTACACCAGCTATTACACAATAGTACTACTTCTATACTATACTATCCCTGCTTTTTGTCACTCTGGGTAGCCGCGCTGTCAGGCGTCGGAGACCATTCATCGACCAGCTTCATAGAGGGAGGGAGCCTAAAAAGGTCCAGCTCACCGCCAAGTGCTTCTCGCGCTACTCGAGAAGGTCCGGCTTCCGTCCTAACAGGATCCGCAGGGACGTTCGGGTGCAGTTGTGAGTACAGTACATGAACTTCTTCATGTAGTGTGTTGCAATAAACCTGCAAGCTATCCACGGTTGAGCTAAGCTCTTCCACTCGGGCTCGAGCTCTAGCTTCCTTTGCCCAAGCTAGTGAACGAGAGTTCACAGCCCAGTCGAGTGCTAGATCTCGATCCGCTAGCTAGTCCTGCAGTTGGCGGATGTCTCTTCTCAATTCATTGATTCTTTCGCCATCCGCGACCCATATTTCGTTCCTGCGTCGGAGTTCTGTTCGAAGCTGATCAACTTGAGCTTCTAAGTCCCCGATTGGATCGTTACTACCGCTACTGCTGTCATCATGTCTCGGGGCAAGTTGGTGACGAGGTACGCCAATCGGCCCGGTTGACTTGCGTGCAGTCTTTCTTGTACGTGGCGGCATTTTTCTAAGGGGGAAATCTTATTAGCATAGTTTTTAGCATGATGCATGTGTAATTACAGAATCAACCTTAGTTGATTCAACCTTCTATACATTGCACTCTTCCTATCTGGCCTTTGCAATAAACTCTTCAGAGATGCTTAGGTAAGAAAGGAATAAATTTTCTAGATAAGTCTTTAGAAAATACTTTTTGAAGATGCCTCATAATATCTGCAGAGATGGGCTTCGCTCCGATACCAGCTGTGACGGAACCTCCCAAGTCATTAGGCCCACCCACAGTTGTCCTTGTCCAACGGACCTCAGACAACCCTGCAGGTGTTCCTGAATCACTTGACAAGTTTGGTATCAGCTTTCCTTAACTTCCCAAGAGCGTTTTACCCGTCACGCAGACATTACAAATCATCGGAGATATGGAAATGCGGAAGCGATTACATAAACTTACCTTTATTCAAAAGTAAGACAAAGTTAAATATTACAGACCAGTATATAATATACGAGTGCAGAGTAATATTATTACAAGCCAAGGGAGGCAAAACCCCTCCCGATAAGTATCAAACAAAAAATTTTTATGGAGGAACCCTTCCTCCCGCAGCTTTACTCTTGGTTTTCTTCTTTTGAGACCACCTTGGAACAGAAACAACAAAAGTTTGTTGCTTCCTCACCTAAAAACAATAGGGAATAAAACCCTGAGTATGGAATTACTCAGCAAGACTTACCCGACTAAAGGAAAAGACTCTCAAGGGTATGCTGGTTATAAGGGAGTCAAGGTAAGTTCTTTCAATAATCAATGACTCTGTTTGCAGAAAGCTTACTAAAAGTGGATCCTTAAAAATCCAGTTTTATTTGTCAAGTTAAGTAAAATTACCTGTAACTAGAGTTCGTTCTATCCTAGTTCAATCACTTGACCTGCACTAACCAATTTCTTAACACCCTTAATCTTTACTGGAGTTCTACGTATAAGTCAGTGACCAAGTCTTCATAACCGCGAAGGTACGACGATCCGAACCGATTATACTCAGCTAAGGATCTCCAATCACACGACATATGTAGCACTTAACCCTTGCATATGTCAACCCGCCACCGGGGTTCTTAAGACCACATTAGGTTCACGCCAACCGAGAGCACAGATACACCACAGTCCAGCCTCTTGCCACGGAGGGTACACGCTACTCTCGCCATCTCTCCACTCCCATTGCGTGGTATCTTATTCTGGCTTTAGTCTGCCCAAGGCAAAGCTTACCCATGACAAGGCATGTGACCAGTTAAAGGGTCCTCGGTCAGTAGGCCAACATCGACACGGTCCTTAATCGACTCAGACGGAGACACTACATCGAGACTCTCTTCTCGTGCAAGTCACCTGCCTGGTCTCAGCTTAATCATTTCAAACCCAAAGTTTGGCACCTTAAGGCGAAGGAGCAGTCCCTGGACAGGTGGGAGACGGACCTTGCCAGGCGAGAGACGAATCTCGCCTTCAAAGAAGAAATGCTCACCCGGCGAGGCAAGTTGCTGGCTGAGCATGAGCTCAAGGCAGATAAAAAAGAAAGGGAGCTAGAGGAACAGATCTGCTAGTTCAATGCGGTGCAGGCGGCGCCGGGTCCCCAGGCGGTGGAGGCCACTAGGAAGGCCTTTGAAGATCTCTAAGCGGAGCACCATGCCGGGGTCCAGCGCATTACCGCGTGGGCCGGCAAGGCAAGCACAGCACTGGTGTCGCTAGGGATGAGCCCCATCCTAGTGTCAGAGCTGCCAGCGTCGATCTCCGATGCCCTCCCGGTGCTAGACTCCACCGCTGATCGCCTCCAATGCCTGGATCAGATCCTCGGCGCCCGCTTGGAGGCAGAGGGCAGCAAGTTCTACCGGGCGGTGGTTGAATATGTCTTGATGTGCTTCCGGAGTCACGACTCCGCCATATCCTTGGCGCTAGTATACTAAAGAGAAAAATGGTGGCCCGATCCCTAGGAGGTAGTCTCTACAGTATGAGACTACCTACATCTGGACTGGGACCTGGACCTGCACACAGCTTTGGCTTTGAAGTGTTAGGAGCACACCCATAGGACCCATCGTCTGGTATCTGCCATCCTTTGATTCATGCAACAGGAGCTGCAGGATTTAGCCTAGGAAGCCAAGCCGTATGCCTGGACCTACAGGATCACAGCTCCAAATACTAGGGTACCCATTGTAGAGTGGTGGAGCATGTAGGCTTAGGGTACGGAACCAGGCTAAGCGGCTACATAGCTCCGAACCACTCTAGGAGACGGGCACCCATTCTCTAGAACTGGTCCGCAGGTTGCCGGACCCCCTGTAGCAGTAGAGGGGTCCTGAACTGCAAGCCTGGCTACTCAATTCGGATGTCATCATACCAGCAAGGGTGGGAAACTGTATGTGACGGAACCTCCCAAGTCATTAGGCCCACCCACAGTTGTCCTTGTCCAACGGACCTCAGACAACCCTGCAGGTGTTCCTGAATCACTTGACAAGTTCGGTATCTGCTTTCCTTACCTTCCCAAGAGCGTTTTACCCGTCATGGAGACATTACAAATCATCGGAGATACAGAAATGCGGAAGCGATTACATAAACTTACCTTTATTCAAAAGTAAGACAAAGTTAAATATTACAGACCAGGATATAATATACGAGTGCAGAGTAATATTATTACAAGCCAAGGGAGGCAAAAATCCTTCCCGATAAGTATCAAACAAAAAGTTTTTATGGAGGAACCCTTCCTCCCGCAGCTTTACTCTTGGTTTTCTTCTTTTGAGACCACCTTGGAATAGAAACAACAAAAGTTTGTTGCTTCCTCACCTAAAAACAATAGGGAATAAAACCCTGAGTATGGAATTACTCAGCAAGACTTACCCGACTAAAGGAAAAGACTCTCAAGGGTATGCTGGTTATAAGGGAGTCAAGGTAAGTTCTTTAAATAATCAATGACTCTGTTTGCAGAAATGCTTACTAAAAGTGGATCCTTAAAAATCCAGTTTTATTTGTCAAGTTAAGTAATTACCTGTAACTAGAGTTCGTTCTATTCTAGTTCAATCACTTGACCTGCACTAGCCAATTTCTTAACACCCTTAATCTTTACTGGAGTTCTACGTATAAGTCAGTGACGAAGTCTTCATAACCACGAAGGTACGGTGATCCGAATCGATTATACTCAGCTGAGGATGTCCAATCACACGACATATGTAGCACTTAACCCTTGCATATGTCAACCCGCCACCAGGGTTCTTAAGACCAAATCAGGTTCACGCCAACCGAGAGCACAGATACACCACCGTCCAGCCTCTTGCCACGGAGGGTACACGCTACTCTCACCATCTCTCCACTCCCATTGCGTGGTATCTTATTCTGGCCTTAGTCTGCCCGAGGCAAAGCTTACCCATGACGAGGCATGTGACCAGTTAAAGGGTCCTCGGTCAGCAGGCCTACATCGACACGGTCCTTAATCGACTCAGACGAAGACACTACATCGAGATTCTCTTCTCGTGCAAGTCACCCGCCCGGTCTTAGCTTAATCATTTCAAACCCAAAGTTTGGTACCTGTCAGAGGTACATCTTTTTCGATGTTGAACCCATCATGGCCATGATGGATCCACCATCAAGTTTTATTTTCAAAAACATCCCTTCCACTTTGCCACATCATCTTTTGTAAAAACAAAACCTTTTTCTTTGCTAAAGTAAGACAAAGCATAGTAAAAACCTTTTGTAAAGCAGGGATTCAAAGGAAAGTAATCAAATTCAAAGAAGGTAATGCAGGAATTGTTTTAGCAATCAACTCCTATCACCTAATGCATCAAGCAAGTGAGAAAGATTTTAAAAGAGTCAAGGGGGTGGCAAATGCACCGGGGCTTGCCTTGATTTACAGGTGATTCAGGCTCAGTTCCACAGATGTCAAAATAAAAACAGCTGTCTGCCTGATGTTCCTGAGGTGGTGGAGGTGAAGTCTTCTCTCCTTCTACTTCAACTTCTTCTTCGTTTTCTAAAGATAACCATACATAATAATGAATGCCCATGTAATGCTTATGAGAGTGCAACTATAATAAGAGTTTATTATCTAAAGTTTTAAATACAATTTTCCTTCACGGTTCTACGAGAAACTAGGGTTTCTGGAGTTAGTAAAGGAATTCAAAGGGCAGGGGGTAAGGTTTTGGGCTCTAAGTATCAAACAAGGTCCAAATCATACCAAATTCTACCCAAGGCTTCTAAATAATGTTTTGAGCTCATATAAAAAGTTTGGGGATTTTTGGAATTATTATCTATTTTCTAAAAATCCAGAAACAATGTTTTAGGCTATTTTAAATGCTCCAAAATTTCTTATTGGTTCTAAAAATCATGAAACTATTTTTTTTAATACTATGGAAAATTAAAAATCTAAGAAAATTGGTTTGACATTTTTAGGATTTTTCTACAATTTTCTACAGATTTCCAAAGTTTCACTGAAAAAGAAAAGGGAAAAGCTTAAACAGTGCTGGGCCGAATTCAATCCAGGCGGCCCAAGTCCAGGGGAAATTGCGCGCGCCCGCGCCCGCGCTGCGGTCTTTGCAGAAAGGCCCTTGGCTTACTGAATAACTGGAAGCGGGCCCGACGTACTATTTAGATGAGTCACTGACGGTTTCTAAAAAGACCCTCCAAGTTCTATTCCTTCACAGGCCGAGGTCCCCGACGGCGAGCGACACAGTATGGCTCCGGCGAGCTTGTAGACCGGCCGAACGGGGCAAGGATTGGTGCCCTACTTTGGCAGAGATCAAATCCGAGACCTAATGAGGGTTTCTCCTCAATTAATTTCACGATTGATGATCTATCTAGCTCTGCTTGCGAGGACAGCGAACGGCGTGGACCTTTGCTTGCGTTCCCAGTGATCAATGGGTTCCTAGTTCAATTGGGTGGGTCGGCGAGCATCACAGACGCATGAACATGCTTAAACGAGGGAGCAGACGGTATGAACTAACCAGAATTGTGCTGGCCACGGTGAGATGTTCTTCGCGGTGTGGTTGAGCCGATTTGGGGGAATTGTAAAATTCATGCTCGCTGATGATCAACTGAGGGTAATTCTTGGTGGCTGGGTGCGTGATGATCCTATGGAGCTCTGGGAGGCTTCGATTTATAGCAATCGATCGTGAGTGCAGCGAATTTGAGCGGTGGATGGTGATCTGTAAGACGGGATGAGTCACTGGTGGCCGCGCAACGTGGCAATAACCATGGCTGCTCCTCCGGCGATCATCGGACGTGCGTAGCACGGTTAGCCGTGACGTGGTAAAGCGTTTGGACATGCGGCGAACGGCAGTGATGGCTCGATGGCGGCGAGATCTTATCTGATCGACGATGAGCAAGGGAGGGGGTATGGCGGCTAGCTTGATTGGTGTCCAGCTCAACGACAGCGATGATTTTTTTCTACCCCGAGACGTTATCCACTAACCCCGAGCACAAATCAAGATGCCGGCGACACAAATCACGGTGGAGATCACCGGCGGCAAGCTGAGCTGGGAATCTGATCTTCTTCAGATACTGTACCCTGGGAAAGCCCATTCAGTCACCTGACAGAGAGATTTGCAGGGCTATTTACTCCTGATTTTGTGCGGTAACATGATCATCACCCTTTAACAAAGTTTTAGCTCTAAGATCCAGCTACAATATTGTTATAGCAATCCTAAGCAAATTCTTGCTCAATCCTGCTTGAATTCATGCCCAAAGTCACTACAGTTGCACTGTCAGTCTGAAATTCAGACTTTAACAGCCTGACAGCCTGACTTTAGGTTTAATTATCTCCAAATTCTTCATAACAACCTTGCTTACACTCTTTAGCAAAATTGTTCTCCTTTGACAGGTCTACAAATTTGATGTGGTGACCTAGGGCCAAAACCTTAGAATTGGAAGTTACAAAGCTCCAAAGTTGAGCTCAAACACTGAATTTCAGACTTAGCACTAGAATACAAATGGGGTTCTTTTTGCAAATAGGTCCAAAATTCAGGGTTTAACTTGAAAATCTTCATGATTGTGAACCATTTGACTTAGGACCCCTTACTTTACTAGTTTTTGCACTTTAGTCCAAAAGTGGACTAATTTTGCACTTAACCCCCTAGGGTTTAGGCTTAGGGTCTTCCAGGGTTCCAATTAGGGTTTCTGGTATTTCAAGGGTGTGAATGCAACTTAGATCCATCCTTAGTAATATTTTATGATTATTTTATTTAAGCTTTAGGGTTTTCTCTATTTGGGTCTTGTTTTACCCTTCAGATCCCTGTTCAGGGTTAAGTATCATTCTCCAGGGTTTTATTTGCAAAACATCATATCAATACAACTTGTTTGAAATTTTTGCCTAATGAATGCATTCTAGGTGTGTCAAACACATGAAATGCCAATGCCGATGATGTTATGCTCAAGTTTTAGTAACAGTAATACTAGGGGTGTTACACTGTATGGGTGGGTTAGATAAAAAATAATGCTTGTAAACTGAAGTAGAATGAAACCATCACAAAAGCACATCTGGGGGGTAAATCATTTCCTTATAACTTGATATACATGGGTGCAGACCAATAGGCTGGGCTTACAAGGGTAGACCTCACCAGATTGACGTACACATATGCGCAACCTAGTTACAAAGGAAGAAAACTCAACCCCCCAGTTTTGCGTTTATGGATAGAACTTACGGAGATGCTCTATATTCCAGGGATTGGGAAGAGGTACTCCTTCTGTTGTGGCAAGGTGGACACACCCGGGTCGGCATATTTCCGTCACCTTGAAGGGTCCTTCCGAACTGGGAGAGAGTTTGTGGAGCCCTTCTCGGTTCAGTACTCGCCTTAGGACTAGGTCCCCGACCCTGAGCTCCCAACTATGCACAAACCGTTGGTGGTAGCGCCTGAGCGCTTGGTTGTACCGTGCATTTCGGATTTTCGCTTGCCATCTGTGTTCGTCGATGAAGTCCATGTCCTCATGCCGTAGCTGTTCCTGCATAGACTCATCGAAAGACTGGACCCGTGGGGAGCCCATAATGATTTCCGGGGGAAGATAGGCTTCGGCCCCGTAGACCAGGAAGAACGGGGTCTCCCCGGTAGCTCGGCTGGGTGTGGTCCGGTTCCCCCATAGTACGGAGGGAAGCTCGTTGACCCAATTTGCACCATGCTTTTTCAAGCAGTCATAGGTGCATGTCTTGAGTCCCTTGAGGATTTCTGCGTTTGCCCTCTCAGCTTGGCCATTGCTCTTG
The DNA here is from genome assembly GCA_029449295.1 of Zea luxurians. Taxonomy (NCBI): domain Eukaryota; kingdom Viridiplantae; phylum Streptophyta; class Magnoliopsida; order Poales; family Poaceae; genus Zea; species Zea luxurians. The sequence goes on along the minus strand of JAOPSE010000005.1, from coordinate 34,077,811 downwards.
GGATGAGCCACAGACGCAAAGCAGAGCTGGGTGCCGATGCCTTCACAATACTCTTGGAAGAGCCGACTTTTGAACTAGGTCCCGTTGTCCATAATGATACGGCTTGGGACCCCAAATATACAGATAATCGACTTGAGGAAGGCAACAACAGCACCCTGGGTGATACTGACCACAGGGGTGGCCTTTGGCCACTTTGTGAACTTATCGATGGCGACGAAGAGGAAACAGTACCCGCCGACAGCCCTGGGGAATGGTCCCAGGATATCCACCCCCCATACAGCGAGTGGCCAGGAGGGTGGAATCATTTGCAGAGCTTGAGCCGGTGTGTGTATCTGCTTTGCATGGAACTGACATGCTTTGCAGGACTTAACCAACTCAGCTACATCCTGGAGAGCGGTTGGCCAGTAGAAGCCGTGCCGGAAGGCCTTACCGACCAGTGTGCGGGATGACAAATGACTTCCGCACTCACCTCCATGGATCTCCGTGGGCAACTCACGACCCTCCTTCTAGGTGATGCACCGCATGAGAATGCCGTTGGCGCCACGGTGGTATAGATCCCCTTCTACCACCGTGTATCGTTTAGCCAACCGCACTATGCGCTCTGCGGACACATGATCTTCAGGAAGGATATTTTCTTTCAGGTAGTCCCGGATCTCGGAGATCCATGCATCGGGACCACTCTGAGCTACTGGCTGTGGCGCTAAGAGGCTGGCAGGACCCTCTGTAGCACACCCAATCCTTGGTGGGTTCTGCTGATGGTACGCCACCGGGGCCGCTAGCTTCGAGGTGCTAGTCTCGCCCCCTTCGTCCGGTTTGGCAGGCTGGGCGGTAGGTCTTAGCAGCCGTCTTTTAAAGACGCCCTCGAGCATGGGTGCCCAAGTTGATGCCCTCGTGGAGAGTTCATCTGCCGCTGAGTTGTTAGCCCGTGGAACATGTTGCAGTTCCAGGGTAATGAAGTCCTTTTCCAGCTTCCTTACATGGAGGAGGTAAGCTGCGAGCCTAGGCTCGTTGCAACTACATTCTCCGCGGACCTGCTTGATGATCAGCTGGGAGTCCCCCTTCACGAGGAGCTGGCGGATCCCTAGGGATAGGGCCGCAGACAAGCCGAAGATCAGTGCTTCATACTCTACCATGTTGTTGGTGGCCTTGAACTCAAGGTGCATCATGTACTTCACTTGATCTCCGCTTGGGTCGACGAGGACCACCCCAGCACTGCCACCTTACTGGCGGGTGGACCCGTCGAAGAAAAGCGTCTAGTGGGGCACGGTGAAGACCGGGACCCTGGGCTCCGCAGGTGTGAGGTCTGAATTGGGATCTGGACCCCCAAGAATGCTCAGGGGAGGGGTCCATTCCACGATGAAGTCAGCTAGAACCTGTCTCTTGACAGCGTGGCGAGGCTGGAAGTCTAGTTGGAACTCAGCAAGCTCCGCAGCCCACTTGGCGATGTTGCCTGTGGCGTTAGAGTTGTGGAGGATGGCCCTTAATGGGAAGGAGGTCACCACCACAACCCTGTGTGCCTGGAAATAGTGGCGCAACTTACTGGACGCAACAAGCATAGCATAGATAAGCTTGTGCGTCTCAAGGTACCTAGCCTTTGCCTCATGGAGGACCTCGCTGACGTAGTAGACTAGCTTCTGGATGGTCCGGACCCCTGCAGTTGGACCCGAGCCCTCAAGCTCCGTGGTGGTTGGACCACCACCTTCTCCTAGGGGAACTTTCTGACTCCCTGGGGATGTTGTGCCGTCCTTTCGACGACCAGCACCATGCTCACCGCCTCTGTAGCCGCTGCAATGTACAAGTACAGCGGCTCCCCTGGCTCTAGAGTTACCAGTATTGGTATGGACATAAGGTGCTGCTTCAACTCTTGGAAGGCTCGCTCTGCCTCCTCGGTCCAAGAGAATGGGTCGGACTTCCGTAAGAGCTTGAAGAAGGGTAGCGCTCTCTCAGCCAGCCTTGAGATGAAGCTGTAGGATCTAGGACACCGGCTAGAGGGGGGGTGAATAGACGGTTTTGACTAAAATCAACAATACTAAATAAATTTAATCAATGCAACAAGAGGAATAAATTATCTAGTGTCAATAAGTAAACAATGTATGAAAAACAACTACGGAGATTGAATACTTGAAGAACAATAAGCAAAACACTAATCAATTGCAAGGCAATAAGTAATGCTAGAAAGAATAGACACCGAAATTTATCCCGTGGTATCGGTGATTTGCCGATCACCCCTAATCCACGTTGAGGTGGACTTCAAGCTCTCACTTGCTCCTCTATCAAGACACGACTTGATCTTTGAGCCAAGTGGACAAGAAATCACTCAATACCTCGATTCCACTAATGTCACCTTTGCCGCTCCGGCGAGGTAGGCGCGAACCCCTCACAATCCACACCGCGGCTTCTCCACAATCTTCTTGGAGAGCTCGACGGAGACAATCACCCGAGCCGTCTAGGAGGCGGCAACCTCCAAGAGTAACAAGCCAACGACGCTTGCTCGGTGTACCACCTAGTGCCTCAAGAATCACCAAATGATGCAAAATGCACTAGGAACCCTCAATCTCTCACTAGAATGCAATCTCAAGCAAAGAGTGTGAGAGAGTGAGTTGATCACAAATGAGCTCAATGTGTGCAAGGAATGGCCAAGAGAGGTCTCTCACACGAGCTACCCTTCTATTTATAGTCCCCCATCTAAAACCAACCGTTATGAGCAAAAGGGGGCAGTTCTGCGCACACGCGGACCGTCCGCGCCCTAGGGCCGGACGGTCCGCCATACACATAACGGCTATAATGACCGTTTGAAACCTGTCAGAGTTGACTCAAAAGGTGGGTCCGGACAGTCCGCCCTTCAAGGCCGGACCATCCGCGACCTGGCAGAATGAAACACCCGAGCCTCGGATCAAAAGAAGTTAACACGTGCGGACCGTCCGGCTATAAATCCCGGACGGTCCGCGACCTGAGACAGTACTGTCCGGACTGGTCCCCCGGACAGTCCGTAGTACAAATCTATAAAAACACACAGTCCCTGTCCAAAAACGAGTTTGAAACTTGCGGACCGTCCGCCCCTCACAGGCGGACCGTCCGCCTATAATTCAGGGACTGGCCCGAAGTCACCCTCCTCTGGACATGACTGCGGACGGTCCGGCCCTAAGGCCCGGACGGTCCGCAGTGCAATAGAACACAGTGTCAATACAAATGGTTAGACTTCGGACCCCTCTGGTGGATCGCGGACGGTCCGCCCCTAAGGCCCGGACAGTCCGCGCATCCATGACTTCGCAATTTCAAACAAGCTTTTAAAAGAACTTTTGACTCGCGAAATGTGAAGCGCTGTTAGTCCTCATGCAAATGCAACTACTTGATGCTCTATGAGGCACTAAGTTTTACACAGATCTAAGTCATTGACCCCTCTTAATAGTACGGCTATCTAGCCTACTAATCCGGTCAGGTATCTTCTCTAAACTCCTTAAGACCGACAAAAATGAAACCTATATAATACCTTTCCCTTCATCTGATCCACAACCAATGCGTATGATTCTTCAACATTTCCTGTTCTATGTGGTCCAACCCTGCATTCTTATTTCTACAAGAATCGTTAGTCCACAAGCAGTTGTCATTAATTACCAAAACATTACCAAAGGGGCCTAGATGATTCACAATCTCCCCCTTTTTGGTAATTGATGACAACACCACATTGTATATTAAAGAGAAGTTTAGTTTCTCCAAATCTCTCTCATACCTAAGATATAAGATAGATCTTGGAGATGAGTTTCATAGGACTTATCTTGATTTGAAGTTCTGTCAGAGAGATAGATAAATCCCAATAAAAAAACTCAGTATGTAAGAAGAGCTCCCCCTAAGTGTGTGCAGGATTATTTGAAGTTGAAGATATAACACACATAATATATTGGAGCTTGATGGAGACTTTCCTACAATCATGGTTATCGAGGCATACAAGAGATGATCCGTAGAGTGAGCGCAGCAATTATAATCACTCCTCGATTAACCACACATAGAGTAATTTGAACTAAAACATAGTTCATCCCACAGAATATTACAGATAATAGTCCACAGACATACGACATAGAGTTAATAGTTCAAACCAGTTCCAAATGCGTAAGACATAAACTAATGCAAGCGGCATAAAAAGGTAAAATGCATATGCATGGTCTTAATGTCCACATAGAATCACCAACTCCCCCTGAAGGAGACGCCAGACATATTCTCATCACTTCTCACTTGTCTCCCCCTTTGGCATCAATTGCCACAAAGGAGAGGCCTCACTGATCGCCCGACGGAGGATGCATGTTGTAGTAGTGAGTGCTGAAGGTGTCAAACAGGGAGGAGAACTAGCCAAAATCCTGCTGGAGCTGCTGCTGCCTCTGACTGAGCTCATGCATGTTGTCATTTGTAGAGAGATTATCAAATTGACTGGAGAGAGCACCCATGTTATCCTGAAAACTCTGTTGCATATTATTCAGCCTGGTCATGATGGGATCAGTGACATTAGTGTGAATTTGATCACGAAACTCAGAAAACTCAGAGTTGAGTGCATCCCAGTTACTGTCAAACCGAGACTGCATGTCATCGAAATGGTGATCCACATGTGTGAAAGGGAAATGTGCCCTTGGGCCATTTCTAAGTATTTTGGTGATTTAGTGCCCAACACAGGTGCCTAATTGTAAAATGGTGGACAAAGTACAAATCAAGGATAAAGGTATGTTTCTCAGACTTAGTACATTGTTTTATGGACTAATGTATTGTGTCTAAGTGCTGGAAACAGAAAAAATCGAGTTGGAGAAGAGATGGCTCGAGCAGCCAAAGTCTGTCCAGTCTGGGTGCACCGGACTGTCCGGTGGTGCACCGGACAGTGTCCGGTGCGCCAGGCTGGCTCGGCGTGAAGTAGCCGCTCTCGGGAATTCTCCGACGGCGTACGGCTAAAATTCACCGGACTGTCCGGTGAGCCAACTGTCGGCCGGGCCAACGGTCGGCCGCGGAATCTGCGCGCGACACGTGGCCGGGCCAACGGTCGGAAGGGGGCACCGGACTGTCCGGTGTGCACCGGACTTGTCCGGTGCGCCAACGGCTCCCAGATCTGCAACGGTCGGCAGCGCCATTTTAGGAAGGAAATCGGGCACCGGACAGTGTCCGGTGTGCATCGGACTGTCCGGTGCACCCGACGACAGAAGGCAAGATTGGCCTTCCAGATTTGCTCTCAACGGCTCCTAGCTGCCTTGGGGCTATAAAAGGGACCCCTAGGCGCATGGAGGAGTCAACCAAGCAACCTTAGAGCATTCTTGATCATCCACACTCAGTCTTTGCGCATTCGTTTGTCATTCTCAGTGATTCGAGCTCCGTTCTAGTGAGAACTTTGAGATAGTCTTTTGAGCTCGATTCTTGGCCGTGTGTGTGCGCATTTTGCTGTGGATTTGTGTGTGTTGCTTTCCTCCCTTACTCCGAATTTCTTGTGAATCTCAAGTGTAAGGGCGAGAGGCTCCAAGTTGTGGAGATTCCTCGCAAACGGGATATTGAAAGGCAAAACAAAACACCGTGGTATTCAAGTTGGTCTTTGGACCGCTTGAGAGGGGTTGATTGCAACCCTCGTCCGTTGGGACGCCACAACGTGGAATAGGCAAGCGTTGGTCTTGGCCGAACCACGGGATAAACCACTGTGTCATATCTGTGTCTGATCTCTTGTGGTATTGTGTTTTGTTGAGACTCCTCTTTAGCCACTTGGCAAATTATTGTGCTAACACTTAACAAGTTTTTGTGGCTATAAGTTTAAGTTTCACAGGATCACCTATTCACCCCCCCTCTAGGTGCTCTCAATTGGTATCGGAGCCGTTCTCTTCAAGAAAGGGACTAACCGTCCGAAGAGATGGATCCTAAGGGGAAGGGAATCGTGATCAACGACAAGGAGAAGGAGTCCTTCGTCAACGAGCCAAAGGAAGACAAGACTACCGACTCGGGCTCGGGGCACAGACGCAAAGAAGGGAAGAAGAAGAAGATAAGACGCATCAAGGAGATCGTCTACTACGACAGTGACGAATCTTCCTCTTCCCAAAAGGACGACGACAACGACTACAAAAAGACGGTCAATTCGAACTTTTCATTTGATTATTCTCGTATTCAACATAGTTCGAATTCGCATTTGCTTTCCATTCCTCTTGGCAAACCTCCACACTTCGATGGGGAGGACTACGGATTTTGGAGTCACAAAATGCGTAGTCACTTATTCTCTCTCCATCCAAGCATTTGGGAGATTGTAGAGAATGGAATGAAGTTTGATAGCTCGGATAACTCTATGCTCATAAATGAACAAATCCATAGAAATGCACAAGCTACTACTGTTCTCTTAGCGTCCTTGTGCAGGGAAGAGTACAACAAGGTGAGCGGCTTGGACAATGCCAAGCAAATATGGGACACCCTCAAGATCTCTCACGAGGGGAATGACATCACCATGCTCACCAAAATGGAGTTGGTGGAGGGCGAGCTTGGACGATTCGCCATGATAAGGGGAGAGGAGCCAACCCAAACGTACAACCGGCTCAAGACCCTCATCAACAAAATAAGGAGCTACGGAAGCACGCGATGGACGGACCACGACGTCGTCCGCCTAATGCTAAGGTCCTTTACCATTCTTGATCCTCATCTCGTGAACAATATTTGTGAGAATCCCAGGTACACGATGATGACGCCCGAGGAGGTACTCGGAAAATTCGTAAGCGGGCGGATGATGATCAAGGAGGCGAGATACGTCGACGACGCGTTGAACGGTCCAATCCACGAGCCTCAACCCATTGCTCTCAAGGCAACAAGGAGCAAGGAGCCGCTACCCAGCAAGGTGGCGCAAGTTGAGGCGGCCGGGCTCAATGATGAAGAGATGGCTCTCATCATCAAGAGATTCAAGACGGCGCTAAATGGTCGCAAGGGGCAACCAAGGAAGACCAAGACAAAGGGGAAGCGCTCATGCTTCAAATGTGGTAAGGTTGGTCATTTTATTGCTAACTGTCCCGAAAATGATAGTGACCAGGAGCAAGGGAAAAATGGGAAGAGAGAGAACAAGAAGGTTTACAAGAAGGCCAAAGGCGAAGCACACCTTGGAAAGGAGTGGGATTCGGATTGCTCTTCGTCCGACTCCGACGACGAAGGACTCGCCGCCACTGCCTTCAACAAATCGGCCCTCTTCCCAAACGAGCATCACACTTGCCTCATGGCAAGGGAGAAGAAGGTAATCAATCATAATGCTAATACTTATGATTCTTCTAGTGATGATGAGTCTAGTGAGGATGAAATAGATTACTCCAGTTTATTCAAGGGATTGGATAGAACTAAGATAGCTAAGATTAATGAATTGATTGATGCCTTGAATGAAAAGGATAGAATCTTAGAGAAACAAGAAGATCTTTTATATGAAGAGCATGATAAATTTGTTAGTGCACAAAATTCACTTGCTCTAGAAGTTAAAAGAAATGGAATGCTTTCTTGTGAACTTTCTACTTGTAACGAAACCATTTCTTCTTTAAAAGGTGAAATTAATGATTTAAATGCTAAGCTAGAAGTAGCAAGTAAATCTAACTCTTGTGTTGAACATGTTGAAATTTGCACTAAGTGTAAGGATGTTGATATTAATGCTTGTTGTGAACACTTAGTTTCAATTTCAAAACTAAATGATGAAGTGGCTAGTCTTAGTGCCCAACTTAAGACTAGCAAGAATGAATTTGATAAGCTGAAATTTGCAAGGGATGCCAACACGATTGGTAGACACCCCTCAATTAAGGATGGACTTGGCTACAAGAGGGAAGCCAAGGACTTGACAAGCCATAAGGCTCCTATCTCCGCCAAGGAGAAAGGGAAAGCTCCTATGGTTAGTAGTACTAAAAAGAACCATGCTTTTATGTATCATGATAGGAGACAAACTAGAAATGCTTATAGGAGTTATAATGCTTATAATGATTTTGACTCTCATGCCATGTTTGCTTCTAGTTCTTCCTATATGCATGGTAGAAATATGTCTAGGAGAAATGCTATTCATCATGTGCCTAGAAAGAATATTATTCATGCTCCTAGGAAAGTAGTGAATGAACCTTCTACAATTTATTGTGCTTTAAATGCTTCCTTTGCTATTTGTAGAAAGGATAGGAAAATAGTTGCTAGGAAGTTAGGGGCAAAATGCAAGGGAGACAAAACTTGCATTTGGGTCCCTAAGGATATTTGCACTAACCTTATAGGACCCAACATGAGTTGGGTACCTAAGACCCAAGCCTAAATTTGCCTTGCAGGTTTATGCATCCGGGGGTTCAAGCTGGATTATCGACAGCGGATGCACAAACCATATGACGGGGGAGAAGAAGATGTTCACCTCCTACGTCAAAAATAAGGATTCCCAAGATTCAATTATATTCGGTGATGGGAATCAAGGCAAGGTAAAAGGGTTAGGTAAAATTGCAATTTCTAATGAACACTCAATCTCCAATGTGTTTTTAGTTGAGTCTCTTGGTTACAATTTGCTATCTGTTAGTCAACTATGCAATATGGGATATAATTGTCTTTTTACAAATGTAGATGTGTCTGTCATTAGAAGAAGTGATGGTTCACTAGCCTTTAAGGGTGTACTAGACGACAAGCTTTACTTAGTTGATTTTGCAAAAGAAGAGGCCGGTCTAGATGCATGCTTAATGGCTAAGACTTGCATGGGCTGGCTGTGGCATCGCTGCTTAGCACATGTGGGGATGAAGAACCTCCACAAGCTTCTAAAGGGAGAACACGTGATAGGTCTAACCAATGTTTATTTCGAAAAAGATAGACCTTGTGCAGCTTGTCAAGCAGGTAAACAAGTGGGAGGAGCACATCACAGCAAGAATGTGATGACCACGTCAAGACCTCTGGAGCTGCTGCATATGGACCTCTTCGGACCCGTCGCCTATCTAAGCATAGGAGGAAGTAAGTATGGTCTAGTTATTGTTGATGACTTTTCCCGCTTCACTTGGGTGTTCTTTTTGCAGGATAAGTCTGAAACCCAAGGGACCCTCAAGCGCTTCCTAAGGAGAGCTCAAAATGAGTTTGAGCTCAAGGTGAAGAAGATAAGGAGCGACAACGGGTCCGAATTCAAGAACCTTCAAGTGGAGGAGTTTCTTGAGGAGGAAGGGATCAAGCACGAGTTCTCCGCTCCCTACACACCTCAGCAAAATGGTGTGGTAGAGAAGAAGAACAGGACGCTCATAGATATGGCAAGGACTATGCTTGGAGAATTCAAGACCCCCGAGTGCTTTTGGTCGGAAGCCGTGAACACGGCTTGCCACGCCATCAACAGGGTCTACCTTCACCGCCTCCTCAAGAAGACATCGTATGAGCTACTAACTAGTAACAAACCCAATGTATCTTACTTTCGTGTATTTGGGAGCAGGTGCTACATTCTAGTGAAGAAGGGTAGAAATTCTAAATTTGCTCCCAAAGCTGTAGAAGGGTTTTTATTAGGTTATGATTCAAATACAAAGGCGTATAGGGTCTTCAACAAATCATCGGGTTTGGTTGAAGTCTCTAGCGACGTTGTATTTGATGAGACTAATGGCTCTCCAAGAGAGCAAGTTGTTGATTGTGATGATGTAGATGAAGAAGATGTTCCGACGGCCGCTATACGAACCATGGCGATTGGAGAAGTGCAGCCACAGGAACAAGATGAACGAGATCAACCTTCTCCCTCAACAACGGTGCATCCCCCAACTCAAGACGATGAACAGGTTCATCAAAAGGAGGCGTGTGATCAAGGGGGAGCACAAGATGATCACATGATGGAGGAAGAAGCGCAACCGGCACCTCCAACCCAAGTTCGAGCGGTGATTCAAAGGGATCATCCCGTCGACCAAATTTTGGGTGACATTAGCAAGGGAGTAACTACTCGATCTCGATTAGTTAATTTTTGTGAGCATTACTCCTTTGTCTCTTCTATTGAGCCTTTCAGGGTAGAGGAGGCCTTGCTAGATCCGGATTGGGTATTGGCCATGCAGGAGGAACTCAACAACTTCAAGCGCAATGAAGTTTGGACACTGGTGCCTCGTCCCAAGCAAAATGTTGTGGGAACCAAGTGGGTGTTCCGCAACAAACAGGACGAGCACGGGGTGGTGACGAGGAACAAGGCTCGACTTGTGGCAAAAGGTTATGCCCAAGTCGCAGGTTTGGACTTTGAGGAGACTTTTGCTCCTGTGGCTAGGCTAGAAACAATTCGTATCTTGCTAGCATATGCCGCTCACCATTCTTTCAGGTTGTACCAAATGGATGTGAAGAGCGCTTTCCTCAACGGGCCGATCAAAGAGGAGGTGTACGTGGAGCAGCCCCCTGGCTTCGAGGATGAACGGTACCCCGACCATGTGTGTAAGCTCTCTAAGGCGCTCTATGGACTTAAGCAAGCCCCAAGAGCATGGTATGAATGCCTTAGAGACTTTTTAATTGCTAATGCTTTCAAGGTTGGGAAAGCCGATCCAACTCTTTTTACTAAGACTTGCGATGGTGATCTTTTTGTGTGCCAAATTTATGTCGACGACATAATATTTGGTTCCACTAACCAAAAGTCTTGTGAAGAGTTTAGCAGGGTAATGACGCAGAAATTCGAGATGTCGATGATGGGCGAGTTGACCTACTTCCTTGGGTTCCAAGTGAAGCAACTCAAGGACGGCACCTTCATCTCCCAAACAAAGTACACACAAGATTTGCTAAAGAGGTTTGGGATGAAGGACGCCAAGCCCGCAAAGACGCCGATGGGAACCGACGGACACACCGACCTCAACAAAGGAGGTAAGTCCGTTGATCAAAAAGCATACCAATCCATGATAGGTTCCTTGCTTTATTTATGTGCTAGTAGACCGGATATTATGCTTAGCGTATGCATGTGTGCTAGATTTCAATCCGATCCGAAGGAGTGTCACTTAGTGGCTGTGAAGCGAATTCTTCGATATTTAGTCGCTACACCTTGCTTCAGGATCTGGTATCAAAAGGGGTCTAACTTTGACTTGATTGGGTACTCAGATTCCGACTATGCTGGATGTAAGGTCGATAGGAAGAGTACATCGGGGACGTGCCAATTCTTAGGAAGGTCCCTGGTGTCATGGAACTCTAAGAAACAAACCTCCGTTGCCCTATCCACCGCTGAGGCCGAGTACGTTGCCGCAGGACAGTGTTGTGCGCAACTACTTTGGATGAGGCAAACCCTCAGGGACTTTGGCTACAATCTGAGCAAAGTCCCACTCCTATGTGACAATGAGAGTGCTATCCGAATAGCGGAAAATCCTGTTGAGCACAGCCGCACAAAGCACATTGACATCCGGCATCACTTTTTGAGAGACCACCAGCAAAAGGGAGATATCGAAGTGTTTCATGTTAGCACCGAGAACCAGCTAGCCGATATCTTTACCAAGCCTCTAGATGAGAAGACCTTTTGCAGGCTGCGTAGTGAGCTAAATATCTTAGATTCGCGGAACTTGGATTGAATTGTAGCATATATGTGTTTATGCTCTTGATCATGTTTATTCTGCATTTTGTTGCTTATTGTGGTGCTCAAGTTGTACAAACACTCCCTGGACCTCACAAGTCCGTGGCAAAATGATGCACAGTTTTAGGGGGAGATGTGTTACAACTTGACCCTTTGAGACTAACCATATGCTTGAGTTTGCTTGTTTTAGTCTCAAAGGAGAATTGAAAGGGAAAAGGTGGACTTGGACCATGAAAGACTTCCACTGCACTCCGATGAGAGGGTAACTTATTCCAAGTTCATCTCATGAACTCTTATTGCCATTTGCTCTTAATTGAAGATTTTGGTGAGGCAATGGGGTTATAGAGCCAAGTTTAATCCCGTTTTGGTGTTTGATGCCAAAGGGGGAGAAAATAAAGGCCAAAGCGATAAATGGATCAGCTACCACTTGAGAGATTTTGAAAATAGTAGAATAGAGCTTTTGGTTTGTCAAAACTCTTTTGTTGTCTCTCTTATCAAAAGTTGGCTTCTTGTGGGGAGAAGTATTGATTATGGGAAAAAGGGGGAGTTTTTGTAATCTTTGATCAATCTCTTTTGGAATGACTCTCTTTATGTTTCAACATGTGTGTTTGACTTAGAGATAGAGATTTGAGTTTGATTTGCAAAAACAAACCAAGTGGTGGCATAGAGTGATCCATATATGTCAAAATTGAATCAAAATAATTTGAGTTCTTATTTGAAGTGTTTTTGTACTTGTTCTACTTGCTTTATGTTGTGTTGGCATAAATCACCAAAAAGGGGGAGATTGAAAGGGAAATGTGCCCTTGGGCCATTTCTAAGTATTTTGGTGATTTAGTGCCCAACACAGGTGCCTAATTGTAAAATGGTGGACAAAGTACAAATCAAGGATAAAGGTATGTTTCTCAGACTTAGTACATTGTTTTATGGACTAATGTATTGTGTCTAAGTGCTAGAAACAGAAAAAATCGAGTTGGAGAAGAGATGGCTCGAGCAGCCAAAGTCTGTCCAGTCTGGGTGCACCGGACTGTCCGGTGGTACACCGGACAGTGTCCGGTGCGCCAGGCTGGCTCGGCGTGAAGTAGCCGCTCTCGGGAATTCTCCGACGGCGTATGGCTAAATTCATCGGACTGTCCGGTGTGCACCGGACTGTCCGGTGAGCCAACTGTCGGCCGGGCCAACGGTCGGCCGCGGAATCTGCGCGCGACACGTGGCCGGGCCAACGGTCGGAAGGGGGCACCGGACTGTCCGGTGTGCACCGGACTTGTCCGGTGCGCCAACGGCTCCCAGATCTGCAACGGTCGGCAGCGCCATTTTAGGAAGGAAATCGGGCACCGGACAGTGTCCGGTGTGCACCGGACTGTCCGGTGCACCCGACGACAGAAGGCAAGATTGGCCTTCCAGATTTGCTCTCAACGGCTCCTAGCTGCCTTGGGGCTATAAAAGGGACCCCTAGGCGCATGGAGGAGTCAACCAAGCAACCTTAGAGCATTCTTGATCATCCACACTCAGTCTTTGCGCATTCGTTTGTCATTCTCAGTGATTCGAGCTCCGTTCTAGTGAGAACTTTGAGATAGTCTTTTGAGCTCAATTCTTGGCCGTGTGTGTGCTCATTTTGCTGTGGATTTGTGTGTGTTGCTTTCCTCCCTTACTCCGAATTTCTTGTGAATCTCAAGTGTAAGGGCGAGAGGCTCCAAGTTGTGGAGATTCCTCGCAAACGGGATATTGAAAGGCAAAACAAAACACCGTGGTATTCAAGTTGGTCTTTGGACCGCTTGAGAGGGGTTGATTGCAACCCTCGTCCGTTGGGACGCCACAACGTGGAATAGGCAAGCGTTGGTCTTGGCCGAACCACGGGATAAACCACTGTGTCATATCTGTGTCTGATCTCTTGTGGTATTGTGTTTTGTTGAGACTCCTCTTTAGCCACTTGGCAAATTATTGTGCTAACACTTAACAAGTTTTTGTGGCTATAAGTTTAAGTTTCACAGGATCACCTATTCACCCCCCCTCTAGGTGCTCTCAATGTGTCATCAGGCCCTCAAAGCGAGTATCAATATGAGTCTCAAGCCCCTGCTGCATATTGTGAAAATAAGGATCAAAGTATCTTGGAGCAGGCTCCCAATATTGCTGAGGCTGAGGAGGAGGTGGAGGTGGAGGCATCTGCTCTCCCTCAACATTAGGAGCTGCTCCACCCTCATAGCCAGGGTCTTCCTCATCATCTGGGAAGGGGGTGAGTGGCCTGGTGAGAAACCCTATCTCATTCTTAAAAGGCTTGAATGGGGTGTGAACAATCTCGCATGGGCCCTCAAATCTTGTCTTGGATTTGATGAGAGCCATAATGTAAGGAGCATATGCCAAATTTTGATTCTTATCCATTTTCAAATCATTAAGCTGTCTCATCATGAAAAGAACAATATTCATGACTTCACCATTCATGATGTGCTGGATGATGTTCCAGAAATTATCCCGTATTTTACTCTTATCACCACTCTTGGGAAGAATGGTGACTCTGGCAATCTTGTTGATTACAGCAGGATGATGTCTGAGTCCTGCTGTCTCTCCAAACCTCCTGGGTATACCGAGCCTGGCGGGCTCATAAAACTGCACAAAATCCTCAAAATTATCTTCAGTATAAAGATCCAGCCCAGCAGAAATGGTGCCATAGTCCAGACTGTTGGCAGCGGCAAAGTCAGCAAAAGAAGCAGAATAGCGCTTGAAGCCAGTCATCCAGGTGATAGATTCTGCTTCAATATCAATCTCTGAGGTAGCCAGGAATTGCTTAACAGCCATTTCATTGAAATCTGTGCGTTGCCCCATAAAATGATATAGTCCGCAGGTTTCAAACTTAGGGATCAGACCCTCCATGACTGATTGACTTAGCAAGAAGGACCAATCAATCACCTGATGCTTATGAAAATTAGTATCCACCAGGGTGCCCCAGAAGACATCAAACTGCAGCTGAGTGTGGAAAAACTGGATATTTGTATCAGATGGCAGAGTATACTGGTTCACAGTCCGTCTAGAGCAGCACTCAGCCATAGAAAATTGCCGCTTTGGATAAGTCCATCCTTGGATATCAATGGGATAATCGGGATGAACATGAGGAAAATCTTCAGCATCCATGGATTCAGTGCCCCCAGCTGAGGATTGGGCCTCTGAATCAGTGGTTGGTATATAGTCATCATCATTTCCACGAGGGCGCTTGGATTTAAAGCGACCTGCAAGTTTCTTGCGGAGACCACCAAAACCACTGCAACAATGTGACAGACATCCATAGATAAATAATTGATACCAATCACCACTATAAAAGGAATGGAACTGTAATGCGCTGCCAGGGTCCGGACGGTCCGTGCTAGGGAGCCAGACTGTCCGCGCCAGAGGCCCGGACGGTCCGCGTCCACCAGGCGGACGGTCCGCGACCGACCAGGGGCGACTCCAAAGAACCCTAGCCGCCACAAATGTTGGAGTTGATGATTTTGCAGACAATACGCATCCAAACCAGTTCAAAATTTTGTAGAGCATTCATATTGAGGAGAACTAACAATCCCACCAATCAGATTTTGAAACCGACTGCTCAATTTCAGATCAGAGAGGAAACCCATATAATCTCAAAAAAATGAAGAGATGTGATAAAATCCACAAGATTTGAAGATACCGTGATGAAGACATGTTGATGAAATGTTGCCACAAGCTGCCGGACTGTTCGCTCACAACTTCACTGCACCGTCCGCGCACACTCGTCACAGGAGAGTATTGGGCGAGTGGAGAGCAAGAGAGGAAGAGCGAATGAGCACAAATGACAAGGCTGCGACCACTGGTCGATTTTACTGCCCTGTCGCGGACTGTCCACGCTGGGGTGGCGGACAGTCCGCGCCCTGATGATTTCAGACGGTCTGCGAGGCTGCCCGGACTGTCCAGGTCCTGATGCGGCGGACGGTCCGCGGTCCATGGGCAGACGGTCCGCGGCCTGATACTCATTTTTCCAATTGCTGTCCACTTGCTGATTTTGAATTTCGAATCCGACTTGGTGCTTATATATGGACATTTCGACCAATCCAAGAGTTAGTATGCATGCATATACATATTATGTAATTGAGTAGTGCAAAATTTTTGAATTAAACTATCTAGAACAATTAGAAATGAAAAATGCACCAATAATACCAAACAAATAGCATAAAGAGCATATTTAGACCCGAGATGCAAGACGACACATGTGTGATCAACTTCAAGCCACATTTGAGAGATCGATCACATTCATTTCACTTCTTAGAGAACAAAATCTTGTTTCATCCAAAGGCTTTGTAAAAATGTCTGCTAATTGATCATCCGTTCCAATGGAATAAATAGAGATATCTCCCTTGCCAACATGATCCCTTAAGAAGTGATGCCGTATATCAATATGCTTGGTTCTTGAGTGTTGGACCGGATTGGTAGCCAATTTTACCGCACTCTCATTATCACACATGAGAGGCACATTCTTGAAAATAATTCCATAATCCAATAAGGTTTGTTTCATCCATAATAATTGAGCACAACAATTTCCGGCCGATATATATTCCGCCTCGGCGGTAGATAGAGCAACCGAATTTTGTTTCTTAGAAGACCATGAAACAAGAGATCTACCAAGAAATTGACAACAACCGGAGGTGCTTTTTCTATCAACTTTGCACCCCGCATAGTCCGAATCCGAATATCCAATTAATTCAAAGTGAGCACCTTTGGGATACCATAGACCAATATTGGGAGTATACTTCAAATATCTTAGAATTCTTTTAGCGGCCTTCAAGTGAATCTCTCTAGGTGAAGCTTGAAATCGAGCACACATGCATACACTAAACATAACATCGGGCCTAGATGCGGTAATATAAAGTAAACTACCAATTATTGAACGATAAAGTTTTTGATCAACCATAGTACCTCCTTCATCTAAGTCTAGATGACCATTTGTTGCCATTGGAGTCTTGATAGGCTTAGCATTTTCTAAACCAAACTTCTTGAGCATGTCCTTCAAATATTTTGATTGACTTATAAAAATTCCATCTTTCAATTGTTTGATTTGAAGGCCAAGAAAGAAGCTCAATTCTCCTATCATAGACATTTCAAATTCTTTTGACATCATTTTTCCGAACTCCTCACAAAATAATTCATTAGTAGATCCAAAAATAATATCATCAACGTAGATTTGACAAACAAATAAGTCTTTGCCAATTCTTTTAGTGAATAGAGTAGTGTCAACCTTCCCAATTTTGAAGTCTTTGGAAAGCAAGAAATCCCTAAGCCTTTCATACCAAGCGCGTGGAGCTTGCTTAAGCCCATAGAGAGCTTTAGAAAGCTTGAACACATGGTTAGGTCTTTTGGGGTCCTCAAAACCGGGAGGTTGTTCAACATACACTAGTTCACTAATCTTACCATTTAGGAAGGCACTCTTTACATCCATTTGGTAGAGCTTGATATTATGTGCACAAGCATAAGCAAGTAGAATCCGGATTGCTTCTAATCTTGCTACGGGAGCAAATGTCTCCCCAAAATCCAATCCTTCAATTTGAGTATATCCTTGTGCAACTAATCTTGCCTTGTTTCTTACTACCACACCATCTTCATTGTGCTTGTTGCGAAACACCCATTTTGTACCAATGACATTGTGGTTCTTTGGTCTCTCAACAAGCTCCCAAACTTCATTTCGAGCGAAGTTATTTAATTCT
Organism: Zea luxurians; assembly: GCA_029449295.1. NCBI lineage: Eukaryota > Viridiplantae > Streptophyta > Magnoliopsida > Poales > Poaceae > Zea > Zea luxurians. The sequence goes on along the minus strand of JAOPSE010000005.1, from coordinate 34,060,633 downwards.
TCATGCATTGCATTCACCCAATCAACATCAAGTAGAGCTTCATCTACACGGTTAGGTTCCATACAAGATACAAAAGAGAAATGTTCACAAAACGAAGCTATGCAAGAGCGAGTTTGAACACCCTTACTAATATCACCCACAATTTGATCAACCGGGTGATCCTTCACAATGGAATGATGAATTCTTGATACCGTTTGATAATTGCTTGTTGAAGCATTAGAAGGAACCGAAGGTCTTGAAGTACCTTGATCATGAGTATCCATGGTTTCATTGAGTTGTTGGCTTTGGTGATCTTCCTCATTTATAGTTGAGGATGAAGGAATGACAACCACACTATTTTCATCATCATCTTCCTTTGGTTTTATTTCACCAATGGCCATTGTTTTCATTGCATTTATCAATTGAGTTCCCCCAACATCATCAAGATTATCACTCTCATCTTGAGACCCATTTGTTTCATCGAATTCAACATCATATGCTTCCTCAATAATACCATGAGTTTTGTTGAAGACTCTATAAGCCTTACTATTTGATGAATATCCAAGAAGAAAACCCTCATCACATTTCTTCTCAAATTTAGAAAGCCGGCTCCCCTTTCTCAAAATATAACATTTGCAACCGAATACCCTAAAATATGAGATATTTGGCTTTCTACCAATAAGCAATTCATATGGAGTTTTCTTCAAGAGCTTGTGACAATATAGTCTATTTGATGAATGACAAGCGGTATTTATTGCCTCGGCCCAATAAGAATCCGATATACTATATTCCGCTAACATGGACCTAGCCATGTCAATAAGAGTTCTATTCTTTCTTTCAACAATACCGTTTTGTTCCGGGGTATATTTGGAAGAGAATTCATGTTTGATACCCTTGTCATCACAATATTGATCAATTCTTGCATTTTTGAATTCCGACCCATTATCACTTCTAACCTTTTTGATGTCGAAATCAAATTGATTTTGAGCCAATATAGCAAATGACTTGAATGTTTCAAACACATTGGATTTGTCTCGTAGAAAATAAACCCAAGTAAATCTTGAATAGTCATCCACAATCACAAGACAATAAGAATTATCACCAATACTTACAAAAGATGTGGGCCCAAATAAATCCATGTGAAGTAATTCCAAAGGTCGATGAGTGGACATTTGACTTTTATTTGGATGAGTATTTGCCACTTGCTTACCGGCTTGACAAGAGCTACACAATTTGTTCTTTTCAAACTTCACATCTTTTAAGCCTCGAACTAAGTCATGCTTGGTTAACCGATTGAGTTGCTTCATCCCAACATGACCAAGACTTCTATGCCATAACCAACCTAGTGAAGCTTTTGAAAATAGGCAAGTTGTGAGCTTTGCCTCATTAGATGAGAAATCAACAAGATAAAGATTTTCATGTCTAAAGCCTTTAAATTTAAGATTGCTACCATCAACACTAGAGATAATAACATCTTCAACTGTGAAATTGCAACAAAATCCTAAATCACATAATTGAGCTACGGAAAGTAAATTAAAATTCAAAGACTCAACCAATAGCACATTTGATATAGAATGATCATTTGAGATGGCAATTTTACCCAAACCTTTAACCTTTCCTTTACGATTATCTCCAAATGTGATACTATCATAATTTGAGCAATCTTCCTCACTCATTTGGGTAAACATTCTCATATCCCTGGTCATGTGTTGAGTACATCCACTATCCAACACCTAATGATTCCCTCCCGCCTTGTAGTTTACCTACAAAAGGAAATCAATCTCTTTTAGGTACCCAAACTTGCTTGGGTCCTCGGATGTTAGTGAGCAAGGTCTTTGGCACCCAAATAGCTTTCTTTTTGTTTCCAACAATTGAAGTACCAACAAATTTAGCATGAACACCTTTTGCATTATGAGAAAGAACATAACAATGCTCAAAACAAGTGGAGGATACATTTTTGAACTTGGGACAATTTTTCTTAACATGTCCCTTTTTGTGACACTTGTGACACACTTTGTCACATTCTTTCACAAACAAAGTCTTTTGCTTTACAAAAGCATTCTTTCCTTTCTTAGGAACATACCCAAGACCTTCACGGTTAAGAGAGCATCGTTGACTTCCCAATATGAAATCCAATTTAGTCTTACCACCATATGCCTTTTCTAGGTCATGAGTTAGAGCATTTATTCTATCTACTAACACTTCATTCTCAACAATAATTTTTGATTCATCAAGAGCAATGTTATCATTGAGAGAAATTTTGCATTTATCACAAATAGAGTTAGTAGGTAGTGGTTCACTTGTAAGACTATCAAGTAAGTCACAAGTGACTCCAACATCCTTAGTGACCACCTCAACTTCATGCACAATAGATGATTTTTGAGCATCCGCAAGCTTCTCACAATTTTCTTTGAGGTCATTGTGAGAGGTCTTGAGCTCCTCAAAAGACACTTGGAGGTTTTTATACAATTCCTTCAAGGTCTTAAATTTTTCTTTTTCTTTGTGCATGTAGTCATCGACCTCACCTAACATTCTAACAAGATCATCATATGAATAGCCATCATCATCAACATCATCGATATCATCATCATCTTTTATATCATTTAAATTGGTGATGATTTTTACCTTAGCATCTCCCTTTGCCATGAGACAATGGGGGGATGAGAAGAGGGAGGGAGCTTCCTTGATAGCAATTCCGGCATTAAGCTTAGATGAGGTGTCATCATCATCATCATCCGAGCTATCATCCGAGTCCCATTCAACTAAGTAGGCTTTGCCATCTTTCTTCTTGTTATAGTATTTCTTTTTCTTCTTGTCACTTTCATCTTTGCCCTTCTTCTTCTTGCTTGGGCAATTCATGGCAATGTGACCGGGTTCCCCACACTCAAAACATTTTCTATCATTGAAGGCATTTCTTCTAGATGTTTGACCTCTTCTAGGTTGACCTCTTTTCATCTTCATGAATTTATTGAATTTCCTTACAAATAAAGCCATGTCACCATCATTCTCACTTTCATTTTCTTCATCATTGCTATCTTCCTTTTCAATTTCCTTTGAGGCCTTGGCTTTGAGAGCAATAGATTCATTTTTCACCTTCTTTGCCAAACTTAAGGCATCGGCTTGTGACTTCTTAAATATATCTTGAGTGAGAATTTCTCCCAATACTTCGGTTGGAGAAGTTGTAGATAGATCACTCCTTACTAGCATTGTCACAATAGTCTCATATTTCTCCGGAAGTGATCTAAGGAACTTGTGTGTGAAATCCACATCCGGTACATTAAAACCAAGTCCTTTGAGTTCATTTACTATCTCATTCAACCGATTGAACATATTGGATACACTCTCATCTTCTTTCATAATAAATTGCTCAAACTTCCCTTTGCACACATATAGTTTGGCACTCTTCACAATTGTAGTTCCTTCATGAATTTCCATTAGTTTTATCCAAATCTCATGAGCGGTTGTGAGATTCTTGATATGATTGAACTCATTTATATCAAGAGCATCATAAAAGACATTCATGGCTTGATCATTTGTGAGGATATTCTCATTATCACTAACGGATGGTTCATCTTCCTTCAATACAACAAATCCATCCCTAACAATTGGCCAAATTTTTCCACCCATTGCTCTAAGATGCATTGACATTCTTATTTTCCAATAATCATAATTGTTTCCATCAAAGTGCGGTGGCTTCCCAATGTGCACATTGTTGTTACTAGCCATTTTGTCCCACTCCGGGATGATTAGATCCACAAACAATGGAGTCCTCGGCTCTGATACCACTTGTAGGATCTAGGACACCGGCTAGAGGGGGGGTGAATAGACGGTTTTGACTAAAATCAACAATACTAAATAAATTTAATCAATGCAACAAGAGGAATAAATTATCTAGTGTCAATAAGTAAACAATGTATGAAAAACAACTACGGAGATTGAATACTTGAAGAACAATAAGCAAAACACTAATCAATTGCAAGGCAATAAGTAATGCTAGAAAGAATAGACACCGAAATTTATCCCATGGTATCGGTGATTTGCCGATCACCCCTAATCCACGTTGAGGTGGACTTCAAGCTCTCACTTGCTCCTCTATCAAGACACGACTTGATCTTTGAGCCAAGTGGACAAGAAATCACTCAATACCTCGATTCCACTAATGTCACCTTTGCCGCTCCGGCGAGGTAGGCGCGAACCCCTCACAATCCACACCGCGGCTTCTCCACAATCTTCTTGGAGAGCTCGACGAAGACAATCACCCGAGCCGTCTAGGAGGCGGCAACCTCCAAGAGTAACAAGCCAACGACGCTTGCTCGGTGTACCACCTAGTGCCTCAAGAATCACCAAATGATGTAAAATGCACTAGGAACCCTCAATCTCTCACTAGAATGCAATCTCAAGCAAAGAGTGTGAGAGAGTGAGTTGGAGGATCACAAATGAGCTCAATGTGTGCAAGGAATGGCCAAGAGAGGTCTCTCACACGAGCTACCCTTCTATTTATAGTCCCCCATCTAAAACCAACCATTATGAGCAAAAGGGGGCAGTTCTGCGCACACGCGGACCGTCCGCGCCCTAGGGCCGGACGGTCCGCCATACACATAACGACTATAATGACCGTTTGAAACATGTCAGAGTTGACTCAAAAGGTGGGTCCGGACAGTCCGCCCTTCAAGGCCGGACCGTCCGCGACCTGGCAGAATGAAACACCCGAGCCTCGGATCAAAAGAAGTTAACACGTGCGGACCGTCCGGCTATAAATCCCGGACGGTCCGCGACCTGAGACAGTACTGTCCGGACTGGTCCCCCGGACAGTCCGTAGTACAAATCTATAAAAACACACAGTCCCTGTCCAAAAACAAGTTTGAAACTTGTGGACCGTCCGCCCCTCACAGGCGGACCGTCCGCCTATAATTCAGGGACTGGCCCGAAGTCACCCTCCTCTGGACATGACTGCGGACGGTCCGGCCCTAAGGCCCGGACGGTCCGCAGTGCAATAGAACACAGTGTCAATACAAATGGTCAGACTTCGGACCCCTCTGGTGGATCGCGGACGGTCCGCCCCTAAGGCCCGGACAGTCCGCGCATCCATGACTTCGCAATTTCAAACAAGCTTTTGAAAGAACTTTTGACTCGCGAAATGTGAAGCGCTGTTAGTCCTCATGCAAATGCAACTACTTGATGCTCTATGAGGCACTAAGTTTTACACAGATCTAAGTCATTGACCCCTCTTAATAGTACGGCTATCTAGCCTACTAATCCGGTCAGGTATCTTCTCTAAACTCCTTAAGACCGGCAAAAATGAAACCTATATAATACCTTTCCCTTCATCTGATCCACAACCAATGCGTATGATTCTTCAACATTTCCTGTTCTATGTGGTCCAACCCTGCATTCTTATTTCTACAAGAATCGTTAGTCCACAAGCAGTTGTCATTAATTACCAAAACATTACCAAAGGGGCCTAGATGATTCACAGAAGCGGCTAAGGGCGGCCAGTGACCCCATAAGCTTCTGGACCTCCTTGATCCGGACCGGAGGCCTCATTGCCTCAATTGCTTTGATCTTCTACGGATTTGCTTCAATGCCCCGGTGCGAAACCAGGAATCCCAGCAACTTCCCTGCGGAGACACCAAAGACGCACTTTTCCGGGTTTAGCTTCGTGCGCGTTGCTCGCAGCTTGTCAAAGGCCAGGGTTAAGTCTTCCACTAGGGTCGACCCTCTCTTAGTCTTGACCACGATGTCATCGACGTATATCTCTATCCTGTCCCTGATCAGGTCACCAAAGGTCTTACTTATCGCCCGTACAAATGTTGGCAATGTGTTTTTTAGACTGTAAGGCATTACAACATAACAGTAAAGCCCATCCACAGTTACAAAAGTGGTATGCTTCCTATCTTCCCTAGACATATGGATCTGATGGAAACCAGAGTAAGCATCTAAGAAGGACAAGAGGTCGCACCCGGAGGTAGAATCCACGATTTGATCTATTCGTGGAAGTGGATATGGGTCCTTAGGACAAGCCTTATTAAGGCTGGTGTAGTCGATGCACATCCGAAGCTTCCCGTTAGCCTTGGGAACAATGACTGGATTGGCCAGCCATACTGGGTGATGGACCTCTTCGATGAAGCCAGCGTGTAGCAGCTTCCGGACCTCCTCACGGATGAAATCTTGCCGCTCCACGGAATGTCTCTGAGGCTTCTGACTCACCGGTTTGGCGTCAGGGTGGATCTTCAGATGGCGCTCAATCACCTCCCTGGGGATCCCAGACATCTGCGACGGTTCCCATGCGAACACGTCGGCATTTGCCTGGAGGAAGGCGACGAGCGCGATTTCCTATTTTTCCTCCAGATTGCCCGCGATGCGGGTGGTCTGGGAGGAATTCACGCCAACCTGGATGGTTTTGACGGGACTGTCGTCTGCTCCAGATGGCTACACCTTAGGCACCTTGGTAGGCACCTTGGTGGAAGTCGAGGGGTCCCTCCCTCCGTCGTCTGGGTGAGCAGTTTCTGCCACCAGGGCGTGCAACTTCTCAACGGCTGCAAGCGCAGCGGCGCGGTTGCCCCGTACGGTGAGGACCCCCAGCAGGGGACGACATCTTGAGGACCAAGTACCCGTAATGGGAAATGTCCATGAACTGGTATAGGGCCGGCCTGCCAATGATGGCATTGAAAGGGAGGTTAACCTCCACAACGTCGAACTGGATGTTCTCTGTGCGGAAGTTCTCCTTGGTCCTGAATGTAACCGGGAGTGCGATGCTCCCAAGGGGATACACCGGTTGTGGGCCCACTCTGGAGAATGGACGAGAGGGTCCCAGTCGGGATCCTGGGATCTACAACTGCTTGAACGCAGCATGACTGATGACGTTGAGCCCAGCCCAACCGTCAGTCAGGACATGATGCAGCCTCATGTTGGCGATGACAGGGGCGGTGATGAGCGGTAGTATGCCAGCCCCTGCCATGTTTTCGGGGCAATCGGATGCCCTGAAGGAGATAGTGGTGCTCCTCCACCGCTGATGTGGAGCAGCCTTCGGGACCCCTGGGACCGTCGAAAGGACCTCTCGGCACAGGGGCTTCACATTCCTACGGGAGGTGAGCTCCCAGCTCCCACCGTACATCACGTACAACTTCTTGCGGCGGTCGTTGTTGTCACCGGAGTCGGAGTCTCCAGTGAAGACTTCCTTGAGGACTCCCTTAGGGGACTGATACCCGAGGTCTCGTTCTCCCGCGGCCGCGTCACCTTCATCGACCTTCTCCTTGCCAGGTCAGCCACGAGGCGGTGTGTGACAGAACCTCCCAAGTCATTAGGCCCACCTATGGTTGTCCTTGTCCAACGGACCTCAGACAACCCTGCATGTGCCCCTGAATCACTTGACAAGTTTGGTATCTGCTTTCCTTACTTTTCCCAAGAGTGTTTCACCCGTCACGCAGACATTATAACACATCGGCGATACGAAAATGCGGAAGCAATTACATTAACTTACCTTTATTGAAAAGTAAGATAGAGTTATATAGTTACAGACCAGAACATAATATATGAGTGCTGAGTATTATTATTACAAACCATGGGAGGCAAAACCCCTCCCGATAAGTTTTAAACAAAAGTTTTACAGAGGATCCTTTCCTCTCGCAGCCTTAGTCTTGATGCTCTTCCTTTGGTACCACCTTTGAACAGAAGCAACAAAAGTTTGCCGCTTCTTCACCTAAAACAACATGGGACAAAGCCCTGAGTATGGAATTACTCAGCAAGTCTTACCCGACTAAAGAAAAGACTCTCAAGGGTATGCTGGCTAGAGGGAGTCAAGGTAAGGCTTATCAATAATCAATGACTCTGTTTGCAGAAATGCTTACTAAGAGTGGATCCTTAAAAATCCAGTTTTATTTGTTAGGTTAAGTAAAAATTACCTATAGCTAGGGTTCTGTCTACCCTAATTCAATCACTTGACCTGTACTAGCCAATTTCTTAATCACCATTCATCTTTACTAGAGTTCTACGTATAGGTCAGTGACCAAGTCTTCATAACCGCGAAGTTACGGCGATCCGAATCGATTATACTCATCTGAGGATCTCCAATCACACGACATATGTAGCACTTAACCCTTGCATATGTCAACTCGCCACCAGGGTTCTTAAGATCAGATCAGGTTCACGCCAACCGAGAGCACAGATACACCACCGTCCAGCCTCTTGCCACGGAGGGTACACGCTACTCTCGCCATCTCTCCACTCCCATTGCGTGATATCTTATTATGGTATTAGTCTACCCGAGGCAAAGCTTACCCATGACGAGACATGTGACCAGTTAAAGGGTCCTCGGTCATCAAGCCTACATCGACACAGTCCTTAATCGACTCAGACGGAGACACTACACCGAGACTCTCTTTCTCGTGCAAGTCACCCGCCCAGTCTCAACTTAATCATTTCAAACCCCAAAGTTTGGTACCTGGCAGAGGTACATCTTTTCCGATGTTGAACCCATCATGGCCATGATGGATCCACCATCAAGCTTTATTTTTGAAAACATCCCACCCATTTTTCCACATCATCTTTTGAGAAAAAAACATTTTGCTTTTCTAAAGCCAAGCTAAGCATAAGAAAAACCTTTTATAAAATAGGGATTTAAAGGTAATCCAATCCAAGGAAGGAAATGCAGGAATTGGTTTAGCACACAACTCCTATCACCTAATGCATCAAGCAAGTGAGAAATATTTGAAAAAGAACAAGGAGGTGGTAAATGCACTGGGCTTGCCTTGTGTTACTGGTGAATCAGGCTCGGTTCCGCAGATATCGAAAGAAAAACAGTTGGTTGCCTGATGTTCCTCAGGTGGTGGTGGTGGTGAAGTCTTCGCTTCTTCGACTTCTACTTCTTCTTCATTTTCTAAATATAACCATACATAATAATGAATGCCCATGTAATGCTCATGAGAGTGCAAAGATAATAAAAGTTTATTATCTAAAGTCTTGAATATAATTTTCCTTCACGGATCTCCGAGAACCTAGGGTTTCCGGAGTCAATAGTGAGGTTCACAGGACAGGGGGCTAGGGTTTTGGGTTCTAAGTATCAAACATGGTCCAAATCATACCAAACTCTATCCAAGGCTTCTAAATATTAATTAGAGATTACTCTAAAAATTAGGTGAATTTTGGATTTATTTATTATTCTTTAAAAATCCAGAAGCAAGGTCTTAGAATGTTTTAAATACTCTATAATTTCTTGTTTGGACTAAAAATCCTAAGACTATTTTAATTAAATTCTATGGAAAATTAGGAATCTAGCAAAATTGGTCTTGTATTTTTAGCATTTTTCTAAAATTTTCTAGAATTTCTTGAACTCTGACAGAAAAAGAAAAAGAAAAGGTATGAACAGTCCTGGGCTGATTCTGGCCCGAACCGGTCCAACTACGGGTGAAAACACACCCGCACACGTGCCTGTGGAGACTTTGCAGGGACAACCTTGTCTCTTTGAATAACCAGAAGCGAGGTCACAGCACTATTCATCGGAGTCTCTGACAGTTTATGAAACCCCCTCGAGTTTCTATTCCTTCATGAATCGAGTCCCTGACGGCGAGCGGTGTCGCACAGAGCTCCGACGAGCTCGTGTACCGGCCAATTCACGCAAAGACTGGTGCCCTACTTTGGCCAAGACCAAATTCAAGATCTAAGGATCATTTACCCTCACTCAATTTCACTAATGAGACACTGAATCATCCTGTCCACGGAGGCAGTGCGGACAGTCCAAGGAACCGACGTGTTCCCGGTGATCCAGGACTCCCTAGCTTAATTGGGTGGGTCAGTGAGCATCAGGAGCAAGCAATGGTGCTGAAACAAGAGGATGATGGACAAGAATGGACCTGAGACGAGCTGGCCACGGTGAGGCAAATCGAACGGAGTTCTTGAGTGATTTGGGGGAAGTAAGAAATTGGAGCTTTCTGGTGAACGATTGGAGGCAAGACTTGGTGGCTTGGTGCACGATTACTCTACAGACCTGACGGTGCGCTCAATTTATAGAGTCTGCTAGCGGTGGCCGGTGAATTAGACGACGACGCGCAGCGGCCGGAAAAACAAGAAGTTACTAGCGCGCGCGATTAGTGTCCTATTACCGTGGCAAGCTCCCCGATGATGAATGGAGGGTTACAGCGAGTCACGACGATGCGGTGGATGTACCAAGGTGTCGGTGTTTCGACCCCGGGGGGTCCCTAGACCGACGAGGTAAATTGTCGCTGCGTGCCCCAGCCCAGATGGGTCGGCGCGAGACGGGACACGAAGGGGGAGAACAGCGAGGGGGAACCGCGGCCTTCGTGTTGTCCTGCGCCCAGGGCGGCTGGATGCGCTTGCAGTAGGGGGTTACAAGCGTCCGCGCGGGAGCGAGAGAGAGAGAGAGAGAGCGAGGGCCTTACGCGCCGGCCCGTTCTCCCGCGCGGCCAACCTCTCCGTACGGGAGCCCTAGACCTTCCTTTTATAGACGTAAGGAGAGGGCCTAGGTGTACAATGGGGGATGTAGCAGTGTGCTAACGTGTCTAGCAGAGAGGAGCTAGAGCCCTAAGTACATGCCGTCGTGGCAGTCGGAGAGGTTTTGGCATCCTGTTCATGTGATGTCGTGGTCGTCGGAGGAGTGCTAGAGCCCTGTGGAAGTACAGCTGTCGAGGCTGTCGGGTCCTTGTTGATGTCTCCTTGCTGACATAAGAGGCTGGGAGCTGCCGCCGTCATGGAGCGTGCGAGGTGTCATCATTATTTGTTTACCAGGGCGAGCCAGATGGGACGCCGGTCTTGTTCCCCGTAGCCTGAGATAGCTAGGGGTAGGGTAATGATGGCCCTCCTGGCGACGTGGCTGGTCCGAACCCGAGTTGGGGCGAGGTGGTGATTCCTCTGAGGCTGAGGCCGAGTCCGAGCCCTGGGGTCGGGCGAGGCGGAGCTCGTCGTCTTCCGGAGCCAAGGCCGAGTCCGAGCCCTGGGTCGGTGTAACACCCCAGGTGTTACCTTGGTTGGAGCCCACCTTAATACTAAAGACTTTGATCACATGTGGTAGAGGCTTAGGGCCACACCAAAGAACTTTGGAGATCATGTGCCAACCATGTTGCCAATGACCTAAGAAGCATTACTCTAATCCTTTCTCACTTACTACCTTGGATAGGAGGGGAGAAGAACCCTAGACCTCTTTTTAAACTCTATCTTCCAAAACCCTAAGTAAAGGGGGGAAAGGGAGTGAGCAAATGTGCAAAGCATGGACAATCTTTACCCAAACCCTAAGCAACCTTGTAACCAGCAATTAGGGGAGGGAAATAATGCAAAAAGACCCCTGGAGAAACCCCAATTCAAATCTCCAAGTGGAGAGAGAGCTAGAGCTCTCTATTTCTCTCTAAGTCCATTTTTAACCCTAGTTTAATGATAAACCGTGTTCACCTTGAAGATGGCACCAAAACCACTTGGGTTCTATACCAAAAATGTGGTATACCACCTAAGGCACCCCCTGGAAGAAGTGGAGATCAAGACTTGGACGTTTGACAGGGATTGGCATCAGTTTTGTCGCGAGGTGGGCAGTGAGACAAGCCAGATTTGGCGCCCGTCTATCTCCTGATCTAGGGCGTATATTCCTTTGGAACTCACACATGTGAGATAGCCCTAGGTGCCAGGAGGAGGTCTGCGCCGGATTCATGGCAAGATTCGCACGTTTGCGATCTCTGGAGACGTTTGAACAATGGAAGAAACTCACCTCCACGTGTTCGACGCCTTCTGCCCGCGCCAGAGCACGCCCGCGCGCGCTCCCGCGTGCCTAGCGCCGTGCCCGAGCCAAACCAGCGCCATGGCCCACGCCCGAGCCTATAAAACCCTCCCAGGCTTCGAATACACTCTTCCGCGCACCCTCAAAACCTCACCGGAGTTAGCTCATCGCCGTTTGCCCGTACGCAGCGAGTCCGCGGCCGCCCAATCCCCCTGTCACCGTAGACCGGCCAGCAGAGCCATTCCCAACCCCGTCCAGCCCTCGGGGAAGGCTGTGCACGACTCCGTGAAGCTCCCCGAGCGAGGAATCGGAGTTTGCTTCGCCGGAGAGGCCAGTCCACGCTCGCCGGAGCTCTCAACCCCGCCGGAGTACGTGGACCGGGTAAGCCACTCAACCATCCTTCGATTCCTTGTGCACACAGTCGCTACGTTACACCGTGAAGCTCACCGTGCCCTTGGATTGAACCAGTTCGCCGTAGTTTGGCCGGTACACTCGCCGCCGACGAGCACACCCGCCTGCGCTCGTGGACCGGGCGATTCCGGCCATCCCCGACGTCAAGTCGTACCTCGACGTGACCGCCAGAGTCTCCCCGAGCCAACCCCACCCTTCGCCGGACCTCCCTCGCCGCCGGTAAGCCGCGCCACCCTTTTCTTTCCCACGGTTACTGTTTCAGTTGGGGGAAGGACTGCGGGTGAGAGGGAGAGAAGGTCGGGGGGTTTTGTGAAATGTCAGAGACATAGGGGAACAGTGGCGCAAGGGTAGATCTGCGAGGGTTGATTTGTTTTAAACCCAGGGACCCCGGTGTAAACTGTTTTTCCAGGAAACTCTTTTAAAATCTATTTTAAAATTGAACAGAGACTTTAAAAATTCATAACTTATGTTTAGTTCATCCAAATTTGGTCAAACCAATTTTGTCAGACTCTAATTAATGTAACCTATTTAAGAAAAATATAAAAACCCCTTGGTATTAAGGAAGATTTTAAAACTCTGATTTAATGTTAGTTTTGGCCAAAAGCTCAATAATAGTAAGAAACATAGTTGTGCTACTTGACTAGGGTTAGAAAAATTTGGAGAAGTTTATATCTACCTACTGACCTGTTTAAAAATATTGAACCTCTCTGTCCACTCTATTAAGTTGGTTTTCACCCCTTATTCCATAATATGCTTAAAAATAAGAAAAATAGAAAATGTAATTTAAACCATGAACCAGAGAGCACCCCTATTTTTGTTAGGATACTTATTTAATGTAGTTCACTGGAAAAATATATCATACCCTGGTTTAGTATAAAATAAGAAGGATACCTTTTAAATTAATAAAATAAGGATAACTTAGAAAAAACTCTACAAAAATAACCCTAAGACAAAGACACCCCAAACCTTGGGATAACTAATGTTTGGTTATTATGCACAAAGGAAAAATACAAAATCTGTTGTTTGATATTTTTCAAATGACAAGTTAGTTATAAGCACCTTTTTGGCATTAAACTTTAGAAAATCACAATTAAATAATCACCAATTAACTTTCTATGGATTTTGACACAGAGGTTTAGTATTACTGTTAGAACCCAACAAAAATGACCCTTAGGCAGAAACTCAACTCTAATGGTGAGGTGTAGTGTAAAGTGGCCCATTTTACACCACCCTTGTTATTTTTGTCTAAAGCATAGCCCTTATAGTTTAAGCCTCAAATTCCTAAAACCAGCTAGGATAGCCAATGGCAACCCACTGCAATTTTTTAAGAATTTTTGGAAATTATTAACCCACTGTCCTAGTTCAAACCTACACTAAAAACCATAAGTAGAAATTAAAGAAAGGAAAATAAATACTGGTCGTTAGTGTTACCCAAAAACCCTTATAACATTTCCCATTGAAATATGTAAGGACAATGCAAATCCACTATGTTATCCTCAACAAACATCTAAACCTAGGAGTAATAAGCCTAAACCACTAAAAGCCCCGTATGACCCAGAAACCCTAAGTTATTCCTTAACTTAGTTTTCTTTTTGCATAATGTTATTAATCCTGCATAATCATAACATACATGTTCATTTCATTCGATAGACTATAATCTTGCTGACGGAGAGTACGTCCTCGTGCCGGAGCAAGGAGCTGCTTAAGAAGTAGCCCCAGACCCAGCACCAGAGCCTGCACCAGAGGACCTGCCTGCCACTGCTTTGGAAGGCAAGCCCCGGTTTTATGCATAACCTGTTATTTATGCTATTTTACTTCACTTAATGATTGTAGGATTGATTGTGCACTTAGGTGTAGGAATTGTTTGAAACCCTAGTTGCATGATCTCAGGAATCCTTTTGAGATGAATACTAGTATGACAGGTCGAGTAGTGGCTTTATTTAATTAGGATCTCGGTAGAAGACGAGTGATTTTTCTAGCACTCGCGCGAGATCAGGAAATTGATTGTACCCACTTTCACACTGTCATGATACTAGTTGGTGGACAACAATCCATGGGGATTGGTTGTCCACGAGATGGAAAATGGAATAAGGATTAACGTGCGGATACCTGTGTCAAGCGTTTGAACGTACTAAACACATACCGAGAAATATGGTAAATCGGTAAGCCTAGTACCTGAGTGAACCTCCCCGCAGATTGCCCTCCTCATGCGACCTGAGACGAGGTCTCCCATTCTGGTTATGGTGGGTACAAGTGCGGTCACTGCACGACGGCCAGTCGGGGTTAGTGAGGCATTGTACGCCAAGGCGGTGAGCCCCTTTCTGTTGCCAGGGAATCGATGAGGACGGTTGATATGTGTGGGGACGGAGTGCCCCTGCATGTCGTGTGTTTAGGTTTACCTTGCAAGGATAAAAACTCGATTCGAATCGTCTGCTTCTCGCAGCTAATGAGACTGCTTGATCCATTGTACTGCATTGAGTAACAAGTGGAACTGTGATGAGATGATACAAGATGTTGATTGCTAAAAATGCTTGCTACTATGTATGAGTAGATAGTACACTTTTAGCCTTAAGAGAGTCACACTTAATTTTGACAAAGTTAAAATCTTGATTTAGAAACTCAGCTAGTGCTTTTGGCAACCAAACCCCACAGCCAAACAGCTGCATGTCTAGAGGTAGAGGAGTAGACTCCTCACATCGGGTAAGTCTAGCTGAGTATTAGTATACTCAGCCTTGCTTGTGGCATAATTTTTACAGGTTCTCTGGAGGAAATGGTTGCTGGAGTGACTTGGCCGTCCACCTTGCCACCGGGTTGGACTGTCGAGTGGGACCCTGCCTCGGCTGAGGAGGAGCATGAGGAGTGATGGGACAGGCTTCCCCATCTCTCTATTTATTTACCGCTAGTTTATTTCCGCTGCACTTCAAAACAATGATGGTCACTTTTGCAGAAACTCCGATGATGATGGTGATGATGTAATAATTTAATACTCTGACATGTATGGTTTTATGCTTTATTGCATTTGCTCTGTGACTCACCATCGAGTGAGATTGTGGTACTTGATCCTGTCAGTGGCCGTGTCGAACTAGATCCGAGGGATTGACGGATTATTCCCATTTAAGTGTGGTCTAGCCTCTAAGGCAGGGCTTAGGCACTTAAGTTGGAATAACTCGGGCAGTTCCGCCACAGCTGGGCGAGGCGGAGTTCGTCGTCTTCTGGAGCCGAGGCCGAGTCCAAGCCCTGGGTCGGGCGAGGCGGAGTTCGTCGTCTTCCGGAGCCGAGGCCGAGTCCGAGCCCTAGGTCGGGCGAGGCGGAGTTCATCGTCTTCTGGAGCCGAGGCCGAGACGGGGGCCGAGCCCTGGGGTCGGGCGAGGTAGAGCTTCCTATGTCGCCCGAGGCTGGACTTAGCCACTGTCGACCTCACTCTGGCGAGTGGCACGGCAGTCGGAGCAGGGCAGGCGACGCTGTATTCCTGTCAGGTCGATTAGTGGGGCGGCGAAGTGACTGCGGTCACTTCGGCTCTATCGACTGGAGCACGCGTCAGGATAAGGTGTCAGGCGATCCTTGCATTAAATGCTCCTGCGATACGGTCGGTTGGCGTGGCGATCCGGCCAAGGTTGCTTCTCTGCGAAGACTGGGCCTCGAGCGAGCCGAAGGTGTGTCCGTTGCTTGAGGGGGCCCTCGGGCGAGACGTGAATCCTCCGAGGTCGGCTGCCTTTGCCCGAGGCTGGGCTCGGGCGAGGCGAGGTCGTGTCCCTTGAGTGGACAGAGCCTTGACCTTAATCGCGCCCATCAGGCCTTTGCAGCCTTGTGCTGATGGGGGTTACCAGCTGAGATTAGGAGTCTTGGGGGTACCCCTAATTATGGTCCCCGACAGTAGCCCCCGAGCCTCGAAGGGAGTGTTGGCACTCGCTTGGAGGCTTTTGTCGCACTTTTTTGCAAGGGGACCGGCCTTTCTCGGTTGCATTTTGTTCCGGTGGGTGCGCGCGAGCGCACCCGCTGGGTGTAGCCCCCGAGGCCTTGGAGGAGTGTTTTGACTCCTTCGAGGTCTTAGTGCCTTTCGCGATGGCTTGGCCAGTTTGGTTGTTCCCTCATGCGAACTGGCCTTAGCCCAGGTGCATAGTCGAGTCCCAAGTTCTCGGGCTGGTATGTTGACGCTGCCAACGGGTTGGCCGGATCCGGGTTTGCGAGAGCAGCCCCCGAGCCTTCGCACAGAGCGAGAGGACGGTCAAGGACAGACTCGGCTTTTTTCATACGCCCCTGCGTCGCCTTTCCGCAAGGAGGAGGGGGGAAAGCGCCATGCTGCCCTCGGAGGGCACCGAACATGGTGTCTCCAATGAGTTGCTAGCGGGTAATTCGAGTGGATGCCTGTGCCCCATTCGTTAGGGGTCGGCTAGTGGCCCGGAGGCGCGCTCCAAAAGTACCTGCGGGTGATTCGCCGTACCCAGTCCCCTTTTGACGGGGTCCGAGGGCTCGATGCCTCCCTCTGGTGGGATTCCGTTACAAAGATCGCTCCCACTGGTCTCGGAAATGTCCTAGGGTACCTCGGGAGCGTAGCCCGAGCCTTGGTTATGTATCGAATGTACCCAGGGTCATCCCTCGCTCTGCGTGCTCGGAGGCGGCTGTCGAACCCTTCGGGGCCAGCCTATGAACCCCTGATCAGTAGTGGGCGCGGAGCCCGAGTGGCCTGAGGCGACTGTTGAACCCTTCCGAGGGGCCAGCCTTCGAACCTCTGACCAGTAGTGGGCGCGGAGCCCAAGTGCTCTGAGGCGGCTGTCGAACCCTTCCGAGGGGCCAGCCTTCGAACCTCTGATCAGTAGGGGGCTCGGGGCCTGTTTCCTTCGTCGAGAAGGATCCCTTTCGGGATATCCCCTTTCCCAGTCCCTGTGGCAAGAGAGAGAAAGAGGAAGTGGAAAAGGATACGAAATCGAACGTCGTGGCGTACCTTTTTGACGCGGTCATTATGGCGGAGGTGAAGCGTCGCGCGCTTTGCCTGCCAAAGGTGTCGCCTGCCCTGTCACAGAGTTAATGTGACGGGACGAGTGGTTCGCGGGGCAGCCGTTGTGCGTGCGCGAGCCGTTCGAGGAACGGGACATGGGCGCGTCGTCTTCACGCCGTGGGAGAGGGTTCTCTCGCTGTTCCAGGAGGGGACGTGAGCCTGCAGATGATTTGACTGCTGTTTCCGCCCGCCTGCTATCGCCATTACTGCCGGCCTATTTTTGGCGGTGTTGGAACTTGCTCACTGGCGCAAGTTGATCCAACGGGGGGGGGGGGTGTGATAGCGCAAACAGGGTTTCAGCACGTGATGGTGAAAGCTCTGTTCATCTAGCCTCTTAAGGGCACTGTGCGGGGGTATTTATAGGTATCTGAATGCCGAGCGTCCTGTGTTAAGGACGCATGTGCCCTCAGACACCTAGGTTATCCCCGGAATATTCCCATAAAGCGGGGTTACAGACCGTAATTACAGGGATGCCTTTACAAATTAGGCTCGTAATGCGCAGCGGCCACGCAGGGCCTGTTACAATGGCCGTGTGGCCGTGGGCCTGCGTGCTGGACAAGGTCGCAAGATGGGACGACCTCGTCACAGGTCTTCGTCCGGTGACGAATGGGACGAAGGGTGAGCCTGCCCGTTGTCTTGTCTCCGTTGGTCCAACGATTACGGCGAAGGCATCGAGCGAAGGGTGGCGTCTTCGCCTTCGCCCCAACATTTGCCCTCCGAGGGACCAGTTCGACTAAGTCATCTGGTGCCGAAGTCGTCGCTAGATGGCGTAGACGCTGCCCTCGCTCGAAGTGGTTCCGCGAGGGTTTTTGACATGACCGTTGATTGACACCGTACTGTTGGACTGCGGGTTTCCCGAAGCGCCGTGCCCTGTGTATAAAAGGGGGCGGGGGGCGGCGCGTTTTGAACTTTATCCTTCCGTGCTCCGTGAAAACCCTAGCCGCTTTTTCCACCTTCCTGCTGCTCGTCTGCCTTCCTTGCTCTTGTTCGCCGGAGATCTGGCCCGAGTGAAGTAGACCGCACGCCGCCGCCGACGGTACGTAGCGATGCCGACCTCTTCTTCTTCTGCTGCCGCTACGCCGCCGGCCGACGCGTCGTCTGAGGAGACGTTGAGCACTGTGGCGGCGGAGGAGTTGCGCGCCGGTGATACGGTGGACTTCGGTGTGTCGCGGATGTCCTCGGTCCGTGTGCAAGATATGCAGCGGCTTGGTTACTTTAGCGGCGGAGTTGCTCGTGTCCCAGGGACGGAGGAGGTCCCCGAGCTGGTAGGCGAGTTGGTTGTGTTCAAGGCGTTCTTTGCCGCTGGTCTTCGCCTCCCTGCGCACAGATTTGTGGGAGAAGTCCTGCGCAGATTTAACGTCCAGATTCATCAGCTGACTCCGAATGCCGTGGTGGCTTTGTCGAAGTATGTCTGGGCAACGACTTCGTACGGCGGACAGCCATCGGTCGAAGTCTTCGCGAAGTACTATTGCCTGCATTGGCAAAAAAGGATGATCGGAAATGAGGTTGCCCAGTTTGGGTCCTGTACATTTACGTCGAAGACCGGCAAGACCACGATGGAGGTAGTTGAGTTGGTTCCTTGCGCCCGCAACAAGTGGGGCAACTGGCATGAGTTTTGGTTCTACGTTGCGGAGGGCACAGTCGAAGACCATCCGGGGCTCCCCGTGGCCGAGATGTGCTCGCATTATTACTTAGCATACCCGCCGTTTGAAGTGGCGGAGGGGGATGCGGACGAAGGGGCCCTTCGTTGCGCCGCCGGCCTGAGCAGCGGGCGCGATTTGGTTGAGGAGTTTGTGGCGTATGGGGTGTGGCCTTTGGCGCATGGCTGGGCGTTGGGCGAAGTATGCCCTTGCCAGATGCCTTCCCATGGTGGGAAGCTGGTGCGAAGTCCCGCCTTCGCGCTGGATCTGCATAGCCGCGATCCAGCCGCCTTTGTGCGTGAGGCGGAGGATGGGGCGGTGCGGATCGTCGGTCGGTACGTGCCGAGGACAGAGGGCCAGCGTAGCTGGGATATTCGCGGGTCTAATGACCGCTTGAATAGGGTTTTTGAGTTGAACCGTCTGCCGTATGGCGGTTATCCCGGCCAAGACGATGTGGATCGTCGCGGGAAGAAGCCGGTGGTAGAGACTAGAGACGACCCCACACCGGCGGCTGCCCCATCTTCTAAGAAGAGGAAACTAGGTATTGCTGTGGGAGGACTGGGTGTGTCTGATGGTTTTGCTAGGGAATTGTTGAGGACATGTGCGGCCCCGGGGGGAAGGATGTCTTCGCCCGAGCTCCGGGAGTCTTCGGCGCGGATGCTGAGGGTTACCGGGGGTTGGTGGCCTAAGAATGTTCCTGTCCCCCGCGCGGCCGGTGAAGACTTTTTTACATCTCGCATGGTTCGTGACTGGAAAGTGTTTCCTTACGGGCGGAATATTGCTGCTGTTGTGTCGGCAGTGATGGACAAGGATCGTCAGGGAGCTGCACAGAAGCGCCAGGCGGTCGTCAGGCTTCATGAGGCTAGGCCAAAGAGGCCGTGGGGGACTGCGAAAGCTGCTACCCCTGGCGGAAGCCAGCTGCCGCTGGCGGCGAAGTCGGCCGTCCCTGCATCTAGCAGGGCGCCGGAGGCTGCGAAGGCGGCTGCCTCCGGCGGTTCCAAGTCTGTGAAGGCCGCCCCTGCATCTAGCGGGGTGCCGGAGGCTGCGAAGGCGGCCCGAGAGTTGCCGCCGCCAGGCAAGCGCGTCGCCGACTTCGCCACCGACATTAGTGTGGAAGATTATCTTGTTGGTAAGTCGCTGGCTCGAGTTTTTTTTAATATGTTGATATGTCGCAGGGTCGGACGAAGGCCAATTTGTTGTTGTTCCGTCTGCCGTGGCGACCGCGGCGGCTGCCGTGGTGCCCAGGGCGAAGGGCAGTGTTCTTAGTGCCGGTGGAGAGATTCCGGCACTCGCTACCGTCAGGGACGAGGCGGGTGCTGTGTCCCGCCGGCTGAAGGAGCTGAAGGAGGCACTAAGTCAGGTACGTTGAGCTAGACTTGGGTTTTTTACCGGCTTTGCTAGGGCTGTGGTCTTATGTGTGTCTTGTAGGCGGCTGACTTCGCTGACCGCACGGCGTCGGGGGCCCTGACGGCAGTTGTGTATGCCGAAGTCGAGAGACTTCGAACGCAACATGCTGACGCCATCCGGGAAAAGTCGGCCGCCGATAGCAAATGCCGCAAGCTAGAGAATAAGGTGGCCACGCTGAAGGGTGAGAGGACTGACCTCCGGCGCCAACTGGTGGAGGAAAGGAAGGAGGCTAATGAGGCTCTCGCCAAGGCGCAGTCTGCGCAGGCGGAAGCCAATTTGGCGCGGGCGGAGGGCAGTCTTGCCAGGCAGCGCGCCGAGGAGTTGGAGGGGCGGCTCAACGCTCTGCAGGCCCGTGTGGAGAGGGCCGAGGCTTCGACGCGCTCGGAGGCTGAGCGGACACGCAAACAGCTTGTGGATTCATACCATGAGCTGGGCACGCGGACCACTGACTTCGAAGTGCTGGACCGAGAGCCCGGACTTCGCTGCTTCGAGTGGATACAAGAGGAGTTGCTGGCGCTCCCCACCATTGTGGATGGGTTTATGTCCTATGCCTCCCTGGTCACCTGCGAGGGGGCGATGAACGCGCTATCTCGCGAAGGGTGCCGACACTATGAGGTCTTCGACCAAGCTGATGAGGATTTCGAGCGCGATATTTACAAGGTTGAGGACCCTGTGGTGAAGGAATCCGCGGGAGCCCTCTACGACCGCATGTGAGGCCCCCACGGTCGGGAGGTGGTCAGGGAGCGGGCTGAGACGGCGAGGGGTCAGGTAATGTTTGGCTTTTGTTTGGTGTTTGTTGAATGTGGGTTAAATGTGGGTTTGCTGAATCTGTGTGCTGTGTCTCAGGCGGCGCGTGGCGAGAGGATGGATGACTTCGGGGCTTTGAACAGCGTGCAGCCTGACTCGGAGGCGAACCCGATGGTGGCTGCGTCCGAGACCGCCCCGGAGCTGCCCCCGAAAACCGTCGAAGGCGTTCCCGATGCTCCCGCAACCACTGTGGCCGGCGGAGGCCCATCGCCAACTGCCGCGCCGAGGGCTGAGGATCCTGTGGAGATGGCGGCGGAGCCGGCAGTGGAGGATCCCGCGACAGCTGGGTCTTTGCAGGTGGCTTAGTGGGTGTGGGTAGTTAGGGAATTTTGGATATGTTGCTGAACCTTGGTTGCTGCGCAGGTTCAAGATTTTGGGCCTGCGCACGCAACCGCTACTACTAATTTTTTGGCGGCTTCGACCGTGGATGATGGAAATAAATCGGATGAGTCTGCATCTAAGTTTTCTGATTTTGGTGACTCTGGGGGCTCGGTTGAGTGGACCGAAGAGTCGTCGGATGAGGACTTGGACTATTTTGCGGCCTTGGATGTGGCAGTGGCGGAGGCCTCGCCGCATGCTGCGGATGCTGAAGTTGTGCCTGGTTCGAGTGCTGGGCGTAGGCGGCGAAGGGCGGTCGCGAAGCGTAGAGTGAGTGAGGTGGACGGTGGTCGGCTTCGTGTGAGTAGGGCTGGCTGGCAGGAACTGCTGTCCTTGCCGGCCGCTGTGAGTGCAGGTGAGGGGGAGCTGCGAAGTCTTTTTGCGGGTGAGGAGATGAGGATAATGCTTTTTAACTATAGGGAGATGGGAATTATTCCGAAGGTTGAGCCGATGTAAAGTGTGATGCCCTCGCTTGTACATATGTAATAGCTTGTATGATGAGGTTATGTGCCTTCGACTATGCTCACGAAGGCGTTACTTACTTGGTCTGGTGTGTTTGTTATGTTGCGCTGGTGCGCATGTAGTCGCTCTTTGTGCGGACGGTTTGGTGTAGTCGTTTTCGCACTTGTTAGGCTTCGTCCGGCTGCACCCTTAGGCGACTGCTGCACGGATAGTCTTCGCGGAAGACTTCGATTTTTCGCACTTGCTGTGCTAGCCCGGCTGCACCCTTAGGCGACTTCTGCACGGATAGTCTTCGCGGAAGATTTCGATTTTTCGCACTTGTTGTGCTAGTCCGGCTGCACCCTTAGGCGACTTCTGCACGGATAGTCTTCACGGAAGACTTCGATTTTTTGCACTTGTTGTGCTAGTCCGGCTGCACCCTTAGGCGACTTCTGCACGGATAGTCTTCGCGGAAGATTTCGATTTTTCGTGCTTGTTGTGCTAGTCCGGCTACACCCTTAGGCGACTTCTGCACGGATAGTCTTCGCGGAAGACTTCGATTTTTCGCACTTGTTGTGCTAGTCCGGCTGCACCCTTAGGCGACTTCTGCACGGATAGTCTTCGCGGAAGACTTCGATTTTTCGCACTTGTTGTGCTAGTCCGGCTGCACCCTTAGGCGACTTCTGCACGGAGTTGTCGCACGCGAGGGTGGCTGATGCTGGGCCTCGCGGTGACTATGTATTGGTCGAATGTCAAAGACCGTCGGCGCGGTCTTTTTTCGACGTAGATTTTGCGGGGGATTTTGCACTTGTATATTACATGACTCCGCCTCGTTAAAAACCTCACCCCCGGGAGGAAGAGAGTGCGGGCCAGAATAAAAATTGTCTTTGCGAATTACAAGGGCGAGCTGGCCCTGATGAGTTAAACAAAAAATTTGCGGAGATAATCGATGTTCCAGAATGCTCCAGGTCTTCGCCGTTTGGCGTTGCGAGCCTGTATGCGCTGGGGGAGGCCTTCGTCTTGACAATGAAAGGGCCCTCCCACTTGGGCTCCAGCTTGCCCCTAGACTCTTTTCAAGCTGTACGGACGAGTACGAGGTCCCCTTTGCTGAATTCCCTTGGGATGACTGCCTGATCGTGCCATGCCTTTGTTTGAGCTTGGTATTTGTCCAAGGCTTGTAGGGCGAAGACGCGGTCTCCGTCGATGAGGTCCTTCGAAGTCGGCTCGTCGACGTCTGGGACGGCCGACGCGGCTGTCCGAGGCGACCCGTGCTTTATTTCTTGCGGAGTCATGGCCTCCGATCCGTATAATAGGCGGAAGGGGGTGAACCCAGTCGCCCTGCACTCGGTTGTATTCAGTGCCCAGACCACTTCAGGTAACAGGTCAGGCCACTTGCCTTTTTTGTCGTCGAGGAGCATTTTCTTGACGGCTGTGAAAATTTTGCCGTTGGCGCGCTCCACAACTCCGTTGGACTGGGGGTGGTACATGGAGGCGAAGGCAAGCTTGGTGCCGATGGAGAAACAGAAGTCTTTGAAATCTTGGTTGTCGAACTGCTTGCCGTTGTCGACCGTGAGTTCGGACGGTACTCCAAAGCGGCAAACAATGTTTTGCCAGAAGAATTTCTGGGCTGTCTTCGATGTGATGGTGGATACTTCCCTCGCTTCAATCCATTTGGTGAAGTATTCAACGGCGACGAAGGTGAACTTGAGGTTCCCCTGAGCCGTGGGCAGGGGCCCGACAATGTCTAGGCCCTAGCGCTGAAGGGGCCACGTGTGGGCGATCAGCTTCGTGAATTGCGAGGGGCGCCCCGAGCGTGGGGAAAATTTCTGACAGGCTTCACAGGATCTGACGACCCGATTTGCGGCGCAAATAATGGCGGGCCAGTAGAAACCTTGGCGAATCACCTTTGCCGCTAGGGCCCTAGGCCCCGCGTGGGAGTCGCAGGTCCCCTTGTGGACTTTGCGCAGGATTTGGACGCCTTCGGTCTCGGTGACGCACTTAAGCATCGGTTGACTGACTCCCTTCTTGTAAAGTTGGCCCTCGATCAGTGCGAAGTCCCGGCTTCGGTGGTGGAGGCGCTTGGCCTCATTGCTGTCGATTGGGTGATAGTGCCCCTACAGGTACAAGGTTATTGGCGCCCGCCAGTCTTCGGTCATGATGAGGTTGATTATGCGGTGGCCCTCGCTGTCGTTGGTTATTTGGAGCCCTTCGGGGCTGCGGACGGCTGGCGTGCCGATGACGTGGTAGAACACGTCGGAGGGTAGGGCTTCACCCCTGGCGGCTGCCTTGGCCAATGCGTCGGCTTCTTCATTCTTGGCCCGGTCCACATGCTGCAATGTGAATCCCTTGAATTGTCTCTCGAGACTTCGGATGGCCGCGAGGTATTGCATGAGTGCGGGGTCCTTTGCTGCATAATCCTTCTCGACCTGGCCGGCGACCACTTTGGAGTCTGTTCGGACTATGCAGGTGGTGACACCGAGGGCTCTTAGTTTGCGGAGGCCGAGGATGACAGCCTCGTATTCTGCTATGTTGTTTGTGCATCTGTCAGATTCCAGAGCGAAGCTTAAGCGTGCCGCGTATTTGTGCTTGACCCCGGCGGGTGAGGTGATGACTGCAACAGCGCCTGCCCCCGCATGGCACCAAGTGCCGTCGCAGTGGATTGTCCAAACTTTCTCTGCAGACGGGTCCGGCTGTGTTATTGGCCCGGTCCAGTCGACGACGAAGTCTACTAGGACTTGTGACTTGATCGCCGTCCTGGGCTCAAAAGTGATGTGGTAGCCGGAGAGTTCGGCCGCCCATTTGGCGATCCGTACCGATGCCTCCGGGTTTCTGAATAATTCGCCGAGTCCCCTATCTGAGGTGACGCGGACCTTGAATGCTTCAAAGTAGTGGCGCAGTTTGCGCGAAGACATAACAACTGCATATGCAATCTTTTCGAGTTCCGTCATGTTACACTTTGACGGTGTGAGCACTTCGGAGACGTAATAAACTGGGCACTGTCTGATCACGCCCTCTACTGTCTGCTCCTGAACTAGCGCCGCGCTGACCGCGTGCGGCGAGGCCGCCACGTAAAGCAACAGGGGTAGCGAAGAGTCGGGGCTTGTAAGAACCGCCAACTCCAACAGGTACTGTTTTAGTGATGCGAAGGCCGCCACCTGCTCTGGTCCCCAAGCGAAGTCTTTTGCGCCGCGGAGTGTTTTGAGGAAGGGAAGACTTCGCTCAGCGGATTTGGAGATGAATCTGTTGAGGGCGGCCAATCTGCCCGTCAGACGCTGGACCTCTCTTGCCGACTGTGGGGGCGTCATGTTGACGATGGCCTGAATTTTGGTTGGGTTGGCCTCGATGCCGTGGTGTGATACCAGGTAGCCCAATATTTTCCCTTGGCGAACGCTGAAGACGCACTTCTCCGGGTTGAGGCGAAGTCGTGCGTCTCGCATGTTCGTGAATGTCTCGGCGAGGTCAGCGAGATGGTCCTCCTTGCTCCTGCTGGCGACGACGATGTCGTCCACATATGTGAATATGTTTCTGCCAACTTGCCCCTCGAGCACAGTTTTGGTAAGCCAGGAGAAGGTGGACCCGGCATTCTTGAGTCCCTCCAGTATTCTGATGAAGCAATATGTGCCGAAGGGTGTTATAAAACTAGTGCTAGCCTTGTCTTCCTCCTTCATGTATATTTGGTGGTAACCGGAGAAGCAGTCGAGGAGTGACATGACTTCGCATCCGGCCGCGCTATCGACTATTTTGTCGATCCGCGGCAAAGGGAAGTTGTCCTTTGGGCAGGCCTTGTTGAGACTGGTGAAGTCGATGCACATTCGCCACTTGCCGCTCTTTTTCTGCACCATCACAACGTTGGAGAGCCACGTGGGGTAAGCCACTGGCTCGATAAATTTGTCTTCCAGGAGGCGGTGTACCTCTGCCTTGGCGGCCTTTGTCTTCTCGTCGGACATTTTGTGAAGCCGCTGTTTTTTCGGTCTCACCGAGGGGTCGATTCCCAAGCTGTGCTCAATTATGGATCGGCTGACCCCGACCAGGTCGAGGGCTGACCAAGCGAAGACGTCTTTGTTCTTGGACAAGCAGCAGAGGAGTTTCTCCTCTTCCTGCGAAGTGAGGTCTTCGCTGATGGTGACTGTCTGCTTGGGCGTGGCCTGGTCGAGGGGAACAGTCTTGGTCCCGTTGTTGCTCTGCAGATGTGCCTTGTGCTCTTTGTCGGTTGGGCTGACGGACGCAGGGACTTCGCGCTGGGTCGTGAGGCAGTGCACATTTCTTTGTCCGGGGACGAAGTCCCGCTCTATGTTGCGCGCAATCTGTTGATTGCCGTAGACCACAATTACGCCTAGCGGACCTGGTATCTTCATGCACAGGTACAGTCCGTGAATGGCTGCCTCAAACTTGTTGATAGAGCCCCGGCCCATGATGGCATTGTACGGATACACCATATCGACGATATCAAAGGTTATTTGCTCACTTCGGGCATTGGGTGCTGCGCCGAAGGAGAGAGGCAGTTCTATTTTGCCGACAGGAAAAGTGCCCTTGCCGCCGAAACCATACAATGGGTTGTCCGAAGGCTTGAGCAGGCTGTGGCTTATGCCCATGCGATCGAAGGCATGGAGGAAAATGATGTCTGCTTGACTGCCATTGTCGACTAGGACTTTGTGCAGGTCCCAGCCTGCCACGCTACAGTTGATATCCATGGCGTCAATGTGGGGGGCGCTGCGCAGGTCGACGTCTCGTGCGTCGAAGGTTAGCGGTACGTGGGACCACTTTGTCTGCACGACTGGGCAGGTGATGGCGACGTGGTTGATGCTGCGGTAGTGGTCCCGCTTCTGCCGCTTTGTGTCGAAGTCGGTGCTGGACGCCCTAGTGATCATATGAATCACTCCGCGATACGGCTGATCAGCGAAGTCTTCTTGTTTTGGGGCGTGGGGGTGGGGGATGTTCTGATGTTGCTGGTGTGGAGGTGGTGGTGGGGGAGGTACGATTTGTACTTCCTGGTGATGTTGGTATGCGTGGTGCGGTGGATGCGGGGCGGGGGCGTGGATGTATGGTGGAGGGGGTTGCTGATAAGTGTGCGCGACAACTCTGGGGTTGTCGACTGGCTGCGCCCGTGCCATCCTGTCTTTGGTGGCCTTCATTTCTGGGCAGTCTTTGGTTTGGTGGGCACAGTCTTCGCCATGAAAAAGACAGTAGAATCGGCGCGGCGGCTGCGCACGCCCCCGACCCCTACCGCGAGTTCCGTTTCTGCGGCCCTGGGGGGGATACTCCTGGCGGCGAGGGGCGTCAGCTGCGGGGTGCTAGTTGGTGATGTTGTGCACTTGCTACTGATTGCGGCTGTCTCGACCGGAGTCTGGCTGTGGAGTCCTCGTCCACGTGCGGCTGGACTGTGGAGCATCTTTGAGTTTCCTCTGAGACTCGACCTTGCGCTGGTGGAGCTCTTCGGATTTGGCGTATTTTTCAAATAGCTGATATAATTCCTGGAGGTACTTGGGCGGGTCCCTGATGCAGTGGCTATAAAGGATGTCGACGCGAAGGCCACTGATGGCATAGTGGATGGCGATCTGGTCATCAACTGAGGGCAGCTGTGACTTGAGTGTTAGAAACTTGCGGTAATACTCCCGCAGAGTCTCTTTTTCTAGCTGCTTGCAGAGTGAGAGTTCGGCCAAGGCATCGGTGTCTGGGCGGTACCCTTGGAAGTTGAGCAGGAATTTGTCCCGGAGGCTTCTCCAGGAGTCAATGGACAGCGGGGGCAACCTGGTGAACCAGGTGAGAGCTGGGCCTTCGAGGGCGATGATGAAAGACTTGGCCATTGTGGCGTCGTCCCCTCCGGAAGATGCAACGGCGACCTGATAACTCATGATGTACTGTGCTAGGTCCGTGCTGCCGTTGTACTTGGGATAGGTCCCTGCCCGGAAGTTGGCAGGCCAGGGTGTCACTTGCAGATGTGGCGCTAGGGGACTTCGCTCGTTGAGGTAGTTGACCCCTTGAAATGGCGCGGCGTGCGGGAAGGCGAAGTGCGGGTCTTCCATTTGCACGCGCTGTTGCAGGGGTGGCCCGTGCTGCAGGCCGAGGTGGCCTTCGCGTATGTCTTCCGGTTGTGAGCGCTGTTGTAGGGGTGGCCCGTGCTGTAGGCCGAGGTGGCCTTTACGCTGCATCAGCGCGATCTCCCGCTCGAGGTCCTGGGCCTTCTGCTCTTCGTCGCGTATCATTTGCCGCACCTTGGCTAGTGCGGACACACGCTGGCGCTTGGCCTCCAGTATCTCTTTTTGCCTCTGGAGATTGCAGTTCTTGAGGTGCAGGGCGCGCAGCTATAGCTGTTCTTCTGCTCAAACGCTGAGGACTTCACCGTCCTCGGTGAGGTCCGCGCCCTCCGGTGGGGCGGAGCCTGGGGGAGGCTGCGATTCTCCTTCAAGGCCACAGGTGCGGAGAGCATCGTCTTCGCAGGTGCGGAGAACGTCGTCTTCAGCAGCCTCTTAGTGGGTGGAGTGGGTGAGTGCGAGGGCCTTGCCCTTTTTTGCGGCCAGCAGTGCTGCCTTCGCAGCCTCGTCAGCCCTCGAGCTAGCTTTCTTGGGTGCCATCGCGGGTGGTTTTTTCGTAGCATGAACGGTGGGCGCCAAATGTTGGAACTTGCTCACTGGCGCAAGTTGATCCAATGGGGGGGGGTGTGATAGCGCAAACAGGGTTTCAGCACGTGATGGCAAAAGCTCTGTTCATCTAGCCTCTTAAGGGCACTGTGCGGGGGTATTTATAGTTATCTGAATGCGCAGCGTCCTGTGTTAAGGACACATGTGCCCTCAGACACCTAGGTTATCCCCGGAATATTCCCATAAAGCGGGGTTACAGACCGTAATTACAGGGATGCCTTTACAAATTAGGCCCGTAATGCGCAGCGGCCACGCAGGGCCTGTTACAATGGGCCGTGTGGCCGTGGGCCTGCATGCTGGACGAGGTCGCAAGATGGGACGACCTCATCACAGGTCTTCGTCCGGTGACGAATGGGACGAAGGGTGAGCCTGCCCGTTGTCTTGTCTCCGTTGG
The DNA here is from genome assembly GCA_029449295.1 of Zea luxurians. Taxonomy (NCBI): domain Eukaryota; kingdom Viridiplantae; phylum Streptophyta; class Magnoliopsida; order Poales; family Poaceae; genus Zea; species Zea luxurians. Next base: position 34,031,826 of record JAOPSE010000005.1, on the reverse strand, counting down.
TCCAACGATTACGGCGAAGGCATCGAGCGAAGGGTGGCATCTTCGCCTTCGCCCCAACAGGCGGTATCGACCGTCACGCCTTCTCTTGCGGCTGACTGACCCATGACCGGCGTGCCTGGTTGGCACTGCTGGGCCGCGTGCAGGGTTGCCTCGAGTTGCGGCACCAGTTCCGTAGTTGAGGAGGTGCGAGACTGGCACGAGTGGCGATGCAGTTTCTCGCACGTAGTAATCGGCGCGCCGGTTACATGACGTGTGGGCCTGGGCCTCCATGCCGGACGCGGTGAAGTCGAAAGGGTGCGCCCTCCTGGTGCGGTTGCATGCTGCCTGCATGGCGGTCCACCCTTTCACCCGCTGGTTCGGGCGATAGTGGAGGAATGCTTGTAACCGCTGGGCTGTCATGCGCTCCGCGCGCGGCGGTTTGGCTCCTTCTGTCCTGGGGCAGCTTGCATGATGCGTGGGACCCAGCCCCTATGTCATAGGGGGAGGACCTTGGAGCGTGTTGGAGAAGACTCATCCCGCGACGGCTGAGGACGCAAGTGGGGAGAGTCGCCTTTAAAAGGAGGGTGACCCCTTGGATGGCAACCATGTCTTCGCACTCCATGTATCGCGTCCTTCCACCTTCCGAGCCCCCGGATGGGGAGCGCTCGCGTTGCTTTGGTCTTGCTGCCATTGGAGGGACACAACTTCGCGGAAGTTGGTACCTTTCAGCCATTGCTCAGCTTCAAGGATTTTCATCAGGCAGCCCGGCTGCATCCCCTCGCCGGTGGTCACCCAAGACGGTGACCTCCAGTTCGACGGTGGGGAGAAGCGAGCCGGGCTGCAGCCTTCGCCCCGCCCTCAGCTTCAAGGATTTTCGTCATCCGGGCTGAGGCGAAGGGGCGCACTGAGTGGGGGGTTGCCTCCGTGTGGGCCGGTAACCCTTTTCTTCCCCCGGTGTTTGGGGGAAAAAAGGCATCCTCCGGCCCTGCGGAGGCTTCCTCCAGCCATGCCGGGGAAGGCAAACTGCTGCTGCCCAGCCAGGGTGCAGCATTCCGTCCTCTATCCGGGCGATGGTCGCACCGCGTACGGGCCGGCCATGTCCGGGTCTTCCTCGCGTCGACAGCCGCGCCAGAGGGTTGCCCGGCACGTCGTGTGCAGCGAGGGCGGCGCTCATGTTCTGGGGCAGCCTCGGCGAGGGCGGGAGCGAGGACCTGCCGGCGCGCTTTGGGGCGCCCGGCACCCGCTGGTGCGGTGTTGAGGTGGTGGCAGCCGGAGAAGGTTTCTCTGCTGATGAGATTGCCTACTCCGCCTGCACCCCTGGACCTCCGTCCCCCGGCTTGAATGGCTAGTTCTCGTCCTTCGTGGGCGAAAGCCTTTCTGCCGCAACGTTCGCCCGGAAGCCGTTGCTGCAGCTGTCTTGCCGCCCGGGACGGAGGTCGTTGCCGCTGCTACCGGAGCGGGCGTCGGCGAGCCACCAGGGGTTTTGTTGCCCCGCAGGCCCTCCAACGTGGGGGGTTGTTCGTACCTACGGGGGTGGAACCGGAGTTCCGTTTGTAATGGCACCTTGAGTGCTGGTGTATGTTCATTGTGGCTGTTGGGGCCTGAACATGTAGGTATTTTTGGGTGTAATACCATGTTTTTTCCCTTATTTTCGAGCACTGGGACTCGCCTGTCGGCTAGCCGAACCGCTTAACCAAATGTGAGTTGCTCTGTGCAGAAGGTGACGAGTGAGGTATCCGTATCCCGGAGGCATAGGAATCCCTCGGCTTGGTCGGCCTTGCGCCCGAGGCTTCTCTCGCTTAGTTAAAGGAAACCCTCGGCCGCTCTTCGATGAGCTGGAGCCAGAGGCAGCGGTGCCAGCACGGACAGAGGTGGAGTTGGCTCGAAAAAAGGGGGCTTCGTTGGCCGAGGCTTGGCTGGGACCAACGTCGGAGTCGAGTTGCCGAGGCCACGAGTCGGACTGGTGTCCTCGGGGGACAGCTGGCTGAGGCTTCGGGGCGGCCGGCCGAGCCGTCTGCTCGGGCCGGGTTCCTGGAGGAGACCCTGGCGGCGATGGCCTGGGCGTGGTGCTGACGTCGTCCTTCAGTGCGGAGATCCTCCGCCCGTGTTGCCGTTCGAGGCTCGGTCAGACTTCGCCGAGGGTGGAGTTGACGCCGAGGGTGCTGCTGCTCCCTCTCCATCGACATCTGAGCCTGCAGCATCGGTTCGCCTATAGTATGCATATGTTTTTCGCGGCCGCCGAGGCCCAAACATACTGTCGTCATGTTGTAAAGCTGCATTTCTTTTTCCCCTTGTTTCGAATATCAAGACTTGCTTGTCGGTGGCAGAATCGTTCATCCGAGCGAGAGTTACTTCTCACGGAAGGTGATGAGTGAGGTATTCGTATCCCGGAGGCGTAGGAGTTCCTCGGCTCGGTCGGCCTTGCCGCTTACGTGTGCTCTTACTCGTCTGTAGGATTCTTTTGTCGACATGGTTGAGATGGCACAAAAAATCATTTCGGCAGAAGAGTCTTCAAGCGTTAAGACTTGTTCGGTTAGTGGAACCGTTTATCCGAGCGCGAGTTACTTATCGCAGAAGGTGATGAGTGAGGTATCTGTATCCCGGAGGCGTAGGAGTCCCTCAGCTCGGTCAGCCTTGCCTGCTTGCATGTACTCCATCGTTTTCAGGATCCCACCATCGAAGTAGTCGAAAAACACGAAAAATGTTCTTGCCGAAAGACTTTTTTTTCGAGGAAAATTTTGACGCAGAGGGGGTTCGCCCCTTCTAGCCCCCGAGGGAGGGTCGGGCTTTGCCGAGGCAAGGCTGACCATTCCTTGATGGTTAGACTTCATATGTAAACGAGGTATATGAACGGCTTGAAAGCATCTTAAGGGTAGAAGCGACGTAGCTGTCGGATGTTCCAAGCATTGCTATAGACCTCGCCTCGACTGTTGGCCAGCTTGTATGTCCCGGGCTTCAAAACCTTGGCGATGATGAATGGCCCTTCCCAGGGAGGCGTGAGCTTGTGCCGCCCTCGGGTGTCTTGTCGTAGTCGAAGCACCAAGTCGCCCATCTGGAGGTCTCAGGACCGAACCCCTCGGGCGTGGTAGCGTCGCAGGGACTGCTGATACCGCGCCGAGTGTAGTAAGGCCATGTCCCGAGCCTCTTCCAGCTGGTCCAGTGAGTCTTCTCGGTTGGTCTAGTTGCGTCGGTCATCGTAGGCCCTCGTCCTTGGGGAACCGTATTCTAAGTCTGTGGGCAAGATGGCCTCGGCCCCATAGACTAGAAAGAACGGCGTGAAGCCCGTGGCTCGACTTGGTGTCGTCCTCAGGCTCCAGACCACCAAGGGGAGTTCCTTCATCCATCGCCTGCCGAACTTGTGGAGGTCGTTGTAGATCCTCGGCTTGAGTCCTTGCAGAATCATGCTGTTGGCACGTTCCACCTGCCCATTCGTCATGGGGTGAGCCACGGCGGCCCAGTCCAACCGGATGTGGTGATCCTCGCAGAAGTCCAGGAACTTTCTGCCGGTGAACTGGGTGCCGTTGTCGGTGATGATGGAGTTCGGGACCCCGAAGCGATGGATGATGTTGGTGAAGAATGCCACCGCCTGTTCGGACCTGATGCTGTTTAGGGGTCGGACCTCGATCCACTTGGAGAATTTGTCGATGGCGACCAGTAGGTGCGTGTAGCCCCCGGGTGCCTTCTGCAAGGGACCGACGAGGTCCAGACCCCACACAGCAAATGTAACACCCGGATTTTAGGGGTCCAAAACCCGGGCGCTAACATAATCACCAGGTGTGCTGGGACCAAGTCTCACACATATGATGAATCATGGCACAGGATCGAATGTCACATCTTTATATATAACCGGAGTTCTATACAAAATAAATAATTACATTATAAGGAGACAACGGTCCAGCAACCCAAAGTTGACTGGGAGACGACGGCCTAGACCTCTCACGAACACATCACGGCATCCTCCATGCGCCTCATCCGATGGTACCTGTTCTTGACCTGTGGGGGGGTGTGAGACAGCAAGAGTGAGCTCACATACGTTCATAGCTCAACAAGTTGTGGGGAATAATGTGCATGAACTCGCCAAAGGTGGGAGCTCACGTGAAGTGTAAGGCTTACCAAAGGAGATGGTTAGAGCTGAGCATTGCTTTTAAAGTTGGTCAAAATTTTATTAGCAGTTACTAAGTATAAGTAAATACCAACCCCAATTAAATAGTAGAACAAAAGTAACAACATCACCTGCGATGCAATGCATATGACAAATTGAATTTAGTTCCATAAATTAATCATGTGAGTGTCCGAGCTGCTCATGACCGTGAGCACGGCTAGTATACCAGTTTTACACTCTGCAGAGGTTGCGCATCTTTACCCACAAGTCATGTTACCCATCTGCCAAGAGACGGCCAATCCCATACACCTCTACCGAGGAGGCGAGGCAGGGTAACACTACGAGGCCTTTACAAAGTTCCACTAGCTTCAGAAAACCCGCTACAGTTTATAGGAAGTTCCAATGCAGGAATCCCTTGCAGGACCGCCATCGCAGCAAAATCCTCCCGAGGGCCTCCCTACACTGACCACTCCCCTACTGCCCTTGCCCCTTTCGGGTAAGGTAGTCTTCCACTAGCTTTCCTAATTAATCGGCCAAGGGCGTCCCATTCCACCCTTGTGGTAGCACTGTTTTCCCGGGTGGTTCTCCATGTTCCAATTAACATAATGATCTTATCATGAACAATAAATAACAACCGATAATAAAAGTGTAATCATGAATAGTGTATCTCTATACCTAAAACCACATATAGCACTAGCAAGTACTACCCAGAAAGTTCAGTGGTAAACAAGGTATAAAGATAGACAAACTAGGGTAACCTATTAGATCCCATCAAATTAACCTATGCAGATCATTATGATTAATTAGAACATGAGTGGGTAAAAAGAAGTGATCAAGGGCACAACTTGCCTGGGACTTGAGATTCCAGGTACCAGGATGATCTTCAGGTGACACGTGACCTCGCACTAGTCGTAGCAATACAAACAAACAGTGTATAGGCAAAATTAACATTACACCAAACATGTATGCCAAAATACATATTAATATTCTACATATTAAAATAAGATCACAGGAAAAAGAATTATTAATTTTGGAGTTGTAGATTTTAAGTTATGAATTTTCAAAGGTTTTATGTGTTTAAACTGGATTGAGTGAGAGATTAAATTTCTAACTGTTTTCATGACAAAACAGAGGCTCTAGGTGGTAGAGAATAAAATTATAAAATTTTAGAAAGTGGAATGGATTAATTTGGACTAAAAATGGATTTTCTATGAATTATCTAAGTTCTAGCAATTATTTTCATATTAAAAATCTATTTTCTATTTTATTTATTCAATTTAAACGAGTTCTGGACTGGGCCATAAAAACCAGAGAGGTCAGGGGCCCCGGTGCAAAAGTTCCTAAGACACAAACGACCCACCAGTTGGACGGCGGGTTGATTAACACATTTTCTGGGGTCTCTTATGTAAAAGCGGACGGCTGAAAGGGGTATGGGCGCTATGGAGCCGTCCGATCTCGGTCCAATGGACCCGATTAAACACGCGAAAGGGTATTCTCCCTTCTAATCTGGAGCGTCCGCTCCACAATCAACGGTCCTCATCTTAAATAGTAGAGAACGACTTGGATCCGACCGGTGATAGATCAACGGTCACGCATCAACCAAGGCGAAACGGTATGCGACTTATATTCTCAACCCTCCGATTGAAATCTAACGCCTGGTGGATACCTTCTCTCCTCACGGTGACCAGAGCGGCGGCGCGTGGTCCACGCGGTGGCGCCATGGTTGCTGCTCTGCTCCCACAGAGGTCCCCGAGCACTATTTCAATGCCGATAGGCGCTATGCGTATAGGATTGCGTGGCGAACAAGGGCAAGGGTAACTCACCATGAATCACGCAGCTGAATACCATGGCCACGGCGCACGGCGGTACTGGCCCGGCCGAAGTGCTCCGGCGAGCAATTGGTGCATTACCGGAGGATATCCTCGCCCGGAAGGTCCACGAAGACGTGCGGGTAACACAAGAGAGCATCCCCAAGCGCAAGCCGAGACCAAAGCGACGCCCAGGTCGAGAATCCCCGGCGGCGGACGACAGACTCTCTTTCTCGGCATTGTTTTCTTGGTCACGGGAGGGTGGCTGGCTTCGATCAGGGTTGGGACGAACGTGCGAAGTGGCGGCTAGCTTTATATTGGCACCAAATGGTCAAGGTTGCAACGGCCGGGCCGAATTCATGGGGCGAATCCCGGCGTACGCACGGGTTTGTTACGAAGTCTCAGGGATGAAGGCGATTCCGACAAACGGGCCCCACCCGCAGCGGCACAACGACACGAGAGAGAGCAGAGGTACAGCGGCATGGGCCCATGTGGCGGTGACCAAGCGAGTATGTTTGGCCGAGCGGGCTGATGCGCGGACCCCGCGAGTGGCTGACCTGCGGGCCATACTTGTCGGCACGCTGGCCGGTTGGGTGTTCTTGGGCCGCGCGGAGTGAGTGAGTGGATGGGCCGAATTGGAGAATCAGGCCCAGTTAGGATCTCCCCACATTTCTTTTTCTTTTCTTTTTCTTTTTATTTTCTTTTGATTTCTTTCCCCATTTCAAAGTTTACCATTTGAATATGAATTTGTTAGTGAGTTTTACGCATAGTTCAAGTTCACAAAAATACCAGTATAAGAATATATATTTATTTATATATCATTATTACTATTTTTCCCTATAGCACATATTCTTTTCCTTTTTCTTCTCTTTTATTTTATATTTCCATTTTCAAATTCTAGTTTTCTAGCTTAAGCTTGTTTCACAAATTTGAATACAAAGTGCAACAATGCAATAACTTTATCTTGAGATGCAATTTTTATTTATTTATTTATAACCTTATTTTTCTTTGATACAAATTTTGGGCTCTACAAATCCTACCCCCCTTAACAGAAATCTCGTCCTCGAGATTTGTAAGGAAAGGGTGCATAACTTATGTTATCTCCAACATATGCACAAACAAAATCTCAGCATGATGCATTATTTATTAGCAACACATGGGGTCAGATAGACCTTATTATTATTCTCAATATAGTAAAATACTAGCTACTAACTAAGGTAACACTTAGATCTTATAAATAGTAGTATATCTACTTAGGTAGCTTGGTGGAGCTGCTGGTGGTGGTGGAGGCAGTGGACGATTGGGGAAGCATAGGTATCCAGCTACTACTTATGTGGGATATAAACTGAACAGGTTGAGGAAAGAAAGATTATGGCAAGGAAAAGACTTTATCGAAAATGTTTAAGTTCTGATTTATCTCGAGATTCGCTTTGACTGTTATATCCTTCCTTGTCGATGTTGATCTTTTCCTTTCTTTGGTCTTGGTCTCACTGTTTCGAGGTTAATGTATATCATCGGGGTTGGGGAATATGGTTAAGATAGGTATGGATGAGATGGACTGCGTGATGTAGGTCAAAAGTTTGTTTACTGTTAGGTGAGAATAGACAGATTATGCAATCCATCATGACTATATTAGTTGAGTTAGATCTTATGCCCATGGTTGAGTTGGTCTAATGTGTGAAGTTAAGTTAATACCTAGTTAGTAGGGTTTAATCTCTTCTACCAGTATCACTAATATGTTTAAAACCACATTAGATTAGATCATATTAGATTAGATGGGATCTAGATTAGATTGGTATGTTTGACTAGATAAGACTAGTTAAAGTTAGATAGATCTTCCTGGGCAGGATATATTTTATCAGGATATGTTAAAATCACTGTTAGGTTAAAACAGAGGGGTTATGCAACCGTCTGATGGGTAAGGTAGTTGCATATGGTTAGGTGGTTGTATATGGTAAAGTTGGTCTAGGGCACCAATTTTAGGTTAGATTGGTATAACTAGATTAGACTAGATAGAATCTCATTAATTTTAATTAGGTCATGGTTGTTATTCTAGAGTGGGATAAAGATTCAATTTAGGGCAAGATGAATCCATAAGATAAGATAGAATATTTCGAGGTCAGTTAGGTCTATTAGGATGACGTAAAATCTTTTCAAGATGAGATGAGTATATATATATATATATATATTTTTTAAGATAAGATGGATCTATGAGTGTAGGATAGAATCTTTTAAGCTAAGATGGACATTGTTAGGCTGGATACTTTATTGAAGGATAATTTAGTTTGTCTAGTTATTATAAATATATTTTTATACCTATGTGTATATGCAGATGCAATTGTGGACATTACTCCACAACTCATCACACTCAAACAAAGATCCAAATCAGACAAGTATCATAAGAACAAACATTCAAGTTCATAGATATCTATAAAAATAGTTTTGTTTTTATTCCTAGGAGTAGGTCTCCTATTCCTAAAGGTCACTTTAGGCACAGGATTTCAAAGTGTGAAATCCACATTTGTCTTTAGAAGGAAAAAGGTAAGAATAATCAGAGTAAAGCGGAATTAGATGAGAAAAGATTAAGAAAAGTTTAGAAAGGATCAGAGTAAGGTAAGTAGACAATGGTTGTCCAGTTCTATCTAGGTTTCGTCCTACAGTCAACATTCCTCTGATACCACTTCTGTAACACCCGGATTTTAGGGGTCCAAAACCCGGGCGCTAACATAATCACCAGGTGTGCTGGGACCAAGTCTCACACATATGATGAATCATGGCACAGGATCGAATGTCACATCTTTATATATAACCGGAGTTCTATACAAAATAAATAATTACATTATAAGGAGACAACGGTCCAGCAACCCAAAGTTGACTGGGAGACGACGGCCTAGACCTCTCACGAACACATCACGGCATCCTCCATGCGCCTCATCCGATGGTACCTGTTCTTGACCTGTGGGGGGGTGTGAGACAGCAAGAGTGAGCTCACATACGTTCATAGCTCAACAAGTTGTGGGGAATAATGTGCATGAACTCGCCAAAGGTGGGAGCTCACGTGAAGTGTAAGGCTTACCAAAGGAGATGGTTAGAGCTGAGCATTGCTTTTAAAGTTGGTCAAAATTTTATTAGCAGTTACTAAGTATAAGTAAATACCAACCCCAATTAAATAGTAGAACAAAAGTAACAACATCACCTGCGATGCAATGCATATGACAAATTGAATTTAGTTCCATAAATTAATCATGTGAGTGTCCGAGCTGCTCATGACCGTGAGCACGGCTAGTATACCAGTTTTACACTCTACAGAGGTTGCACATCTTTACCCACAAGTCATGTTACCCATCTGCCAAGAGACGGCCAATCCCATACACCTCTACCGAGGAGGCGAGGCAGGGTAACACTACGAGGCCTTTACAAAGTTCCACTAGCTTCAGAAAACCCGCTACAGTTTATAGGAAGTTCCAATGCAGGAATCCCTTGCAGGACCGCCATCGCAGCAAAATCCTCCCGAGGGCCTCCCTACACTGACCACTCCCCTACTGCCCTTGCCCCTTTCGGGTAAGGTAGTCTTCCACTAGCTTTCCTAATTAATCGGCCAAGGGCGTCCCATTCCACCCTTGTGGTAGCACTGTTTTCTCGGGTGGTTCTCCATGTTCCAATTAACATAATGATCTTATCATGAACAATAAATAACAACCGATAATAAAAGTGTAATCATGAATAGTGTATCTCTATACCTAAAACCACATATAGCACTAGCAAGTACTACCCAGAAAGTTCAGTGGTAAACAAGGTATAAAGATAGACAAACTAGGGTAACCTATTAGATCCCATCAAATTAACCTATGCAGATCATTATGATTAATTAGAACATGAGTGGGTAAAAAGAAGTGATCAAGGGCACAACTTGCCTGGGACTTGAGATTCCAGGTACCAGGATGATCTTCAGGTGACACGTGACCTCGCACTAGTCGTAGCAATACAAACAAACAGTGTATAGGCAAAATTAACATTACACCAAACATGTATGCCAAAATACATATTAATATTCTACATATTAAAATAAGATCACAGGAAAAAGAATTATTAATTTTGGAGTTGTAGATTTTAAGTTATGAATTTTCAAAGGTTTTATGTGTTTAAACTGGATTGAGTGAGAGATTAAATTTCTAACTGTTTTCATGACAAAACAGAGGCTCTAGGTGGTAGAGAATAAAATTATAAAATTTTAGAAAGTGGAATGGATTAATTTGGACTAAAAATGGATTTTCTATGAATTATCTAAGTTCTAGCAATTATTTTCATATTAAAAATCTATTTTCTATTTTATTTATTCTATTTAAACGAGTTCTGGACTGGGCCATAAAAACCAGAGAGGTCAGGGGCCCCGGTGCAAAAGTTCCTAAGACACAAACGACCCACCAGTTGGACGGCGGGTTGATTAACACATTTTCTGGGGTCTCTTATGTAAAAGCGGACGGCTGAAAGGGGTATGGGCGCAATGGACCCGATTAAACACGCGAAAGGGTATTCTCCCTTCTAATCTAGAGCGTCCGCTCCACAATCAACGGTCCTCATCTTAAATAGTAGAGAACGACTTGGATCCGACCGGTGATAGATCAACGGTCACGCATCAACCAAGGCGAAACGGTATGCGACTTATATTCTCAACCCTCCGATTGAAATCTAACGCCTGGTGGATACCTTCTCTCCTCACGGTGACCAGAGCGGCGGCGCGTGGTCCACGCGGTGGCGCCATGGTTGCTGCTCTGCTCCCACAGAGGTCCCCGAGCACTATTTCAATGCCGATAGGCGCTATGCGTATAGGATTGCGTGGCGAACAAGGGCAAGGGTAACTCACCATGAATCACGCAGCTGAATACCATGGCCACGGCGCACGGCGGTACTGGCCCGGCCGAAGTGCTCCGGCGAGCAATTGGTGCATTACCGGAGGATATCCTCGCCCGGAAGGTCCACGAAGACGTGCGGGTAACACAAGAGAGCATCCCCAATCGCAAGCCGAGACCAAAGCGACGCCCAGGTCGAGAATCCCCGGCGGCGGACGACAGACTCTCTTTCTCGGCATTGTTTTCTTGGTCACGGGAGGGTGGCTGGCTTCGATCAGGGTTGGGACGAACGTGCGAAGTGGCGGCTAGCTTTATATTGGCACCAAATGGTCAAGGTTGCAACGGCCGGGCCGAATTCATGGGGCGAATCCCGGCGTACGCACGGGTTTGTTACGAAGTCTCAGGGATGAAGGCGATTCCGACAAACGGGCCCCACCCGCAGCGGCACAACGGCACGAGAGAGAGCAGAGGTACAGCGGCATGGGCCCATGTGGCGGTGACCAAGCGAGTATGTTTGGCCGAGCGGGCTGATGCGCGGACCCCGCGAGTGGCTGACCTGCGGGCCATACTTGTCGGCACGCTGGCCGGTTGGGTGTTCTTGGGCCGCGCGGAGTGAGTGAGTGGATGGGCCGAATTGGAGAATCAGGCCCAGTTAGGATCTCCCCACATTTCTTTTTCTTTTCTTTTTCTTTTTATTTTCTTTTGATTTCTTTCCCCATTTCAAAGTTTACCATTTGAATATGAATTTGTTAGTGAGTTTTACGCATAGTTCAAGTTCACAAAAATACCAGTATAAGAATATATATTTATTTATATATCATTATTACTATTTTTCCCTATAGCACATATTCTTTTCCTTTTTCTTCTCTTTTATTTTATATTTCCATTTTCAAATTCTAGTTTTCTAGCTTAAGCTTGTTTCACAAATTTGAATACAAAGTGCAACAATGCAATAACTTTATCTTGAGATGCAATTTTTATTTATTTATTTATAACCTTATTTTTCTTTGATACAAATTTTGGGCTCTACAACAAACGACCAGGTGATGGGTATTGTTTGCAGAGCCTAAGCGGGTAGGTGCGTCTGTCTTGCGTAGAACTGATACCCTTGGTAGGTGCGGACAATTCTAGTGGCGTCGGCCACCGCGGTCGGCCAGTAGAAACCTTGTCAGAAAGCGTTTCCAACAAGGGCTCGGGGCGCTGCGTGATGACCGTAAGCCCCTGAGTGTATTTCTTGTAAGAGCTCCTGGCCTTCGGCGATGGATATGCATCGCTGGAGGATGCCGGAGGGGCTGCGGTGGTAGAGCTCCTTCCCTTCTCCCAGCAAGACGAATGACTTGGCGCGCCGCGCCAGTCGCCGAGCTTCGGCTTGGTCGAGGGGCAGCTCTCCTCGGTGGAGATATTGCAGGTACGGGGCCTGTCAGTCTCGATCAGGCGGGACCTCGTTCCGCTCTCCTTCGACGCGCAGTGCCTCACCCTCGGGGGCCGAGGGTGCCTCGGGCTCGGTCGTATCGCTGGTCTTGACCGAGGGTTGATATAGGTCTCGAGAGAAGACGTCCGGGGGAACCGTTGTCTGCCCCGAAGCTATCTTCGCCAGCTCGTCCGCAGTCTCATTGTATCGTCGGGCGACGTGGTTGACCTCGAGCCCGTAGAACTTGTCTTCCAAGCGCCGAACCTCGTCGCATTAGGCTTCCATCTTCGGGTCGCGGCAGTGGGAGTTCTTCATGACTTGATCGATGACAAGCTACGAGTCACCTCGAGCGTCGAGGCATCGGACCCCTAGCTCGATGGCGATGCGCAACCCGTTGACCAGAGCCTCGTACTCAGCCACGTTGTTGGACGCCGAGAAATGGATGCGCAGCACGTAGCGGAGGTGCTTTCTGAGGGGCGAGATGAAGAGCAGGCCCGCGCCCGCCCCTGTTTTCATCAGCGACCCATCGAAAAACATGGTCCAAAGTTCTGGTTGGATTGGAGCTATCGGAAGCTGGGTGTCGGCCCATTCAGCCACAAAGTCCGCCAAGACTTGGGACTTGATGGCCTTCCGAGGGGCAAACGAGATTGTCTCGCCCATGATTTCCACCGCCCATTTTGCAATCCTACCCGAGGCCTCCCGGCACTAGATGATCTCCCCGAGGGGGAAGGATGACACCACAGTTACCGGGTGAGACTCGAAGTAGTGTCGCAACTTTCGCCATGTCAGAATTACCGCGTACAGTAGCTTCTGAATCTGTGGGTAGCGGATCTTGGTCTCGAATAGTACCTCACTGATGAAGTAGACCGACCTCTGGATGGGCAATGCATGCCCTTCTTCTCGTCTCTCGACCACAATCGTGACGCTGACCACCTGAGTGGTAGCGGCGACGTATATCAAGAGGGCTTCTCCGGCAGCGGGGGACACCAGGACGGGTGCGTTCGTAAGGAGCGCCTTCAGGTTCCCAAGGGCTTCCTCGGCCTCAGGGGTCCAAGTGAAGCACTCGGTCTTTCTTAAGAGGCGGTACAGAGGTAGGCCTCTTTCGCCGAGGCGCGAGATGAAGCGGCTCAGAGCCGCAAGGCATCCCATGACCCTCTGTACCCCTTTCAAGTCCTTGATGAGCCCCATGTTGGTGATGGCCGCGATTTTTTCCGGGTTGGCCTCGATGCCCCGCTCGGAGACGATGAACCCCAAGAGCATGCCTCGGGGGACTCCGAAGACGCACTTCTCGGGATTGAGTTTTATGCCTTTCGCCTTCAAACACCGGAATGTCGTTTCAAGGTCGGAGGCTTTCTTCGTCTTGACTACGATGTCATCGACGTAAGCCTCGGCCGTTCGACCAATGTGCTCCTCGAACACGTGGTTCATGCACCTTTGGTACGTCGCACCCGCATTCCTCAGACCAAATGGCATAGTAACGTAGCAGTACATGCCAAAAGGTGTGATGAAAGAAGTCGCGAGCTGGTCGGACTCTTTCATCCTGATTTGGTGATACCCTGAGTAGGCATCGAGGAACGACAGGGTTTCGCACCCAGCAGTGGAATCCACGATTTGGTCGATACGAGGCAGAGGGTAGGGAACCTTCGGACATGCTTTGTTTAGACCAGTGTAGTCTACACACATCCACCATTTCCCATCTTTCTTTCTCACAAGCACAGGGTTGGCAAGCTATTCGGGATGGAATACCTCTTTGATGAACCCAGCGGCCATCAGCTTGTGGATCTCCTCGCCTATGGCTCTGCGCTTTTCTTTGTCGAATCGGCGCAGAGGCTGCTTCACGGGTCGGGCTCCAGCTCGGATATCCAGTGAGTGCTCGGCGACTTCCCTCGGTATGCCGGCATGTCCGAGGGACTCCACGCGAAAACGTCGGCTTTTGCGCGGAGAAAGTCGACGAGCACTGCTTCCTATTTGGGGTCGAGCTCGGAGCCGATCCGTACCTGCTTGGAGGTGTCGTTGCTGGGGTCGAGAGGGACGGATTTGACCGCCTCTGTTGGTTCAAAGTTGCCGGCGTGGCGCTGTAATACTCAAGTTGTATACCAAGAGTAATAAAGAGAGCTCCTCATTTTGTGTGTCTTATTTGCATCATAAAAAGAGCACCTATGTAATGGAGAGTGACTAAATAAAACAATTATACTAAAATAAAGAAAAAGTGCATTTGTTGGAGTTTTATGTGTTGTGCATTAAATAAAACCATGATGATAAAAGTAATAAGGTATTAATTATTTGAAGCTTGGTTTAACCCTAAGTTTGAAATTAGGATTTTGAAAATAAGGAAAAGAGAAGAGATATGGAAATATAACTAAAATGTATACATAAATATCTTCAGGCTTACTATTTTTAAATGCAAAAATAGAGTTTATAAAAGAGAATCCACAAAAGTTTGAACTAAGTCAAATTTGGTTTGAAAATGAAGAAAAAAAAACAGAAAAAAATAAAAAAAGAAAAAGGAGAAAACCTTACCTGGGCCCTGAACTCACAATTCGGCCCACCACCCCTTTTGACCCGCGCAGTCCATCAGCCCATGAGCGTGCGCGCGCACTCCGGATCTCTGACGTACGGGACCCACCCGTCATTCGCTGTTTGCGCCGCGCTCTCCTCCTCTCGCTGCGCGGCGGGACCGCTCCGTCAGCCGGTACACAGCGCGCCGCGATCGCGTTTCACTGCCCCGCGGGACCCGCTGTCAGGTTCATCCTCACCCCGGAGACTTCGGAACAAACTCGCACGCACTCCGGCGGAACTTGCGGGCACAATTGCGACGTGGCGGTGCGGAGTTGACCGGACTCGGGGGAATATATGCCCGAGAACCACAGTACCTTGACCCTCGATAACCCTAGGCCAGTGCCCCTCCATCGCTATTCACCGCCGCCGTAAGCAAACCGCGCTGTAGAAGCCGCCGCCAGCTGCCTGCCTCTAGACTAGCGATCCACCCTCGGCGTACCGCCTATCGGGATCGCCGAGGCGCCGGGAAGCTTTCGGGGACCTTGTGCTGGCTTGGACGTCTTCGGGCGCGGTGAATTCCTCACCGAGGTGCCCTCCTCGCCGTGCCATCCGCACATCGCCATCGACGGTGCGCCTGCGGTCGCCAAACTAAGGTAATGATCATCGCCGAGCCTTCGGTTACCTCTGTGAATGCAGTACACCTGGAATCGTTGAGGATAGTGCAGCTATGGGTGCGTGATTGCTCGTCGTCGTGCGATGTCACCGTAGAGCCGCTCCGCTGCGTGAGCAGAATCCGTGCGCAGCTGATCCCTTAAATTGATAGCCTGGTGAGGTTGGTTAGGTGATCCGCTACCTAAATCTCGAGTTGAGGGTGGGAATCGGAGCTCGGGAGCGCGATTGGGTGTTCCTCCGGCGATGCTCCGCCGTGAGGAGGTGGGCGCCGCCATGGCCGGGTTCGGCTGGATGGGGGAAGTAGCGTCGACCGTTGATCTTTGGATGAACGGCCGGGATTAGAACTAGCGTACCCCTTCGCCGCGTGGACCGTGAACCGTTGGATATTGATCGGAGGGCTCAGGGTAGATCTCGGTCATTTAGAATCTGGACCGTAAGATCTTGATCCGACGGTTCGGAACGCGTACCGGTTCATTATAATTCAGATCTAATCCGGGCCCCTGATTTCCGATCGGACGGCCCAGATTGCACCGTACCCCTTCGCGGGGCAGTTTTTCTAAAGAGCCCCCGCAGAATCATAAAACCAACCCGCCGTCCATTTGTCACTGTTCTCTGTGTCTAGGATAAATTACGCCAGACCCCCTGTGCTTTCTGGAATTTGACGCCCAGTCCAGAGGGTATTAAAAACAGAGAAATTAATATTAAAATTCATTTTTAATACAAAAACAAATCTAGAAACTTGTAAAATGCATAGAAAATTCATTTTAGCTCCAAATTGAACCATTCCAGTTTCTAAAATTTTGTAATAATATTCTTCATCAGTTAGTGCCTCTGTTTTGGCATGAAAGGCTCATTTAGATTTATCTAATACTTAATCTTGTATTAAATACATAAAAGCTACAGAAATTCATAACTTGAAGTATATAACTCCAAATTCAGTGATTCCAGTTCCTATGGTTTTATTTTAATGTGTAGATTTTTACTGTATATTTCATTCATCTGTTTGGTGTGATGTTGATTTTGGCTATACTATGTATGTTTTGTATTGATGCGAGTAGACGAGCAAGCCACTGTGGAAACTGAGGTTCAACAAGTAGAAGTAGCTGAGCAGGAGCTCATTACAGGCAAGTTGTGCCCTTGATCACTTACTTTTCCCAGCCATGTTCTTATTAATTTTAATGATCTGCATAGGTTAATTTTGATGGGATCCTTTATGTACCCCATTTTTGATTACCTCTATACCTTGTTCACCCCTGGAATATTTTTGGGTAGTACTTGCTATTGCTTTATGTGGATTGGGTATGGAGATTCATTATTCATGATTATTCTGTTATTATCTTGTTATTATTGTTGTTCATGTTAAGATCATTAAATTAATGGGAACATGGAGCGACCACCCGGGAAAACAGTGCTACCACAAGGGTTTAATGGGACGCCCTTGGCTGACTAATTAGGAAAGCTAGTGGAAGACTACCTTACCCGAAAGGGGCAAGGGCAGTAGGGGAGAGGTCAGTGCGGGGAGGTCCCTGGTTGATTTTGCTGCGATGGCTATCAGCCAGGAACCCTTTACTGGATCTTCCCATAAACTGTAGCGGGTTTTCGGAAGCTAGTGGAACTTTGTAAAGGCCTCGTAGTGGATCCCTAGCCATTCACCTCGGTAGTGTCTAAGGGCCTTGCAAACCCTGGCGACATGGGATACACGACTTGTGGGTAAAGATGCGCAACCTCTGCAGAGTGTAAAACTAGTATACTAGCCGTGCTCACGGTCATGAGCGGCTCGGACCCTCACATGATTAATTATGGAACTTAAATTCAATTTGACATTTGCATCGCATTTGGGATTATTTTATTATTACTGTTCTTTATTATTATTAAGGTTGGTATTTACTTATACTTAGTAATTGCTAATAAAATTTTGACCAACTTATAAAAGCAATGCTCAGCCTTAGCCTTTATTTCATTGATCAGCCTTACACTACATGAACTCCCACCTTTGGTGAGTTCATGTCACATTATTCCCCACGACTTGTTGAGCTATGAACGTATGTGAGCTCACTCTTGCTGTCTCACACCCCCCCCACAGGAGAAGAACAGGTTGTTGAAGAGGAGCTGCCTAACACCGAGGAGTTCGATCTGATCTAGGTGGCGTTTCTCAGTCGACATTGGCGCCATCGATCCTTAGTTCGTTTTATATTTATCTTTATTTTGTAATAAGACTTCCGCTATGTAATAAGTACTCTGATGTTTTACGACATTTATCTCTATACACTCTGTTATTATATATGTTGTCTTCTTGGCGCATGTATGAGATGCACCCGGCTTTGTTCCTTAAATCCGGGTGTTACAGAAGTGGTATCAGAGGAAATGTTGACTGTAGGACGAAACCTAGATAGAAATGGACAAAACCCTTACCTACTTATCTCATTCTGATTCATTCTACACTCACCTTACTCTGAATATTTCTACACTTATCTTAATCCTGTCTCACCTTCTACTGTTCTACTCTGATCATTCTTACCTTTTCTACTCTGAGACAAGATGGATTTCACACCTTGGAATCCCTACCCCTATGACATTTTTAAGAGATAGGAAGCCTAAGACAAAAATTTAAAACTATTTTCTCTATTAAAAATATTGGTTGATTGTTCTGATGATCAATGCCTGATTTGCTTCTTTGATTGATTGGAATAGTATAGATGGACATCTTAGCATGTACCAACATAAGGTATTGAATTAGCTATAGTAGGTGAAATATTAATCTGCTTAGCTAATAAATCCTCCAAAGTAACATGATTTGTAATTACTGCCTTGTCTACTGCTCTTTCTTACCATATGTATCTAACTCAGATGGTCAATACCAGGAGGGGTGGTGGAATTGATTTGCCTCCTAACCAACACACTCGAAGACAACCTCAGCCACAACCTGCAGGGATGAATCCTCCTAATCCTCCACCAGGCGGAGTTGACCCACTGGTTGCTGCTCAGATGGCGGTGATGCAGCAGATGGCAGACACCATGGCTGATATGCGTGCTCAGATGCAGCAAGAACGCCAAGAGATGCGTCAGGAAAGAGAGGACATACGACAGGAGTTGCGCCAGGAGCGAGATGAGATACGCCAAGAAAGGAGGGCGCAACAACAGCTTCAACAACAGCAACAGCAGCAACAAGTGCCACTACTCCAACTCAGAACAAGCAACAGACCCCTGGCAAGGGATATTCTATAGCCAGGGTGAACCAAGTCAGCATTGATGATACTCCTGATGGTGGGGACCTCGTAATTGGTATGTTTTATGTTAATGCAATTCCTGCAACCATATTATTCGATTCTGGTGCTACACATTCATTCATGTCTGCTCGTTATGCCAACACAAATGAAATACCCCTGCTAAATATGAGAAAACCACTGATAGTAATTACACCTAAAGGGCCTGTTGAAGCAAATCAAATGACACGTAGATTGACCTTAACAATTATGGGTAGAGAATTTGGAGCCACTGCTATAATATTAGAGTCAAGCAGTATAGATTTGATCCTTGGTATGTCATGGCTAAGAAAGGCAAAGGCCGTTATAGCATGTGGTAGAGGTACCGTAGAACTCACTACTACTAAAGGAGAAAGGTTTCAAGTTAATATTGCAGTAACCTCCTCATCCATGCGTGCAATGTTCTTTATGCCTGAGGAGTTTGTTGGTGACAACATCCGGGTGGTTAGAGATTTTCCGGATGTCTTTCCAGAGGAGTTACCAGGGATGCCACCTGATAGAGAAGTTGAGTTTGTTATTGATCTCTTACCTGGAACCGCCCCTATTTCTAAACGGCCATATAGAATGTCCGTAGAGGAGTTGAAGGAACTGAAGAAGCAATTGACGGAGTTACAAGAGGCTGGTTACATTCGTCCAAGTTCCTCACCTTGGGGAGCACCGGTGTTATTTGTGCAGAAGAAGGATGGATCGCAACGGATGTGTGTGGATTATAGATCTCTTAATGATGTTACGGTGAAGAACAAGTATCTGTTGCCCCGTATTGAGGATTTATTTGACCAGATGCGAGGTGCTAGAGTATTCTCGAAGATTGATCTCCGATCCGGTTACCATCAGATGAGGATTAGACCATCGGATATTCCCAAGACGGCTTTCTCGACTCGATATGGATTATATGAGTTTACTGTTATGTCATTTGGACTAACCAATGCACCAGCTTACTTCATGAATTTGATGAATAAGGTGTTTATGGAGTATTTGGACAGATTCGTCGTGGTGTTTATCGACGATATTCTTATCTATTCTAAGAATGAAAGTGATCATGAAGAACATCTGAGGTTGGTGCTACAGAAGCTACGAGATAATCAACTCTACGCTAAGTTCAGCAAGTGCGAGTTTTGGATTGGCGAGGTGCCATTTCTTGGTCATATTATTTCTAATGGAGGAATAGCAGTGGATCCTGCTAAGGTCAAGGAGATTATGGAGTGGAGAGTACCCACTACAGTTACTGAGATTCGGAGTTTCTTGGGACTCGCAGGATATTATTGGAGATTTATTGAAGGGTTTTCTAAGATTGCTAAGCCTATGACATCGCTTTTGGAGAAAGGAAAAGAATTCAAGTGGGATGAGAAATGTCAAGAGAGCTTTGATCAATTGAAGGAAAGATTGATGTCACCTCCAGTATTGATTATGCCGGATCTGCAGAAAGGATTTGACATATACTGTGATGCATGTGGCCAAGGACTTGGATGTGTGCTTATGCAAGATGGTCATGTGATTGCCTATGCATCTCGTCAGTTGAGGAAGCATGAATTGAACTACCCCACTCATGACTTGGAATTAGCAGCGGTTGTGCATGCACTTAAGATTTGGAGACACTACATTATGGGAACTAAGTGCCAAGTATATACGGATCATAAGAGTTTGAAGTATATATTCACTCAGAAGGATCTCAACCTTAGGCAACGCCGTTGGTTGGAGCTCATTAAGGATTATGACTTGGAGATTCACTATCACCCAGGCAAGGCGAATTTGGTTGCAGATGCCTTGAGTCGGAAGGAGCATGTTCACTCCGCTTTCGTTGTTCAGCTACCTGATGAATTAGCAAAGGATTTTGAGAGGCTCAACCTGGGAATTGTTACACATACGGAAGGAGTGACTATTGAATTGGAACCTACCTTGGAGCAAGAAATTCGTAAAGGTCAGGTTGGAGATGCCAAAATCCAGGAGATCAAGGATCTTATTACTGAAGGAAGAGGCCCAGAGTTTATCGAGGATGAGCAAGGCACGATATGGTTCAAGAATCGGATCTGTGTTCCCGATATTGATAGTCTTCGGGAAACCATATTGAAGGAAGCGCATGATTCAGTTTATTCTATTCACCCTGGAAGTACTAAGATGTATCAGGATTTGAAGCAAAAGTATTGGTGGTATGGATTAAAGAGAGATGTGGCTGCACATGTGGCTATGTGCGATGTATGCCAAAGAGTTAAAGCTGAACACCAGAGGCCAGCCGGACTATTGCACCCACTGAAGATACCTAAGTGGAAATGGGAAGAGATTGGCATGGACTTCATTGTTGGATTACCCCGTACGTCTGCTGGATATGATTCTATATGGGTGATTGTGGACAGGCTAACTAAAGTAGCCCACTTTATTCCAGTGAAGACCACGTATTCAGGAGCCAAGTTAGCAGAGTTGTACATGGCACGGATTGTATGCCTGCATGGTGTACCAAAGAAGATTGTGTCAGATCGAGGATCACAGTTTACCTCTCGATATTGGAAGCAGTTGCACGAGTCATTGGATACGAGATTGAATTTTAGTTCGGCTTACCATCCCCAGACTGATGGGCAAACTGAGAGGACTAACCAAGTACTGGAAGATATGTTAAGGGCTTGTGCTCTTAAACATGGTGGAAGTTGGGATAAGAGTTTGCCGTATGCGGAGTTCTCTTATAATAATAGCTATCAGGCCAGCTTGAAGATGTCACCGTTTGAGGCTTTGTATGGCAGAAAGTGCAGGACTCCCTTGTATTGGAATCAAACTGGTGAAAGACAATTGTTTGGACCTGAGATTATACAGGAAGCAGAGGAACAGGTTCAGCAAATAAGGGAGAATTTGAGAACTGCACAGTCCAGGCAGAAAAGTTATGCTGACACCCGGAGAAGACTACTTGAGTTTAAGGAGGGTGATTATGTCTATTTGAAGGTGTCACCACTCCGGGGCATGAGAAGGTTCAAAGTCAAAGGAAAGTTGTCCCCTCGCTTTATTGGACCCTTCTTAATCTTAAAGCGAGTGGGAGAAGTTGCATATCAATTGGAGTTACCGGATCATCTCGCGGATGTTCATGATGTCTTTCATGTATCTCAGCTGAAGAAATGCCTCAGGGTGCCTGAAGAACAGTTACCAATGGAAGACCTTAGTGTTCAAGAGGACTTGACTTATGCTGAATACCCCATCAAGATTTTGGATACTTTGACTCGAGTTACGAGGAATAAGGTTATAAAGATGTGCAAAGTTCAATGGAGCCACCACGGCGAAGATGAAGCAACTTGGGAGAGAGAAGAAGAGCTTCGTATAGATTTTCCCCACCTTTTCCCTAGATCTTCTTAAATCTCGGGGACGAGATTAATTTTAAGGGGGGTAGGATTTGTAATACTCAAGTTGTATACCAAGAGTAATAAAGAGAGCTCCTCATTTTGTGTGTCTTATTTGCATCATAAAAAGAGCACCTATGTAATGGAGAGTGACTAAATAAAACAATTATACTAAAATAAAGAAAAAGTGCATTTGTTGGAGTTTTATGTGTTGTGCATTAAATAAAACCATGATGATAAAAGTAATAAGGTATTAATTATTTGAAGCTTGGTTTAACCCTAAGTTTGAAATTAGGATTTTGAAAATAAGGAAAAGAGAAGAGATATGGAAATATAACTAAAATGTATACATAAATATCTTCAGGCTTACTATTTTTAAATGCAAAAATAGAGTTTATAAAAGAGAATCCACAAAAGTTTGAACTAAGTCAAATTTGGTTTGAAAATGAAGAAAAAAAACAGAAAAAAATAAAAAAAGAAAAAGGAGAAAACCTTACCTGGGCCCTGAACTCACAATTCGGCCCACCACCCCTTTTGACCCGCGCAGTCCATCAGCCCATGAGCGTGCGCGCGCACTCCGGATCTCTGACATACGGGACCCACCCGTCATTCGCTGTTTGCGCCGCGCTCTCCTCCTCTCGCTGCGCGGCGGGACCGCTCCGTCAGCCGGTACACAGCGCGCCGCGATCGCGTTTCACTGCCCCGCGGGACCCGCTGTCAGGTTCATCCTCACCCCGGAGACTTCGGAACAAACTCGCACGCACTCCGGCGGAACTTGCGGGCACAATTGCGGCGTGGCGGTGCGGAGTTGACCGGACTCGGGGGAATATATGCCCGAGAACCACAGTACCTTGACCCTCGATAACCCTAGGCCAGTGCCCCTCCATCGCTATTCACCGCCGCCGTAAGCAAACCGCGCTGTAGAAGCCGCCGCCAGCTGCCTGCCTCTAGACTAGCGATCCACCCTCGGCGTACCGCCTATCGGGATCGCCGAGGCGCCGGGAAGCTTTCGGGGACCTTGTGCTGGCTTGGACGTCTTCGGGCGCGGTGAATTCCTCACCGAGGTGCCCTCCTCGCCGTGCCATCCGCACATCACCATCGACGGTGCGCCTGCGGTCGCCAAACTAAGGTAATGATCATCGCCGAGCCTTCGGTTACCTCTGTGAATGCAGTACACCTGGAATCGTTGAGGATAGTGCAGCTATGGGTGCGTGATTGCTCGTCGTCGTGCGATGTCACCGTAGAGCCGCTCCGCTGCGTGAGCAGAATCCGTGCGCAGCTGATCCCTTAAATTGATAGCCTGGTGAGGTTGGTTAGGTGATCCGCTACCTAAATCTCGAGTTGAGGGTGGGAATCGGAGCTCGGGAGCGCGATTGGGTGTTCCTCCGGCGATGCTCCGCCGTGAGGAGGTGGGCGCCGCCATGGCCGGGTTCGGCTGGATGGGGGAAGTAGCGTCGACCGTTGATCTTTGGATGAACGGCCGGGATTAGAACTAGCGTACCCCTTCGCCGCGTGGACCGTGAACCGTTGGATATTGATCGGAGGGCTCAGGGTAGATCTCGGTCATTTAGAATCTGGACCGTAAGATCTTGATCCGACGGTTCGGAACGCGTACCGGTTCATTATAATTCAGATCTAATCCGGGCCCCTGATTTCCGATCGGACGGCCCAGATTGCACCGTACCCCTTCGCGGGGCAGTTTTTCTAAAGAGCCCCCGCAGAATCATAAAACCAACCCGCCGTCCATTTGTCACTGTTCTCTGTGTCTAGGATAAATTACGCCAGACCCCCTGTGCTTTCTGGAATTTGACGCCCAGTCCAGAGGGTATTAAAAACAGAGAAATTAATATTAAAATTCATTTTTAATACAAAAACAAATCTACAAACTTGTAAAATGCATAGAAAATTCATTTTAGCTCCAAATTGAACCATTCCAGTTTCTAAAATTTTGTAATAATATTCTTCATCAGTTAGTGCCTCTGTTTTGGCATGAAAGGCTCATTTAGATTTATCTAATACTTAATCTTGTATTAAATACATAAAAGCTACAGAAATTCATAACTTGAAGTATATAACTCCAAATTCAGTGATTCCAGTTCCTATGGTTTTATTTTAATGTGTAGATTTTTACTGTATATTTCATTCATCTGTTTGGTGTGATGTTGATTTTGGCTATACTATGTATGTTTTGTATTGATGCGAGTAGACGAGCAAGCCACTGTGGAAACTGAGGTTCAGCAAGTAGAAGTAGCTGAGCAGGAGCTCATTACAGGCAAGTTGTGCCCTTGATCACTTACTTTTCCCAGCCATGTTCTTATTAATTTTAATGATCTGCATAGGTTAATTTTGATGGGATCCTTTATGTACCCCATTTTTGATTACCTCTATACCTTGTTCACCCCTGGAATATTTTTGGGTAGTACTTGCTATTGCTTTATGTGGATTGGGTATGGAGATTCATTATTCATGATTATTCTGTTATTATCTTGTTATTATTGTTGTTCATGTTAAGATCATTAAATTAATGGGAACATGGAGCGACCACCCGGGAAAACAGTGCTACCACAAGGGTTTAATGGGACGCCCTTGGCTGACTAATTAGGAAAGCTAGTGGAAGACTACCTTACCCGAAAGGGGCAAGGGCAGTAGGGGAGAGGTCAGTGCGGGGAGGTCCCTGGTTGATTTTGCTGCGATGGCTATCAGCCAGGAACCCTTTACTGGATCTTCCCATAAACTGTAGCGAGTTTTCGGAAGCTAGTGGAACTTTGTAAAGGCCTCGTAGTGGATCCCTAGCCATTCACCTCGGTAGTGTCTAAGGGCCTTGCAAACCCTGGCGACATGGGATACACGACTTGTGGGTAAAGATGCGCAACCTCTGCAGAGTGTAAAACTAGTATACTAGCCGTGCTCACGGTCATGAGCGGCTCGGACCCTCACATGATTAATTATGGAACTTAAATTCAATTTGACATTTGCATCGCATTTGGGATTATTTTATTATTACTGTTCTTTATTATTATTAAGGTTGGTATTTACTTATACTTAGTAATTGCTAATAAAATTTTGACCAACTTATAAAAGCAATGCTCAGCCTTAGCCTTTATTTCATTGATCAGCCTTACACTACATGAACTCCCACCTTTGGTGAGTTCATGTCACATTATTCCCCACGACTTGTTGAGCTATGAACGTATGTGAGCTCACTCTTGCTGTCTCACACCCCCCCCCCACAGGAGAAGAACAGGTTGTTGAAGAGGAGCTGCCTAACACCGAGGAGTTCGATCTGATCTAGGTGGCGTTTCTCAGTCGACATTGGCGCCATCGATCCTTAGTTCGTTTTATATTTATCTTTATTTTGTAATAAGACTTCCGCTATGTAATAAGTACTCTGATGTTTTACGACATTTATCTCTATACACTCTGTTATTATATATGTTGTCTTCTTGGCGCATGTATGAGATGCACCCGGCTTTGTTCCTTAAATCCGGGTGTTACAGGCGCTTCGCATCTGGAACCTCCTTGGGGAGGCTTTCCATGTCGGCGATGAGGGCCTCAGATTCGGCGAGGGCCTTGGCATACTCCACGCACTCCACGTCGCATTCGTACGCGTGTCGGTACGTGGGGCCGACGGTGATGACCCCGTTGGGGCCCGACATCTTGAGCTTGAGGTAGGTGTAGTTGGGGACGGCCATGAACTTGGCGTAACATGGTCTCCCCAGCACTGCATGGTAGGTTCCTCGGAACCTGACCACTTCGAACATGAGGGTTTCCCTTCGGAAGTTGGAGGGAGTCCCGAAGCAGACGGGCAGATCAAGTTGTCCGAGGGGCTGGACGCGTTTCCCGGGGATGATCCCGTGAAAAGGCGCCGCGCCGGCCCGGATCGAGGACAGATCGATCTGCAGGAGCCCGAGGGTCTCGGCGTAGATGATGTTGAGGCTGCTGCCTCCGTCCATGAGGACCTTGGTGAGCCTGACGTTGCCGATGATGGGGTCGACAACGAGCGGATATTTCCCCGAGCTCGGCACGCGGTCGGGGTGGTCGCCTCGGTCGAAGGTGATGGGCTTGTCGGACCAGTCTAGGTAGACTGGCGCCGCCACCTTCACCAAGCAAACCTCCCGACGCTCTTGCTTGCGGCGCCGAGCCGAGGCATTCGCCACTTGCCCACCGTAGATCATGAAGCAGTCGTGGACCTCGGGAAACTCCTCTGCCTTGTGGTCCTCCTTCTTGTCGTTGTTGTGGGCTCTGCCACCTTCTGCCGGTGGCCCGGCCTTGTGAAAGTGGCGCCGAAGCATGACGCACTCCTCAAGGGTGTGCTTGATGGGCCCCTGATGATAGGGGCACGGCTCCTTGAGCATCTTGTCGAAGAGATTGGCACCTCCAGGGGGTTTCCGAGGGTTCTTGTACTCAGCGGCGGCGACAAGGTCCGCGTCGGTGGCGTCGCGTTTTGCTTGCGACTTCTTCTTGTTCTTCTTCTTGGTATCGCGCCGAGCGGATGGCTCGGGAACGTCTTCCGGCTGGCGGCCCTGGGGCTGCTTGTCCTTCTGGATGATGGCCTCAACCGCCTCCTGGCCAGAGGCGAACTTGGTGGTGATGTCCATCAGCTCGCTCGCCTTGGTGGGAGTCTTGCGACCCAGCTTGCTCACCAGGTCGCGGTAGGTGGTGCCGGCGAGGAACGCGCTAATGACGTCGGAATCGGTGATGTTGGGCAGCTCGGTGCGCTGCTTCAAGAATCGTCGGATGTAGTCCCGGAGAGACTCTCCCGACAGCTAGCGGCAGCTTTGGAGATCCCAGGAGTTCCCAGGGCGCACGTACGTGCCCTGGAAGTTGCCGGCGAAGGCTTGGACCAGGTCGTCCCAGTTGGAGATCTACCCCGGAGGCAGATGCTCCAGCCAAGCTCGAGCGGTGTCGGAGAGGAACAGGGGGAGGTTGCGGATGATGAGGTTGTCGTCATCTGTTCCACCCAGCTGGCAGGCCAGTCAGTAGTCCACGAGCCACAGTTCGGGCCTTGTCTCCCCCGAGTACTTTGTGATGGTAGTCGGGGTTCGGAACCGGGTCGGGAACGGTGCCCGTCGTATGGCCCGGCTGAAAGCCTGCGGACCGGGTGGTTCGGGTGAGGGGCTCCAATCCTCCCCGCTGTCGTAGCGTCCGCCACGCCTAGGGTGGTAGCCTCGGTGCACCCTTTCGTTGAGGTGGGCTCGACAGTTGCGGTAGTGGTGCTCGTTGCCGAGGCAACCCAGGGTCGTAGGCGCCGTGTTGTGCGTGCGCCCGGTGTGGACCGAGGCTTCTCGCACGAATCCGGAAGTCGCGGCGCGTTGCTCTGGGGGGGTACCCCTGCCTTCGGGAGGCAGAGCTTTCAGCCCGTCGGACCGTGACATCTTCCAGGAGGTTCTTGAGCTCTCCCTGGATACGCCGCCCCTCGGTGGTGGAGGGTTCCGGCATTGCTCGGAGAAGTATCGCAGCTGCAGCCAGGTTCTGGCCGACCCCACTGGAAACGCAGCTCCCGAAGGATGTCAACGCGAGGCGCAGGCCTAGGAGGATCGCCGTTTTCCGGCACACCAAGATGGTTGCCTTCGCCGAGACCCCCTAGATCGACGTGGAAACATTCGTGACTTAGGCCACAGTCCTCGTCACCGAGGCTATGGCTACCATAGGAACAATCGGAGAGGCAGTAGTCACATGCGGTCATGAAGTCCCGCATGGCACTGGGGTTACCAAGCCTAGAGAAATCCCAACCAGAGTCGGGCTCGCCATCTTCCTCGAAACCCGAGGGCCCGTAGGTCAAGACGGCCGTCAGTCTGTCCCAGGGTGACCGCACATGGTACCCCGGAGGGTTTGGACATGCCTTTGCGAAAGCCTCCACCGAAGAAGGGTCGCTTGGTGGATCGAAGCTGAATCTAAAAGGCACGGGATGGGAAACGGACGGTACCTCTTGATCGACGGGTGGTGGCGAAGTCGCGTCAGGGGCGGACTACACCGTTGTCTCAGGTACGAGGGCGACGCCCAGCAAGCCCTTCGCGAGCGTGCTGGCGTCATCCGTCAGCTCGATGTTGGCGTGTTGCAGGGAAACGGCGCTCGTCTTTGTCTCTGACGCGAGGTCAACGCCCGGCGTGTCCCCCGCTGGGATGCCGGCGCCGTCGTCTCGCTCGACAGCCGACGAGGTGTTGCCCCCTGCTTGGTCATGCCTGCCCCGCCTCCTCCTCCATCAATGGGGGAGGCGACGGGATAGAACTGAACGTTGCTCTTCCACCATGTGGGGAAGACATCGTCGATTCCGCCGCCGGCGGGCGGGCTGACGGCCGCCATTGTCGTCGTCGCGCGGCGGAAGAAGGAGTACCATGTCATAGCTGCCGTCGAGAGACATGAACTCGAGACTCCCGAAATGGAGCGTCGTCCCGGGTTGGAAAGGTTACTGGGGACTACCCATCTGGAGCTTGACGGGAAGCTGTTCGTCAACACGCAGCAGGCCCCTACCTGGCGCGCCAACTGTCGGCGTTTCGACCCTGGGGGGTCTCTGGACCGATGAGTAAATTGTCGCTGCGTGCCCCAGCCCAGATGGGTCGGCGCGAGACGGGACACGAAGGGGGAGAACAGCGAGGGGGAACCGTGGCCTTCGTGTTGTCCTGCGCCCAGGGCGGCTGGATGCGCTTGCAGTAGGGGGTTATAAGCGTCCGCGCGGGAGCGAGAGAGAGAGAGAGCGAGGGCCTTACGCGCCGGCCCGTTCTCCCGCACGGCCAACCTCTCCGTACGGGAGCCCTGGACCTTCCTTTTATAGACATAAGGAGAGGGCCTAGGTGTACAATGGGGGGTGTAGCAGTGTGCTAACGTGCCTAGCAGAGAGGAGCTAGATCCCTAAGTACATGCCGTCGTGGCAGTTGGAGAGGTTTTGGCATCCTGTTCATGTGATGTCGTGGTCGTCGGAGGAGTGCTGGAGCCCTGCGGAAGTATAGCTGTCGGGGCTGTTGGGTCCTTGCTGACATCTCCTTGCTGACATAAGAGGCTGGGAGCTGCCGCCGTCATGGAGCGTGCGAGGTGTCATCATTATTTGTTTACCGGGGCGAGCCAGATGGGACGCCGGTCTTGTTCCCCGTAGCCTGAGATAGCTAGGGGTAGGGTAATGATGTCCCTCCTGGCGACGTGGCTGGTCCGAACCCGAGTTGGGGCGAGGTGGCGATTCCTCCGAGGCCGAGGCCGAGTCCGAGCCCTGGGGTCGGGCGAGGCGGAGCTCGTCGTCTTCCGGAGCCGAGGCCGAGTCCGAGCTCTGGGTCGGGCGAGGCAGAGTTCGTCGTCTTCTGGAGCCGAGGCCGAGTCCAAGCCCTGGGTCGGGCGAGGCGGAGTTCGTCGTCTTCCAGAGTCGAGGCCGAGTCTGAGCCCTGGGTCGGGCGAGGCGGAGTTCATCGTCTTCTGGAGCCGAGGCCAAGACGGGGGCCGAGCCCTGGGGTCGGGCGAGGCGGAGCTTCCTATGTCGCGCGAGGCTGGACTTAGCCGCTGTCGACCTCACTCTGGCGAGTGGCACAGCAGTCGGAGCAGCGCAGGCGGTGCTATATTCCTGTCAGGTCGGTCAGTGGGGCGGCAAAGTGACTGCGGTCACTTCGGCTCTATCGATTGGAGCGCGCGTCAGGATAAGGTGTCAGGCGATCCTTGCATTAAATGCTCCTGCGATACGGTCGGTTGGCGTGGCGATCCGGCCAAGGTTGCTTCTCTGCAAAGACTGGGCCTCGGGCGAGCCGAAGGTGTGTCCGTTGCTTGAGGGGGCCCTCGGGCGAGATGTGAATCCTCCAGGGTCGGCTGCCTTTGCTCGAGGCTGGGCTCGGGCGAGGCGAGGTCGTGTCCCTTGAGTGGACTGAGCCTTGACCTTAATCGCGCCCATCAGGCCTTTGCAGCCTTGTGCTGATGGGAGTTACCAGCTGAGATTAGGAGTCTTGGGGGTACCCCTAATTATGGTCCCCGACACATGGCACATGGTGCAAGGCCGTAAGGCGGCTGTCACCGGCGAACTCATCCGAATCCGCCGTGGCTAACTCGGTACGGTGGTCGGAGTAATTTAGTGGCTAGAGTATATCCACGACGATGATATTTACTCAACCCCAAGCGCTATCCCACCGATCTGAGCACAAATCAAGGCGATGAAGGCACGAATCCATGCACAGCTCGTCGGCGGTGAGGGACTGAGCCGACGGTCTGATCCAATCACTGTACCATTGTGAATTGCATTCAGTTGGTCTGACAGAGCCGATTCAAGGAAGATTTTCTCTAAATTTTGCATGACAACTTCATCATCCTTCTGCACCAAAGTTGTAGACCTATCAACCATCTTTACATTTGCTATAGTATCTCTAATCAAATTCCTACTGGATCATGCTTGAATCCGAGCTCAAAGTTTGCTCAATCACACTGTCAGTCTGAATTCATACTTTAAGTAGTCTGACAGCACGACTTTGGGCACACTTTTCTCCAATTTTTTCATAATCACAATGTTTAATCACTTAAACAAAGTTGTTCTCCTAACATAGCTCTATAGATTTGATGTGTTGACCCTAGGCAAATTCTCCATATTTTTGGATCTACAGAGCCCTAAAGTCATCCCTGCTTCACTGTTTTCAGATTTAACCAATATAGCTCAAATAAGGCTTTTTGTAAATAGGTCCAAAATTCAGGGTTTAGGTTGCAAATCCACACACATGTGAACCACATGAGTTAAGATACCCTAATCTCATGGTTTTTGCACTTTAGTCCAAAAGTGCACTAATTTTGCACTTAGCCCCCTAGGGTTTTACTCTAGGGTTTTCCAGGGTTCTTTTTAGGGTTTTTGGGGATTCTAGGGTTTGAATACCATGTATGTCTATTCATGGTGACATTATATGGTTATTTCAATTGAGTTTGAGATTTTTCTCCTATTTGTGCTTTGTTTGCTCTATTAAGCCCAATCTAGGGTTAGGTATCCTACTCTAGGGTTTCACCCACAAAATGTTATATCAACACAACTTGTTTGAATTTTTTGCCTAGTGAATGCATTCTAGATGTGACAAACACATGATATGCTATGCTTATGATGTTATGCTCAAGTTTTAGTAATAGTAACACCAGGGGTGTTACACGGCGAGCCATCCTTGGATGCCTGCTCACGTCGATCACTGACGCGCTTCACGAGCTTGAGGATCTCACAGCATTCCGAGGCGCTGTGGCGACTGTTGGGGTGGACAGGGCATGATCCACTGTTGCCTCCCTGTTGCCGTGGGCGCTTGCTGTGCTCGTTCTAGCCCCCAACTATCATGGCCACGGTTCTTCTTCTTCTTCTTGTTGCTGCCCTAGATGGCGGCACCCAAGCCACCCGTCTGGGTAACTCCGGTCTGTAGTGCCGAGTGCCATGCATGGCCCTCAACGGCTCTAGCACATTTGTCGACCAAAGCGAAGAGCATGGTGACAGTTTCCACATCATGCGTCGCCAATTTCTCCAACATCTTTTCATCACGTACCCCCTATCAGAAAGCAGTGATAATAGAGGCATCGAAGACACGAGGTATGGTCCCGCGTACCTTGGTGAAGCAGGAGATGAAAGCCTAGAGACTCTCCCTGAGTTCCTGCCTTACAACATGGAGATGAGCCTCCACACCATGCTGCTGATAAGCACTGGCAAAGTTTGCTGTGAACCGCGCGTAGAGCACTTCCCAGGAGTAGACGGACCCCAGGGTGAGATTCATGAGCCAGGTCCGGGCTGGCCCGATCAAGGCTACATGGAAGTAGCTTGCCATTACAGCAGTGTTTCCACCAGCTGCTGTGATGGCGGTGACGTAGACCTACACGAATTCCGATGGGTTTGACGTACCATCGTACTTCTCCAGTAGGTGTGGCCGGAACTTGGGTGGCCAAGTCGCCATGTGGAGATGGTCCGCTAGTGCAGCACAGCCCACGCCGACCAATGGGACACCCGACTGGATTCGAGCACCCCTTGGAGTTTGTGGCGCAACTGGAGCGAAGTCCTGGTCGAGGTCGCGACCCTCAAAGTTTTGCCGACGCTCATGCGCCCTCTCTAGAGAGACTCATGCGTCCTTGCCCGCACGCCTACGGTTGAGTTCTGCCCGTAGGTCATCAGGCCTCTCTAGAGAGATTGGAGCATCCTCGCCCGCACGCCTGCGGTTGAGCTCTGCTCGTAGGTCGTCAGTCCGTGCAGCCCTCACTAAGGGTGAGCGTACAGACACCGACGCCTTACGTTGACGCCGGAATGACCGAGGCCTAGGCTTGGCTGAGCCAGAATGTGCCATGCCGAGGAGGCGGTCGACATCTTCTCGCCACTGCCTCATAGCCCCCGGCGAGGCCGTGGAGCTTGGGGGGTTGCGTAGCAACTCCCTAGCTGCAACAACGCCCCAGGAACAGCCCTTGACGGAGCCCTAGATGTCTGCGCAGGCGTGTGCTGCTGCGCAGCGTGCATAGCAGCAGCACCAGGCGCAGGGCGGTTGGAGCCTCGTGGCATGGAAGATGCTGCCTCTTCCTCCATCAGGAAGTCCTCTGGCAAGTCACGATGCTCGATGATCTAAACCATCGTGCCGAGCAAGGAAACAGGCGAAAAAACTCAAGCCAAAGCCCCCTACCTGGCGTGCCAATTGTCATAGAGAAAATCCTCCGGCCGGGTGGGAGAATGCACCCACCCTAATCCTAAGATGAGGAGGGGGCCTAAGCGGTTTGCCTGTTAGGTGGATTCGGGATGAACACAAGAGCACACAAGGGATTATAGTGGTTCAGGCCGCTGGGAGCGTAATACCCTACCCCCACTGTGTGTAAGTTGTATTGAGTGTGTGTTGAGCGTGTGAGCTTGTCCCTTGTAACGCTGTGTCCCTTCCCTTTTATAGTTTAAGGGAGGTACATACAAGGATGCTGAGCCCTGACATGTGGGCGTAGGAGCATAATGGCAGGGATACATTATGTGAATAATAAATGTTGATAGTACACAAGGATCCTTCACCTTAGTAACACATGAGTAATCAGCGGGAGTCATGATGTATGCAGTCCATGCAACATTGATAGGTAGTAACCCTTTTCCTGGTAACGTGCGAGTAATGGTGAGTAACAGCATGGTCCACGTATCATGGACTGGGCATGCCGCCTGTCAGTGGAATAGACAGGCGCACGTCTTATCCGTAATGAATGCGAAGGCGCGCGTAGCCCAGAGACGTCATGCTAGGTTCCGCTCGTTGGCTTATGCCACGCACAGTATGCCATGTGGCAGCATCGGGTCGCCACCTGAGCGGGGAGCAAGAGTGTATGCAGATAGGTCCGGATCCCACCAGACCAGGTCTGGACACGTGTCAGCACCGGACCCCCGCCTGGGCCCTGATTAGGGCCTGGGTGTGTTCTGTCCTAGAACCTTGGGACCTTACTGTGGGCGGCCCAGACCCCATACAGGGGGGGTACGGATCCCATTCTAGGGGTCTGGTCCGTACACGTGGGGGTCCTGGACCAAACTTGGAGGTCCGGACTATATATCCAGGGGTCTAGCACTTTCCCATGGGGGTTCGGACTCATTGTTGATGCCTTGGAGTATATCACTTTCTCTGGACACGTGGCGGCTCTAGACCTGCCCATGTGGTGGGGTCAGGCACTGTTGCTGGCCCAGAGTAGTCGCCCGAGGCTGAGGCGAGTCATGGCCTGGTCCCACATACAACTCTTTTACCACGCGACTAAAAATAGCCACGTGGGTACTCGTCTTTATACAGTAGCAAGGGGTACCCTAGTTTCAGGGTACCGACAGACATGCTCTAGGATGTATGGGAAGTAGTACGAGGAAGTGTGGAGGACTTGCTTTGGTTGGTTATGTTGTGCTTCGGCAGTTTCTTTCTGCTTTTGTGTTGTTACCTGGTATGTACTTTTGGTGTGTTCCTTGTCTTCACAAAAATATAGAACAACTTCCTTAGCTGGGAGTTAAACCTTCCTCCAAAACTTTGTCCTCCTCTGCCTCCACTTAAGGCTAGCGTCTGAAGTTGCCCTTGCGATTGCTTCTATCGCCCCTGAGTCTAGCTGGTTTTGTCTTCATTTTGTGGTGAGTTATGTATGCTCTTGATATGCCTTGGATGAAACCTTTCCCTGAAGCCCCTAGTCATCTCTGCATATCTTTGGGCTTCTTCTCTTCTTTGACGAAAATCATTATCCGCCCTGATGTATTTATAGAGACTAGGGAGGCTTTCTGGCAAAATACTGAGTCGCGGGCCCTAGAAGAAGTCCCTTGATCATGGCTTCTGTGATTATCTCATTTGGGACTGTTGGTGCTTGAGCTTGGAGCCGAAGGAACCTTTGGACGTAGGCTTGTAGGTATGCCTCATGGTCTTGTGTGCATTGGAATAGGGCCTTAGCAGCGACCGACTTTGTTTAGAAACTAAAAGGGAAATGTGCCTTTGAGCCATTTCTATGTGTTTTGGTGATTAACTGCTCGACACACCACTATGGACTAACACTCTTTGTATGAGCATAAGCACAAGTGTAGAAGAAAGCTAATTGAAGACTTCAAGTCCAAAAGAGCTCAAACCTGGACCCAAATATGAAACTATGTGTAAAAAGGTATAAGTGTGAGGTTTGCACTTTTAAATATTTTGCATAGGTCCTCCATAATGTTTGTAGTACTTGTGTTTGGGCTCTAACACATTTTATAGAAAAAGCACTTTTTGGGCTTGAGTTTGGGCATATTGCAAATCATTATAAAATGAAGTGATAAAGGTATGATTCTAGCTCTTAGTTAGTTGTTTTTGTTGCTAATTGTGTTTGTCTATGTGCTAGAAATCATCACAAAAAGAGTAAAAAAGAAATGAAGGAGTATGGTTGGAAAGAGCCAAAGTTGGGTTAGACTAGGCCTTACCGGACAGTCTAGTGTGCACTAGACATTTCCGGTGCTGTCCTGGTCGGTTGGCCCCAACTGGCCGTTCTCGGGGTTTTCTCGGGCGCGCTGGCTAAAATTCACCAGACAGTCCGGTGTGCACCGGACATGTCCGGTGGGCCAGACGGCCAACAGCTCTTCGTCTGCACCAAAGATCGGCTTTGCAACAATCGCCGGCCATGTGAGCACAGCAACGGTCGAGAGGGTCACCAGACATTCCAGTGCCCACCCAAAAAGGAAGGCAGCTAATCATACTATTCGGTGGTCATTGCAGACAGGGTGTCCGGTGTGCCACCGGACAGTCTAGTGCACCCGCGGACAGACGACAATCTGCACTTTCCAAAGGAAGGAGCAACGACTCCTTGGCCCCTTGGAGCTATAAAATAGACCCCAAGGCACCTCTACCAGCACACCAAGCTTTCTAAGAGCACACTACAACTCCGATACTCCGTGACCACGCCTTTGAAGTGTTTGAGAGAGATTTGAGCGCATTTTCTAAGTCGTTACTCTATCGCTTTGTTGTTGTGCTCTCTTGTTTGCATTTAAAAAAGTGCGTGTTGTTGCTACGATTGTGCTCTGGTGTGCATATTAAACTCCCTCCCTTACTCCAGTTTTGATTATGATCACTTGTGTAAGGTATGAGAGACTCCAACTTGTCGATATTTCTCACAAACGGGATATTGTGAGATATAAGGAAGAACTGTGGTCCTCAAGTTTGATCTTTGAATCACTTGAGAGGGGTTGAGTGTAACCCTCATCCATTGGGACACCACAAATAGGCAAGCATATTATGCTTGACCAAACGACGAGATAAAAAGCGTCGTGTCTCTTGTCTTTCTACTTTATTGCAATTTGTGTCTTCCTTTGAACTTACACTTCACATACATATTGCTCCTGATTTAATACGCATCTCAAAAGAGCAATCAAGTGAAGAGTCTTTCTTTCTCTCCTTTACTCTCAAACTTGGTTTTATTTACTCTAACCCATATTATAGACCAAGTTTGTGTTGTTTTGAGCAAAATTCGTAGGATCACCTATTCACCCCCTCTAAGTGCTCTCAATTGGTATCAAAGTCATTGTTTTCATCAAGGGACTAACCGCCCAAAAGCGGTCGATCCTAAAGGCAAGGAGAAGGTGACCGTCGAGAAGGAGATACCCTCCAACGAAACACCCAAGGGAGAGACCGTCGACTCCGGATCTAGCAAGAAGAAGGACAGGAAGTAGAAGAAGAAGCACATCAAGAAGATAATCTACTATGATAGCGACACTTCTTCATCTTCAGCAAGGGAGGACGACGACTCATCCTCTACAAAGAAAAAGACGGTTAAACAAAACTATTCCAAGACCTCTTTTAATTATTCTCGCATTCCTTACAATTTGAATGCTCATTTGCTATCTATTCCTCTTATCAAGCCCCCACTTTGATGGGGAAGATTATTCATGGCGGAGTCATAAAATACATAATCATTTATTTTCTCTTCATCCTAGCATTTGGGATGAAAGGGAAATAGGGTCAAACCTTTTCCTAAATGATTTTGGTGGTTGAATTGCCCAACACAAACAATTGGACTTACTAGTTTGCTCTAGATTATATGTTCCACAGGTGCCAAAGGTTCACATCAAACCAATACAAAGTTAAAAGAAAGGGTTCGAAACAAAGGAGCAAAGAAAACCGAAGGCTGCCCTGGTCTGGCGCACCGGACTGTCCGGTGCACCACTGGACAGTGTCCGGTGCACCAGGGAGATCAACTCCGAACTTGCCACCTTCAGGTTTCTAGAAATTGCTCTCCGCTATAATTCACCGGACTGTCCGGTGAAGCACCGGACTGTCCGGTGTGCCAGCGGGAGCAACGGCTAGCGCGCTAATGGTCATCTGCAAAAAGCAACAGTGAACGCTACAGTGCGGACTGCACGCGCAGAAGTTAGAGCA
The DNA here is from genome assembly GCA_029449295.1 of Zea luxurians. Taxonomy (NCBI): domain Eukaryota; kingdom Viridiplantae; phylum Streptophyta; class Magnoliopsida; order Poales; family Poaceae; genus Zea; species Zea luxurians. Next base: position 33,995,136 of record JAOPSE010000005.1, on the reverse strand, counting down.
AGCGCCAGAAGGCACACCAGACAGTGAACAGTGACTGTCTAGTGCACCACCAGACTGTCCAGTGGCCCAGCTGTCAGAAGCTCCAACGGTCGAACCCTAACGGTTGGTTGATGTGGCTGGCGCACCGGACAGTGTCCCGTGGCGCACCGGACTGTCCAGTGCGCCCGTTGACAGCAGCCATCCCCAACGACCATTTTGGTGGGTGGGGCTATAAATACCCTCAACCACCACACTTCAAGGTATCCAAGTTTTCAGCCAACACATTCAATACAAGAGCTAGTGCATTCAATACAAGACACAATTAGAGTGAATCAAAATCTCTCCAAGTCCCAATTCCACTCAAAGCAATAGTGACTAGAAGAGAGAGTTTTGCCACGTTCTTTTGAGCTCTTGCGCTTGGATCGCTTTTCTTCTTCCTTCTTTCTTGTTCCCATGACCTTTGTAATCAAAGCAAGAGACACCAAGTTGTGGTGGTCCTTGTGGGGACTAAGTGTCCCAATTGATTGAGAAGAGAAGCTCACTCGGTCTAGGTGACCGTTTGAGAGAGGGAAAGGGTTGAAAGAGACCCGGTCTTTGTGACCACCTCAACGGGGAGTAGGTTTGCAAGAACCGAACCTCGGTAAAACAAATCACCGTGTTACACTCTTCATTTGCTTGTGATTTGTTTTTGCCCTCTCTTTCGGACTCGATTTTACTTCTAACGCTAACCCCGGCTTGTAGTGTGTGCTTAAATTTGTAATTTTCAGATTCCGTCTATTCACCCCCCTCTAGGCAACTTTCAATTGGTATTAGAGCCCGATACTTCATTAGAGCCTAACCGCTCGAAGTGATGTCGGGAGATCACACCAAGAAGGAGGTGGTGACCGGTGAGAAGCCCGCCACAAGCCACGAGAAGACTCCATCAGGAGAGTCTGGCAACAAGGGGAAGGGATCCCCTTCACACACCAGGTCACATCGGAGCGGCGATAAGAAGAAGAAGATGAAGAAGGTGGTCTACTACGAGACTGACTCTTCATCGCCATCCACATCCGGCTCCGACGCACCATCCATCACTTCTAAGTGCCATGAGAGCAAGAAGTTTAGTAAGATCCCCCTATGCTATCCTCGCATTTCAAGACGTACTCCTTTACTTTTCGTCCCACTAGGAAAACCACCCGTTTTTGAGGGTGAAGATTATAACATGTGGAGTGATAAAATGAGGCATCACCTAACCTCACTCCACGCTAGTATTTGGGATGCTATTGAGTTTGGAGTGCAGGTACCATCGCCGAGGGATGAAGATTATGATTCGGACAAGGTTGCCCAAATCCGGCACTTCAACTCCCAAGCCACTACTATACTCCTCACCTCTCTAAGTTGAGAGGAGTATAATAAGGTGCAAGGGTTGAAGAGCGCCAAGGAGATTTGGGACGTGCTCAAGACCGCGCACGAAGGAGACGAGGTGACCAAGATCACCAAGAGGGAAATGATCGAGTGGGAGCTCGGTCGTTTCATGCTCAATCAAGGGGAGGAGCCACAAGCAATGTACAACCGGCTCAAAACCTTGGTGAACCAAGTGCGCAACCTCGGGAGCACCAAATGGGATGACCATGAAATGGTCAAGGTTATTCTTAGATCACTCGTTTTTCTTAATCCTACTCAAGTTCAATTAATTCATGGTGATCCTAGATATAAGCTAATGTCTCTTGAGGAGGTTATAGGAAAATTTGTGAGCTTTGAATTGATGATCAAAGGCTCCAAGAAAATCATCGAGCAAGGCGCCACCTCAACACCCGAGGTGCAACCTGTTGCATTCAAGGTGAGGGAAGAAGAAAAGAAAGACTCTACACCAAGTAGGGTCCCCATCGAAGCCTCCAAGCTTGACAACGAGGAAATGGCGCTCATCATCAAGAGCTTCCGCCAAATCCTTAAGCAAAGGAGGGGGAAAGACTACAAGCTCCGCTCCAAGAAAGTTTGCTACAAGTGTGGTAAGCCCGGTCACTTTATAGCAAAATGTCCTATTTCTAGTGATAGTGACAGGGGCGACGACAAGAGGGGGAAGAAGAAGGAGAAGAAGAGATACTACAAGAAGAAGGGCGATGATGCCCATGTTTACCGGGAGTGGGACTCCGATGAGAGCTCCACCGACTCCTCCTCCGACGAGGACGCCACAAACATCGCCGTCAACAAGGGTCTTCTCTTCCCCAACATCGGCCACAAGTGCCTCATGGCAAAGGACGGCAAGAAGAAGAAGGTAAAATCTAGATCCTCCACTAAGTATGCAACTTCTAGTGATGAGGATAATTCTAGTGATGATGAGGATAACTTGCTCACCCTTTTTGCCAACCTAAACATGCAACAAAAAGAAAAATTGAATGAATTGATTAGTGCTATTCATGAGAAGGATGAACTCTTGGATAGCCAAGAGGACTTCCTAATTAAAGAAAATAAGAAGCATGTTAAGGTTAAAAATGCTTATGCTCAGGAAGTAGAAAAATGTGAAAAATTAACTAGTGAGCTTAGCATTTGCCATTGTTGGGGGTATGCTTCGTAGCCGAAGATCCTAAAAGAGGAAAACACCTTCAGCAAGATCCTTTCTAGAAACAGCGCCGAAATTATCACTGATAGAGCTTCGACACAGTGGCAAGCCTCAAGACGAAGGGGGCAAACCGACTTAAAGGTCAAATGACTCAAAAGCCCATGATGTTTTGTGTCAGTGTTGTAATTGATTATAAAGGGGATAGATGTAATTTCACATAGGCTGTGTCCTGTGCCTATAAATAGATGAACAATGCCCCTGTACTGTTCACGCGATCTTGTAATTCTTGACGCATCACACTGGAATTGTTGTTTTCCGTCAAGAAGAAGGTATAAATGTACTCAAATGTCATGTTTTAATATTCAGATCTATATAATGAAATATTAGAATAATATTATCTGCTCCTAACACATATTTTATATGTTATTCTTCATTTTACATTATTCTATAAACCTGAACATGAAGGTATGACCTTCATGACACTTAATCTACAACCTTCGTCCGAAGCTCATTAAATCCTCGGGGAGATAATGCTTCAATGGACGAAGGGCATTGTCATTTAACATTTTTTATGTTGCCTTGTTCTTAATTCATAGCCTTTGAGAACAAGTGCCCAACATTGGTGCCCACCTCCGGTGAACTCACTTCCACTTTTTGAGTTGATGGCTTTGTTCAAGAACCAGGCTGCAGCTCCTTCGGCTTTGAAGCTGGTCCTCCCGATCACAGGCGGTTCATGCTCAGAACCGGCCAACAAGAAACAGAAGAAGGAGGCACAGAGAAGGGTACAGCATGTCGAGGTGCAGGGACCCTTCATCAAGTCAAGATGGTCTCACATCCCAATTACCTTCTCCCAAGAGGACCTTCAGCTCAAGGATTTCCCTCACAATGATGCTATGGTTATTTCTTGTGTTATCAAAGGGTTTCTAGTCCACAATGTTCTGGTTGATACAGGCAGTGCAGCTGATATCATATTTGCTAAGGCCTTCAGACAAATGCAAGAGCCAGAAGACAAGATTCATGATGCTACACACCCTCTCTGTGGCTTCGGAGGAAGACAGATTGTAGCACTTGGCAAGATCACCATACCAGTGACCTTCAGATTTGTTAACAATACCATAACTGAGCAAGTTGTGTTTGATATTGTCGACATGGAGTACCCCTATAATGCAATCATTGGTCGTGGAACACTTAATGCTTTCGAAGCAATTCTTCATCCAGCATATCTTTGCATGAAGATACCTTCGGATCAAGGACCTATTGCTATTCATGGGAGTCAGGAAGCTGCCAGAAAAGCTAAAGGGAACTGGACAGATTCAAAGGCAATCCATAATATAGATGGAAACGAAGCTTGTGAGCAGTACAAGTACAGAAGGGAGAAGGTTGCTTCAGCTGATCAGCCGAAGCCCATGCTATTATGTGAAGATATTGCAAAGCAGAAGGTGCTGTTGGGTTCTCAATTGTCTGAAGAACAGGAGAAAATCCTGATAAGGTTTTTGTTCAACAACAAAGATGTTTTTGCATGGTTAGCCAATGATCTCTGTGGTGTTAACAGGGATGTCATTGAGCACTCGCTAAATATTGATCCATCCTTCAGACCCAGAAAGCAGAGGCTCCGGAAAATGTCTGATGACAAAGCCGAAGGTGCTTGGAATGAAGTGAAAAGACTCCTTAGTGCTGGAGTCATCAGAGAAGTGAAATACCCAGAATGGCTAGCCAACACTGTTATGGTGAAGAAAGCCAACGATAAATGGAGGATTGTATCGATTTTACTGATCTCAACAAGGCTTGTCCGAAGGACGAGTTTCCATTACCAAGGATAGATTCTCTAGTAGACGCAGCAGCTTCGTCAGAACTTATGAGTCTGCTAGATTGTTATTTAGGCTATCATCAAATTTGGATGAAGAAATAAGATGAGCCAAAAACCAGTTTCATAACCCCTAGTGGAACATATTGTTACCTTCAGATGCCTGAGGGGCTTAAGAATGCTGGAGGAAGTTTCAGTAGAATGACAGCAAAGGTTCTCTATTCTCAGATAGGCATAAATGTGCTAACCTATGTTGATGATATTATAGTGAAGAGCACGAAGCAACAAAATCACATTGCTGATCTGTAGGAGACATTTGCTAATTTTAGACAAGCTGGTCTGAAGCTGAATCCAAAGAAATGTGTCTTCGGAGTGAAGAAGGGGAAATTCCTTGGTTGTCTGGTTTCAACAAAAGGAATCAAAGCTAATCCAAATAAAATTGAAGCTATTCTTCGGATGGAGCCGCCAAGTACAAAAAAGGGGGCTCAATGGCTAACAGGAAGATTAGCATCTCTAAATCGATTCATATCTAGATCAGCAGAGAGAAATTTACCATTCCTCGAAGTGCTGAAGTCAGCCGAAGTCTTTCAATGGGGATCAGCCCAGCAGAAAGCCTTCGAAGAGCTGAAGCAGTATCTGATAGAACTAACGACTCTAACTCCACCAGCGCCAGGGGCTCCTCTGTTGTTGTATGTGGCAGCTTCGCACTCGGCAGTGAGTGCGGCGCTTGTCCAAGAAAAGCCTGAAGGACAAACCAAGAAGCAAGCCCCAATATACTTTGTTTCCGAAGTCCTCAGTCTATCAAAGAAGAACTATACAGAATTGGAGAAGGTGTTATATGCTGTCTTAATGGCCTCCAGGAAGCTTCGGCATTACTTTCAAGCATATCATATAATTGTTCCTTCATCACAACCTTTGAAGGATATCATGAGAAACAGAGAAGCTACTGGAAGAATTGGAAAGTGGGCTGCGGAACTCAACGAGTTCAACATTGATTATGTGCATAGATCCTCAATACAGTCTCAGGCGTTAGCGGACTTCATCGCTGATTGGACGCCAGGGGTCAGGGAGAAGAAACAACTAAAGATGCCAAAGCTTGGACAGTATTCTGCGATGGTTCTTGGGGAACCTTCGGGGCAGGAGCAGCTGCTGTGTTAGTTGCACCTTCCAAAATTAGAACTTGCTACGCAGTAAAACTTGATTTTAGCTGCACAAATAATATTGCTGAGTACGAAGCTTTGCTTTTGGGGCTTCGGAAGTTAAAGGCAATGGGGATTAGAAGGGCGGCTCTCAAAACCGATTCCCAAGTTATTTCTAGTCATGTTGACAAGAGTTGTAAAGCAAGAGACCCGAAGCTTGAGAAATACCTGGACATGGTCCGAAGCATTGAAGCCTCCTTCGAAGGGTTTTCTGTCAAGAATATTCCTCGAGGAGAAAATGAACATGCTGATTTGCTAGCCAAGTCAGCGGCACAGGGGCTGCCCTTACCTTCGGAAGTATTCTTTGAAACAATAAAAGCACCTTCGGTGCAACTTCTTGAAAGAGCAGTACTCAATATATCTCCTGTTCATAGTGAAGATTGGAGAACTGAGATTATGTCTTTCCTCTAGGGTAATTTCCTTTTAGATGACGAAGCTTATAATAAGAGAATAGAGGCAAGTGCTCGACCATATGTCATAATAGAAGGGGAGCTATACAAGCATGGAGTTTGTTCTCCATTGCTCAAATGTTTATCTAGAGCTGAAGATATAGAATTGATGAAGGAAATACATGCGGGCCTGTGTGGATCTCACATTGGATCTAGGCCCTTGCTGGGAAAAGTTTTTCGTCAAGGATTTTATTGGCCGAAGGCAGCTTCGGATGCAGCAGAACTAGTTCAAAAATGCGAAGGCTGTCAGAAATGCGCAAGAGATCAAAAACAACCTTCGTCTATGACTCAGTTAATACAACCAACTTGGCCATTGCAAAGGTGGGGCCTTGATTTGTTAGGTCCCCTACCACTAGCACAAGGAAATTTAAAATATGTTGTGGTGGCAGTAGAATATTTTTCTAAGTGGATTGAGGCGAAGCCTTTAGCCACAATAACTTCGGTTACCATTCAGAAATTCTTCTGGCAGAATATTGTTCGTTGCTTCGGAGTGCCGAGGGCCATTACTGTGGATAATGGAACACAGTTTGATGCCAAAACTTTTAAAGAATTCTGTGGACAAATTGGCATGAAGATCCATTTTGCATCAGTTAGGCATCCAGAGTCAAATGGACTTGTCGAAAGAGCCAATGGCATCATAATGATGGGAATAATGAAATCAATCTTCAATCAGCCAAGAGGAAAATGGCCAGATGAATTAATTAAAGTGGTGTGGAGCCACAATACAACAACATCAAGGTCAACTGGCTTTACACCATTCAAGTTATTATTTGGTGACGAAGCAATAACACCAAAAGAAGCAAAAGCGGGATCAATAAGAACAATGGCCTCGGCAGAGAACGAAGCTGATTACTCTGTGGAGAAAGATGCTATAGAAGGGATCAGGCTTCAGGCTGTGGAAAACATCAATAAATATCAAGCTGAAACAATAAAATGGCGTGATAGAAAGGTTCGGCTAAAGAACATTAAGCCAAGACATTTGGTGCTTCGGAGAGTGGCCAACCCAGATACAGTAGGCAAGCTATAGCTGAAATGGGAAGGACCTTTTTTGGTAGTATCTTCGTTAAGACCCGGTTCTTATAGATTGAAGGATATGGACGACAACGACATCCCTAGATCATGGAATGCGGATGAGCTTCGGCGATATTATGTCTAGCTTGATGTAATTTTTTCTGTTTTTTCCTATGGCACCCTTTTCCTTTCTAAAGGGGGAGAAAGGTTTTTAATGGGGCCATAACATGTAAATTCTCTTTTTCTTATTTCAGCTCTATAAGAGCAATACCCCCCAAAGATGTAAATGTAAAAGCTGAGCACGCACCATCGAGTGCAAAAGAAAAAAGAAAAGAAAACAGGGAGAAGCTCAAAAGACATCCCTAAGGGGATGCAGAGCATGACGAAGCTACAAAAAAGCCGTTCCTAAAGGAGCGCAGCGTAAGTTTTTCTACTCAAAAGTCGTTCCTAAGGGAATGCAGAGCTTACAGCGAAAAATAAACGCTGATTCCGCCGAAGTAAAAGGAGAAGAAGCTCCTAAGGGAGGCTTACAGCGAAAAATAAACGATGATTCCACCGATGTAAAAGGCGAAGAAGCTCCTAAGGGAGGCTTACAGCGAAAAGTCAGCGCTGATACACCGAAAAGTAAACGGTGAGGCCAAAAAATAAACGGCAAAGAGACTGTGTCTATTCCTAAGGGAACGAAGACTATGGTTAGGGCTTCGGATATGCGTTTGAACACTCATTTGCATGATACATCACATCATAGCATTTGCATTCATAAACATTCATTTAAACATACGTAGGTTCATTATCATCATAACACAAGTAATTGCTTCGGCTCTAAAGATCACGCTTCGGCAAAGGAGGAAAAAGAAGCAGTTATTTTGCTTCGTTGCGTACGAAAAGAAGGGAAGGTGTTTTTTCGTCTTCGGCTCAAAAATGATAATTTCGTCCACACCAAAGCATTCCATACATTGACGGAAAGGTAAGAATATATTACAAGGTATGGACATAGTTCACAGAATACAATTAATTACATTTGTAAAAGTTACTATAGAAAGTTTTTAGAATCTCTTCTACAGTCATTCATCTAAGCTTCATCAATATTCATTGAGCTTCAGCTTCGGCGTTGTTATCCAATAAAAGCTTCGGCATCATCTTCCTGCTCCTCAAGCTTCAGTTTCAACTTCATCATCCTACACGAGTTAAAAGTATTATAAGCGAAATTCAATTTCGAAGGAGGAGGTAAGCACGAAGGTATAATTTTGTTACCGGCTTGAGATGACTCCGAGCTTCGTCACCAGCCTTCTCTCGCCCATCCTTTGTCCATACCACCTTTATAAATTTGTTCCCAATGCTTCGGGCAAGGCTGGGAATATCATCCAGAATTGCTGGTGATAGGCTGAAATTGGGTCTGTTGATAATTCTTCCGTGTTCACAACCAGATTTCAGGAACGCAGCAGCAGTGCCCCGAGAAGCTACCAGGGCGCAGAAGTCGCCGTGTCCGGCAATAACATCATCGAGGTCATCGATCTCACCTTCGATGTGTTCGAAGGCCCCTGGTAGATCTTCAGCTGAAGGAGTAAATTTTTCACTGCTGGCCCCGACCGAATGAAATACTTTCTTCAGCCATTGAATACATTGATTGCTGAATTCCAAACATTTATTTTGAAGGCCGGTCAATGATTTTTTCAAATCTAAACCCTTCTGGACTTCGGCCTCAAGTTTTTCATTAAGCTTTAGCCTTTCCTGTTTGAAACTTTCTGATTGGCAGAGAAGCCTTGTGTTCATTTCTGTTATTTTAGCTTCGGCTTCTGGTAATAAGCCTTCAGCTGTCTGGAGTTCGAACTCTTTCTTTTCAAAAGCAGCTGATTGTTCTTTTATTTTGTTCTCCAAGTTTTCAATTATAACCTCGTGCTTTTTATCTTCCAGATCCTGTTGCATCTTCAAAGCTTTGCTCAGTAGCATACTCTGTACGTGAACAACTTTCGTTAGGAAACATTTTTGTTTTGAAAAATAAAAAGTTAGACAGAAATTTTTTACCTTAAAATTAGAATAAAACAAACTACCGATGATGTGCTGTCGTCGGTAGCGGCTAATATCGGCTTCAAGCTTCGGGAAACTGATACTCATTGATAGAGTACCAATAACCTTCACTCCGGCCTGATCTCGAATGCAGCCTAGCTTCTCATCATCAACACCCCCGAAGAGAATCGCCCCCGGCCGATAACCACAAGATATGGCATACTCTTTTAATTCTTCTTTTTCGGTTTTTGTCAGTTCTTGCCCAATCAAGTTTTGAAAATTGAAAATTTCGTCTTCTGATGCTTCTTCGGCAACTTCTTTCTTTTTCCCAGGTTCTGGGGCCGAAGCTTCTTCGGTAGCCCCAACAGCTTCTTCTGCGGCCAGGTCTACCAAAATTCTATCTATATCAGCAACCATGCTTTCTAAATTAATGTCTTCGGCTCCAGTAGCTTCGGCATCCATAGCCTCCAAAGGTGCAACTTCAGTAGCTGTCGAACTTTTAGCAACTGGCGCCTTCGGAGCTGAAGCTCCTGGTGGTGTCTTTTCAATGACCTCTGTCACCGTGATGATTCTTTGCTTCTTCGCTTTAACTGCTTCCCTCGTTTTTACGGGCTCCTTTTCCTTCTAAAAAAGCTTCGTCAGTTGTGGCCCTAGTGGACTTAGTTTGGCAGGCAAAGATTCAGTCATTACCTTTAAGATTTCCTCTACTTCGGTAGTAGAGGGTGTTGCAGGAGTTCTTTCTTCTTTGTCAAATGCTTTTTGCTTTGGAGACGAAGTTTTTCTTTTCTTCGAAACACTTATTTTTGGCTCAGACTCTGGTTTTTCTTTTTTGTTTGTTCTTCGTCATCTTTGTTTAGAACATCAGTTACTCTTTTTCTCTTTTGGCCTTCAGCACCCTTATCTAGCCGCTCGTAGTCAGGATATTCAAAACCCAAGGCATCCATTACACGGTTTAGCCTCCACTTCAGACGGGTGCCGAAGGCTGCAGTCATCAATTGGTCTTCTTTCTTAGAATAATTTCCAAGTATTTCATTACACATCACTTCGATTGTGTCCAGCCACTCTTGGCAAGATACCTTGAAAAGATTTTTGAATTTGAAATGGTAGGGCAACCGAACAAGTTCCCCTTTCTTCTTCTTCCCCTCTAGCTTCGGCATTTCCCACTCCTTCAAAGTCGGGAATACTCTGAAGGCCAGAAATTCCTGCACCAAGTCCCTAGTGCCAATATGATCTGCAATCACTTTAAATTCAGCTAGAGCAATCTGACTTGGATTCCCTGGTAACATGTTGCACGGGGGTCGGGTCTCTCCGACGATCAATTCCAACGGACTCTGGACCAACTTGTCTTCATCTTCGTCAACTCTCACATAGAACCATTCAGATTTCTATCCAGCTAGCCATTTGCTTCGGTAGTTGATCACTGGGAACTTTGTAGTCTTACGGTAGGCAAAGTTGTAGCAGCCAAAATTTTCATGAAGAGCATCTCCCCTAGCCTTGGTCTGGTAGTGCAGTTCGTGCACTCGGCAGAAACCTTCAATAAATGGTTCCACGCCCTGGCTTCGGAGAGCCCAGATATAAACATTTAGCCTAACAATAGCGTTAGGGGTTAGCTGATGAAGATAGATCTCAAATTTCTTCAGCACTTTAGCAATCATCTTGTTCAAAGGGAATCTTAAACCAGCTTTAAAAAGGCTTTTGAAAACCACTACTTCGTTCTTTCCCGGCTTCAGGATAGTTTCTTTTCCACCAAAATGAATCAACTCCTTCTTCGCTTCACTAAGATAGCCCAACTTCACCATCTTAGGAAAATCAGCTTCGGAGATGGTGGACTTTCCAAAGTCCAGGTGGCTAGGTTTGCTCGGTACTGCACTGTTGTAATCATCTTCGGAATCAGTTTCTTCGGCATCAGCTTGTCTTGCTTCGGCGATAGGAATATCCTCTGATGTTACCAACCCAGACTCCCTCATTGCTTCGGAAATTGGAACAGTTCTAGTAGCTTCAGCCTCATCTCCCTCACGATCAATCCTGGCAGTAGAACGCAATCTCGCCATCTGATTATGAATTTTTTGAAATTTTTTGTTGTTGATTTTCTCAGTTTCTCCAAAGCTCTTTCTCTGGTGACGAAGCAGAATCGAAAGCGGTGCCTCGCTCGAGCATGACGATCAAGCTTCGGCTATGGTTAAATTTTTGACAGCACAACAGTACAATAGCAATGAATGCTGTGGTAACTGCACACCTACCCGTTTGTTTATATAGCGCCGCAGGTGGGAAGGTGAACCGCCAAGGTTTTTCGCACCGGAAAAACAGCAACCCACACTCATTGACCAGTGGGCCGCAAGGTCCGCGAACGTGAATCGCCTGGGCGTGTGCAACTGCTACAAGGTGGGGCCACCTCACGCGCGGATTAGTTTAATCGTTTCTCGTCAACGAGCTCAGGGAAGGTGTTTTTTCGGATCTTCGGCATCCCTAGGCCTAGAAGATTTTTTCACGGATCAAGCTCGTTACGAAAAACGATCAAGCACCGTGAAGGGGCTACTGTTGGGGGTATGCTTCGTAGCCGAAGATCCTAAAAGAGGAAAACACCTTCGGCAAGATCCTTTCTAGAAACAGCGCAGAAATTATCACTGATAGAGCTTTGGCACAGTGGCAAGCCTCAAGACGAAGGGGGCAAACCGACTTAAAGGTCAAATGACTCAAAAGCCCATGATGTTTTGTGTCAGTGTTGTAATTGATTATAAAGGGGATAGATGTAATTTCACATAGGCTGTGTCCTGTGCCTATAAATAGATGAACAATGCCCCTGTACTGTTCACGCGATCTTGTAATTCTTGACGCATCACACTGGAATTGTTGTTTTCCGTCAAGAAGAAGGTATAAATGTACTCAAATGTCATGTTTTAATATTCAGATCTATATAATGAAATATTAGAATAATATTATCTGCTCCTAACACATATTTTATATGTTATTCTTCATTTTACATTATTCTATAAACCTGAACATGAAGGTATGACCTTCATGACACTTAATCTACAACCTTCGTCCGAAGCTCATTAAATCCTTGGGGAGATAATGCTTCAACGGACGAAGGGCATTGTCATTTAACATTTTTTATGTTGCCTTGTTCTTAATTCATATCCTTTGAGAACAAGTGCCCAACAGCCATGACACTATCTCCAACCTTAGAATTGAGAATGCTAATTTGATTGCTAAGGTTGAGAAGTCAAATATTTGTGATGATTCAATTACTAATCTTAGAAATGTTAATGCTAGTCTAATTGCTAAGATTGAAAAATTGAATGCCTCTGTTGCTAGCCTTAAGATTGAGAATGAAAAATTAATTGCTAAGTGAAAGCTCTCTTGTGAGTTTTGGTGTTTGGATGACAACTCAATTAAAGGACTAACAAGTGTACTAAGTGTTGAACAGGTGCTTAAGGTAAAGCCTACAGGATTCAACACAAGTGAACAAATGTGATGGTCCAAGAACTGGATTATGGATACATGATGGACATCACAAGTAAGATGGACATTGCATAAGTGAGACTCGGGTGCGTAGCTCGGAGACAACTGATCAAGCCAAGGACGGAGGCAAGAAAAGCTTCGAGGTACCAAGTGCACGGGAGAAGGTCAAGGAGGCTGAGGAACCCAAAGCCAAGGGTGAAGAAGAAGGCTTGCAAAGTCAAGGGTGATCGAGTTGAGAACAGCTACGGCACATCAAGGATCACTACATAAGAACGTGACTTACAGCCAATGAGGTAACAGCTACAGTTATGTGGTGTAAGTCATAAGGCTCAAGATCAAGCTCTAAGAAGGAGATCAAGGTCACTAGAAGGAGAACAAGTGTCAAAACCAGAACTGGAAGCAGCCCAAAAGAGCTAAGTTCACCTTAATCTTTAGTTTGGGTTGTTCCTATGTTTGGAGATGTTCTATGTGACCTTTGCAGGATGTTGGAGCCAAGAAATGTCAATCTAGATCAAGTCAAGCCGACTTGATGAGTCCAACATCAAAGCTCAAGCATGTGAAATGCTATAGATGTAATAATTAAGAGAAGGTATGTTTCTAGACTTAGTACATCGGTTTTGTGGACTAATATACTTGTCTAAGTGATAGAAACAGAAAGAAGAAGAAAAGGAAAGAGGTGCAAAAGGCTTGGCTATGTACAGCCAAGACTTAGTTCAGTCTGGCACACCGGACTGTCCGGTGGCGCACCAGACAGTGTCCGGTGCGCCAGGCTGAACTCTGGCGAACTGTCCGCTCTCGGGAATTCACCGGCGACGTACGACTATAATTCACCGGACTGTCCGGTGTGCACCGGACTGTCCGGTGAGCCAACGGTCGGCCGGGCCAACGGTCGGCCGCGTGATCTGCGCGGGACACGTGGCCGAGCCAACGGCTAGATGGAGGCACCGGACTGTCCGGTGTGCACCGGACATGTCCGGTGCGCCAACGGCTCCAAGACTGCCAACGGTCGGCTTCGACGTAGAAGGAAAGAAATCGGGCACCGGACAGTGTCCGGTGTGCACCGGACTGTCCGGTGCGCCACCCGACAGAAGGCAAGATTTGCCTTCCTGGATTGCTTCCAACGGCCCCTAGGCCCCTTGTGCCTATAAAAGGGACCCCTAGGCGCCTCCAGCAATATATAAGTGCAGCCAACAAGTGTAGACTTTATTGGAATCAATTCTCGCTCTCCCTCTTGTGTGTAACTCTATAGTTTGTGTAGAAGGCACAGCTATAAGCCTTTAGAGAGAGGAGTAGTGCTGCTAAGAGCTAGAGCAAGGTCTTGAGCGTATCGTTACTCTGCCGGGGTGCTGCCAAGAAGTTTGTAAGCAGCCGCGGTTCTGTTATAACCCCACTCAATAGTGAAAGGCTCTATCTGTCATACTGACAGATCTGAGCAAACGGAGGAAGGAGTTGAAATAGACTCCAAGCCCAGGTGTGGCTAACTCCAACGAGGACTAGGCAAGCATTTCAGGCTTGGCCGAACCTCGGGATAAATCCTTGCGTCTGTATGCTCTATTCTGTATTGTATCCTGACTCTCTGTCTTACTCGCCTTTATATCTGCACTTCAATACTTATCTGTGGTATAAGCTTGATTTGAAGTGCAGGACATTTTGAGACAGGATCTTCCATTCTGCTGCGACCTACTCGAAGAGTCTTCTCATTCCACTGCATACTAAGTCTTCGAGTAGAGTAAGAATTTAAGTTTTAAAGTAATAAGTTTTATTCGCCTATTCACCCCCCCCTCTAGGCGACATCCAGATCCTATTCCCGGGTCAAAGGGAACTTTCAATTGGTATCAGAGCTAGGCCTCTCCAGTGTGGGCTTAGCCGTCCGGAGATAACGATGTCGTCACAAGAGGTAACTGTAGAACTTCTTTTAGGCGATGGCTCTAATTACAAATCCTGGTCTATCTCTATTTATAATGCTTTCATGAGTGTTGATCCTGATTTGAGACAGATCTTTAGTAGAAGTATTTTTCCATCTAATATTAGTAAAAATCCCTCTAATGATGAACTAAGATGTTTATCTCTCAATCACCGTGCTTGCAACATCTTAGTTGAATCTCTTTCTAGAGGTGCTTATTTTGCCATCATGAGTAGTGATAATGATTTATTTGGTGATGCTCATGATTTATGGAATAGAATTAAAGTAAAATATTGTGTGGCAAATTGTACTGCTTCTACTCCCTATATTGCTTGTGATGCTAACCTTTCAAAGGGAGAAGATCAAGAACGATGGGCACCCAACGATGAATCCACCTCGTCGACAGGTTTGGTCTCCACTAATAATAAGTGTTTTGTTGCTAACAATGACGGTGGAGACAAAAGCCATGATGATGAGGAATATGAGGATGAGTCTTCATCACCTCAAGGTACATTTTCCTGTTTGGCTTCCACTGACATTAATGACAGGGAAAATGATACCCATGATGTGGAAGAAGAGGAGATTCGCCGTTTCTACATCCATCTCAACAAAGAGGACAAGGCACTCTTGGTTAAGCTGTTGAGAAGGAACAAGGAACAAGGCGATACGCTTCTCAGGCTAGAGGAGTCCCTCATCAAAACCAACAACAGCCTGGAAAAGATGACCACAGAACATGAGGAGCTAAAGTGCTCTCATGATGATTTGGTCCAAAGGTATGAATATGTTTTAATTAAGCAAAGAAATAGTCATGATGTTTTATCTAACATTGCTCAACTTAAAACGGAAAATTCTATGCTTAAGAGTCAAGTAGAAACAATGGACTTAGAAAAACGTGTTCTAGGTAAAAAGTATGATATGTTGTCATATTCTCATAATAAATTAGTTGATGACCATATCATGCTTAATGTTGCTCATGAGGTTATAATTGCAAACTTAAATTCATGTGAACCTCATTCTCGCACGTGTGCGCAATTGAATTGTATATCATCATGTGCTAACCCCTGTTGCTCAAAAGAAAGCCAATCATTGATTGAGCAACAAGTTTTAGGGTCACAAAAGAAATTCTATGGGAATAAGAAGCAACGACAACTGAGGAGAAGACACTTTGCTCAACTCTCTCAAGATATCCACGGGCGCGTGGTGAAGAAGCTTGAGAAAGGAAAAACTGCAGCAAGTGTCAAGCTCAATAAGAAAAATGTTCCTAAAGATGAAGAAATCAACATGAGCTTGGAAAAAGGTAAAGATTCAATTAATCATGTTGTTTGCACTGACCCTCTCTCCATGTCATTCAAGTACACAAAGGGAAAAGGAAAAAGGAGGTGTTTCAAGTGCAAGAAGTTAGGCCACCTCATCGCGTCTTGTCCGTACAAAGACAAAAATGAAGGGACAAGGAGTTGTTTTGGATGCAACAATAAGGACCACACGATCACTTCATGTCCGGTCATGAAGAATCAAGGATGTGCATCCTCCAAAGTGACCCTCACCAAGGAAAATGACACACAGCAAGCGTCACGTCAAGTTGAGCGACGTTTCTGCTACAAGTGTGGTGAGCAGGGTCATCTATCCAAGGTATGTTACAAAGGTAAGATTCCTAAACAAGTGAATTTGTGTCAATCTTATTCGCGTAGGAGACCCAAATCATACACTTGTGCTAGATCTATAACGAGATCACCTAGAACTAGCACAAAGGCAATTTGGGTACCAAAGGCACATTTACATGATCATTATGTACCCATCCCGAGATGGGTACCAAACTGTGCTAACTAGACCATGCAGGTGCCTTGAGATGGACTGGAGACCATGGGAGAGCTTAAGACGGTTATCTAAAACTCTATGCTTAAGCTGTTAATTGTTTTGGTGTTTATTGTCCCAAGGTTGAATTATTGTGAGACACTAATCCCATGTTCATCTCAAGTAAAATAAGGTGTATAGTTCCTTAATCATTATTGGTGAATCAAGTAAATGGACTTTGATGAGAATCTACAACTAGCTCTCCAAAGGACGGTACCCCGTGTATTTTAAGTACATAATTGCAATTTAGTATTGCTCTTAAATTGGCTTGTTGTGCTTCCTGTCTTTGGAGTAGTTATGCTTTATGATTGCCTATGTTAAATGTATCATAATGATGTTTGCTTAATCATGACTGATGCTATATAGGATATATCTTTTGAATCATTTATGGGTAGCTATTTCATTTGTTATATCCACAACGATTAACTCTCTTGGTGTATATGGATAAACCTGTAACTTTTTGTAAGTCATGCTATGTGCAATTATGACATATTGTTTAGTCCATGTTCACATGATTACCCTAGTTTGGTACTGTGTGAATTTCAAATCCATGTCGTGCCCTTTTGAGCTATGAGGTGCGTAAGCAAAAGGAGCCCTGAAATGGCGATAACAAGGGCTCTCATAAAGGCAAAGGTATGGAAAATGGAGCTATGCAATTTCATTAAATATTCTTGAAATTCCATTCATTGTGATCATAGCTATGTTCTTATCTTTCAATTGGTAATATCTTGGCTTAGGTAATTTATGCCTTTAAAATGTTGTTTCTTTTGTGCACCTAAGAAACCTTCTTAATTATGACATGCTTAGATATTTCGCTTTATATACATGATTGTGTTGATCTTCAATTGGTATATGCAATGATAGTTAAATATGAAGCATGTACAAGTTGCGTAAATGTTAGACTTCCTGTGAGTATTCAATTGGCTTAGGTGCCACTGAGGCGTGCATTGTTGTATTTAGTCAACCTTTCATTTAGCCTTCAATTGGTGTTAAGTGGTGTTTCATTTGATATTCAAATTGGCATCTTTGGGTGATGAAAGTGGTAGAGTATGCCTTGACCAAGGTATGTTGTGATCCCCTCTAGTTCTAAGGAAGCTAGAATGTGCAAAGTGCAAGTCATTCAAATACTTGATGCACAACTTGAGGGGGAGCACACATAACTTGTGTCTTTTGAGACTAACTGTTTCTTGAGCAATCTTGTATAGTCTCTAGGTGGAAAAGAGAAGATAAGCAAGAAATGGAGCAATCAGGACTTGGGTACCTCTGTAAGTCAAGAAATTGGTATCTCAAGTTGTGAGTAAGTGCATATTTTTTAGATTGCTCATGCTCTATAATATCTGGTGATAATAGATGTTTATTCTTAAATATCATGGAGTCATGATAATAAATGAACTTTGCAAATGGTATCTTTCAATTGGTAGCCGTAATAGTTCGCTTCAATTGACATCTTTTGATAATCATGAGAATAGAAGTTTCTTCTTGTGCCCAATACTATAACTTGTTCTAAGTTTGGTGTCTTAGCAACAAGAAAAAGTTAGGAGAAAGAATCAGGCACAAGTGTGGAGAAGCTCTTGAGAGATTAGATACTTTCAAGATGGGAAGTACACTACAACATGGTAAAGGTACAAAGGGAGTATTAATCTTTTTGCATATATGTATCTTACCTAAATGTTGATAGTGCATATGTTCAATAAGTAAGGGGGAGTTTTTGACAGTCGTTTTTCCTCCTTAACACCCTGCTGTCCCTTGACATCATCCTATGTTCTTGCTTGAGTATGGTTTTTGGTGTTTGATGTCAAAGGGGGAGAATTTGTGTATTAAAGCTTATCTCAATCTGAGAGGAAAGCTTATCCTAATGGGTGATGTGTTAGTTTGAGCTTTGCCAAGTGTGATAATCATATGTTTCTTGCAGTATTATATGTGTTGCTCATATGGACTAGTGTTTCCGCTGCGATGAATTATTTGGCTTCTATAGTGCAATAGATAGTCATGTGGTTAATGGTGCTTTAAGATTGTCTTAAATTAGTGTCATAGTTTAAATTGGTATTAGTTTGAATTGGTATCTTAATGATGAATAGTGGTAGGTTGATATTCCTGTGATATATCCGCTAATTTGAATGGTGTTTAACTCTGATTATGCGCATTTGTGTGTTATAGCATCATGGTTTGAATCTTGACACATTGCATCCTAAAAAGTGCTAAGGTGGAGAAATGTTTCGAATTGCCTAAGTATGTGCAAATTGGCGTCTGAGGCCAAAATTAGGTTCTTGAAGTAAGCACATATTTAGGGGGAGCATTCTAATTCACAATTTGTGCTTCAAATCTTATTCTTATGTAGGCTTTAATTGTGTTGCCATCAATCACCAAAAAGGGGGAGATTGAAAGCTCTCTTGTGAGTTTTGGTGTTTGGATGACAACTCAATTAAAGGACTAACAAGTGTACTAAGTGTTGAACAGGTGCTTAAGGTAAAGCCTACAGGGTTCAACACAAGTGAACAAATGTGATGGTCCAAGAACTGGATTATGGATACATGATGGACATCACAAGTAAGATGGACATTGCATAAGTGAGACTCAGGTGCGTAGCTCGGAGACAACTGATCAAGGCAAGGACGGAGGCAAGAAAAGCTTCGAGGTACCAAGTGCACGGGAGAAGGTCAAGGAGGCTGAGGAACCCAAAGCCAAGGGTGAAGAAGAAGGCTTGCAAAGTCAAGGGTGATCGAGTTGAGAACAGCTACGGCACATCAAGGATCACTACATAAGAACGTGACTTACAGCCAATGAGGTAACAGCTACAGTTATGTGGTGTACGTCATAAGGCTCAAGATCAAGCTCTAAGGAGATCATGGTCACTAGAAGGAGAACAAGTGTCAAAACCAGAACTGGAAGCAGCCCAAAAGAGCTAAGTTCACCTTAATCTTTAGTTTGGGTTGTTCCTATGTTTGGAGATGTTCTATGTGACCTTTGCAGGATGTTGGAGCCAAGAAATGTCAATCTAGATCAAGTCAAGCCGACTTGATGAGTCCAACATCAAAGCTCAAGCATGTGAAATGCTATAGATGTAATAATTAAGAGAAGGTATGTTTCTAGACTTAGTACATCGGTTTTGTGGACTAATATACTTGTCTAAGTGATAGAAACAGAAAGAAGAAGAAAAGGAAAGAGGTGCGAAAGGCTTGGCTATGTACAGCCAAGACTTAGTTCAGTCTGGCACACCGGACTGTCCGGTGGTGCAACGGACAGTGTCCGGTGGCGCACCGGACAGTGTCCGGTGCGCCAGGCTGAACTCTGGCGAACTATCCGCTCTCGGGAATTCACCGGCGACGTACGACTATAATTCACTGGACTGTCCGGTGTGCATCGGACTGTCCGGTGAGCCAACAGTCGGCCGGGCCAACGGTCGGCCGCGCGATCTGTGCGGGACACGTGGCCGAGCCAACGGCTAGATGGAGGCACCGGACTGTCCGGTGTGCACCGGACATGTCCGGTGCGCCAACGGCTCCAAGACTGCCAACGGTCGGCTTCGACGTAGAAGGAAAGAAATCGGGCACCGGACAGTGTCCGGTGTGCACCGGACTGTCCGGTGCGCCACCCGACAGAAGGCAAGATTTGCCTTCCTGGATTGCTTCCAACGGCCCCTAGGCCCCTTGTGCCTATAAAAGGGACCCCTAGGCGCCTCCAGCAATATATAAGTGCAGCCAACAAGTGTAGACTTTATTGGAATCAATTCTCGCTCTCCCTCTTGTGTGTAACTCTATAGTTTGTGTAGAAGGCACAGCTATAAGCCTTTAGAGAGAGGAGTAGTGCTGCTAAGAGCTAGAGCAAGGTCTTGAGCGTATCGTTACTCTGCCGGGGTGCTGCCAAGAAGTTTGTAAGCAGCCGCGGTTCTGTTATAACCCCACTCAATAGTGAAAGGCTCTATCTGTCATACTGACAGATCTGAGCAAACGGAGGAAGGAGTTGAAATAGACTCCAAGCCCAGGTGTGGCTAACTCCAACGAGGACTAGGCAAGCATTTCAGGCTTGGCCGAACCTCGGGATAAATCCTTGCGTCTGTATGCTCTATTCTGTATTGTATCCTGACTCTCTGTCTTACTCGCCTTTATATCTGCACTTCAATACTTATCTGTGGTATAAGCTTGATTTGAAGTGCAGGACATTTTGAGACAGGATCTTCCATTCCGCTGCGACCTACTCGAAGAGTCTTCTCATTCCACTGCTTACTAAGTCTTCGAGTAGAGTAAGAATTTAAGTTTTAAAGTAATAAGTTTTATTCGCCTATTCACCCCCCCCCCTCTAGGCGACATCCAGATCCTGTTCCCGGGTCAAAGGGAACTTTCACTAAGGCTAAAGACTTAAATGTTTGCAATGATGCTATTTCCAATCTTAGAAATGAAAATGCCATGTTACATGCTAAGATTGATGAACTAAATGTTTGCAAACCCTCTACTTCTAGTGTTGATCATGTTTCTATTTGTACTAGATGTAGAGATATTAATATTGATGCTATTCATGATCACCTTGCTATGATTAAACAACAAAATGATCATATAGCTAAACTAGATGCTAAAATTGCTGAGCATGAACTAGAAAATGAGAAATTTAAATTTGCCCGTAGCATGCTTTATAGTGGGAGATGCCTCGACATTAAGGATGGCATTGGCTTCCAACAGGGAGGCAATGTTAAAATTAATGCCCCTAAAAGATTGTCTAATTTTGTTAAGGGCAAGGCTCCCATGCCTTAGGATAACGAGGGCTACATTTTATATCCTGCTGGTTATCCTGAGGACAAGATTAGGAGAATTCATGCTAAGAAGACTCATTCTGTTTCTCACCATGCTTTTATTTATAAGAATGAGGCTTCTAGCTCTAGGCATTCTACCCATGTTAAAATGCCTAAGAAGAAATCTCCTATTGCATCAAATGATCATAACATTTCATTTAAGACCTTTGATGCTTCATATGTGCTTACTAACAAATCAGGCAAAGTAGTTGCCAAATATGTTGGGGGCAAACACAAGGGCTCCAAGACTTGTGTTTGTGTACCCAAGGTGCTTGTTTCTTATGTGAAAGGACCCAAGACCGTTTGGGTACCTAAGAACAAGGCATAAATTTGTTTTGTAGGTTTATGCATCCGGGGGCTCAAGTTGGATCATTGATAGCGGGTGCACAAACCACATGTCTGGGGAGAAAAAGATGTTCTCCTCCTATGAGAAAAACCAAGATCCCTAACGAGCTATCACATTCGGGGATGGAAATCAAGGTTTGGTCAAATGACTTGGTAAAATTGCTATATCACCTGACCATTCTATTTCCAATGTTTTTCTTGTAGATTCTTTAGATTACAACTTGCTTTCAGTTTCTCAATTATGCAAAATGGGCTACAATTGTCTTTTTACAGATATAGGTGTTACTGTCTTTAGAAGAAGTGATGATTCAGTAGCATTTAATGGAGTGTTAGAGGGTCAGCCATACTTAGTTGATTTCAATAGAGCTGAACTTGACACTTGCTTAATTGCTAAGACTAATATGGGTTGGCTCTGGCATCGCCCCACGTTGGGATGAAGAATCTTCATAAGCTAATGGATTCAAAGTCGGAAAAGTCGATCCTACTCTCTTTACTAAAACTATTGCAAAAAGATTTGTTTGCATACCAAATTTATGTTGATGATATTATATTTGGGTCTACTAACAAATCTACTTGTGAAGAGTTTAGTAGGATCATGGTACAAAAATTCGAGATGTCTATGATGGGGGAGTTGAAGTATTTTCTAGGATTTCAAGTCAAGCAACTCCAAGAGGGCACCTTCATCAGCCAAACAAAGTACATTCAAGACATACTCACAAAGTTTGGAATGAAGGATGCCAAGCCCATCAAGACACCCATGGGAACCAATGGGCATCTCGACCTCGACACGGGAGGTAAATCCATAGATCAAAAGGTATACCGGTCGATGATAGGATCTCTACTATATTTATGTGCATCTCGACCGGATATTATGCTTTTCGTATTCATGTGTGCAAGGTTCCAAGCCGATCCTAAGGAAGTTCACCTTAGGGCCGTGAAGAGAATCTTGAGATATTTAGTTTATACTCCTAAGTTTGGTCTTTGGTACCCCAAGGGATCCTCTTTTGATTTATTAGGATATTCAGATGCTGATTGGGCATGGTGTAAAATTGATAGGAAGAGCACATCAGGAACTTGTCAGTTTCTGGGGAGATCCTTGGTGTCTTGGGCTTTAAAGAACCAAAACTCAGTAGCTCTTTCTACCGCTGAAGTCGAGTATATTGCCGCAGGCCATTGTTGCGCACAATTGCTTTGGATGAGGCAAACCCTTAGGGACTATGGCTATAAATTTAGCAAAGTCCCTCTCCTATGTGATATTGAGAGTGCAATCCGCATGGCGGATAATCCCGTTGAGCACAGCCGCACTAAGCACATAGCCATTCGGTATCACTTTTTGAGAGATCACCAACAAAGGGGGGATATCAAGATAGCCTATATTAACTCCAAAGAACAATTAGCCGATATCTTTACTAAGCCACTTGATGAGAAAACCTTTACCAAACTTAGGAATGAGCTAAATATTTTTGATTCTAGGAATTTTGATTGATACTTTGCACACATAGCTCATTTATATACCTTTGATCATATCTCTTTTATGTCTATGACTAATGTGTTTTCAAGTGTATTCTCATGCTTAGTCATAGAATTGAAAGGGAAATGGCGTATTCGGCAAAGACGATGCTTCCACTCAACTCCATCGATATTATCTACTCTTTGCCAGTATTCCGCCATCTCTCCACATTGGTATAATCTTCACTCATATTTATTTGTCTGCCAAAGTGGGAGAAAATGTTAAAAGGGCTCATATTTGACTCAAGTGTCCGTTTTTGGCGATTCATGCCCAAGGGGGAGAAAGAATTAGCCTAAAGCAAAAGGACTGCACCACCAACGAATTTTAAAAATGAAGTTTTCAAATTGGTATCTTAATGTGTTTTCAAAAGGGAGAAAGTATCTTGAACACTAAGAGGAGAATTTCATTGAGGGGGAGTTTTGTTCAAAGTCAAAGGAAAAGCATTTGAAACAGGGGGAGAAAATTTCAAAATCTTGAAAATGCTTCTTTCAATCTTATTCATATACCTTTGACTATTTGCAAAAAGTTTTTTGAAAAGAATTTTACAAAGAATTTGCAAAAACAAAACTAGTGGTGCAAGCGTGGTCCAAAATGTTAAATAGGAAGAAAACAATCCATGCATATCTAGTTGAAATAATTATTGGCTTCATTCCAAGCAACCTTTGGACTTACCTTATGTAAACTAGTTCAATTCTGCACTTATATATTTCCTTTGGTTTGTGTTGGCATCAATCACCAAAAAGGGGGAGATTGAAAGGGAATAGGGTCAAACCTTTTCCTAAATGATTTTGGTGGTTGAATTGCCCAACACAATCAATTGGACTAACTAGTTTGCTCTAGATTATATGTTCCATAGGTGCCAAAGGTTCACATCAAACCAATACAAAGTTAAAAGAAAGGGTTCAAAACAAAGGAGCAAAGAAAACTGAAGGCTACCCTGGTTTGGCACACCGGACTGTCCGGTGTGCCACCGGACAGTGTCCGGTGCACCAGGGAGATCAACTCCGAACTTGCCACCTTCGGGTTTCTGGAAATTGCTCCCCGCTATAATTCACCGGACTATCCGGTGAAGCACCGGACTGTCCAGTGTGCCAGCCAGAGCAACGGCTAGCGCGCCAACGGTCGTCTGCAAAAAGCAACAGTGAACGCTACAGTGTGGACTGCGCGCAGAAGTCAGAGCAAGCGCCAGAAGGCACACCAGATAATGAACAGTGACTGTCTAGTGCACCACCAAACTGTTCGGTGGCCTAGCTGTCAGAAGCTCCAGCGGTTGAACCCTAACGGTTGGCTGACGTGGCTGGCGCACCGGACAGTGTCCCATGGCGCACCGGACTGTCCGATGCGCCTATCGACAGTAGCCATCCCCAACGACCATTTTGGTGGGTGGGGCTATAAATACCCCCCAACCACCACACTTTAAGGTATCCAAGTTTTCAGCCAACACATTCAATACAAGAGCTAGTGCATTCAATACAAGACACAATTAGAGTGAATCAAAATCTCTCCAAGTCCCAATTCCACTCAAAGCAATAGTGACTAGAAGAGAGAGTTTTGCCGTGTTCTTTTGAGCTCTTGCGCTTGGATCACTTTTCTTCTTCCTTCTTTCTTGTTCCCAAGACCTTTGTAATCAAAGCAAGAGACACCAAGTTGTGGTGGTCCTTGTGGGGACTAAGTGTCCCAATTGATTGAGAAGAGAAGCTCACTCGGTCTTGGTGACCGTTTGAGAGAGGGAAAGGGTTGAAAGAGACCCGGTCTTTGTGACCACCTCAACGGGGAGTAGGTTTGCAAGAACCGAACCTCGGTAAAACAAATCACAATGTCACACTCTTCATTTGCTTGTGATTTGTTTTTGCCCTCTCTTTTGGACTCGATTTTACTTCTAACGCTAACCCCGGCTTGTAGTGTGTGCTTAAATTTGTAATTTTCAGATTTCACCTATTCACCCCCCTCTAGGCAACTTTCATGGGATGTAGTTGAAAATGGAATGCAATGTGTAGATAGTGATGATGAGAATTTTAATGCTATTCATGCACAAGAAACGATTCACAAAAATACCCAAGCTACTACTGTGCTTTTAGCCTCTTTATGCAGGAATGAATATAACAAGGTTAGTTGCTTAGACAATGCAAAGGAAATATGGGACGCCCTCAAGATCTCTCATGAGGGGAACGATATCACCATGATCACCAAAATGGAGTTGGTGGAAGGCGAGCTGAGGAGGTTCGCCATGAAGAGAGGGGAAGAGCCAACTGAAACGTATAACAGGCTCAAGACCCTGGTGAACAAGATCCGAAGCTACAAAAGTACAAGATGGATGGATCACAACGTCGTGCGACTAATGCTAAGGTTATTTACCGTTGTTGATCCTAATATTGTAAACCTTATTCATGAGAACCCTAGGTACACCAAAATATCGCTCGAAGAAATTCTTGGAAATTTTGTAAGAGGATGCATGATGGGAAAGGAGGCGAGATACGTTGACGACATCGCCAACGGAGGCGCTTCCTGATAAGGTGGCACACGTTGAAGCGACTGGTCTTAATGAGGACAAGATGGCACTTGTGATCAAGCGCTTCAAGACCACTTTGAAAGGACGTGTTGGGGACTTGTTCTCAAATGCTATGAGTTAAGAACAAGGCAACACAAAATGTTAACGGTTAAAGACCTTCGTCTTTCAAAGCATTATCTCCCTTAGGATATAATGATCTTCAGACGAAGATTATGAAGGACATACCTTCATCATCTTAGTATATAATAATGAAAGTAAAAACATATGAACATGGAAAATAACATGAGTAATCATATGATATCATTAGGATATTTTTATTATATCATCATGAATAAACATGAACAATATCGAATTACATTTATACCTTCAGCTTGACAGAAGGTAAGAATCCAAGTGTGACAAGCAAGTGAATACAGGCCAGCGTGAACAGTACTGGGGTACTGTTCATCTATTTATAGGCACGGGATGCAGCCTGGACAAAATTACATTTTTATTCTTGACAACTAATCATAACTAAAACACAAATTATGAAGGACTAAATGGTCTTTTACTCTTTAAGTCGGTGCTGCCCTTCGTCTCAAGGCTTTGTCATGCCGAAGCTCCCTGAATTGTAGCTTCGACTTGTACCTTCGTGTTGTGTCAGTTCGCATATCACACTACTGAAGGTGTTTTTACTTGGAGGACCTTCGGCGAAGAAGAAGGCCTCCAATAGTAGCCCCTTCGCGGTGCTAGATCGTTTTTCGTGATGAGCTCGATTCGCGAATAATCTCAAAGGCTTCGGAATGCCAAAGGTCCGAAAAACACATTCCCTTAGCTCATTGCCGAGAAACGATTAAAATATTCAGCGCATACGAGCGATCTGGCGATTCACCTTCCCACCTGTAGCACTATATAAACAGATGGGTTGGTGCAGAGTTACCACAGCATTCATTGCCATTGCACTGTTGTGCTGTTAAAAAATTTAACCATAGCCGAAGCTTTTTTACTGTGCTCTCAAGCGAACACCATCATTTAGAGTTGACTTCGTCAAAAAAGAGAGCTTCGTCAGAACTGCAAAAAGAAACATCAACTTCATAAGAACCACAAAAAATCCATCAGATGGCCAGAGTATGTTTGACTACAAGGGTAACTCATGAAGGAGAGGAGATCAAGGCCACCGAGACAGCTCTCATTTCTGAAGTCATGAGATAGTCCGGTCTAGTTGTGACAGAGGGAAGTACTAACGAAGGTGCCTCTGTTGCCGAAGCTAGACAGACCGTTGCTGAAGAAGATGTTGAAGAGGATGAAGAAGATTATAGTATGTTGATTCCATCAAAACCGAGCCATCTAGATTTTGAGAAGTCTACTGTGTCTGAAGCTGACATGTCCATGATGATGAAGCTTGGCTACTTTGGGGAAGCTGAAAGGAAACTTGTTCGGTTTGCCGGAGAAGAAACCACCCCAGCGACGAAGGATGATGAAGTAGTGGTTTTCAAGAGTTTTTTCAGAGCAGGACTACGACTTCCTCTGAATGAGATGATTGGGGAAGTTTTGAAAAATTTTGAAATATATCTTCATCAGCTGACCCCTAATGCCATTGTTAGGCTTAGTGTTTTCATCTGGGCCCTTTGAAGCCAGTGGATGAGCCCAGATGCCAAAGCATTCTGCCGAGTGCACGAGTTGCACTACTAGACGAAGGCCAGGGCAGACGGTCTGCATGAAAATTTTGGCTGCTACAATTTTGCGTATCACAAAGATACGAAGGCTCCAGTTCTCAGCTACCGCACCAAATGGCCAACCGGCTGGAAGGGTGAATGGTTTTATATCAAGGCCGATGAGAAGAAGAGGGAGAAACTGATGACGATGGTCATGTGCCCGCTGACTTTAAACTTCGGAATGACCAGGCCTCTGTGCAACATGCAGATAGGGTCAGCATGCCAACTAGCCAAGGTACAATTTTGGGTGATGGCTGAACAAATCAGCACCAGGGACTTTGTGCAAACCTAGCCAACCGAACATACCCAACGTCAAGTGACTAGGTGATGCCGAAGATGAAGGGAACAAAGAAGAAATTTGAACTTGTTCAATTACCTTATCGCTTCAAATTTGAAAAACAGTTCAAGCAACCTTGCCAAGAGTGACGTCAAGTGACTAGGTGATGCCGAAGATGAAGGGAACAAAGAAGAAATTTGAACTTGTTCAATTACCTTATCGCTTCAAATTTGAAAAACAGTTCAAGCAACCTTGCCAAGAGTGGCTGAAAATGATTGAAACTATGTGTAATGAGATTTTGGGAAACTATACCAAAAAAGAAGACCAATTAATGACAGCAGCCTTCGGCACCCGGCCAAAACGAAGGTTAAACTGGGTAATGGACGCTCTAAAATTTGAATACCCTGATTACGAGCAACTCAACAAAGGTGCCAAAGGGACGAAAAGGAAAAGGATTGTTAGTGTTCTGAGCAGACAAGCTGCCAGAATGGTGAAGGAAGATGATAAAATTTTAAAGAAGAGAAAATCTAGTCCTGAGCCGAAGGTGGCGGCTTTGAAGAAAAGAAAAGCTACAACCCCAGAACCAAAGGTGACTGAGGCCGAAGAGGAAACTCCTTCAACACCTCCTGCTGCCGAAGTAGAAGAGATTTTAAAGGTAATGACTGAATCTTTACCTATCAAGCTGCTAAGTCCTCTAGGACCGGAACTGACAAAGCTTTTACAGAAGAAGGACAAGCC
Source organism: Zea luxurians (assembly GCA_029449295.1). NCBI lineage: Eukaryota > Viridiplantae > Streptophyta > Magnoliopsida > Poales > Poaceae > Zea > Zea luxurians. The sequence continues at coordinate 33,967,076 of JAOPSE010000005.1, read as the reverse complement.
CTCAACTGCAAAAAAGGTGGATGGGCAGAAAAAGCAAAGAATCGGCACCGTAATGGAAGCCATTAAACGGACACCACCATCGGCCCCAGCCACTATCGAGGCAAACATTTCTGCCGAAGCTGCAGCTGCCACCAAAGCTGCCAACTTGGAGGTCACCCTATCTGGAATTGATAAATTGATATTGGGTATGCCTACAGAAGAAACAACAGTTGCGGCTGCAGAACAGGTCATGGCCCCAGTGCCTAACAAAGGGAAGAAAATTGTCGATGCTGCTTCAGAAGAAAAAGATTTCGATCTTCGGAACCTGGTCGGACAAGAACTATCTGAGGCCAAAAAGAAGGAGCTATAGGAATATGGCATTTCCTGTGGCTACCAGCCAGGAGCCATGCTCTTTGGTGGGACAAATGAAGAAGCCTTGGGATGCGTTCGCGACCGTACCGGGGCGAAAGTAATCGGCACTCTATCGAAGAGTATCGGTTTTCCGAAGCTCGAAGCCGATATTAGCAGCTACCGACGACAACATATCATCGGTAGTTTGTTTTATTCCAACTCTATGGTAAAATTATTGTGATGAAGCAAAATTTTACTTTTTATTTTTGCGATGAAGCAAGTTTGCTGATGAAGGTTTATTTGTACAGAGTATGCTACCGGGCAAAGCACTGCAAATGCAACAAGACCTCGAGGATAAAAAGAATGAGATTATAATCGAGGGTTTAGAGAACAAGATCAAAGAATTCGAAGCTTCTCTTGAAAAGAAAGATTTCCTACTCCAAGCAATGGAAGGTTCCCTTGCAGAAGCGCAAACCGAAAATGCTAGATTAAACATGGAACTTCTCCAAAAATCAGAGAGCTTCGAACAAGAAAGAAAAAACTTGCAGACAAAATACGAAGCTGAAGCTGTCGAAAATATGAAGCTGCAGCAATCTTTGAAAGAGCTTCGAAACATGTGTCTAGGTTTTGGCAGCCGCTGCATACAGCGATTGAAGAAGGTTTTCAACTCAGTTGGAGCTAGCGCTGAAAAGTTTACCCCTTCGGCCGAAAACATATCAAGCACCTTTGAACACAATGAAGGCGAAGTCGAGGCGCTTGACGAAGTAATAGCGGGGCACGGTTACTTCTGTGCCCTGCTAGCTTCTCGCGACATAGTTGCAGCATTTCTGAAAGCTGGCTGTACGCATGGGAAGATTGTCAATTGACCAACTTTCAGCCTATCTTCAACAGATTTGGTTGACATTCCCAGCGAGGCCCGAAGTACAGGGAGCAGATTTATAACACAAATTTGGGCGAAGGGTGGTCAGGATTTGGCTGGTGACGAGGCCCGAAGCTTGCTTAAGCCGGTATGAAACTTATACCTGCTGCTTACCTTTTCTTGTGATAACTTTTTACCTTATATGACTTTGTTGTGTGTAGGATGATGATGCCGAAGATTAATAATCTGAAGCAGATTCCGAAGGCCGCTGAAGCTGTTTTTTAGGCCTGCCTGCATAGATCTTTAAAGGCATTTGTATTATCTCTGCAAAAGACATTGTAATCGAGAATTGAACATTACTCCGTATATTTGTCCATACCTTGTAATATATTTTTACCTTTTCTTCCATGTGTAAATTGCTTTGCTGTGGACGAAACTTGTATCTTTTGAGCCGAAGCCGAAAAACACCTTGCCTTCTTTTCGTACACAACGAAGCATATCTAAGCTTCTTCGTGCTCATCGAAGCATTGTTATCAAAGCTGAAGTATCTGTTTGTGCTTTATGTTATGATGATGATCCTACGAATGTCTACATGAATGTATATGAATGCACTAAATGATGTAATGTAATGTGCAAATGAATGTCCCAAACACACGCACGAAACCACACCCAGACTCTGCATCCCCTTAGGAATGACTTTTGAGTCTTAAGCTCTGCATCCCCTTAGGAACGACTTTTGAGCTTCTTCACCTTCTATTTCGGTGGCATTTAAGTTCTGCATCCCCTTAGGAACAACTTTTGAACTTCTTCACCTTCTATTTCGGTGGTATTTGGCTCTGCATTCCCTTTGGAACGACTTTTGAGCAGAAAACTTACGCTGCGCTCCCTTAGGAATGACTTTTTTGTAGCTTCATTATGCTTTTGGCTCTGCATTCCCTTAGGAACGACTTTTGAACAGAAAACCTACACTGTGCTCCCTTAGGAACGACATTTTTGTAGCTTCATCATGCTTTTGGCTCTGCATTCCCTTAGGAACAACTTTTGAGCAGAAAACTTACGCTGCGCTCCCTTAGGAACAACTTTTTGCAGCTTCGTCATGCTCTGCATCCCCTTGGGGACGTCTTTTGAGCTTCTCCCTGTTTTTCTTTTTGCACTCGATGGTGCATGCTCAGATTTTACATATTACATCTTTTTGGGGGATTCTGCCCTCATAGGGCTAAATAAGAATGAAAAATTACAAAATATGGCCCCATTAAAAACCTTTCTCCCCTCTTGAAAGGAAAAGGGTGCCATAGAAAAAATGGAAAAAGATTACATCATATTACACATAGTATCGCCGAAGCTCATCCGCATTCCAAGATCTAGGTATGTCGTTTTCGTCCATATCCTTCAATCTATAAGAACCGGGCCTTGACGAAGATACTACCGGAAAATACCTTCCCATTTTAGTTACAACTTACCCACTGTGTCTCGGTTGGCCACTCTCCGAAGCACCAGATGCCTTGGCTTGATATTTTTCAATCGAACTTTTCTGTCACGCCATTTTATTGTTTCAGTCTGATATTTATTGTTATGCTCTATAGCCTAAAGTATGGTCCCTTCTATAGTATATTTTGTTAATTGATAATCAGCTTCGTCTTCTACCGAAGCTATTGTTCTTATTGACCCTGTTTTTGCTTCTTCTGGAGTTATTGCTTTGTCACCAAATAGGAGCTTGAAGGGTGTAAATCCTATTGACCTTGACGCAGTTGTGTTGTTGCTCCACACCACTTTAATTAGCTCATCTGGCCACTTTCCTCTGGGCTGGTTGAAGATTAGCTTCATTATTCCTGTCATTATAATACCATTTGCTCTTTCTACCAGCCCATTTGACTCTGGATGCCTAACTGATGCAAAATGTATCTTCATACCAATTTGGTCACAAAATTTTTTGAATGCTTCAGCATCAAATTGTGTACCATTGTCCACGGTTATTGCCTTCGGCACACCGAAGTGACAAACAATATTTTGCCAGAAGAATTTTTGGACCATGACCGAAGTTATTGTAGCTAAGGGCTTCGCCTCAATCCATTTAGAAAAATATTCTACTGCCACTACAACATACTTCAAGTTGCCTTGTGCTGGTGGGAGTGGACCCAACAAATCTAAGCCCCATCTTTGCAATGGCCAGGTTGGCTGTATTAGCTGAGTTAGCGATGAAGGTTGCTTCTAGTCTCTTGCACATTTTTGACAATTTTCACACTTTTGAACCAGATCTGCTGCATCCGAAGCTGCCTTCGGCCAATAAAATCCTTGCCTAAAAACTTTTCCCAGCAAAGGCCTGGACCCAATGTGAGATCCACACAAACCTGCGTGTATTTCCTTCATTAGTTCTATACCTTCAGTTCTGGATAAACACTTGAGAAGTGGAGAGCACACCCCATGTTTGTATAACTCCCCTTCTATCATGACATATGGTCTTGTCCTTGCTTTCATTCTTTTATTATAAACTTCGTCACCCGAAAGACAATTACCTTGGAGGAAAGATATGATTTCAGTCCTCCAGTATTCACTATGTACAGGTGATATTGCGAGCACTGCTCTTTCCATAAGTTCAACCGAAGGTGCTTTTATTGTCTCAAAGAATACTTCCGAAGGTAGAGGGAGCCCCTATGCTGCTGACTTAGCTAGTAGATCTACATGCTCATTTTCCCCTCTTGGAATATTTTTTACAGAAAAACCTTCGAAAGAGGCCTCCAATCTTCGGACTGTGTCCAAATATTTTTCAAGCTTCGGATCCCTTGCCTTTCTGCTTTTGTCTACATGGCCAGAGATAACTTGGGAGTCAGTTTTAAGGATCGCCCTTCTGATTCCCATTGGCTTTAGTTTCTAAAGCCCCAACAGAAGGGCTTCGTACTCAGCAATGTTATTTGTACAACTAAAATCCAGTCTTGCTCCATAGCATGTTCTGACTTTAGAGGGTGCTACTAGGACAGCAGCGGCTCCTGCACCGAAGGTTTCCTAAGAACCACCATAGAAGACTGTCCAGGCTTCGGTGTCTTTTGTTACTTTTTCCTGAGCCCCTAGCGTCCAATCAGCGATGAAATCCGCTAACGCCTGGGACTGAATTGAGGACCTGTGTACATAGTCAATAGAGAATTCATTGAGCTCGGCAGCCCATTTTCTGATCCTCCCAGTAGCTTCTCTATTCCTCATTATGTCTTTCAAAGGTTGCGACGAAGGAACAACTATATGATATGCTTGAAAGTAATGCCGAAGCTTCCTGAAGGCCATCAACACAGCATATAACACCTTCTCCAATTCTGTATAATTTTTCTTTGATAAGCTTAGAACTTCGGAGACAAAATATACTGGTGCTTGTTTTTTGACCTGACCATCTTGCTTCTCCTGTACAAGCGCCGCACTTATTGTAGAGTGTGAAGCTACTACATATAAGAGCAATGGAGCCCCTGGCGAAGGTGGAGTTAAAGTTGTCAAGTCGATCAAGTATTGCTTTAACTCTTCGAAAGCCCTTTGCTGAGCCGGACCCCACTGGAAAACTTTGGCTGACTTTAGTATTTCAAAGAATGGTAGATTCCTTTCTGCTGATTTGGATATAAATCTATTTAACGATGCCAACCTTCCTGCCAACCGTTGGGCCCCCTTCTTTGTATTTGGCGGCTCCATCCGAAGGATAGCTTCAATCTTATTTGGGTTAGCTTCGATTCCCTTTGTTGATACTAGACAACCAAGGAACTTGCCCTTCTTTACTCCAAAAACACACTTTTCTGGATTTAATTTCAGACCAGCTTGCCTAAAATTGGCAAATGCCTCCTGCAGGTCAGCAATATGATTCTCTTGCTTCGTGCTCTTTACTATGATGTCATCAACATAAGTCAGCACATTCCTGCCTATTTGAGAGTGAAGGACCTTGGCTGTCATTCTGCTGAAGCTTCCTCTAGCATTCTTGTGCCCCTTAGGCTTCCGAAGGTAGCAATAAGTACCACTAGGAGTTATGAAGCTAGTCTTTGGATCATCTTCCTTCTTCATCCAAATTTGATGACAGCCTGAGTAGCAGTCCAGTAGACTCATGATCTCCGAAGAAGTTGCTGCATCTACAAGGAAAACTATTCTTGGTAATGGGAACTCGTCCTTTGGGCATGCTTTGTTGAGATATGTGAAATCGATACACATTCTCCATTTGCCATTAGCCTTCTTCACCATAACAGTGTTAGCTAGCCATTCTGGATATGTTACTTCTCTGATAACACCAGCACTAAGAAGTCTCTTTACTTCGTCTCAAGCACCTTCAGCTTTATCATTAGACATCTTCCGAAGTCTTTGCTTCCTAGGCTTGAAAGAAGGATCCACATTAAGTTAATGTTCAATGACATCTCTGTTGACACCACAAAGATCATTGGTTGTCCAAGCAAAGACATCCTTGTTGTTGAACAAAAATCTTATCAGAGTTTTTTCTTACTCATCACATAGTTGAGATCCTAGCAGTACCCTTTGATCTGCTATATCTTCACATAAGAGCATAGGCTTCGGCTGATCTGCCGAAGTAGCTTTCTCTCTTTTGTGCTTATATTATTGACAAGCTTCGGCTCCATCTATGTTGTGGATTGCCTTTGAATCTGTCCAACTCCCTTCGACCCTTCTGGCAGCTTCTTGACTTCCATGGATGGCAATGGGCCCTTGTTCCGAAGGTATCTTCATGCATAAGTATGCTGGATGAAGTATTGCTTCGAAGGCATTAAGTGTTCCTCGACCAATGATTGCATTGTACGGGTATTCCATGTCGACAATGTCAAAAACAACTTGCTCAGTTCTTGTGTTATGGACATAACCGAAGGTAACTAACATTGTGATTTTGCCAAGTGCCACAATCTGCCGTCCTTCGAAGCCACAGAGAGGGTGCGTAGCATCATGAATCTTGTCCTCTGGTTCTTGCATCTGCCTGAAAGCCTTTACAAATATAATGTCTGTTGCACTGCCTATGTCAACCAGAACATTGTGGACCAGAAATCCCATGATGACACAAGATATGACCATAGCATCATTGTGAGGATAGTCTTTTAGCTGAAGGTCCTCCTGGGAGAAGGTGATTGGGATGTGGGACCACTTGGACCAGACGAAGGGTCCTTGCACCCCAACATGCTGCACTCTTCTCTACGCTTCATTCTTCTGCTTCTTGTTGGCTGGCTCTAAACTTGAACCGCCCATGATTGGGAGCACCAGCTTTGTAATCGAAGGTGTTACAACTTCGTTGATGAACGAAGCCATTAGCTCAACAGTGGAAGTGAATTCACCGGAGGTGGGTGCCAATGTTGGGGACTTGTTCTCAAATGCTATGAGTTAAGAACAAGGCAACACAAAATGTTAACGGTTAAAGACCTTCGTCCTTCAAAGCATTATCTTAGGATATAATGATCTTCAGACGAAGGTTATGAAGGACATACCTTCATCATCTTAGTATATAATAATGAAAGTAGAAGCATATGAAACATGGAAAATAACATGAATAATCATATGATATCATTAGGAGATTTTTATTATATCATCATGAATAAACATCAACAATATCAAATTACATTTATACCTTCGGCTTGACAGAAGGTAAGAATCCAAGTGTGACGAGCAAGTGAATACATGTCAGCGTGAACAGTACTGGGGTACTTGTTGGGGGTCTGCTTCGAAGCCGAAGGTCCTGTAAGAAGAAACACCTTCGGAAGATCAGCACGGAAATAACGCCGAAGCTACCTTATAGGGAACTTCGGCATAGCGACATGCCTAAAGACGAAGGTTGCACCGTTTTAAAGATGAAAAGACAGATTGACCCATGATAGTTTGTGTCATGAATGTAATCAATTGTAGAGGATATAAATGTAATTTCACACAGGCTGCACCCTGTGCCTATAAATAGATGAACAGTACCCCCGTATTGTTCACGCTGATTTGTACTCACTCGTGCATCACGCTTGTATTATCTCCTTCTGTCAAGCCGGAGGTACAAATGTAATTCTACATTATTTTTGTTTATTCATAATAATATAATAGAAGATGAGCTAATAATGTTACATAATCATTCATGTTGTTTTTTATGTTTCACATGCTTCTTCTTTCATTAATATATACCGCAATGATGAAGGTATGTCCATCATGACCTTTGTCCGAAGATCATTATATCTAAGGGAAATAATGCTTCGAAGGACGAAGGGCCTTAACCTTCAACATTTTGTGTTGCCTTGTTCTTAATTCATAGCATTTGAGAACAAGTCTCCAACATTGGTGCCCACCTCCGGAGAACTCACTTCCACTCTTGAGTTGATGGCTTCGTTCAGCAACCAAGCCAAAGCATCTTCGGCTACGAAGCTGGTGCTGCTGATAACAGGCGGCTCAGGTTCAGAGCCGGCTAACAAGAAGCAGAAGAAGGAAGCATAGAGAAGGGTGCAGCATGTTTGCAGGGACCCTTCATCAAGTCAAAATGGTCCCACATCACAATCACCTTCTCCCAGGAGGACCTTCAGCTCAAAGATTACCCTCATAATGATGCTATGGTCATATCTTGTGTCATTAAGGGATTTCTGGTCCACAATGTTCTGGTTGATACAGGCAGTGCAGAGGATATCATATTTGCTAAGGCCATCAGACATATGCAAGAGCCAGAAGATAAGATTCATGATGCTACACATCCTTTATGTGGCTTCAGAGGAAGGCAAATTGTAGCACTTGGCAAAATCACAATGCTAGTAACCTTCGACTTTGTTCACAATACAAGGACTGAACAGGTTGTGTTTAACATTGTTGACATGGAGTACCCCTACAATGCAATCATTGGTCGTGGGACACTTAATGCTTTCGAGGCAATACTTCATCCAGCATATCTATGCATGAAGATACCTTCGGAACAAGGGCCCATTGCTATTCATGGCAGTCAAGAAGCTGCCAGGAAGGCCGAAGGAAACTGGACAGATTCAAATGCAATCCATAACATAGATGGAGCCAAAGCCTGTGAGTAGTATCGATACAAAAGAGAGAAGGCTGCTTCGGCGGATCAGCCGAAGCCTATGCTTCTATGTGAAGATATAGCAGAACAAAATGTACTGCTGGGATCTCAGTTATCCGAAGAACAGGAAAAGAATTTGCTAAGATTTCTATTCAACAACAAAGTTGTCTTTGCTTGGTCAGCCAATGATCTTTGCGGTGTCAACAGAAATGTTATTGAGCATTCACTCAATGTGGATCCATCTTTCAGGCCAAGAAAACAAAGGCTTTGGAATATGTCTGATGACAAAGCTAAAGGTGCTCGGAACAAAGTAAAGAGGCTTCTTAGCGCTGGAGTTATCAGAGAGGTCAAATACCCAGAGTGGCTAGCTAATACTGTTATGGTGAAGAAGGCCAATGGTAAATGGAGAATGTGCATTGATTTTACAGATCTTAACAAAGCTTGTCCAAAAGATGAGTTCCCATTGCCAAGGATAGATTCTCTAGTAGATGCAGCAGCTTCGTCAGAGCTCATGAGTCTACTAGATTGTTACTCAGGCTATCACCAAATCTGGATGAAGAAGGAAGATGAGCCAAAAACTAGCTTCATAACCCCCAGTGGCACATATTGCTATCTTCGGATGCCTAAGGGCTCAAAAATGCTAGAGGAAGCTTCAACAGAATGACAGCCAGAGTCCTTCATTCTCAAATTGGCAGGAATGTGCTGACTTATGTTGACGATATCATAGTTAAAAGCACGAAGCAAGAAAATCACATTGCTGATTTGCAAGAGACATTTGCCAACTTCAGGCAAGCTGGTTTGAAGTTGAATCCAGAAAAATGTGTTTTTGGGGTAAAGAAGGGCAAGTTCCTTGGCTGTCTAGTATCAGCGAACGGAACTGAAGCTAACCCAAGCAAGATTGAAGCTATCCTTCGTATGGAACCGCCAAGCACAAAGAAAGTAGCTCAGTGGCTGGCAGGTAGATTAGCATCATTGAACAGATTTATATCCAGATCAGCAGAAAGAAATCTGCCTTTCTTTGAAATACTAAAGTCAGCCAAAGTCTTCCAATGGGGTCCGGCTCAGCAAAAGGCCTTCGAAGAGTTGAAGCAATATTTGATTGATTTAACAACGTTAACTCCACCTTCGCTAGGGGCTGCATTGCTCTTATATGTTGCAGCTTCACATTCTATAGTAAGTGTGGCACTTGAATAGGAGAAGCTAGATGGCCAAGTCAAAAAGCAAGCTCCAGTGTACTTCGTCTCCGAAGTTTTGAGTCCGTCAAAGAAAAATTACACAGAATTGGAAAAGGTGCTATATGTTGTGTTAATGGCCTCCAGAAAGCTTCGGCATTATTTTCAAGCATATCACATAATTGTTCCTTCGTCATAGCCTCTGAAGGATATTATGAGGAACAGAGAAGCTACTGGAAGGATTGGGAAATGGGATGCAGAACTTAATGAATTCACCACTGATTATGTGCATAGATCCTCAATTCAGTCCTAGGTGTTAGCAGACTTCATCGCTGATTGGACGCCAGAGGCTCACAAAGAAGAAGTAAACAAAGATGCCGAAGCTTGGACAGTGTTCTACGATGGTTCTTGGGGAACCTTTGGTGCAGGAGCGGCTGCAGTCCTAGTGGCACCTTCAAAAGTCAAAACATGTTATGCAGCCAAGCTTGATTTCAGTTGCACAAATAATATTGCTGAGTACGAAGCACTTCTGTTGGGGCTTCAGAAGTTAAGGGCAATGGGAATAAGAAGGGCCATTCTGAAAACTGATTCTCAAGTTATTTCTAGCCATGTGGACAAAAGTAGCAAGGCAAGAGCTTCGAAGCTTGAAAGATATCTGGATACAGTTCGAAGGTTGGAGGCTTCTTTCGAAGGTTTTTCTGTTAAGAATATCCCAAGAGGTGAAAATGAGCATGCAGATTTACTAACCAAATCAGCGGCCCAGGGGCTCCCTCTACCTTCAGAAGTATTTTCTGAAACAATAAAGGCACCTTCGGTTGAACTCATGGAGCGAGCAGTGCTTACTATTTCTCCGGTACATAGTGAAGATTGGAGGACTAAAATTATATCTTTCCTCCAAGGTAATTGTCTTTTAGATGACGAAGCTTATAACAAGAGAATGGAGGCAAGAACAAGACCATATGTGATAATAGAAGGGGAGTTATACAAACATGGAGTCTGCTCTCCACTTCTCAAGTGTTTATCCAGAACCGAAGGTATAGAGCTGATGAAGGAAATACATGCAGGTTTGTGTGGATCTCACATTGGGTCTAGGCCTTTGCTGGGGAAGGTCTTCAGACAAGGATTTTATTGGCCGAAGGCAGCTTCGGATGCAGCAGATCTGGTTCAAAAGTGCAAAAATTGTCAAAAATGTGCAAGAGACCAGAAATAACCTTCGTCGCTAACTCAGTTAATACAGCCAACCTGGCCATTGCAAAGATGGGGCCTAGATTTGTTAGGTCCACTTCCACCAGCACAAGGCAATTTAAGATATGTTGTGGTGGCTATAGAATATTTTTCCAAGTGGATTGAAGCGAAGCCTTTGGCCACAATAACTTTGGTCACAGTCCAAAAATTTTTCAGGAAAAACATTGTTTGTCGCTTCGGTGTGCCAAAGGCTATAACTGTGGACAACGGAACACAGTTTGATGCTAAAGATTTCAAGGAATTCTGTGATCAAATTGGCACGAAGATTCATTTTGCGTCAGTCAGACATCCAGAGTCAAATGGACTTGTCGAAAAGTGGCCAGATGAGTTGATTAAAGTGGTGTGGAGCCACAATACGACCGTATCAAGATCAACAGGCTTTACGCCATTCAAGTTATTATTTGGTGACGAAGCTATAGCCCCAGAAGAAGCTAAAGCGGGGTCAATAAGAACAACAGCTTCGGCAGAAGACGAAGCTGATTATCACATGGCAAAAGACACTATAGAAGGGACCAGACTTCAGGATGTAGAAAATATCAATAAATATTAAGCCGAAACAATAAAATGGCGCGACAGAAAAGTCCGGCTGAAAAATATCAAGCCAGGGCATTTGGTGCTTCGGAGAGTGGCTAATCCGGACACAGTAGGCAAACTACAGCTAAAGTGGAAAGGACCTTTTCTAGTGGTATCTTCGTCAAGGCCCGGTTCTTACAGGTTGAAGGATATGGACGGCAACGACATTCCTAGATCTTGGAATGCGGATGAGCTTCGACGATATTATGTGTAATCCGATGTAATCTTTTTCATTTTTTCCTATGGTACCCTTTTCCTTTCCAAAGGGGGAGAAAGGTTTTTAATGGGGCCATAATTTGTAATTTTTCTTTTCTTATTCAGCTCCATGAGAGCAAGATCCCCCAAAAAGAATGTAAAATGTAACATCTGAGCGGGCATCATCAAGTGCAAGAAAAAAAGCAGGGAGAAGCTCAAAAGTCGTCCCTAAGGGGATGCAGAGCACGACGAAGCTACAAAAAGTCGTTCCTAAGGGAGCGCAGCGTAAGTTTTCTGCTCAAAAGTCATTCCTAAGGGAATGTAGAGCCAAATACTGCCGAAATATAAAGCGAAGAAGTTCAAAAGACGTTCCTAAGGGGATGCAGAACTTACACCAAAAAATAAGCGGTGCAGCCGAAAAATAAACGGCAAAGAGATTTCAATCCTTCCTAAGGGAATGCAGAGTTTGGATATGGCTTCGTAAGCGTGCGTTTGGACATTCATTTGCACAATACATTACATCATTCATTGCATTCATACACATTCATTTAGACATTCATAGGATCATCATCATCATATCATTGAAGTACAGACAGTTGCTTTGGCTCTAATGACAAGGCTTCGGCAAGAGAAAAAAGAAGCAGATTTATGCTTCGTTGTGTACGAAAAGAAGGGAAGGTGTTTTTCGCCTACGGCTCAAAAAATACAAGTTCCGTCCACATCAAAGAAGTTCATACATGGATAGAAAGGTAAAAATATATTACAAGGTATGGACAAATTTACAGATTAGTGTCTGGTTCCTAAATTACAATATTTTTTACAAGGATAATTCAAGAATTTCCCTAAAAAGTTTTTTCATAGTAGTGTCTTCAGCTTCGTCACTTCATCACCATCCACCAAAAGCTTCAGATCATTGCTCTTCGGCTTCGTCGTCCTGTACATAACAAAGCGTTATACGGTAAACTCAAGTTTCAAGGAAAAGGTAAGCACCAGGTATGAGTTTATTACCGGCTTGAGGTGACTTCGAGCTTCATCACCAGCTAAGCTTCGCCCACCCTTCGTCCAGATTTGTGTTATAAACCTATTTCCTATGCTTCGAGCTAGGCTAGGGATATCAGTTAAGTCTGCTGGTGGTAAGCTGAAGTTAGGTCTATTGATGATTTTCCCATGCGTGCAACCAGTTTTCATGAAGGCAACAGTTGTGCCCCGAGAAGCTAGCAGGGCACAGAAATCGCCGTGCCCAGCTATAACTTCGTCAAGAGCATCAACTTCGCCCTCAATATGTTCGAAGGTCCCTGGCAGGTCTTCAACTGAACGTTCAAACTTCTCAGAACTAGCCCCAACTGAGTTGAAAACCTGCTTCAGCCGCTGCACACATCGGTTGCCGAAGTCTAGACATTTATCTTGAAGCTCTTTCAATGATTTCTGTAAATTTGAACTTTTTTCAACTTCAGCCTCGAACTTCACATCGAATTTCTGCTTTTCTTGTTCGAAGCTTTCTGTCTTTGTGAGGAGTTCACTATTCAATCTAGCAATTTTAGCCCGGGCTTCCGCCAGTAAGCCTTCCATTGATTGAAGTTCAAAATCCTTCTTCTCAAGAGCAGCTTCGTGATATTTTATTTTGCTCTCTAAGCCTTCAATTTTAACCTCATGTTTTTTATCTTCAAGGTCCTGTTGCATTCTCAAGGCTTTACTTAATAGCATGCTCTGTGCAAAAACAACCTTCGTCAGAAAACACCTTCATTGTTAAAACAATGAAAAGCCAAAGTAAAGTTTTTACCTTGAAATTAGAATAGAATAAACTACCGACGATATGCTATCATCGGTAGTGACTGATGTTGGCCTCAAGCTTCGGGAAACCAATACTCTTCGACAGAATACTGATAACCTTTGCTCTAGTTCGGTCTCGGAGGCATCCTAAGCTTTCATCGTCAATACCGCCGAAGAGCAATGCTCTTGGTTGATAGCCGCATGATATTGCATAATCTCTCAGCTCTTCTTTCTCAGCCTTAGACAACTTTTGACCAATTATGTTTTGAAAATTGAAATCCTTTTTCTTTGAAGTATCTTCGGTGATCTCCTTCTCTTTTCTAGGCACTGTGGCCAGGGTCTCTTCGGCAGCTGTAGTAGCTTCTTCTGCAGTCATATTCAAAACATTGTATCAATATCAGAAAATGTACTCTCTAGATTTATATCTTCGGCCGTTGCAGCTTCGGCGGGAGTAGCTTCGGCAGCTGCAGCGCCCTTGACAGCAAGTGTTATCTTCGACGCTGAGGACAGCGGTGGTGTTTCTTCAATGGCTTCGATTACAGTAATAATCCTCCGTTTTTTCGGCCCAGCAGACTTCTTCGCTGCTGAGGGCTCCTCCTCCTTCTTCTGTAAAAGCTTCGTCAGATGTGGCCCCAGTGGACTTAGCTTGATAGGCAAGGATTCAGTCATTACCTTTAAAATTTCTTCCACGTCAACAACAGAAGGTGTTGAAGGAGTCTCTTCTTCTATTTCAGTTGTTTTTGGCTTCGCAGTCACGGCTTTCCTCTTCTTCAGAGCAGCTACCTTCGGCTCAGGGCTCAATTTTTTGCTCTTCAGAATTTCTTCATCTTCTTTTACCATTCTGGCAGCTTGTCTGCTCAAAACACTAATAATCCTTTTTCTTTTTTGCCCTTCGGCACCCTTGTTCAATCGCTCATAATCAGGATATTCGAAGTTCAGGGCATCCATCACCCGATTCAACCTTCGCTTCGATCGGGTGCCAAAGGCTGCAGTCATCAACTGATCTTCTTTTTTAGTGTAATTCCCTAAAATTTCGTTGCACATGGTTTCTATCATTTCTAACCATTCTTGACATGGCCCTTTGAACTATTTCTCAAATTTGAATTTATAAGGTAGTCACACAAGTTCTTTCTTCTCTTTTGTCCCCTTTAGCTTCGGCATGTTCCATTCACTCAGCGTCGGGAACACCCTATAGGCCAGACATTCTTGGACTAGATCTCTTGTGCCGATCTGCTCTGCTACCACCCAAAATTCTGCTATAGCTTGTTGGCATGGTGATCTCGGCTCCATACGGCACAGCGGCCTAGTCAGCCTGAAGCTTAAGCTCAGAGGGCTCAATACTAGCGTCTTGAGCTTCTCCCTCTTCTTCTCATCAGCCTTCACATAAAACCACTCATTCTTCCAACCAGTTGGCCACTTGGTGCGATAGCTAACTACTAGAGTCTTCATATCTTTGCGATAGGCAAAATTGTAACAACCAAAGTTCTCATGAAGACCATCTTCTCTGGCCTTCGTCTGATAATGAAGCTCATGCACTCGGCAGAAGGCTTCGGCATTCGGGTCTGTTCCTTGGCTTCGGAGAGCCCAGATGAAGACGTTGAGCCTAATGATAGCGTTAGGAGTCAGCTGATGAAGATAGATCTCGTAGTTTTCCAAAACTTCTCCAATCATTTCGTTCAAAGGAAACCTCAATCCCGCTCTGAAGAAGCTCTTGAAAATTACCACCTCATCTTTTTCCAGTGTCGGAGTGGTTTCTTCTCTGCCAAAACGAATCAGCTTCTTCTCAGCTTCTCCGAAGTAGCCTAGCTTTATTATCATAGGCATACCAGCCTCAGAAATGGTAGATTTTCCAAAGTCCAAGTGACTGGGTTTGGCTGGCATGAGAGTATTATAATCTTCCTCTTCTTCATCAACAACATCTTCTTCAATGTCAGCATATTCAGCTTTGGCAGCAGGTGCACCTTCCTCAGTAGCTACCTCTGTCACAACCATTCCCGATTGTTCCATTACTTTAGAGATCGGAGCAATCTTTATAGTTTTGGCCTCTTCTCCATTGTGAGTCACCCTAGCGGTTGAACGTACTCTAGCCATCAGGTGTTGAATTCCTTGCAGTTCTTACGAATGTTAATGAATTTTATGGTTGTGACGAAGCTCTCTCTCTTATGATGAAGCTAGTTCAAAACAATGCTTTGCTTCAGAATGCAATGGGAAAGCTTCTGCTATGGTTAAATTTTTCAGCAGCACAACAGTGCAATGGCAATGAATGCTGTGATAACTTCACACCTACCCGTCTGTTTATATAGTGTTGCAGGTGTGAAGGTGAATCGTCAAGTCGCCCGTACCCGCTCAACAGTCAACCGCATTCACTGAACAGTGGACCATGGTGCATGCAAGACGAATCAACAGATCGTGCATACCCATTGCATGGTGGGACCCCCCTGCGCTCGGATTATTTTAATCGTTTCTCGGCAACGAGCTCAGGGAAGGTGTTTTTCGGACCTTCGGCATTTCGAAGCCCAGGACAATTTTTCATGGATCAAGCTCATTACGAAAAACGATCTAGCACCGCGAAGGGGCTACTGTTGGGGGTCTGCTTCGAAGCCGAAGGTCCTGTAAGAAGAAACACCTTCGGAAGATCAGCACGGAAATAACGCCGAAGCTACCTTACAGGGAACTTCGGCATAGCGACATGCCTAAAGACGAAGGGTTGCACCGACTTAAATATGAAAAGACAGATTGACCCATGATAGTTTGTGTCATGAATGTAATCAATTGTAGAGGATATAAATGTAATTTCACACAGGCTGCGCCCTGTGCCTATAAATAGATGAACAGTACCCCTATACTGTTCACGCTGATTTGTACTCACTTGTGCATCACGCTTGTATTATCTCCTTCTGTCAAGCCGGAGGTACAAATGTAATTCTACATTATTTCTGTTTATTCATAATAATATAATAGAAGATGAGCTAATAATGTTACATAATCATTCATGTTGTTCTTTATGTTTCACATGCTTCTTCTTTCATTAACATATACCGCAATGATGAAGGTATGTCCATCATGACCTTCGTCCGAAGATCATTATATCTAAGGGAAAATAATGCTTCGAAGGACGAAGGGCCTTTACCTTCAACATTTTGTGTTGCCTTGTTCTTAATTCATAGCATTTGAGAACAAGTCTCCAACAGTACCGTTCATCTATTTATAGGCACGGGACGCAGCCCGGACAAAATTACATTTTTATCCTTGACAACTAATCATAACCAAAACATAAATTATGAAGGACTAAACGGTCTTTTACTCTTTAAGTCGGTGCTGCCCTTCGTCTCAAGGCATTGTCATGCCGAAGCTCCCTAAATTGTAGCTTTAGCTTGTATCTTCGTGTTGTGTCATTTCGCATATCACACTGCCGAAGGTGTTTTTACTTGGAGGACCTTCGGCGAAGAAGGCCCCAACAGGACGCAAGGACTACCCAACAAGAACAAATCAAGGGGAAAGTGTTCTTGCTTCGAGTGTGGTAAGTCTGGTCATTTTATTGCTCAATGTCCCGATAATGAAAATGACCAGGACCAAGGCAAGAAAGGGAAGAAGGAGAAGAAGAAATTCTATCGAAATAAGTAGGGCGAGGCGCACATCAGAAGGGAATGGGACTCAAACTGCTCTTCATCATGAAGGACTTGCTGCCTCCACCTTCAACAAATCCTCCCTCTTCCCCAATGAACGACATATGTGTCTCATGGCTAAGGAGAAGAAGGTACGTACTCGTGATACCCCTAAGTACACTTCTTCTAGTGATGAGGATTCCGATGGTGATGTTGATTATAGCGATCTCTTTAAGGGCTTAGATAGATCTAAAGTAGATAAAATTAATGAATTGATTGACACTCTTGATTAAATGGATAGATTGCTAGAAAAAACAGAGGATTTGCTTTATGTGGAACATGATAAAGTTGTAGAAGTAGAAAAATCCCTTGCTTTAGAAGTAAAGAAGAATGAAAGGCTTGTGATTTATCCACATGTCATGCTTCTATTTCTATGCTTCAAAATTCAGATGATGATTTAAATGCTAGAATAGAAAACTTGAATACCTTTAGTTCTTCTTTGGAACATTTTCAATTTGTACTAGATGTGAAGATCATGATTGTGATGCTTGTATTATTAATGCTTCTACCATTGCTAAGTTGAATAATGAAATTGCTCATTTAATTGATCAACTTAAAACTTGCAAAAAATGAGGTAGAAAAGGTTAAGTTTGCTAGGGATGCCTTCACCATTGGTAGACATCCCTCTATTAAGGATGAACTTGGCTTCCATGGGGGAGTCAAGAACACGAAGAGTGTTGAGGGCTTGTTCTCAAATGCTTCGAATTAAGAACAAGGCAACATAGAAAATGTTAGGAGTTAAAGTCCTTCGTCCTCCAAGACTTTATATCCTTTCGGGATATAAGGAATTTCGGACGAAGGTTACGAAGGACATACCTTCGTAAGCATAATAGCAAGGAACGAAGTGTTCATATAAATCATGAGGTACAAAATAAACATTTGAACGTTATCATAGAATTATTTCTACTTTTACTATCATGAATGAATATAAATGATTTTAAATTACAAATGTACCTTCGGTCTTGAAGAAAGCAAGAATACAAGTGTGATGCGAAGGCAAATGACAGGTTCGCGTGAACAGTACAGAGGTACTGTTCATCTATTTATAGGCACAGGTCGCAGCCTGTGACAAATTACAATTATGCCCCTTACAAAAGTTTACAACATTGACTCAGACCTCTATGGATAAAAAGGTCATTCTATCTCTATGTCGGTTCGTAACGCCGAAGCTCCATGAAAAGGAACCTTCGGCCATTGCTTGGAGACGACTTCAGCCGAAGCTGCTTCTTCGTGTAAGACCTTCGGCGCACCGAAGCACGGCCCCAACAGTAGCCCCTTTCGCGGTGCTAGATCGTTTTTCGTAACGAGCTTGACCCGTGAAAAAAGCCTCTTCAGCTTCGGGAAGCCGAAGGTCCAAAAAACACCTTCCCTGAGCTCGTTGCGGAGAAACGATCCGGCTTCCGAGCGCGTGCCAGGCCCACCTTGCCGAGTTACTGTTTGATCTTTGCGGTCCACTGCACAGCGAGTACGAGTGACTGCCCGCTTGGTGTAAAAAATCCTGCCGCTTCGCCTTCTTACCTGCAGCACTATATAAACAGACGGGTAGGTGTGAAGTTACCACAGCATTCATTGCTATTTGCACTATTTTGCTGCCAAAATTTTCCACCATAGCCGAAGCTTGACTCTCAGAATCGAGCGAAGGTCCATCTCGACGTCTGCTTCGTCAGAAAGAAGAGCTTCGGGAGGAAAGAAAAAAGAAAAAAGTATCTGACTTCCCCAAAATCAGAATCAAATGGTGAGAGTGCGATCTACTGCCAAAGTTGTACGCGAGGGAGACGAAGCCGAAGGTTCGAATACTGTGCCCATCTCCGAAGCGATGCAGCGTTCCGGACTGGTGACTGCAGAAGAAATGCCTGCTGCCGAAGCAAACCCGACGGCTGCCGAAGGAGAAGAAGAAAACATTGAAGGGACTGATCCCGAAGATGACTACCGTATTGCTATGCCCAGTAAGCCCAGTCACCTGGATTTTGGGAAATCAACTGTTTCAAAGGCTGATCTTTCGAAGATGGTGAAAGCGGGTTATTTCAATGAAGACCAGAAGAAGCTACTTCGCTTCGGGGGAGAAGAAACCACCCCGAAGCCAGGGAAGGACGAGATTGTTATCTTCAAGAGCTTTTTAAAGGCTGGGCTTAGATTCCCTCTTCACGAGATTATTGCAGAGATACTGAAAAGGTTTGGCATCTACCTTCACCAGTTAACTCCCAACGCTATCGTTAGACTTAGCGTTTATATTTGGGCCCTCCGAAGCCAAGCAGTGGAGCCATTTGCCGACAGTTTCTGCCGAGTTCATGAGTTGCATTATCAAACCAAGGCCAGAAAAGATGGGCTACACGATAACTTCGGTTGCTACAATTTTGCCTACCGGAAAACGGCAAAGTGTCCTGTAATTAGCTACCGAAGCAAATGGCCGGCAGGCTGGAAATCGGAATGGTTCTATGTCAAAGTTGATGACAACAAGGAGAAGCTTGTGCAAAGTCCAATCGAGCTGATCTTCGGAGAAACCCGACCCCGCTGCAACATGACGCCAGATGGTGAAACACAGCAGGCAATGGATGAATTCGGAATTATTGCAGAGCATATCGGTACCAGGGATCTGGTTCAAGAATTCTTGGCATTTAGAGTCTTCCCTACTCTGAAAGAATGGGAAATGCCAAAGTTAAAGGGGGAGAAGAAGGAGGGGGATCTTGTCCGGCTGCCCTATCACTTTAAATTCAAGAAATTCTTTAAGAAGCCCTGCCAAGAGTGGCTGGACACAGTCGAGGTGATGTGCAATGAAATCCTGGGGAACTATTCCAAAAAAGAGGATCAACTAATGACAGCGGCCTTCGGCGCCCGACCGAAGCGAAGGCTGAACCGAGTGCTTGATGCCCTGGGCTTCGAGTACCCTGACTATGAGCAGTTGAACAGGGGTGCCGAGGGCCACAAAAGAAAAAGAGTGGTCGAAACTTTGAAAAAGGATGAAGAAAGACCAGCAAAAGAGAAGAAAATTCGCAAGAAAGGAAAAATATCAACTCCGAAGCGAAAAATATCCGAAGAAGAGGGGACCCCCACACCACCTTCTACCAGCGACGTGGAGGAAATTTTAAAGGTAATGACTGAACCCATGCCCACGAAGCTAAGTCCATTAGGGCTCCAACTGACGAAGCTTTTTCGAAAGGTGGACGAGCCGGATCAAACGAAGATAACCAAACCCAAGCGGCAAAGAATTATTGCAGTAACTGAAGTTATCGACAAGACGCCGCCTCGGGCATCAATTCAGAAAACACCAGCTGTCGAAGGCACCACAAACGTCGAAGTCGCACCTTCGGAGGTCGCGGCTACCGAAGCCGCTACAGCCGAAGATGTAAACTTAGAAACCACCATTGAGGACATTGACAAAATCTTGCAAGAAGAAGCTGGTGCTACTACTGAAAAAACCATGGCCACAGTGCCTGAGAAAGGAAAAGAAATAGCCGAAGACACTTCGGACGACGAAGCGTACTCTTTTCAAAATTTAGTTGGGCAAAACCTGTCGAAGGACGAAATAGAAGAGCTCAAGGACTATGCCAAATCTTGCGGCTACAAGCCAGCCGCTACCGACGACAACATATCGTCGGCAGCTTATTCTACTCCAACTTCAGGGTAAACGACCTTTTCTCTGGTTTTTATTGCTGTTAATGATGAAAATATTACTAATGTAAGTTGTTTCTGTGCAGAGCATGCTACTGAGCAAAGCTCTGAAGATGCAGCAAGATTTGGAAGACAAAAAGCACGAAGCTATAATTGAAAACTTGGAAAGCAAGATAAAAGAACAATCTGCTATCATTGAAAAGAAAGACTTCGAGCTCCAATCGACCGAAGGCTTACTGGCAGAGACTGAGGCTAAGGTATCAGAGTTGAATTCGAAGCTCATCGATCAATCGAAACAATTTGAACAAGAGAAGCTAGAGCTAACTTCGAAACTTGAAGCCGAAGTCCGGACCAGCTCAGACTTGAAGAATTCATTAACAAGCCTTCAAGACAAATGCTTGAATTTTAGCAATAATTGTATTGGACGATTAAAAAAGATATTTTACTCTGTTGGAGCCAGCAGCGGGAAATTTAAACCTTCAGCAGAAAATTTACCACAAGCCTTCGACCATATTGAGGCTGAAATCGAAGAACTTGACGAAGTTATAGCCGGGCACGGTGACTTCTGTGCCTGGGTAGCTTCTCGGGGTACCGCTGCTGCGTTCCTGAAGGCCGGGTGCGAACATGGGAAAATCGTCAACAGGCCCAACTTCACCCTATCTCCATCAATCCTGGACGATATACCTGACCTCGCCCGAAGCATCTCAAATAGATTCATAAAAATGATATGGACAAAAGGCGGGCGGGAGAAGGCTGGAGACGAAGCTCGAAGTCATCTTGAACCAGTAAGAAATGACACTTCATACTTACCTTCCCCTTTGCACTTGATTTTTACTTACGATGGGATTTATGTAGGATGACGAAGGTGAAGATGACGCTTAAGATGTGTTGCCGAAGCTGTCACCGAAGCTGAAGCTTAATGAAGATCAGTAGAAATGTACTATAGGAAAAACTCAGGATACTTTTGCAACAACTTTTGTAAATACAATTGAACTGTTCTCAAGGAACTTTGTACATACCTTGTAATATATTCTTACCCTTCTGCTGAGGCGCTTTGATGTGGACGAAATCAGTATTTTGAGCCAAGGGCGAAAAAACACCTTCCCTTCTTTTCGTACACAACGAAGCATAAGAGACCAATTCTTCTTTTGCCGAGCGACGAAGCTTTTCTTTTTTGTACACAACAAAGCATAACGAATCATAAAAAACCACTTCTCCTTTTTGCCGAAGCCTTTCTTTTACATAACGAATCATAAAAATCCTCTTCCTTTTGCCGAAGCAACCACTTTGGTACATAAATGCTATGAATGAATGCTTATGCATGCAAATGCCATGATGCAATGTAATGTGCGAATGAATGTCCAAAACATATGTCCGAAGCCACACTCTCAGCCATTATTTCTTTAGAACCAACCACACATCAGCTCTGCATTCCCTTAGGAACGTCTTTGGAGCTTCTTCGCCTTTTACTTAGGCGGTATCAGCGTTTACTTTTCGCTGTAAGCTCTGCATCCCCTTAGGGACGTCTTTGGAGCTTCTTCGCCTTTTACTTTCGGCGGAATCAGAGCTCTGCATCCCCTTAGGGACGTCTTTGGAGCTTCTTCTCTCTTCTCTTTTTTTTTTAATTTCGGCACTCGATGGTGCGTTCTCAGCTTTTACATTTACATTCTTTGGGGGATTTTGCTCTTATAAAACTAAAAAGGAAATTACAGATGATGGCCCCATTAAAAACCTTTCTCCCCCTTTAGAAAGGAAAAGGGTGCCATGAAAAAGAAAAAGAAAAGCATAAAAAATTACATCAAGTTATACATAATATCTCCGAAGCTCATCTGAATTCCAAGACCTTGGAATTTCGTTGCCATCCATGTCCTTCAATCTGTAGGAACCAGGCCTTGACGAAGATGCTACTAAGAAAGGCCCTTCCCATTTCAATTGTAGCTCGCCCACTGTATCTGGGTTAGCCACTCTCCGAAGCACCAAGTGTCCCGGCTCAATATTTTTTAGCCGGACCTTTCTATCTTGCCATTTAACTGTTTCAGCCTGGTATTTATTGATATTCTCCACGGCTTGAAGCCTGATCCCTTCTAAGGCATCTTTTTCCACAAGACAAGCATCTTCGGCACCTGATTCTGCCGAAGCTACCACTCTTATTGATCCAGCTTTAGCTTCTTCCGGAGTTATTGCTTCGTCACCGAATAGTAACTTGAATGGGGTAAAGCCTGTAGACCTTGATGTTGTTGTATTGTGGCTCCACACCACTTTGGTCAACTGATCTGGCCACTTTCCCCTTGGTTGATTAAAGATTAGCTTCATTATTCCTGTCATTATGATGCCATTGGCCCTTTCAACAAGCCCATTCGACTCCGGATGCCTGACTGATGCAAAATGGATCTTCGTTCCAATTTGATCACAGAAATTTCTGAAATCTTCGGAGTCGAACTGCGTTCCATTATCTACAGTGATGGCCTTCGGTACTCCGAAACGACAGACAATGTTCTGCCAGAAAAATTTTTGGACAGTGGCCGAAGTTATTGTGGCTAATGGCTTCGCCTCGATGCACTTGGAAAAATACTCCACAGCTACTATAACATATCTTAGATTTCCTTGGGCCGGTGGTAATGGACCCAACAAGTCAAGGCCCCACCTTTGCAATGGCCAGATGGGTTGTATCAGCTGTGTCAAAGACGAAGGTTGCTTCTGATCTCTCGCACATTTCTGACAACCTTCGCACTTTTGAACCAACTCCGCAGCATCCGAAGCTGCCTTGGGCCAATAAAACCCTTGGCGGAAAACTTTTCCAAGTAACGGCCTAGATCCGATGTGGGATCCACACAGGCCTGCATGTATTTCTTTCATTAACTCTATACCTTCGGTTCTAGACAAGCACTTGAGCAGCGGGGCACAAACTCCATGCTTGTATAACTCCCCTTCTATCATGACATACGGACGAGCTCTTGCCTCTATCCTTTTATTATAAGCTTCGTCATCTGATAGGAAGTTACCCTGAAGGTAAGAGATTATTTCAGTTCTCCAATCTTCGCTGTAAACAGGAGAAATGTTAAGGACTGCTCTTTCTAGTAGCTCCACTGAAGGTGCCTTTATTGTTTCGAAGAACACGTCCGAAGGTAGCGGCAGCCCCTGTGCTGCAGACTTGGCTAACAAATCAGCATGCTCATTTTGTCCTCGAGGGATATTCTTAACAGAAAATCCTTCGAAGGAAGCTTCGATCCTTCGAACCGTGTCTAGGTATTTTTCAAGCTTCGGGTCTTTAGCCTTGCAACTTTTGTCAATATGACCCGAAACAACCTGGGAATCAGTTTTAAGAATCGCCCTTCTGATTCCCATTGCCTTTAATTTCCGAAGTCCCAGGAGCAGGGCTTCGTATTCAGTTATATTATTTGTGCAGCTGAAGTCAAGTCTTGCTGCATAGCAAGTTTTAACCTTGGACGGTGAGACCAACACAGCAGCTGCACCTGCTCCGAAGGTTCCCCAAGAGCCATCACAAAACACTGTCCATACTTCGGCATCTTTATTTGCTTCTTCGTCCTGAGCCCCTGGCGTCCAGTCGGCAATGAAATCTGCCAATGCTTGAGACTGGATTGAGGATCGATGCACATAATCAATGTAAAATTCATTGAGCTCCGCAGCCCATTTTCCAATACGCCCAGTAGCTTCTCTATTTCTCATGATATCCTTCAACGGCTGCGAAGAAGGAACAATAATGTTGTATGCCTGGAAATAATGCCGAAGCTTCCTGGATGCCATTAGAACGGCATACAATACCTTCTCCAGCTCTGTATAATTCTTCTTTGAGACACTGAGGACCTCAGATACAAAATATACTGGGACCTGCTTCTTGACTTGTCCATCAAACTTCTCCTGGACAAGTGCCGCACTTACTGCTGAGTGCGAAGCTGCCACGTATAACAACAGAGGAGCCCCTGGCGTTGGTGGAGTTAATGTTGTTAGATCTATTAAGTATTGCTTCAGCTCTTCGAAGGCTTTTTGTTGACTTGGGCCCCATTGAAAAACTTCAGCTGACTTCAGCATCTCGAAGAATGGTAAGTTTCTTTCTGCTGATCTGGATATAAATCTGTTGAGAGATGCCAGCCTTCCTGTCAATCTTTGAGCCCCCTTTCTTGTGGTTGGTGGCTCCATTCGAAGTATAGCTTCGATTTTATTTGGATTAGCTTCGATTCCTTTTGTTGAAACCAAGCATCCAAGAAATTTACCCTTCTTCACTCCGAAGACACATTTTTCTGGGTTCAGCTTCAGACCAGCTTGTCTGAAGCTGGCGAAGGTCTCCTGCAGATCAGCAATATGATTCTCCTGCTTCGTGCTTTTTACAATAATGTCATCGACATAAGTCAACACATTTCTGCCTATCTGAGACTGGAGAACTTTCGCTGTCATTCGGCTGAAACTCCCTCCGGCATTTTTGAGCCCCTCAGGCATCCGAAGATAGCAATATGTACCACTTGGGGTTATGAAGCTAGTCTTCGGCTCATCTTCCTTCTTCATCCAGATTTGATGATAGCCTGAATAGCAGTCCAGGAGACTCATGAGTTCTGAAGAAGCTGCTGCATCAACTAAAGAGTCTATCCTTGGCAGCGGGAATTCATCCTTCGGACAAGCCTTGTTGAGATCTGTGAAATCAATACACATTCTCCACTTGCCATTGGCCTTCTTCACCATAACAGTGTTAGCTAGCCACTCTGGATACTTCACTTCTCTGATAACTCCTGCACTGAGGAGTCTTTTTACTTCATTGTGAGCCCCTTCGGCCTTGTCATCAGACATTTTCCGAAGCCTCTGCTTTCGGGGTCTGAAGGATGGGTCAACATTGAGCGAATGTTCAATAACATCCCGATTTACTCCACATAGATCATTAGCTGACCATGCAAAAACATCTTTGTTGTTGAATAAAAACCTTATCAAGGTCTTCTCCTGGTCCTCAGATAATTGCGAGCCCAACAACACCTTTTGCTCTGCTATGTCTTCACACAATAACATGGGCTTCGGCTGATCCGCTGAAGCTGCCTTCTCCCTCCTGAATCTGTACTGTTCACAAGCTTCAGCTCCATCTATGTTATGGATTGCCTTGGAATCAGTCCAGCTTCCTTCGGCCCTTCTAGCAGCTTCCTGGCTTCCATGAATAGCAATAGGCCCTTGGTCCGAAGGTATCTTCATGCAGAGATAAGCTGGGTGAAGAATTGCTTCGAAGGCATTAAGAGTACCACGGCCAATGATAGCATTGTAAGGATACTCCATGTCAACAATATCAAACACAATTTGCTCAGTCCTTGTGTTGTTAACAAATCCGAAGGTTACCGGCATGGTAATCTTCCCAAGTGCTACAATCTGCCGCCCTCCGAAGCCACAAAGAGGGTGCGTAGCATCATGAATCTTGTCTTCGGGCTCTTGCATTTGTCTGAAGGCTTTAGCAAATATAATGTCAGCTGCACTGCCTGTATCAACTAGGACATTGTGGACCAGAAATCCTTTGATCACGCAAGAGATAACCATGGCATCATTGTGGGGATAATCCTTAAGCTGAAGGTCTTCCTGAGAGAAGGTAATTGGAATATGGGACCATTTTGACTTGATGAAGGGTCCCTGCACTCCAACATGCTGCACCCTTCTCTGAGCCTCCTTCTTCTGCTTCTTGTTAGCCGGCTCTGAGCAAGAACCGCCTGTTATCGGGAGCACCAGCTTCGAAGCCGAAGCAGCTCCAGCTTGATTGTTGAACGAAGCCATCAGCTCAGAAAAGTGGAAGTGAGTTCACCGGAGGTGGGCGCCAATGTTGAGGGCTTGTTCTCAAATGCTTCGAATTAAGAACAAGGCAACATAGAAAATGTTAGGAGTTAAAGTCCTTCGTCCTCCAAGACTTTATATCCTTTCGGGATATAAGGAATTTCGGACGAAGGTTACGAAGGACATACCTTCGTAAGCATAATAGCAAGGAACGAAGTGTTCATATAAATCATGAGGTACAAAATAAACATTTGAACGTTATCATAGAATTATTTCTACTTTTACTATCATGAATGAATATAAATGATTTTAAATTACAAATGTACCTTCGGTCTTGAAGAAAGCAAGAATACAAGTGTGATGCGAAGGCAAATGACAGGTTCGCGTGAACAGTAAAGAGGTACTGTTCATCTATTTATAGGCACAGGTCGCAGCCTGTGACAAATTACAATTATGCCCCTTACAAAAGTTTACAACATTGACTCAGACCTCTATGGATAAAAAGGTCATTCTATCTCTATGTCGGTTCGTAACGCCGAAGCTCCATGAAAAGGAACCTTCGGCCATTGCTTGGAGACGACTTCAGCCGAAGCTGCTTCTTCGTGTAAGACCTTCGGCGCACCGAAGCACGGCCCCAACAAAGAGCCATAAGGCCCCCAACTTCACTAAGGTGAGAGGGAAAGCACCTATGGCTAGTAGCTCGCATCCTTTTCATGATAAGAAGAACCATGCTTTTATTTATACTCATGTCAAGAATGTTAAGAATGTTCATCACGATGCTTGTAATGATCGTCTTGTCTTACCCATACGTCATGATGTTGTTTTTGCTCCTCACACTATGATTGCTTCATCTAGTGGTTCATATGGTCATAGTAGGAGTAGAACTAGGCGCCGTGCATCTCATGTTGTTTCTCATGTGCCTAAGGATAGGAATGCATCTCATGGTCCATCTATGCTTTATCATACTTATGATGCTTCATATGTGCTTTACTGTAAAAATGATAGAATTGTTGCATGCAATGTGGGACCCAAAAGCAAGAAGGGTAAGACTTGCATTTGGGTGCCGAAGACTTATATAACTAACCTAATAGGACCCAACACAAGTTGGGGACCTAAACCCCAAGCCTAAATTCCTTGCAGGTTTATGCATCCGAGGCTCAAATTGGATTATTGATAGCGGATGCACGAACCATATGATGGGGAGAAGAATATGTTCCCTTCCTACGTCAAGGATAAGGATTCCCATGACACGATCATCTTTGGAGATGGGAACCAAGGCAAGGTAAAGGGGATAGGTAAAATAGCAATTACTACCGAACACTAATTTTTTAATGTCTTTTTGGTAGAATCGCTTGGTTATAATTTGCTTTCTATTAGTCAGTTATGTCATATGGGATATTACTAATTATTTACAAACATTGATGTAAATATCTTTAGGAGTGATGGTTCATTAGCATTTAAAGGTGTATCTGACGCAAGCTTTACTTGGTTGATTTTACTAAAGAGAATGCCGATCTAGATGCATGTTTACTTGCTAAGACTAACATGGGCTGGCTTTGGCATTGCCGTCTACCATAAGTTGGGATGAACAACCTTCATAAGCTTCTAAAGTGGAAACATGTGTTAGGACTAAATGATGTCTGTTTTGAGAAAGACAGACCTTGTGCAACATGTCAAGAAGGGAAACAGGTGGGAACAAGTCATCCGTGCAAAAATATAATGACGACGTCAAGACCCCTAGAGCTTCTACATATAGATCTCTTCGGACCGGTTGCTTAACTTAGCATCAGGGGAAGTAAGTATGGTCTTATTATTTTTTATGACTATTCCCGCTTCACTTGGGTAACCTGAAACCCAAGAAACCCTCAAGAGCTTCTTAAGATAGGCTCAAAATGAGTTTGAGGTAAAGGTGAAGAAGACAAGCAGCGACAATAGACCAAAATTCAAGAACCTTCAAGTGGAAAAGTACCTTGAGGAGGAAGGAATCAAGCATGAGTTCTTCGCCCCCTACACTCCACAAACAAATGGCTTAGTGGAGAGGAAGAATATGACGCTCATCGACATGGTGAGAACTATGCTGGGAGAATACAAGACGTCGGAGTGGTTTTGGTCGAAAGCCATGAATACGACTTGTCATGACATAAACTGCCTCTATCTTCATCGCCTCCTCAGGAAGACGGCATGCGAGCTCCTAACCAGTAACAAACCCAATATTTCTTACTTTCGTGTATTTAGGAGTGAAAGGGAAATGGCCTCAACTATTTCCTACAATCGATTTTGGTGTTTGACGACCATCACAAATCTTATAGACTAACTAGTTTGCCTAGTTGATCTTTTCTCAGGTGCATAAAGTTCCCACACACATATAAGGAAAATGACCCTTGAGGCAATTCTACAAGTATGGAGCAAAACAGATTTGCACCAGCCTAAGGCGCACTGGACTATCCGGTGTGCACCAGACAGTGTTTGATGCCTAGGCTAGCACGCCCAGCGAACTGGCCACTCTCAGGGAAAACGCAATGCTCTTCGGCAAAATTCATCGGACTGTCTGGTGAGCCCACGAGCAACGGTCATCTTCGCCAACGGTCGACTGCCACGCGGCTGCTACGAGTTTAGAACGTCAGAAAGTCAGAGACAGTGTGTGATGTCAGATTGCACTGGACTGTCCGGTGCACCATCGGACTGTCCAGTGCACCACAAGGACAAGCGAAGTCAACGGTCGACTACTCCAAACCCCAACAGTCGGATGACATGGCACGCATTGGACAATGAATAGTGCAGTGTTCGGTGCGCACCGCACTGTCCGGTGTGCCCATCGACAGAGAACTCAGCCAACGACTAGAATAGTGGTTGGGGCTATAAATACCCCCAACCACCACCATTCAAGTCATCCAAGCTTTCCATTGTCTACACTTCTAAAAGGGAAATGTGTCCTTGGGCCATTTCTATAAATGTTTTGGTGATTAGATGCCCAACATATTGTATTAAGTTCATATGCACTAAGTGATTTAGAAGTGCACATCAAGAACCAAGGTATGTTTCTAGCCCTAGTAAATTGTTTTGGGTACTAACATGTTTATCTAAGTACTAGAGACATTGCCGAGAAAAGAGGAAAAGAAGTGGAGAAGAATTGGCTATGTTCAGCCAAACCAGCACCAGCTTGTGGTGCACCGGATTGTCTGATGGTGCACCAGACAGCGTCTGGTGCCCAGGCTGGCCCGGCGGCGAACTCGCTGCTCTCGGGAAAAAGCGGAGGCACCACGGCTAAAATTCATCAGACTGTCCGGTGAGCCAACGACGCTCACGGCCAACAGTCAGCTGCGCAATCAGTGGCGACATGTAGCCTGCGCTAATGGTCGGTTGGTCACACCGGACTGTGTCCGGTGCGCCAACGGGACCGAAGGGCCAACAGTCGACTGCGCCAGAAAAGGAAGGAGATCGGGCACTGGACAGGTACTGTTCATGTCAGGTGGTGCACCGGACTGTCCGGTGCGCCACCCGATAGAAGGCAAGAATTGCCTTCCAATCTGATCTCCAACGCCTCCTAGTTGCCTTGGGGCTATAAAAGGGACCCCTAGACGCATGGAGCAGTACACCAAGCATTCTCCGAACAATCTAAAACACATATACTCCGCCGCCACACATTTGGATAGCTGTGTTAGAGATTTGAGCACCTTTCGAGTCGAGAACTCCTGTGCCGTGTTTTTGTGCTCAAGTCTTGGATTGTGTGTGTGTGTGTTTGTTGCATATTGAGTCTTGCATGTGTTGCTTTCCCTCCCTTACTCTTGTGCTTCTCTTGTGATCAATATTGTAAGGGCAAGAGGCTCCAACTTGTGGAGATTCCTCGCAAACAGAAAAAGAACTCTAAAGAAAAAGACCGTGGTATTCAAGTCGATCATTGGATCACTTGAAAGGGATTGAGTGCAACCCTCGTTCATTAGGACGCCACAACGTGGAAGTAGGCAAGTGTTACTTAGCCGAACTAGGGATAAAACACCGTGTCTCTTGTGTTGCTTTTCTCTGTGACTGATTTCTTCTCAAGAGCTCACTCTATAGCAACTTGGTTTAGTCTAACTAACATTTTATAAACCAAGTTTGTGCAATTAGTGTTGAATTTTGCAGGATCACCTTTTCACCCCCCTCTAGGTGCTCTCAATTGGTATCAGAGCTGTACTCTTCATCTAAGGGACTAACCGCCCGAAGAGATAGATCCTAAGGGCAAGGGGATGGTGATCAACGACAAGGAGAAGGAGTCCCTCTTCAACGAGCCAAGAGACGACAAACCCACTGACTCAAGCTCGAGTCACAAGAAGAGGGACAACAAGAAGAAGAGACACATCAAGAATAATATCTACTACGACAGTGTGCCTCCTCCTCTTCACCAAGGGACGACGACGACGACTCCTCGTCCAAACGGAAAACGCTTAACCAAAATTACTCGTTTGATTATTCTCGCATCCCTTACAATTCAAATGCACATTTACTTTCTATTCCACTTGGAAAACCTCCACACTTCGATGGAGAGGATTACTCATTTTGGAGTCATAAAATGCATAGTCATCTATTTTCCCTCCATCCTAGTATTTGGGAAATTGTAGAGAATGGGATGCATTTTGATAATACTGATAATCCTATGTTTATCAGTGAACAAATTCATAAAAATGCCCAAGCCACTACTATTTTGCTAGCATCTCTATGCAGGGATGAATATAACAAGGTCAGCGGCTTGGACAATGCCAAACAGATTTGTGACACCCTCGAAATATCTCACGAGGGTAATGACGCCACCATGATCACCAAGATGGAACAGTGGAAGGCGAGCTAGGGAGGTTTGCGATGATCAGGGGAGAGGAGCCAACATAGACCTACAACAGGCTCAAGACCCTGGTCAATAAAATCCGAAGCTACGGGAGTACAAGATGGATGGATCATGATGTCGTCAAACTCATGCTCAGGTCATTTACTGTTATTAACCGTCATCTTGTAAATCTTATTCGTGAGAACCCTAGGTACACTAAGATGACGCCCGAGGAAATCCTCAGAAAATTCGTAAGTGGGCGCATGATGGTGAAGGAGGCAAGATATGTGGACGACACCTTGAATGGTCCACTCCCCGTCTACGAGCCACAGCCCGTTGCTCTCAAAGCAACCAGTAGCAGGGAGGTGCTACCTAGCAAGGTAGCACAAGTGGAGGCTGCTGGGCTCAATGAAGATGAGATGGCGCTCATCATCAAGCGCTTCAAGACCACACTAAAAGGACGAAAGGAGTACCCCAACAAGAACAAGTCTAGGGGAAAACGCTCCTGCTTCAAATGCCTTATGGCTCAATGTCCTGATAATGAGAATGACCAGGCACAAGAAAATCATGGGAAGAAGGAAAAAAGGAAGAACTATAGGAAGGCGAAGGGCGAGGCGCACCATGGAAAGGAATGGGACTCCGACTGTTCCTCATCTGACTTCGACGATGAAGGACTGGCTGCCTCAGCCTTCGACAAATCTTCACTCTTTCCTAACGAACGTCATACATGCCTTATGGCTAAGGAGAAGAAGGTATGTATTCGGGACACTCCCAAATATACTTCTTCTAGTGATGAAGAATCATCTGATGATGAAGTAGACTACACTGATTTGTTTAAGGGATTAGATAGAACTAAGGTAGACAAAATAAATGAATTAATTGACGCTCTTAATGAAAAGGATAGATTGCTAGAAAAGAAAGAAGATATTTTGTATGAGGAGCATGATAAATTTATAAGTGTTCAAAAATCTCTTGCTCTAGATATTAAGAGAAATGAAATGCTATCCTCTGAGTTGTCTACTTGTCATGAATCTATTTCTAGCTTAAAGAATTTAAATGATGATTTGAATGCTAAGCTAGAGAAAGTAAATGCAACTAGTTCATGTGTAGAGCATGTGGTTATTTGCAATAGATGTAAAGATGTCGATTTTGATGAACATGCTGCTACTATTGCTAAGCTAAATAATGGTGTTGCAAGTCTTAATGATCAACTTAAGACTTGCAAAGATGATTATGAGAAACTAAAATTTGCTAGGGATGCCTACACCTTTGGTAGACACCCCTCAATTAAGGATGGACTTGGTTTTTGAAAGGAAACCAAGAACTTAACAAGCCAAAGGACTTCCGATCTCAACAAGGGAAAGGGAGGGCTCCTATGGCTAGTAGTTCATATTCTGTACATGATCAAAAGAACCATGCTTAGCTTTATGCTCATGTCAAAAAGTTTCTCATCATGATAAAAGTTATAATCATGCTGCTTTACCTATTTATCATGATTCACATGCTATGTTTGCATCGAGCTCTACTTATGCTTATAGTAGAAATATGCCTAGGCATAATCATGTTGTGTCTCATGCGCTTAGGAAAACATGCAATAGTCCTACTACTGTTTATCATGCATGTAATGCTTCTTTTATACTCTCGTGCAAAAATGCAAAAGTGGTTGCTAGAAAGTTGGGATCTAAATGCAAGGGAGACAAGACTTGCATTTGGGTTCCAAAAATTGTTGTGACTAACCTTGTAGGACCCAACAAGAGTTGGGTACTTAAAACCCAAGCTTAAATTCCTTGCAGGTTTATGCATACGGGGTCTCAAGCTGGATTATCGATAGCGGATGCACAAACCACATGATAGGGGAGAAGAAAATGTTCACCTCCTATATCAAGAATAGGGATTCCCAGGATACCATTATCTTTGGAGATGGGAACCAAGGCAAGGTCAAAGTCTTAGGCAAGATAGCCATCACGAATGAGCACTCAATTTCAAATGTGTTTTTAGTAGAGTCGCTCGGGTACAATTTACTGTATGTAAGTCAATTGTGTCATATGGGCTACAATTGTTTATTTACAAATATTGATGTATCTGTCATTAGAAGAAGTGATGGTTCATTAGCTTTTAAGGGTGTATTAGATGACAAGCTCTATTTAGTTGATTTCTCAAAGGAGAATGCCGATCTAGATGCATGCTTAATCGCTAAGACGAATATGGGCTGGCTTTGGCATCACCGTCTAGCACATGTTGGGATGAAGAACCTTCATAAACTTCTAAAGGGAGATCATGTGTTAGGACTAACTAATGTCTGTTTTGAGAAAGACAAACCTTATGCAGCGTGCCAAGCAGGGAACACAGGTGGGAAGCACTCATCACAGCAAAAATGTGATGACGACGTCAAGACCACTGGAACTCCTTCACATGGATCTCTTCTGCCCTGTTGCTTATCTCAGCATCGGGGGAAGTAAGTATGGTCTTGTGATAGTTGATTATTTTTCCTGCTTCACTTGGGTATTCTTTTTGCAGGACAAATCCAAAACCCAAGGAACCCTAAAGCGCTTCTAAGGAGAGCTCAAAATGAGTTTGAGCTAAAGGTGAAGAAGATAAGAAGCGACAATGGGTTCAAGTTCAAGAATTTACAAGTTGAAGAGCATCTTGAGGAGGAAGGCATCAAGCACAAGTTCTCCGCTCCCTACACACCACAACAAAACGGTGTGGTAGAGAGGAAGAACAGGACACTAATCGACATGGCGAGAACGATGCTTGGAGAGTACAAGACGCCTGAGCGGTTTTGGTCGGAAGCTGTGAACACATCTTGCCATGCCATAAATCGGCTCTATCTACATCGTCTCCTCAAGAAGACTTCCTACGAACTCCTAACTGGTAACAAACCCAATGTTTCTTATTTCCGTGTATTTAGGAGCAAATGCTACATTCTGGTGAAGAAAGGTAGACATTCGAAGTTTTCTCCCAAGGAAGTAGAAGGGTTTTTACTAGGATATGATTCAAATATAAAGGCGTATAGGGTCTTCAACAATTCACCAGGATTAGTTGAAGTCTCTAGCAATGTTGTATTTGATGAGACTAATGGCTCTCCAAGAGAGCAAGTTGATCTTGATGATGTAGGTGAAGATGAGGTTCCAACGGCCACAATGCGAACTATGGCAATAGGAGATGTGTGACCACAGGAACTATAAGAACAAGATCAACCCTCTTCCTCTACAATGGTGCATCCCCCAACTCAAGACGATGAATAGGTACCTCAAGAAGAGGGGCAGGATCAAGGGGGAGCACAGGAAGAATAGGTTATGGAGGAAGAAGCTTCACGGGCCCCTCCAACTCAAGTCCGAAGGACGATCCAAAGAAATCACCCCGTTGATCAGATTCTGGGTGACATCAGCAAGGGAGTAACTACTCACTCACAATTAGCTAATTTTTGTGAGCATTACTCATTTGTCTCTTCTATTGAGCCTTTCAGGGTAGAAGAGGCCTTGCAGGATCCGGACTGGGTGTTGGCCATGCAGGAAGATCTCAACAACTTCAAAAGAAATGAAGTATAGAGCATGGTGCCATGTGCAAAGCAAAATGTTTTGGAAACCAAATTGATGTTCCACAACAAGCAAGACGAACACGGAGTGGTGACAAGGAACAAGGCTTGACTTGTGGCAAAAGGTTATGCTCAAGTCACAGGTTTGGATTTTGAGGAGACTTTTGCTCTAGTGGCTAGGTTAGAATCAATTCAGATTTTATTAGCCTATGCTGCTCACCATTCTTTTAAACTGTTCCAAATGGATGTGAAGAGCTCTTTTCTCAATGGGCCAATCAAGGAGGAGGTATATGTGGAACAACCCCCTGGCTTTGAGGATGACAGTTATCCCGACCATGTGTACAAACTCTCTAAGGCGCTCTATGGACTTAAGCAAGCCCCAAGAGCATGATATGAATGCCTTAGAGATTTTCTTATTTCTAATGCTTTCGAGGTTGGGAAAGCTGATCCAACTCTTTTCACAAAGACTTGTGATGGTGATCTTTTTGTTTGCCAAATATATGTTGATGACATAATATTTGGTTCTACTAACCAAAAGTCTTGTGAGGAGTTTAGCAAGGTGATGATGCAGAAATTTGAGATGTCGATGATGGGTGAGTTGAACTACTTCCTTGGATTTCAAGTAAAGCAACTCAAGGAAGGCACTTTCATCTCCCAAACAAAGTACACTCAAGATCTCCTCAAGAGGTTTGGGATGAAGGATGCTAAGCCCGTGAAGACACAGATGGGAACTAATGGACATCTAGACCTCAACAAAGGAGGTAAGTCC
The DNA here is from genome assembly GCA_029449295.1 of Zea luxurians. Classification (NCBI taxonomy): domain Eukaryota; kingdom Viridiplantae; phylum Streptophyta; class Magnoliopsida; order Poales; family Poaceae; genus Zea; species Zea luxurians. The sequence goes on along the minus strand of JAOPSE010000005.1, from coordinate 33,931,811 downwards.
ATTGATCCAAAGGCATATCGGTCAATGATAAGTTCATTACTTTATCTTTGTGCTAGTAGACCGGACATTATGCTTAGTGTATGCATGTGTGCTAGATTTCAATCCGACCCCAAGGAGTGTCACCTTGTAGAGGTTAAGCAAATTCTTAGGTATTTAGTTTCTACGCCTTGCTTCGGGATCTGGTATCCAAAGGGGTCTACCTTTGACTTAATCGTATACTCATATAACGACTATGCCGGGTACAAGGTTGATAGGAAGAGCACATCAGGGACGTGCCAGTTTCTAGGAAGGTCCCTAATGTCCTAGAGCTCCAAGAAACAAACATCTATTGCCCTATCCACCGCTGAGGCCGAGTATGTTGCCGCAGGACAGTGCTGCGCGCAACTGCTCTGGATGAGGCAAACCCTCCGGGACTTTGGCTACAATCTGAGCAAAGTCCCACTCCTATGTGACAATGAGAGTACAATCCGCTTGGCGGATAATCCTGTTGAACACAGCCGCACTAAGCACCTAGACATCAGGCATCACTTCCTGAGAGACCACTAGCAAAGGGGAGATATCGACATTTACCATATTAGCACCGAGAACCAGCTATCCGATATCTTCACCAAGCCTTTAGATGAGAAAAGGTTTTGCAGGTTGCGTAGTGAGCTAAATGTCTTAGATTCGCATAACTTAGATTGATCTATAGCATACATGTGTTCTATGCCTTTGATCATGTTATTTTTAAGCTTTATTGTCTTATTTGCTTATATTTGGTGCTCAAGTTGTACAAGTCATCCCCGGACCTCACAAGTCCCTATGCAAATGACGCACATGTTTAGGGGGAGATGTGCTACAACTTGACTCCTTTTGAGGCTAACCTATTTGTTTGAGTGCACTTGAAGTAGTCTCAAAGGAGCATTGAAAGGGAAAAGTGAACTAGGACAAAGAAAGGAGCTTCCACTGCATTTTGGCAAAATGTATCTTGTCCTAATTTCCTTATTGTTCTCATTGCCTTTGCGCTTCTATTTGACATTTTGGTGAAGCAATGGGGTTAAAGGGCCAAAACTTATCCCGTTTTGGTGCTTAATGCCAAAGGGGTGAAATTAAGGGGCCAAAGCAATGGATCAGCCAACCACTTGTGAATTTCAAAAATAGTAGAGTTAGAATTTGAATTTTGTCCAAATTACCCTTATTGCAAAAATTGGTCTCTTATGGGGGAGAATTTTTGATTATGGGAAAAAGGGGGAGTTTTTGGCACTTGATAAATTCTTCTCTTGGAATAGCAAACAAGTGTGTTTGACTTAGAGATAGGAAAAATATTTTGTTTTGCGAAAATAAAGCAAGTGGTGGCAAAAGTGATCCAAATATGCCAAATCTTAAGTGAGAAAATTTGGTCTTCAAATCTGCACTTTTGAGAATGATGTTGCACTTTTAGTTGCTTTTTAATGTGTTGGCATAAATCACCAAAAAGGGGGAGATTGAAAGGGAAATGTGCCCTTAGGCCATTTCTATAAATGTTTTGGTGATTAGATGCCCAACATATTGTTTTAAGTTCATATGCAATAAGTGATTTAGAAGTGCACATCAAGAACCAAGGTATGTTTCTAGCCCTAGTAAATTGTTTTTGGGTACTAACATGTTTATCTAAGTACTAGAGACATTGCCGAGAAAAGAGGAAAAGAAGTGGAGAAGAATTGGCTATGTTCAACCAAACCAGCACCAGCCTGTGGCGCACCAGATTGTCCGGTGGTGCACCGAACAGTGTCCAGTGCCTAGGCTGGTCCGGCGGCAAACTCGCTACTCTCGGGAAAAAGCGGAGGCGCCACGGCTAAAATTCATCGGATTGTCCGGTGTGCACCAGACTGTCTGGTGAGCCAACAGCGCTCGTGGCCAACGGTCGGTTACGCAATCAGTGGGCGACGCGTGACCTGCGCCAACGGTTGGTTGGTCACACCGGACTGTCCGGTGTGCACCGGACAGTGTCCGGTGTGCACCGGACAGTGTCCGGTGCGCCAACGGGACTGAAGGGCCAAGGGTCGACTGCGCCAAAAAAGGAAGGAGATCGGGCACCGGACAGGTACTGTTCATGTCCGCTGGTGCACCGGACTGTCCGGTGCGCCACCCGACAGAAGGCAAGAATTGCCTTCCAATCTGATATCCAACGGCTCCTAGCTGCCTTGGGGCTATAAAAGGGACCCCTAGGCACATGGAGCAGTACACCAAGCATTCTCGGAACAATCTAGAACACCTAGACCCCACCGCCACACATTTGGATCGCTGTGTTAGAGATTTGAGCACCTTTCGAGTCGAGAACTCCCGCGCCGTGTTTTTGTGCTCATGTCTTGGAATGTGTGCATATGTTTGCTGCGTATTGAGTCTTGCGTGTGTTGCTTTCCCTCCCTTACTCTTGTGCTTCTCTTGTGATCAATATTGTAAGGGCGAGAGGCTCCAACTTGTGGAGATTCCTCACAAATGGGAAAAGAACTCTAAAGAAAAAGATCGTGGTATTCAAGTTGATAATTGGATCACTTGAAAGGGGTTGAGTGCAACCCTCGTCCATTGGGATGCCACAACGTGGAAGTAGGCAAGTGTTACTTGGCCAAACCACGGGATAAAACATCGTGTCTCTTGTGTTGCTTTTCTCTGTGATTGATTTCTTCTCAAGAGCTCACTCTATAGCAACTTGGTTTAGTCTAACTAACATTTTATAAACCAAGTTTATGCAATTAGTGTTGAATTTTGCAGGATCACCTATTCACCCCCTCTAGGTGCTCTCAACTTCATCCAAGCTTTCCACTCTCTACACTCAATACAAGAGCAAAGAATACATTCCAAAGACACATTCAAAGCCTCCAATCCTCTCCATGTGCCATAATCAAGTCAAGTGATCAAAAGTGTTTAGTGACTTGAGAGAGGGTGATTTGTGTTTCATTTGTTGCTCTTGTTGCTTGGTTGCTTTCTTCAACTCCTCTAATATTTCTAAGTGATTTGTAAAGCTAGCAAGAGACACATAATTATGTGGTGATCCTTGTGGGGTCTTTGTGACCCGTGAGATTAAGAAGAAGCACTCAACCGGTCTAGGTGACCGATTGAGAGAGGGAAAGGGTTGAAATAGACCTGGCCTTTGTGGCCTCCTCAACGGGGAGTAAGTTCATTGGAATCAAACCTTGGTAAACTGTTGGGGGCCTTCTGAAAGGGAAATGTGCCCTTGGGCCATTTCTAAGTATTTTGGTGATTGAGTGCCAACACATGTGCTTAATTGTGAATTTATGTACATGGATGAACAAGGTGCAAATCATGAGATAAAGGTATGTTTCTAAGCCTTAGTACATTGTTTTTATGTACTAATATATTTGTCTAAGTGTTAGAAACAGAAAGAAGAAGAAAAGAGAAGAGGAGGAAAGTCTTGGCTGTGTGCAGCCAAGACCCAGCTCGGTCTGGAGCACCGGACTGTCCGGTGTGCACCGGACAATGTCCGGTGCGCCAGGCTGACTCGGCTCGAACTGGCCGCTCTCGGGAATTCGCCGACGGCGTACGGCTAAAATTCACCGGACTGTCCGGTGTGCACCGGACTGTCCGGTGAGCCAACGGTCGGCCAGGGCCAACGGTCGGCCGCGCAATCCGCGCGGGACACGTGGCCGAGCCAACGGTCGGAAGACGGCACCGGACTGTCCGGTGTGCACCGGACTGTCCGGTGCGCCAACGGCTCGCAGATCTCCGGCAGTCTTCCAACGGTCGGAAGCGCCAGAAAAGGAAACAAATCGGGCATCGGACAGTGTCCGGTGTGCACCGGACTGTCCGGTGCCCCCGTCGACAGAAGGCAAGGATGGCCTTCTAAAATTGCTCTCAACGGCTCCTAGCTGCCTTGGGGCTATAAAAGGAGCCCCTAGGCGCATGGAGGAGACACACAAGCAACCTTTGAGCATTCTTGATCATCCACACTAAGTCTCTGCGCATTCGTTTGTGTTTCTAAGTGATTCGAGCTCTGTTCTAAGTGAGAACTCTGTGATAGTCTTGTGAGCTCGATTCTTGGCCGTGTGTGTGCGCTTTTGCTGTGGATTTGTGTGTGTTGCTTCCCTCCCTTACTCTGTGCTTCTTGTGATCATATACTTGTAAGGGCAAGAGACTCCAATTTGTGGAGATTCCTTGCAAACGGGATAGTGAAAAGCAAAGCAAAACACCGTGGTATTCAAGCGGGTCTTTGGACCGCTTGAGAGGGGTTGATTGCAACCCTCGTCCGTTGGGACGCCACAACGTGGAGTAGGCAAGCGTTGGTCTTGGCCGAACCACGGGATAAACCACTGTGTCAACTCTGTGATCAATCTCTTGTGGTAGTGTGTTTTGTTGAGACTTCTCTTTTAGCCACTTGGCAATTATTGTGCTAACACATAACAAGTTTTTGTGGCTTAAGTTTTAAGTTTCACAGGATCACCTATTCACCCCCCCCCCCTCTAGGTGCTCTCAATTGGTATCAGAGCCGTTCTCTTCACAAAGGGACTAACCGCCCGAAGAGATGGATCCTAAGGGGAAGGGTATTGTGATCAATGACAAAGAGAAGGAATCCTTCGTCAACGAGCCGAAGGACGATAAGCCTACCGACTCCGGCTCGGGCCAAAGACGGAAGGAAGGGAAGAAGAAGAAGACAAGGCGTATCAAGGAGATCGTCTACTACGACAGCGACGAGTCCACTTCTTCCCAAAAGGACGAGGACCACAACGACTACGAGAGGAGAAAACCGGTTAATTCGAACTTTTCTTTTGACTACTCTCGTATTCCGCAAAGTTCACATTCACATTTGCTCTCCATTCCACTCGGCAAGCCCCCACACTTTGATGGAGAGGACTACGGATTTTGGAGCCACAAAATGCGTAGTCACCTATTCTCTCTCCATCCTAGTATATGGGAGATTGTAGAGAGTGGAATGCACTTTGATAGTTCGGATAGTCCCATGTTCATCAATGAACAAATTCATAAGAATGCACAAGCTACTACTGTTCTTCTAGCTTCCTTGTGCAGGGACGAATATCATAAAGTGAGCGGCTTGGATAACGCCAAGCAAATCTGGGACACCCTCAAGATTTCTCATGAGGGGAACGACGTCACCTTGCTCACCAAGATGGAGTTGGTGGAGGGTGAGCTTGGACGGTTCGCAATGATAAGGGGCGAGGAGCCGACGCAAACATACAACCGGCTCAAGACCCTTATCAACAAGATAAGGAGCTACGGAAGCACACGATGGACGGACCACGACGTCGTCCGCCTAATGCTCAGGTCATTTACCGTTCTTGATCCTCATTTGGTGAACAATATACGTGAAAATCCCAGGTACACCAAGATGTCGCCCGAAGAAGTTCTTGGGAAATTTGTTAGCGGGCGAATGATGATCAAGGAGGCGAGGTATGTGGACGACGCCTTGAATGGTCCGATCAACGAGCCGCAACCTCTCGCTCTCAAGGCAACACGAAGCAAGGAGGCGCTACCTACCAAGGTGGCACAGGTTGAGGCGGCCGGACTCAATGATGAAGAGATGGCTCTCATCATCAAGAGATTCAAGACGGCGCTAAATGGTCGCAAGGGGCAGCCAAGCAAGACCAAGACCAAGGGGAAGCGCTCATGCTTCAAATGCGGTAAGCTTGGTCATTTTATCGCTAACTGTCCCGATAATGAAAATGACCAGGAAAAGGGGAACAAAAGAGAGAAGAAGAAGCAATACAAGAAGGCAAAGGGCGAGGCGCATCTAGGAAAGGAGTGGGACTCAGATTGCTCCTCCTCCGACTCCGACAACGAAGGACTCGCCGCCACTGCCTTCAACAAATCGGCTCTCTTCCCAAACGAGCGTCTCACTTGCCTTATGGCAAGGGAGAAGAAGGTGAGTACTCAAGACTCCACTTATGCTTCTTCTAGTGATAGTGAGTCTAGTGATGATGATGACATAGATTATTCTTGCTTGTTCAAAGGCTTAGATAGATCTAAAATTAATAAGATTAATGAGTTGATTGATGCTTTAAACGACAAGAATAGATTACTAGAAAAACAAGAGGATCTTTTATATGAGGAGCATGATAAATTTGTTAGTGCACAAAATTCTCTTGCTCTAGAAATTAAAAGAAATGAAATGCTTTCTAGTGAACTATCTACCTGTCATGAAACCATTTCTACCTTACATGGTGTTAACAATGATTTAAGTGCTAAATTAGAAGTAGCATATAAATCTAATTCCTGTGTTGAACATGTTGAAATTTGTACTAGGTGTAAAGATTTTGATGTTAATGCTTGTAGTGAACACTTAGTGTCAATTTCAAAACTAAATGATGAAGTGGCTAGTCTTAATGCCCAACTTAAGACTAGCAAGAATGAAGTTGATAAAATAAAATTTGCAAGGGATGCCTACACGGTTGGTAGACACCCCTCAATTAAGGATGGGCTTGGCTTCAAGAGGGAAGCCAAGAACTTAACAAGCCATAAGGCTCCCGTCTTCGTCAAGGAGAAAGGGAAGGCCCCTATGGCTAGTAACGCTAAAAAGAACCATGCTTTCTTATACCATGATAGGAGACATGCTAGAAATGCTTATAATGACTTTGATTCACATGTTTATGATTCTCATGCCATGTTTGCTTCTAGTTCTTCTTATAAGCATGATAGGGATATGTGTAGAAGAAATGTTGTACATATGCCTAGGAGAAATATTGCTCATGTGCCTAGAAAGAATGTTATTCATGCTCCTAGGAAAGTAGTGAACAAACCTTCTACAATTTATTGTGCTTTAAATGCTTCTTATGCTATTTGTAGAAAGGATAGGAAAATTGTTGCTAGGAAATTAGGGGCAAAATGCAAGGGAGATAAATCTTGCATTTGGGTCCCTAAGGATATTTGTGCTAACCTTGCAGGACCCAACATGAGTTGGGTACCTAAGACCCAAGCCTAAATTTGCCTTGCAGGTTTATGCATCCGGGGGTTCAAGCTGGATTATCGACAGCGGATGGAGAAGAAGATGTTCACCTCCTACGTCAAGAATAAGGATTCCCAAGATTCAATTATATTCGGTGATGGGAATCAAGGCAAGGTAAAAGGGTTAGGTAAAATTGCAATTTCTAATGAGCATTCTATCTCAAATGTATTCTTAGTGGAGAGTCTTGGATATAATTTGCTATCTGTTAGTCAATTATGTCAAATGGGATATAATTGTTTATTTACAAATGTAGATGTGTCTGTCTTTAGAAGATGTGATGGTTCACTAGCTTTTAAGGGTGTACTAGACGGCAAGCTTTATTTAGTTGATTTTGCAAAAGAAGAGGCCGGTCTAGATACATGCTTAATGGCTAAGACTTGCATGGGCTGGCTGTGGCATCGCCGCTTAGCACATGTGGGGATGAAGAACCTCCACAAGCTTCTAAAGGGAGAACACGTGATAGGTCTAACAAATGTGCATTTCGAAAAAGATAGACCTTGTGCAGCTTGTCAGGCAGGTAAACAGGTGGGAGGAGCGCATCACAGCAAGAATGTGATGACCACGTCAAGACCTCTGGAGCTGCTGCATATGGACCTCTTCGGACCCGTCGCCTACCTAAGCATAGGAGGAAGTAAGTATGGTCTAGTTATTGTTGATGACTTTTCCCGCTTCACTTGGGTGTTCTTTTTGCAGGATAAGTCTGAAACCCAAGGGACCCTAAAGCGCTTCCTCAGGAGAGCTCAAAATGAGTTTGAGCTCAAGGTGAAAAAGATAAGGAGCGACAACGGGTCCGAGTTCAAGAACCTTCAAGTGGAGGAGTTCCTTGAGGAGGAAGGGATCAAGCACGAGTTCTCCGCTCCCTACACACCACAGCAAAATGGTGTGGTAGAGAGGAAGAACAGGACGCTAATCGATATGGCGAGGACGATGCTTGGAGAGTTCAAGACCCCCGAGTGCTTTTGGTCGGAAGCCGTGAACACGGCTTGCCACGCCATCAACAGGGTCTACCTTCACCGCCTCCTCAAGAAGACGTCATATGAGCTACTAACCGGTAACAAACCCAATGTATCATACTTTCGTGTATTTGGGAGCAAGTGCTACATTCTAGTGAAGAAGGGTAGAAATTCTAAGTTTGCTCCCAAAGCTGTAGAAGGGTTTTTGTTAGGTTATGATTCAAATACAAAGGCGTATAGGGTCTTCAACAAATCATCGGGTTTGGTTGAAGTCTCTAGCGACGTTGTATTTGATGAGACTAATGGCTCTCCAAGAGAGCAAGTTGTTGATTGTGATGATGTAGATGAAGAAGATGTTCCGACAGCCGCTATACGAACCATGGCGATTGGAGACGTTCGGCCACAGGAACAAGATGAACGAGATCAACCTTCTTCCTCAACGACGGTGCAACCCCCAACTCAAGACGATGAACAGGTTCATCAAAAGGAGGCGTGTGATCAAGGGGGAGCACAAGATGATCATGTGATGGAGGAAGAAGCGCAACCGGCACCTCCAACCCAAGTTCGAGCGATGATTCAAAGGGATCATCCCGTCGACCAAATTCTGGGTGACATTAGCAAGGGAGTTACTACTCGGTCTCGACTAGTTTATTTTTGTGAACATTACTCTTTTGTCTCCTCTATTGAGCCTTTCAGGGTAGAGGAGGCCTTGCTAGATCCGGATTGGGTGTTGGCCATGCAGGAGGAACTTAATAACTTCAAGCGCAACGAAGTTTGGACGCTGGTGCCTCGTCCCAAGCAAAATGTTGTGGGAACCAAGTGGGTTTTCCGCAACAAACAGGACGAGCACGGGGTGGTGACGAGGAACAAGGCTCGACTTGTGGCAAAAGGTTATGCCCAAGTCGCAGGTTTGGACTTTGAGGAGACTTTTGCTCCTGTGGCTAGGCTAGAATCAATTCGTATCTTGCTAGCATATGCCGCTCACCATTCTTTCAGGTTGTACCAAATGGATGTGAAGAGCGCGTTCCTCAACGGGCCAATAAAGGAGGAGGTGTACGTAGAGCAACCCCCTGGCTTCGAGGATGAACGGTACCCCGACCACGTGTGTAAGCTCTCTAAGGCGCTCTATGGACTTAAACAAGCCCCAAGAGCATGGTATGAATGCCTTAGAGATTTCTTAATTGCTAATGCTTTCAAGGTTGGGAAAGCCGATCCAACTCTTTTTACAAAGACATGGAATGGTGATTTGTTTGTATGCCAAATTTATGTCGATGACATAATATTTGGTTCTACTAATCAAAAGTCTTGTGAAGAGTTTAGCAGGGTGATGACGCAGAAATTCGAGATGTCGATGATGGGCGAGTTGAACTACTTCCTTGGGTTCCAAGTGAAGCAACTCAAGGACGGCACCTTCATCTCCCAAACGAAGTACACGCAAGATTTGCTAAAGCGGTTTGGGATGAAGGACGCCAAGCCCGCAAAGACGCCGATGGGAACCGACGGACACACCGACCTCAACAAAGGAGGTAAGTCCGTTGATCAAAAAGCATACCGGTCAATGATAGGGTCTTTACTTTATTTATGTGCTAGTAGACCGGATATTATGCTTAGCGTATGCATGTGTGCTAGATTTCAATCCGATCCTAAGGAGTGTCACTTGGTGGCGGTGAAGCGAATTCTTAGATATTTAGTCACTACGCCTTGCTTCGGGATCTGGTATCCAAAGGGGTCTAACTTTGACTTGATTGGGTACTCGGATTCTGACTATGCCGGATGTAAGGTCGATAGGAAGAGTACATCAGGGACGTGCCAATTCTTAGGAAGGTCCCTGGTGTCATGGAACTCTAAGAAACAAACCTCCGTTGCCCTATCCACTGCTGAGGCCGAGTATGTTGCCGCAGGACAGTGTTGCGCGCAACTACTTTGGATGAGGCAAACCCTCCGGGACTTTGGCTACAATCTGAGCAAAGTCCCACTCCTATGTGATAATGAGAGTGCTATCCGAATAGCAGAAAATCCTGTTGAGCACAGCCGCACAAAGCACATTGACATCCGGCATCACTTTTTGAGAGACCACCAGCAAAAGGGAGATATCGAAGTGTTTTATGTTAGCACCGAGAACCAGCTAGCCGATATCTTTACCAAGCCTTTAGATGAGAAGACCTTTTGCAGGCTGCGAAGTGAGCTAAATGTCTTAGATTCGCGGAACTTGGATTGAATTGTAGCATACATGTATTCATGCTCTTGATCGTGTTCCTTTCTGCATTTTGTTGCTTATTATGGTGCTCAAGTTGTACAAACACTCCCTGGACCTCACAAGTCCGTTGCAAAGTGATGCACATGTTTAGGGGGAGATGTGTTACAACTTGACCCTTTGAGACTAACCATATGCTTGAGTTTGCCTGGTTTAGTCTCAAAGGAGAATTGAAAGGGAAAAGGTGGACTTGGACCATGAAAGACTTCCACTGCACTCCGATGAGGGGTAACTTATTCCAAGTCCATCTCATGAACTCTTGTTGCCATTTGCTCTTAATTGAAGATTTTGGTGAGGCAATGGGGTTAAAGGGCCAAGATTCATCCCGTTTTGGTGCTTGATGCCAAAGGGGGAGAAAATAAAGGCCAAAGCAATAAATGGATCATCTACCACTTGAGAGATTTTGAAAATAGTAGAATAGAGTTTTTGGTTTGTCAAAATTCTTATGTTGTCTCTCTTGTCAAAAGTTGGCTTCTTGTGGGGAGAAGTATTGATTATGAAAAAAAGGGGGAGTTTTTGAAATCTTTGATCAATCTCTTTTGGAATGACTCTCTTTATGCTTCAACATGAGTGTTTGACTTAGAGATAGAGATTTGAGTTTGATTTGCAAAAACAAACCAAGTGGTGGCAAAGGATGATCCATATATGCCAAAATTGATTCAAAACAAATTTCAGTTTTATTTGAAATGAGTTTGCACTTGTTCTAGTTGCTTTATGTTGTGTTGGCATAAATCACCAAAAAGGGGGAGATTGAAAGGGAAATGTGCCCTTGGGCCATTTCTAAGTATTTTGGTGATTGAGTGCCAACACATGTGCTTAATTGTGAATTTATGTACATGGATGAACAAGGTGCAAATCATGAGATAAAGGTATGTTTCTAAGCCTTAGTACATTGTTTTTATGTACTAATATATTTGTCTAAGTGTTAGAAACAGAAAGAAGAAGAAAAGAGAAGAGGAGGAAAGTCTTGGCTGTGTGCAGCCAAGACCCAGCTCGGTCTGGAGCACCGGACTGTCCGATGTGCACCGGACAATGTCCGGTGCGCCAGGCTGACTCGGCTCGAACTGGCCGCTCTCGGGAATTCGCCGACGGCGTACGGCTAAAATTCACCGGACTGTCCGGTGTGCACCGGACTGTCCGGTGAGCCAACGGTCGGCCAGGGCCAACGGTCGGCCGCGCAATCCGCGCGGGACACGTGGCCGAGCCAACGGTCGGAAGACGGCACCGGACTGTCCGGTGTGCACCGGACTGTCTGGTGCGCCAACGGCTCGCAGATCTCCGGCAGTCTTCCAACGGTCGGAAGCGCCAGAAAAGGAAACAAATCGGGCACCGGACAGTGTCCGGTGTGCACCGGACTGTCCGGTGCCCCCGTCGACAGAAGGCAAGGATGGCCTTCTAAAATTGCTCTCAACGGCTCCTAGCTGCCTTGGGGCTATAAAAGGAGCCCCTAGGCGCATGGAGGAGACACACAAGCAACCTTTGAGCATTCTTGATCATCCACACTAAGTCTCTGCGCATTCGTTTGTGTTTCTAAGTGATTCGAGCTCTGTTCTAAGTGAGAACTCTGTGATAGTCTTGTGAGCTCGATTTTTGGCCGTGTGTGTGCGCTTTTGCTGTGGATTTGTGTGTGTTGCTTCCCTCCCTTACTCTGTGCTTCTTGTGATCATATACTTGTAAGGGCAAGAGACTCCAATTTGTGGAGATTCCTTGCAAACGGGATAGTGAAAAGCAAAGCAAAACACCGTGGTATTCAAGCGGGTCTTTGGACCGCTTGAGAGGGGTTGATTGCAACCCTCATCCGTTGGGACGCCACAACGTGGAGTAGGCAAGCGTTGGTCTTGGCCGAACCACGGGATAAACCACTGTGTCAACTCTGTGATCAATCTCTTGTGGTAGTGTGTTTTGTTGAGACTTCTCTTTTAGCCACTTGGCAATTATTGTGCTAACACATAACAAGTTTTTGTGGCTTAAGTTTTAAGTTTCACAGGATCACCTATTCACCCCCCCCCTCTAGGTGCTCTCACCTTCCTCTTCCGAAGGTCCTCAAAAACATGACTAACCATTTGCTTCTAGCATAATGTTGATTATTATAGGGGTTTCGTCACATACAAAGATTCATGATGAGAGTTTACTCCTTTGTCGAAGGTATTCAAGACAAAGATATAGATTGTAAATGACAACAATGACCGTCGTAGCTATAATCAAAAAGTGACAGCTTTGACTTAGAGTGGTGCCGAAGATCAAGCATGATGCTGAGCCAAAGTGAAAAAGACTGGCCAGACCCTAATGATTTGGGCTACAATTATGAACAAATGTCAAGGTTATAAATGTATTTTTACCTGGGTTGCGTCCCATGCCTATAAATAGGTGAACAGTACCACCGTACTGTTCACGCTGGATTGTAATCGCTCTCGTGTCAACACCTTCGAACAAGCTCAAGGTATCAATGTAACATTCCATATGCTTGTCATGAAATAAAGATGAAAACCGAGATGTGAATGAATAATATTTATCATATATATGTATTGTTATCCTTGTAAATGATGAAGATGCATCCTTCTAGACCTTCGTCTAAGGATCATTATATCCGAAAGGAGATGCTGTTTCCAAGGATGAAGGTCTTTAATCTTTGACAATTGTGTTGCCTTTTTCTTGATTCACATCATTTGAGAACAAGTGACTAACATTGGCGCCCACCACTAGTGAACTCAAATGACCACCTTCGGCAACATCTCAAGCATTCACCTTCGTCATGCCATCGAAGAAGGCAATAGCGCGAGGGGCTGCCCTTGCGCCGGTGGACATGAACCAAGAGGGGCTCTCTCTGAGAGAAGCCCAGAACCAGAAAAGGAAGGCCACCAGTCCAACACCACAGGAGGAGGAGCTAGACCAAGAGATTAGAGACTTAGAGGCCATACACCAGTAAGTGCAGAGAAAGAGAGAGAAAATGCTTCGGCTAGCTAAACTTCAGAGGAAGATTGAAGAAGCTGCCAAAGAAATGTGCCATATCATGCTAGACGACCAAGGACGAAGGCCACAATAGAGAGAGCTTCATCAAGAAAGCCCAAGCAACAATGACGAATGGTATGATGATTTTCATCATGGTAACTTTGCTTTTGATGATGCTTCTCCTCTAGCAGTAGAATTGCAGGCTACCCCATAGCCACCATCCTACAAACCACCACAACTCCCCATGTATGATGGCCATTCTGATCCAAAGCAGTTCCTTATGAGCTTCGAGGCGACCATATCATCATATGGTGGCAACACGACTGTTATGGCAAAATCCTCCATCATGGCAGTCAGGAGCGTGGCTCAGACGATGTATTCCTCCCTTTGCCCAGGAATGGTCACGACATGGCAAAAGCTGAAGGACATGCTGGTAACCAGTTTTTAGGGTTTCCAGACAAAACCAGTAATTGCCCAAGCTCTATTTCAGTGCGCGTAGGACCATGAAGAATACTTGCAAGCGTATGTCCAAAGGTTTTTGCGTCTCAGAGCCCTGGCGCCAACGATGCCAAATGAGATTGTTATCGAAGCTATGATCAAAGGGCTCCGACCAGGACCGACGGTGCAGTATTTTGCAAGGTTGCCACCACAAACTTTGGAAAAGCTTCTGCAGAAGATGGATGAGTACATCAGGGCCGATAATGACTTCCGACAGAGAAGGGAAGAAGCCTATAGATACTTCAAAATGACCAGGGGCTTCGGAGGGAGACTTCACCCTAGGCATGTCAGGACAATCCATAATCCCAACGCAAGCGATGACAGGGGAAACCACACTCAAGGCCATCAGCAAAGCTCCCAATCTTCATGGACGCAACAATGTTCTTACAGGCCACCAGCTCCAAGAGGCAGAGGAGGAAGAAGCTTCAGAGGAAGGTTCAACTCCCAACCCAGAAGGTTGTTACATTTTGTTATGTGGAGAAGATAAAGGACATACAACAAGGACGTGTCAAGTCACGATCCAGAAGCAAAAAGAAATAGCTAAAGCCAAAGCACGATAGAATCAGCCAAAGCAGGTCTTGCATACTGCTTTGTGCTATTCTCCATAGATTCTTGAATATGTGGGCAACCAGTAGTCCACAACATCAGTTGCTTCGATAAGCCACTCTCAAGCTGCATGGGCCCTGCTACCACCACCACCACCCATGGCTCCAACCTTGCCTCACAATCAGCAGCCAGAAGGGCACCGCCAAGCACAACAATAGTGTGATACACGTGAAGAGTCTGAAGCTCGCACAGTCAACAACACCGTGCCTGAGTCAAGACACATTTACTGAAGCACTACAGGGGCTAAATCAAAAAAATGACATACTTAATGTAATTTTTACTTTTGTGCCTTTATACTTTTCCCCCGGAGACAATATAAGAAGGTACAACCTTCGGCCTATTGTAATGAATCTCGGGTTATACCATCGAGTGTAACAGAAAAGGTGAAGAAGCTCCAAAGTCGTTCCTAAGGGGATGCGGAGCTAAAATACCACCTAAGTAAAAGGTGAGGAAGCTCCAAAGTCGTTCCTAAGGGGATGTAGAGCTAAAATACCATCTAAGTAAAAGGTGAAGAAGCTCAAAAGTCGTTCCTAAGGGGATGCAGAGATTAGCTCCAAATTCGTTCCTAAGGGGATGCATAGCTTAGCTCCAAAGTCGTTCCTAAGGGGATGCAGAGCTAAAATACCACCTAAGTAAAAGGTGAAGAGACTCCAAAGATGTTCCTAAGGGGATGCAGAGTCTTATTTTTTATGATTCATACATCAGCATCATTTGCATCATATCATCACATCATATGGCATAACATCGCATCATACATCATTTTGCATCGAAAAAAATATTGGGAAAAGAAGTAAAATTGCTCCTTCAAACATACCGACTAACCCAAGAGATTAAGTCTATCTTCGGCAAAGGGACACGAAAGAACGTATCGATAATACAAGATCCATGCATTGACAGAAGTGTTGTTATACAAGGTCTATACCTTCGACAATGGTATTCTTATGCAACATTTACGGTGAGATCTTCAGAGTTGGTTCGGCAAAGAAGGGAGATTTCTTTCTTTCTTTATGAAGCGTGAAAAGAAGGGAAGGTGTTTTTTTCACCTGCGGCTCAAAAACAGTATGTACGAAGATTTCACGCCTCACAAAGAAATATATTACATCATTAAATATACAAATAGTTGATAAGTGTTTATTACAAAAATGAAGCTGCATACAAAAACTTTAAAGTCTCAATAGACAAGCTCTAGTCACCCTCTTTCAAAACATTGTCAGCAGCTTCGTTTAGTAGTCTGTTAAAGCTTCATCAACGGCCTCATTAGCTATCCTAATTACATCAAGCGCCCCCTTCAGAGATGGGTCAACTTTAGGGTCATATGGCTCCGAAGGGGGAGAGAGCTCAGCTGCACCACAACACGACTGTCTGTTAGTTCCAAAGCTAAAATAATTTACGAAACTAAGTCACGATAGATATACCTATAAGTCTTACACGTTCTACAGCTTCTTCGGTTTTTCTGGCTTCTTCTAAAGCATCATGAGACTCTTTTTCATTTTTTCTGATAGCTTCGTCAGCTATCTCTTGGCCTCCCTTCAACTAGACTTCGCTGTAAAATTTTCCACTTAATGCAGCGGCTTCGACTGAAGGGTTTTTAATGTCGTTGGCTGAAATCGATAACCTTGGCTGAACCACAGCCTTGGCATGTTCGTAGCCAACCTTCTCAAGGACTGATATGGCTCCGCGGGCGTCAGCAAAGGTGCAGAAGTCACCTCTATCACTGAGAATCTCCTCAAAAGTTTTGGCTTCGCGGCTAATCCACCGGATAACCCCGCCAGGATCACCACTGATAAAGTTCTGCTCCAAGGAGAATGCGCCAACCTTAGCAAAACTATTCTTCAAATTATTAGCACATTCCGAAGCAATTAGCATGACGAAGCTCCTCAAAGTTTTTCTGCACCCTCAATCGTTCCATATCAGATATCTCATGTTTTGTTTCTTCCACATTGAAATTTTCAGTTACTTCGTCAAGTTTCTTTTCTAATTCTTGCACTTCAGATCTATGCAATTCCACTTGAGTAGACAGCGCATACTCCAAGTCAGCAATGCGCTTTGCATCTTTCAATTGCCTCTCTTCAAGCCCCTTGATCCTTTGCTCTGCTTCAGAAAGGCTAGAAAGCCTGGCTTCACTAGATTTTAACCTCTCCACCAGAGAGATCAGGATTTTATCCTTCTCAAGGGCTTCGTTTCTCAAAGTTATAACCTCCGAACGAAGGTTTCCAATTGCTATCTGGTTGCTTTTATCTTCTGCATCTTTTTGAGCTTTTAAAGCTTTACTAAGAATTAGACCATGACAAACAAAAAACAGACAAATAATAACAATAAGAATTACCACAAAAATAGTTAACCATAACAAAAATTACCAAATGCGAAGCCAAAAGTGTACAAACCTTCAAGCTGTTGTAGGCGAGGCTATCCACAAGTTGGTCCTTTGTCATTATAGACAGACCAAGCTCAAGTTTTGGATAACCCATGTTGTCCACCATTTCACGGCAAACATTAATCTCCTTACTATCTGGTAGACAGTAAAGGAAGTCATCTTCGTCATTTCCTCCATATACCAAGGACCCTCAGGGATATTTCAGCTCCTTAGCATAATGTTGCACTTCGGCAAATTGCTCTGCTGATAGCTGCTTTCCCGAAGCATGTCGAACAATATAGTCCAAATCACCCTAGTAAGATGCCTCGAAAAAACAGGTGACGTGGGCTTTTCTAGAAGATTTTCTTTCACCAGCTCTACTGGCGCAGCCCCCAAAGGCCCCGCTTCAACATGAATAGAAGGAGCGCTTGCAGCGGCCATGTCCCTTACATCTTCAATTTTGTCATCAGAAGATTCAGCAGTAGCAGGAGCTGGCATCTTCGTGGATTTCAAAACAACATCCAAAACACTGGCCATCCTCCTTTTCTTAGGAGTTATTATTGTGGTTACAACAGATGTTAGCTTCGATAACTCAGTTACGGTTGGGGGGCTTAGTAGCTTTGGATGCTCTTCTGCCAGTCCGATACTAGCTTCGACTGTCACAACTGGAATTGTTTCCGGGGCAAAGGAGATAGCTTCCGTAGGATCAACAATCTCTATATTTTCTGTATCAAGCACTGCAGATGTCTTTTCTAAAGGACATGGCTTTGGCCTGTGAGTCAAAACCTTTGCCCTTTTCGGCTTAGGCGCGGCGGAAGAGGATGAAGCTGCCACTTTTCTCTTTGACCCTTGTTTTCGGGCAAGAAAGCAGTAATCAGGATAAAAAATCTGATCACATCGAAAACTCTATTCAGCCTCCTCTTGCCACGAGCGCCAAAGGCAGTTGTCATGTGATAGGAATGGGGTGCCCGATCTTCCGTCAGGTGTAGATAAATATCAATTTGGTGGAGATGTCACATAGACGATCCGGCTTCCAATCAACAAGACTAGAACCCCGCAATCGCAGCACCACTTCTCCTCTGGTTATCAACCGTGCGCTGCTCGATTGACCTCACCACAAGGGCTAATCCTTGCCTGTGAATCGAAGACACAAGCAAGAACAATAAAGAACACAATCTGAAAAAATTGCGGATGTATGAATTACGCTCTCAAGTTGGGGTCTCACAAACCGATCTAAACGGTGAACTGTTCTCGACAGATTAACTAAAGCAAAACCCAAGCCCTAATGTGGTGGCGGCTACTGATTATATAAGGGTTAGGAGCGGACTCCCTCCCTGGACGCGCCCTAATGGGCCCAACAAAGATACATGGCCCAAAGGCCCATTTATGGTGTCGCAACACCGAGACAGATTACGGACGTCGGTTTGGTCCTCCACCTTGATCTGAATGTCCTTCCTTGCCTTCCATGCCTCCAAGTCCTTCACCATGTCCTCGCTGGTCCTTTCCTTCATTCCTAAGTACAATTAATTCATTAGGTAGCACACTATTCTCAAATGTACAAGAATAAGTACATAGGAACGAGCTCACCTGCAAATTCAATTGTCTTGCACATGCGCGAGTAATCGGACCTTGAACATCAACTAGGGGAGTGTTGTTTGTATCCATGGTAGTGATGTCCTCATCATCGTCCCCCTCTTGAAGTGGAGTCGTCCTTGACTCAAGCTCATCTTCTTCCCCCAAATACGGTTTCAAATCTGCAATGTTAAATGTAGGACTAACCTGGAACTCGGGAGGCAACTCAAGTTTATATGCATTATCATTTATTTTCTCCAAAATCTTATATGGACCAGCAACACGTGGCATCAATTTAGACTTTCTTAACTCTGGAAATCTATCTTTTCTCAAGTGCAACCACACTAAATCACCCACTTCAAGCTTAACTTGTTTTCTAACTTGACTACCAGCAATTCTATGTTTTTCAGTCATCTTTTCAATGTTTGCTTTAGTTGAAGCATGAAGTTTCAAAATAAAGTCAGCACGCTCCTTAGCATCGCTATGTACTTGCTTGGTAGTAGGTAGAGGCAAAAGATCAATAGGAGCACGAGGGTTAAAACCATACACTACCTGAAAAGGACTTACCTTGGTGGTGGTGTATTCCGCCCGATTATATGCAAACTCCACATGCGGCAAACACTCTTCCCACATTTTCAAGTTTTTCTTCAATATTGCTCGCAGCATTGCAGACAATGTTCTATTCACAACTTCCGTTTGTCCATCAGTTTGGGGATGACAAGTAGTAGAAAACAGCAATTTTGTCCCCAATTTGTTCCATAGAGTACGCCAAAAATGACTCAAGAATTTTACATCACGATCTAAAACGATAGTAGAAGGCATACCATGCAAACGAACAATCTCTTTGAAAAAGAGGTTAGCAATATGAATGGCATCATCTGTTTTGTGACAAGGTATAAAATGTGCCATCTTAGAAAAACAATCAACCACAACAAAACCACTATCGCTCCCCCTCTTCGTCCTAGGCAATCCTAAAATAAAATCCATAGAAATATCGGCCCACGGAACTGAAGGAATAGGAAGAGGCATATACAAACCATGTGGGTTCAATCGTGACTTAGCTTTTGACACGTCGTGCATCTTGCTACAAAGCGCTCAACATCACGCCGCATTCGAGGCCAAAAGAAGTGTGTGGACAGCACAGCCTCTGTCTTCTTAGCACCGAAGTGACCCATCAAACCACCACCATGCGCTTCCTGCAACAACAAAAGACGAACCGAACCAACTAGAATGCATAGGCGGTTAGCTCTAAACAAGTATCCATCATTTAGCACAAATTTATTCCATGTATGGCCCTCTTTACAATTTAATGCAACCTC
Source organism: Zea luxurians (assembly GCA_029449295.1). Taxonomy (NCBI): domain Eukaryota; kingdom Viridiplantae; phylum Streptophyta; class Magnoliopsida; order Poales; family Poaceae; genus Zea; species Zea luxurians. The sequence continues at coordinate 33,912,373 of JAOPSE010000005.1, read as the reverse complement.
TTTAAAATCATCATCAAAAGCATATTGTCCCTTAATTGTTTCAAGTCCAAAAATACGGCAATCAAGTTGAGACAACATAGCATGGCGTCTAGACAAAGCATCGGCAATCACATTATCATTCCCCTTTTTATGTTTAATGATGTAAGGAAAAGTTTCAAGAAATTCTACCCACTTAGCATATCTATGGTTCAGATTTGTTTGACTATGAAGATGCTTAAGTGACTCATGATCAGAATGAATAACAAATTCCTTAGACCACAAATAATGTTTCCATGTTTGCAAAGATCGTATGAGAGCATATAATTCTTTATCATAAGTAGAATAATTAAGAATAGGGCCATTCAATTTCTCACTAAAATAGGCAACGGGTTTACCTCCTTGCATCAAAACAGCACCAATGCCAACTCCACTTGCATCACATTCGAGTTCAAAAGTCTTACCAAAGTCAGGAAGTTGGAGTAGTGGCGCGTGAGTAAGCTTCTCTTTTAAAAGAGCAAAAGAATCGTCTTGTGACTGCCCCCAATTAAATGAAACACCCTTCTTGGTCAACTCATGTAATGGGGCAGCGATGGTGCTGAAATCCTTCATGAAACGATGATAAAATCCTGCAAGTCCAAGAAAACTCCACACTTGTGTCACTGTCGATGGCGTTGGCCAACTCTGAATAGCATGCACCTTGGCCTCATCAACCTCAATACCCTGTGGAGTGACAACATTGCCAAGAAACGATACTCGTTCGGCGCAAAAGGTGCATTTGTAAAGGTTAGCAAATAAGCGCGTGGCATGCAAAGCATCAAAAATAGCACGTAGATGGTCAAGATGTTCAGATAAGCAAGTGTTGTAGATCAAGATATCATCAAAATAAACCACCACAAACTTTCCAATAAATGGGCGCAAAACCTCGTTCATCAAACGCATAAAAGTACTAGGGGCATTAGTTAATCCAAAAGGCATCACTAACCACTCATACAAGCCGAACATGGTTTTGAAAGCGGTTTTCCATTCATCGCCTAATTTCATTCTAATTTGGTGGTACCCACTTCGTAAATCAATCTTAGAAAATATTTTAGAACCACTTAAGTCATCAAGCATATCATCTAATCTAGGAATAGGATGACGGTACCGGATAGTGATGTTGTTAATGGCTCTACAATCTACACACATGTGCCAGCTGCCATCTTTCTTTGGAACCAAAATGACAGGAACAGAACAAGGACTAAGGCTCTCACGTACATACCCGCAGTCCAAAAGGTCTTGGAATTGGCGCTGAATCTCCTTAGTCTCCTTAGGATTTGCTCGATATGCAGCACGGTTGGGCAAGCTCGCTCCAGGAATCAAATCAATCTGGTGCTCAATCCCACGAATGGGAGGAAGTCCTGGAGGTAACTCAGAGGGAAAAACATCTCGGAACTGCAGCAAAAGGTTTGTCACAGATGCAGGCAAAGTGCTAGGAATATCATCAATAGAAAAGAAAGCATCTTTGCAAACCAAGGCATAGCAACAGGCATCAGTAGCATGAGTTTCAAGAAGATCAGATTTAGTAGCAAGCATGACAGGAGCTTTCAATTTAATTTGTTGCTGAATTTCTGTCTCATTAGTTGGTTCCTTATAGGTACTTGCAGCTCTATCTTTATCAGCTTGTACAATTTCAGCCAGAGTCAAAGGTAGCAAAGTGATGTTTTTATCTTTATGCCTAAAAGTGTATGTATTACTCCTACCATGGTGACGTGCATCAGTATCATATTCCCATGGTCTACCCAACAAAAGAGAACAAGCTTCCATAGGTACTACATCGCAATCCGCATAATCAGAATACATAACAATGGAAAAATGCACTCGTACCATGTGTGTTACCTTAACCTTGCCTGAATCATTGATCCACTGAATGTGGTATGGATGTGGCCGTGGACGTGTGGTCAGGCCAAGCTTCTTGACCAAATCTGAACTCACCAAATTATTGCAGCTTCCACCATCAATAATAACATGTGCACACCGATTCTTGATGGCGAAGAAGGTCTGGAACAAATTATGGCGTTGCTGCTTCTCTGATGATTCAGGCTGAGAACTAAGAACACGCTGCACCATGATGCTTCGAAGGTTCACCGTAGCATCATCACCAAGCATGGCATCATCATTAGCAGCAACATCACTGGAGTCATCATCGTCATCCTCACCATCGGAAGCACTAATGTAGCCATCATACGTAGCAATGTATGTTCGCTGAGTCGGGCAATCCTTCTTCACGTGACCAATCCCATGACAACGATGGCAAACAATACTCGAAGAACGACCACTGGAAGGTGCTGCAGGTGATGGTGAATTCTGTTTCTTGGCGTGTCCCTGCAAAGGAAGTTTACCAACATGTGCAGCAGGTGTCGAGGGAGGTCACGTGGACGCTGGAGTGGTCGAAGGTATATGACTCGAGGCAGGTGTGTGCGTCCGTGATGTAGAGGAGGCACCAAAAGTAGCCCTAGGTCGATGTTGGCGTCCCTGCAATTCCTTCTCTGCAAGCATAGCAAACTGGAACAACTTGTTGACAGTGTTAAATTCTTTGTAATCCACAATGTCCTGAATATCACGCCACAAACCTGAATAAAAACGGCAAAGAGCGTCCTCATGTCCCTCTACTATGCCACAACGCTGCAATCCCTTCTGAAGCTTAGCATAATAATCTTGAACAGATTTATCCCCTTGCTCTAAATGCATCAATTTCTTACGCAATTCTCTATGATAAGATGGGGGAACAAATCTATCGCGCATAGCTACCTTAAGATCTTCCCAAGTCGTAGGTGCTCTACCATCCCCAACTAGACCAGTCCACCAGACAATAGCAAAATCTTTAAATTCACTAGTGGCTTGTCTAACTTGATGTCGTTCAGGTACAAGGTGGGCAGCAAATTTCTGTTCTATCGTCATCTCCCAATCAAGATATCCCTGAGCATCATAATGACCCGAAAAAGATGGTATAGTAAATTTAATCTTAGCATAAGGGTCGTCAGGAGCACGATTGTTATTACCTTGTTGGCGGTGCATACCTTCTGTATTTCGATGAAGACGGCGACATAGGCGTAAATCTCTGGTGGCCGCTTCATCATAATTACCTTCTTCATCAAACACCGCATCATCAGGAAGATGTGGACGAGGAAGTGGTGGTGGCAGTGCTTGTTGTTGCGTCTCCAACATGGCAAGTCGGTCGACGATCTCGGACAATCGTCGATCCAGCCTCTCATAAGTCTTGCCAAGGTTCATGTCAATGAAGGCATCATGCACTGACTTGTGGATCGTCTCCTCCATTTGCTCCTTCAGGAGCTTGTTGTTTGCCTCAAGATCTTGGCGGCTAACACATTCATCGAAGTCTGTAGGGATCCCTACCATCGAAACACAAAAACAGGAAACAAACGGTGAAGGTTATCCCTAATAATTTCACTACACGCTCCTCTCAGGTGGAACACAGGAACACGCTCTATTGTATCTTACCAAGCTCTTACAAGTGTCTGACGAAAATACAAGCAAAGGATGGTACAATCGGAGGCTGGTTCGTGATACTTACCAAGAGGGAGTGAAACCGCGATTGCAAGGTCAAATCTGTATTGATAAGAAGATATAGTATGTGGAGCTGTAGGACAGGCACAATATGTATGTGAATGTGGAACAAAATCGAGTGCAGATGAGCGAAGTTCAATAAATATCCAAAGCACAAGTCACAATTGCTGGCTAAGAAATGTATCTGAGGCGTAGCACAACAAGGTTGGAACAAAGAGCAATGGAACTAGCAGAATGGCAGTACCGTAAATATTGTACTAGCGAGGCCAAAAAGGCACTAGTAGGAATCACAGGTGATTTTGCTTTTCTTTTTGTATGATTTTTTTTGATATTTTTCTTAGCACAAGAAGCAACAAAATAGGAGCTACACCAAGTTTGACCTAAAACAGAGATCAGGTCTACAGAAAATCAGCAAGTTCTCTGAAAAGCGTGCAAGAGCTTTGACAATTTTTTTCTTTATTTTCCTTAATTTTTTTGACAATTTTATCGAAACCAAACAGGCCGAAGGCTAGCTTGGCTGGCCTCAGAATCATGTCACCAAGCTCCTATAAAAATTTTAGATTTTTTGGACACCTGAGCGGAAAGTTATGCTCGGTTTAAGGAAGGTACCTCAAGTTATGTTTTTGGGAGGCATGACTAGAAGGCGGCGGTTAGGGCAAAAAATCCCTATCTGCAATCACAACAATTAATGGGGTGGATCGACTTGTGATCTAGGTAATGGTGGATGGAATAGCGGCGTATCTGCAATCTATCTAGGGCTGGCGTGGCGGCGGCTAGCGAGGGCAAGTCGATTAATGGATGGATCGACTTGTGATCTGGGTAATGGTGGATGGGATAGCGGCTAGCGAGGGCAGTTGATTTATGACAAAGATACACCCTAAACCAGCAACACGACTCGACCACGGACACGAAGTGAACAAAGCCAAACTAAAAACGAAATTGCAAAGGCTAAACAAGGGTTCTAGGCGGAATTTTGTTTTGTACGACAATTATCTGGAGTTATAGAATGAAAAACCTAAACTAAGCTAGGGTAAGCCTGACGGTAATACCTGAGTGCTTTGATACCACTTGATAGGAACGGGGTGCCCGATCTTCCGTCAGGTGTAGATAACTATCGATTTGGTGGAGATGTCACACAGACGATCCGGCTTCCAATCAACAAGACTAGAACCCCGCAATCGTAGCACCACTTCTCCTCTGGTTATCAACCGTGCGCTGCTCGATTGACCTCGCCACAAGGGCTAATCCTTGCCTGCGAATCGAAGACACAAGCAAGAACAAGAAAGAACACAATCTGAAAATTGTGGATGTATGAATTACTCTCTTGAGTTGGGGTCTCACAAACCGATCTAAACGGCGAACTATTCTCGACAGATTAACTAAAGCAAAACCCGAGCCCTAATGTGGTGGCGGCTACTGATTATATAAGGGTTAGGAGCGGACTCCCTCCCTGGACGCGCCCTAATGGGCCCAACAAAGATACATGGCCTGTTGGGGACTTGTTCTCAAATGCTTCGGATTAAGAACAAGGCAACATAAAAAGTGTTAAATGTTAAGGCCCTTCGCCCTCCCAAACATTATTCCCCTTCGGGGATAATGAGTTCCGGACGAAGGTCACAAAAAACATACCTTCGTAGATTCAACAAGTAGTGACGAAGGATTCATATGAAACATGAATTGTAAATCATAGAATCATTTCTATTTTATTAACACAGAAAAATAGAAATGATTACAAATTACAAATGTACCTTCGGTCCTGAGAGAAGGTAAAAGTACAAGCGTGACGCAAATGCCAATGCCCGGTCAGCGTGAACAGTACGGGAGTACTGTTCATCTATTTATAGACGTGGGACGCAGCCCACGTAAAATTACATCCATGTCCACTACATTTGTTAATGACTTATGGAAATCTGTCGAGGCCCACGTAGTCTTTTCATCTTCAAGTCGGTTCCCTTTTCTGCTATCGTGACGAAGCTTCCCCGCACACAGCTTCGGCTGCGCTCGTACTTCGTCTGGTTCAGGCTTCGTCCTGGCCGTGCTTCGTATTCATAATTCTGAATCCGAGAATACCTGTTCACATAATCCACTTGGAAAACATTGTCAAATCATGTTTTTGAGGACCTTCGGAGGACGAAGGCCCCCAACAGTAGCCCCTCGCAATATTAATTTGTTAATAATAAATTCAGATTGCGATATGGACGAAGGCCTTGAGCCGAAGGTCCGAAAAAACACCTTCCCTTTGCTAGAATAGCAACCTTCACTGACAAGCGGGACCTTTCAATTTTCAACGCCCTGGGCGTATAAATAAGATCGCACCGCAAACTCATTTGGTACGCGCACTTGCCATCTGCTTCGGCCCACTAAAAATTTTTAGCTCTTGTGCATTAAGATTGGTGACCTTTTTGAGTTTGAAGCTTCGGCCCCAAAAACAGCTTTTTAGGTTTTTTAGCATTTCCGAAGATGTCAGAAGGCAAGAAGATCCCTGCGGATACGAAGCTGAGCCTCGAGGAAGAGAAGAATCTGGGGTTCCTGATTGCAATGGCGGAGACCAATACAGAGAAAATTACCAAGGAGATTCTCGAAGGTTTGTCCGAAGATACTGGTGACAGCGACAGCTATGATGTAGAAAGTGGCGGGGAGGAGGCCGAAGATCGTCCATGGCGGCCAAGTCACACGGTTTTCGGGAAAACTACAATTAAGCAGAGCCATATTGATAATATGAGGGGGCGATATTTTCGAGATGTGTCTATTGTGAGGGCTGATGCTGGAGAAAAAACTTCTCCCACCCCCGGAGAAGATGAAGTTGTGATTTTCCGAAGCTTTCTCAAGGCTGGGCTTCGATTCCCCCTAAGCAACTTTGTTGTCGGGGTACTGAAAACATTTCAAGTCTACCTTCATCAACTTACTCCCGAAGCTATCATAAGAATGGGGATATTTGTCTGGGCTGTGAGGAGCCAAGGTTTGGATCCAAACGCTAAAAGCTTCTGCAACATTCATGAGTTATTATACGAAACAAAGCCCTGGGGAAAAGAACAATACCACAACAATTTTGGGTGTTATAGCTTCGGTGCCCGCTCCGGGTCAAGCTGCCCTGTGCCGACCTTTCGGAAAAGGTGGCCCGGAGCCTGGATGTCAGAGTGGTTCTATGTAAAGAATGACTTATCAGTACAAGAAGATGTCAAAAGTATCATTATGCACCCCATCTGGCAACGCTTCGGACTTCGAAGGCCGAAGGTTGAAATGGACGAAGCAGCCGAGGAATGCCAAAGAGCTTTCGGCATAGTCTGCTCTTTCATTGGGACAAGGGACTTGGTCCAAGAGCACATAGCCTTCAGGGTATGGCCACTTGCAGAAAAATGGGAAATGCCGAAGGATACTATCAAAGAGTCCGACGAAGGCGGACTGGTCAGACTGAAGTACACATTCAAATATGCAGATAAATTTATTGAACCTGATGACGACTGGTTGAAAAGCATTGAAACATTAAGTGACGAACTGCTTGGGGCATACTCGAAGGCTGAGAACACTGCGTTATCAGCAGCCTTCGGAGGCCGAAAAAAGAAGAGACTCAACCGGGTGTTTGATGCAGTTGGGTTCTTCTACCCTGATTATCGTTATCCCATTCGAGGGCAAAAAAGGAAAATCACAACCTCTGAAAAAGAAGAAGCCGCAACTGCTCCTAACGAGCCAGAACCGAAAGGAAAAAGGTTAAAGGTCCTCACACACCGGCCACGCCATATTGAACCAGCTTCGGTGCCTGAGTTTACCGGAGAAACATCTTCGGCCGCCGAAGCTGAACAGCCAACCTTGCTGCCAGAAATTGCAGTGATGGCCGAAGCGCCATCCACAGTAAAAATGGAAGAAGTGAAAAAACCGACTAAGGAAAAAGCATCAGAAGTTTTGAGTCCTGCAGCAAATGCCGAAACAGCAAAAAACCAAAAGGGTCCAATGGTGACCCCAAAAAGGAAAAGAATGGTAAATGTACTAGATGTCTTGGAGACACTTAAGTCTTCAAGCACAACTCCAAAAAAGAGTGTTGAAATTGCTGAAGCAACTTCTGAAGCTCCAACACAACAGGTTGAAGCTGAAGCTGGGCCTTCAGAGCCCTTCAAGGAGCAAACTTTGGAAGCCGAAGCAATAAAAATACCAGAACCAATTTTAGTTGAAGAAACTGACACTGCCATCCCCGAAGCGCCTGCCAGCATGTGTGATTACATCATACGACATGCTTCGGGGAAAAAACTATCTGAAGAAGAAACTCATGAGGCTAACCATTATGCGAAGGAGCTAAAATATCCGAAGGGGGCAGTAATATTCAATGGGACAAATGAAGATGATTTCTTATACTGCCTGCCTGACAACAAAGAGCTATCTGTCTGCCGAGAGATGGCCAGGAGTATTGGTTTCCCGAAGCTTGAATCTGGATTAAGCGCCATGACGAAAGAAGATCTCGCAGACAGTCTTGCGTACAACAGCCTGAAGGTATGGGAATTAAATGCTTGAAAAACCCCCTTATTATTTTTTACGCAACTCATTCCTTTTATTCTTATATGGATTCTTTTTTCGTATAGGGCCTGATCCTAAGCAACGCACTAAGAGCCCAAAAGAGCGCCGAAGATGAAAGCTATGAAATTGCGTTTATCAATTTACGTTCCGAAGTCATAAAGCTGAGGAACGAAGCTCTAGAAAAAGACAAAATTCTGGTTACTCTAGTAGACAAGATAAAAAAGGACGAAGCTGCTGCAAAGATTCAGGCCGAAGCTCAGAAACACGAGATCAAAGATCTTCAGAAACAATTAGCCCGGGCGAAAGAAGAACGTGTTCTTGAGGAAACAAAACGAGAACTTAGTGATCATATGGTGGATAAGTTGGAGTTAAGGGTTAAGGAGCTTCGTGCCTTTCAAAGAAAATGCTATGTTAAATCTGTAGAATGCGTGAATAAAATTAAAAGCAGCTTCGCCAGCGTGGGCGCCTTTTCCAGCGAAGAGAATTTCTCTCGAGGTAATCCCGAAGGTCCACTGGAATGGATAAGTCACGAAGCAGAGGCCTTCGAAGAGATCCTGAGCAGTCGTGGCGACATCTGCGCTTTTTCGGGCGCCAGAGGAATTGCTTCTGTCTTAGAGAAGAAAGGTTGCGGGCATGTAAAATTTTTAGCTCAGTCCGAAGCTGCCTTATCTTCCGAAGACATCAAGGACCCCTCGGCCGAAGCAAGCGTTGTTGGTGGCAAATTTTTTACTGATATCTGGAACGACGGTGGCCGAGGAATGGCGCAAGAAATCATCCAAAGGAGCGAAAAAGGCATCCATAATGCTAGGAAAGTGGCAGAAGCTACCGAAAGAAGTACAGAGCCCGAAAGGCAATTAGGTATTAATTAGCCGTTCTTATTGTGTTGTAATTTTTATTTCAAATTTTGCTCACGATTTGTAATAGTAATGAAGAAATGTTCTCTCCCCTCAGATGCTGTTGGATCGACTGCCGACCCCCACACAGAAGGGGATGATGCAATTAAACAAATGGCCGAAGCTATCATGGACAAAGTTGTTGATAAACTTTTAAATGAAGCCGCCGAAGCAGTATTAAGAGAAGACTAGATGTTATTTAGAAAAACAGTTAAAGTGTGATCTATGTAACATTTTGTACATTTGAATGTAATATACAAGTTTCTTTCCATTATTCAATTCTTTACGATGCATGAAACTTTAAATACATACCATTTTTGAGCCTTCGGCGAAAAAACACCTTCCCTTCTTTTCATGCTTCGTGAAGAAGACATTCTTCGTTAAAATTATTCTGATGAATCACATCCATGCTTCGTGAAATCATTATCCGAAGCTGTATTCCGAAGCTATACAATTTCGATGTCACTTTCTCAAAGCATCCTTTCGAAGGTTGAGAGTGTTACCTTCTTTTGCCAAATGCAATATGATGTATGATGCTTATGCTATGCAAAATGATGTGATGATGTTATGCTATGCATGTGACATTTGTTCCGAAGATACACATAAAATATATTCGTAAGCTCTGCATTCCCTTAGGAACGTCTTTGGAGCTTCTTCGTCTTTTACTTAGACGATCTCAGCGTTGACTTTTCGCTGTAAGCCTCCCTTAGGAGCTTCTTCGCCCTTTACTTAGGCGGTATCAGCGTTGACTTTTCGCTGTAAGCCTCCCTTAGGAGCTTCTTCGCCTTTTACTTAGGCGGTATCAGCGTTGACTTTTCGCTGTAGGCTCTGCATTCCTTTAGGAACGACTTCTGAGCAGAAAACTTACACTGCGCTCCCTTTGGAACGACTTTTTGTGACTTCACAAACTTACTCTGCGTTCCTTAGAACGACTTTCTGTTACTCCGAAGGATTTTTAATTCGAAGGTCCTCCTTGGTAACGGAAAAAATTTTAAGCTTCAGCAACTTAAGCTTGTGGAGCAAATAGATCTTCCTCGTGGAAAACAACGAAATTATTACATGAAAATTATCAATGTTTTTTGCTTCACAGAAAATAAAACTGAATAGGAAAGACTGCTATCAAAGGTAGGATATGTGTCAATAAATGTGCTTCGACTCTGGCACAGTGCTGTTGACTGTGCGAGCTTCGGACTGCTCTCTGAAGTCCCTCTGATGTGGAGCGTATTGACTCCCTTCTGGCTGTTGACCTTGCTGCAATGGAGGTGGGGGCGGAAGCTGTTGCCAGGAAGCTTGAGGTTGACTTGCCGAAGCTACAGAAGCTGCAGGGTGGTTGTCTATGTATTGTGGGATATAAGGCGGATGATACGAAGCAGTATGCATGACCTGCTTCGACTGAGCTTGTTGAGATGCAGCTTCGGCAATTTCCTTTTGCTTCTGGATTGTAATATGGCACGACCTAGTGGTATGGCCCTTGCCTTTTCCACAGAACAAGCAAAACAGTCTCCTTGGCTGATCTCCGAATCTTCCGCCGAAGCCCCTGGCGCCTCTGCCTCTTGGAGCTGGCGGCCGGAAGGAAGTTTGTTGTTGCCCCGAATCCTGTGAGGAGCACTGTGGTCTGTTCTGCTGACTCCCCTTATCATCATTCTGAGTGTTGTGGATGGACCGGACATGCCTCGGGTAGTATCTCCCTCCGAAGCCCCTGGTCATTTCAGAAAATCTGAAGGCCTCCTCCCTTCTTTGGCGAAAGTCATTGTCAGCCCGAATGTACTCATCCATCTTTTGGAGCAGTTTCTCCAAGGTTTGAGGAGGCTTCCGAGCAAAGTATTGAGCTGCAGGTCCAGGACGAAGCCCCTTAATCATGGCTTCGATAACAATTTCATTGGGCACCGTTGGTGCCTGCGCCCTCAATCGTAAGAACCTTCGGACATACGCCTGAAGGTATTCTTCGTGATCCTGAACACACTGGAACAAGGCTTGAGCTGTGACCGGCTTTGTCTGAAATCCTTGAAAGCTGGTCAGTAACATGTCCTTCAGCTTCTGCCATGAAGTGATTGTTCCTGGCCGAAGGGAGGAATACCAGGTCTGAGCAACATTCCTGACGGCCATAACGAAAGACTTCGCCATGACTGCAGCATTGCCCCCGTACGAAGACACTGTTGCTTCGTAGCTCATCAAGAATTGCTTCGGGTCGGAGTGGCCGTCAAACATGGGAAGCTGAGGTGGCTTATAGGATGGAGGCCAAGGTGTAGCCTGCAGCTCAGCGGACAGAGGAGAAGCATCATCAAAAACAAAATTTCCCTGATGGAAATTGTCATACCAGTCATCTTCGTTGACGAAGCCCTCCTGATGGAGGTCTTTCTGATGAGGCCTTCTGTTCTGCTCATCGTGAGTAAGATGGCGAACTTCCTCAGAGGCTTCGTCTATTTGCCTCTGCAACTCAGCTAGGCGGGCCATCTTCTCCTTCTTCCTCTGCACTTGTTGATGTAGCATCTCCATATCCCTGATTTCTTGGTCTAGCTCTTCTTCCTCGAGCGTCGGGCTGACGGCCTTTCTCTTCTGGCTTCGGGCCTCCCGAAGAGATACGGTCTCCTGGTTGTGGTCCAGCGGTTGCAGTGCTGAAGCCCCAATCGCTGAAGCTTTCTTCGGCGCCATAGCGAAGGTCTATAGCTTCCGAAGGTGTTCAAAAAAGCTCGAAGTGGAAGTGAGTTCACCCACGGTGGGCGCCAATGTTGGGGACTTGTTCTCAAATGCTTCGGATTAAGAACAAGGCAACATAAAAAGTGTTAAATGTTAAGGCCCTTCGCCCTCCCAAACATTATTCCCCTTCGGGGATAATGAGTTCCGGACGAAGGTCACAAAAAACATACCTTCGTAGATTCAACAAGTAGTGACGAAGGATTCATATGAAACATGAATTGTAAATCATAGAATCATTTCTATTTTATTAACACAGAAAAATAGAAATGATTACAAATTACAAATGTACCTTCGGTCCTGAGAGAAGGTAAAAGTACAAGCGTGACGCAAATGCCAATGCCCGGTCAGCGTGAACAGTACGGGAGTACTGTTCATCTATTTATAGACGTGGGACGCAGCCCACGTAAAATTACATCCATGTCCACTACATTTGTTAATGACTTATGGAAATCTGTCGAGGCCCACGTAGTCTTTTCATCTTCAAGTCGGTTCCCTTTTCTGCTATCGTGACGAAGCTTCCCCGCACACAGCTTCGGCTGCGCTCGTACTTCGTCTGGTTCAGGCTTCGTCCTGGCCGTGCTTCGTATTCATAATTCTGAATCCGAGAATACCTGTTCACATAATCCACTTGGAAAACATTGTCAAATCATGTTTTTGAGGACCTTCGGAGGACGAAGGCCCCCAACATGGCCCAAAGGCCCATCTATGGTGTCGTAGCACCGAGACAGATTACGGACGTCGGTTTGGTCCTCCACCTTGATCCGAACGTCCTTGCTGGCCTTCCACGCCTCCAAGTCCTTCACCATGTCCTTGCTGGTCCTTTCCTTCATTCCTAAGTACAATTAATTCATTAGGTAGCACAATATTCTCAAATGTACAAGAATAAGTACATAGGAACGAGCTCACCTGCAAATTCAATTGTCTTGCGCGTGCACGAGTAATCGGACCTTGAACATCAACTAGGGGAGTGTTGTTTGTATCCATGGTAGTGATGTCCTCATCATCATGGCTTTGTCCTTTGCCTTTGAATAAGCTCCCAATAGCTCGTCGCTGGTGGCATCAACAGCCTCAAGCCAATTATCATTCGTTTCGTCAAATTGACTTCTATAACGATAGGTGTATCTTAAGTAAACTAGACCACCTTCGCTGGAGCCGGCAGCAATTTCCTTCGGAATTTCCCAGTCACTCACCAGTGGCCACACTTTGTAAGCAATATGCTCTTGTACTAAATCCCTGGTACCAATATAGGTGCACATAGTGTTAAAGTCCATCTGTCACACCCGTTTCCCTGTCACACCCATTTCTAAGGGCAGAGCCGGGTGCATAGCATATGTGTGCCAGGATCTATTTCCACACATATGTTGACGTCACAAGTGTAATATATCAAAAGAACAATGCATAAAAGCATAAATAACGATTATATTAACATATTACACTTCGAACATACATAATGTCTTAACCTTTATTCATCAAAGTACAGCGAGATATGGACATCCATCCACAGGAAGATGACCGGGGGTATCACTAGACTAGCATCCATGGAGTTCAGCATCATATCTTCATCTGCAAACTTCTGATCAAAATTTAAGCAAGGGTGAGCTCACTTATGGTCGAGGCTCAGCAAGTGGGGGAAAAACTAATGCAAGTTTAATAAGGTTGGAAAGGTTAGGTGTATTTGAATGGGTAACCCATCAAATTATGCATATATCCAAAAGTAAACTTTATTAAATGTATTGTATGGGATCAAACAGAATATGCAGAGGGAAAAGTCCACTTGCCTTGCTTATAGAAAACTTGGGATTCTTCCACGGATCAGAATAGATCTTGATTCTTAACTACTAGATCAACCACTGAATATCACACAAACAAACAAGAAGAACAAACACCACTCAATAAGATACAACATTCACCATACGTAAAGCTAAAAGAAAGCCTAACGAAAAGAGCTTTCGCTTTTCAAAAACATTACATGCAAGGATTATAATAAAAATGTATTCTTTTCAAAAATGTGTGATCTATACTTTATAAAACAAGACATGAGTTTAAAAGTATCTTAATTAACATCTACAAATATTAAGTTCACCAATTTAATCTTTTATAAATCGTCATATGTGATACGTCTAAGATAAAGGGTTTATAAGATGATAAAACGCGTTATAACAATATTAAACCTTTTTAACCTTTTAGAAAAGATATAAGTTATATATCTAAGGTTAATGGGCTACGAAACACGTTATTAATTTAGAAGCATTATGGAACGTCTTATAAATCATTGTTAAACATTCACTTCTGATAAACTAAGATAAAAGTCTAAATAGGTTTTATGTGAAAAGATCATTATTATTAAACACCTATTTTATGAAAAACTAGGTTACATGCCCTTAAGTGGATTTTCATGTAAAAGATAATGAACGATTAACCATCTTTTATTTTTACTAGAAAACACATAGCCTATATTATTATATTCGAAGTTAATATATAAAGTAACATTTTAAGTTATAAAAGAACTTAAACTCTTATTACTTTATTTTATCCTTTAGGATAAGCTAAGTGATTCGTATATAATATGGACTAAATTATATAAAATCATTAATCATGCCATAAATCTAGTTAAGAATAAATTGACTATCGGTTTGGTTAAAAAATTATGATAAAGGATAATTAATCTATTAATTATCTTTAATTCTATTGTAGGAACAAATGATCTAGATAGTTAAAATGAATACTATATTTATTGGTATATTATTAACTATCATTTTAGTTATGACAGTGTGAGCACTTATTAAGTCATTATATCATTGTTAGAAAAGTTATATGACATATTACTATTGTAAAGCATATAATTATGGATACTTAAATATGAGACTAAATGAGTTTTATGTGAGGGATAATAAATGATTATCATTCTATTAAGAAAACACTAAATCTATATTTGTTGAGAAAACTACATTCAAACCTACAGGTCATCATTTTAAAGATATGAACACCAATTCTATTATTTTAGAAAACTCTAATCTTTCTGTTTTATCCTTTATTTTCTAAATAGAAATTACATGTATAACTAAAAATTACTTATTTATAATTTTTCTGACATTAATATACTAAGAATTCATTGTATATTACTAAATGAGACTTTTAATAACATATTCATGGTTATTATGACATAGATAAATATTTTACTAATTCTAAGTAATTAAGTGCTACACTTATGAATACATTCATCATGAATAGTAAAATCTATATATTGTCATTCGACCAGAAATACGTGGCATAATACCTATTTTAATTTCTTATATCACTGAAATTATACTTATCTCAATACTAACCAACTATCGCTCCACACACTAAAGCAAAATTAATTACAGACATTTCTAGTATAAAAATCACTGAGTTAGTGAATAGTGACCGTGTTCATTTTAAGAATCATAAAATCATACGCATATTCAAAGTATTGTCGCGGGGTTCGATTTTGGTTACATGTATATATCGAATCTCTAAAATCATACACGAGAATCGCCAAATCGCATCATCTCAATATTACAACAATAATTCATAAATTAATTCAAAATGTGATTTAGAACATAAATCAACTTTTGGAGTTGATTTCAACCTTGGGTTCGCTCATGCGCAGGGATGAACGTCGACGAGGGGGAGTGGTTTGGCGGGAACGGTGCGATCGTCGTGCTGCGCGGACGGAGCTCCGGTGGGCATTCAACGGCGATGGGTGCGGGCAGCGCACGGCAAGAGAACACGAGATAAAAGCGAGGAGCAGGCAAAGAGCAGAGGAGTGTGTGCGACGGTGAAAGCAGGGATGACGAGCACGTTTTATAGGTGAGGGAGAAGGATTCGTGGGTGACAAATTGATGCGTCCATTGAAGTTGTGTAATAACTGAGAAATTGAAACATCATTAATGGGGTGAGCTTGGGAAATTGACGATTGTGGAAGGGAGGGGAAGTCATCGGTGCAGCGTTTTGCGAAGGGGAACGGGTGGCATTGAAGCTTCATTAACGAAGGAACGGACGGCACGGGCGTCGCTTGGGCTTCTGGGCGCCGAGGTGGCCGTGGGACTCGGCGCGCATGGCGCGGGGTCGGTGCAGGGACAGGGCGCGGCTGTCGCACGGGGAAGCAAGGAGCTCGGGCAGCGTCTGTGGCGCGGGTAGGCGCGGGCGAGCTCCTAGTGTCGGTGCTTGGCGCGTCAGGGTGGGCTCAGGCGACCGGCACGTCGGGGAGGCGAGGCGGGCGCTCGGCCGGTCGGGCGCGGTGTGCTTCTGGTGCGTGGGCAGGGGCGTCGGTTTGCTGGTGCGTGAGGCGGCTGGAGCATCGGGTCCAGTGGGGCGCTGCCTAGGAGAGACAAGCAAGGGGGAGGAGAGAGAAAGGTGGGGAGAGAGGAGGAAGAAGGAGTGGCGGCGGCGGCTGCCAGGGGAAGGTGGCGCGTGCGGCAGACTAGGGTTAGGGGGTCAGGGGCGGCGACCACTTTTAGTTGGGCCCTGGTGGGCCGATTAGGATTAGGGTTTCTTTTTTTCTTTTTTCTTTTCTAATTCATTTCTAATTTCAAAATATAATTTTGAATAACCATAAAATCCATAACAATTAACCTAAAATTATTTATAAATAAAATAGTTATTTTTGGACTAGTACTTATTATATTATTTACTTGGATTTTTACTTAACAAGAAATGCTATTCGATATCCAAAATTAATTATGAGAAATCAAAAATCATTCCAAAGGCAAATAAATAACAAACACTTAAAAGGAAATTAATTACCATAAATATCATTAATAACCAAATGTATTATTTTTATTTGATGACTTTTATAGTGTTACACCATCAAACACGCTTGCACTTCGTTCCTAGTAGAAATGAATGGCCTTCTGATGCCGAAGCATGACCGTATGGGACATTGGATAACGCCCTCCACACCTTCCCTCTCACTCAAATTATTCTTCACATAGAACCATTGTTTCATCCAAGAGCCTGGCCACTTCTTTTGGAATGTCGGCACGGGGTAGCTCGCGTCAGAACAGAGTACAAAGCTGTAGCACCCGAAGTTATTGTGATATTGTTCCTTCCAAGTTGCTTTTGTCTGGTAAGATAATTCATAAATGTTGCAGAAACATTTAGCATCTGGCTCCAGCCCTTGGCTTCTCGTTGCCCAAAAAAACACCCACTTTAATCAAAGCTTAGGGAGTAAGTTGATGAAGGTATATCTCAAATGTCTTCAGAACTTCAACTAGCATCTTGTGTAATGGAAAACAAAGTCCAACCTTCATAAAACTTTTAAATACTACCACCTCATCTACTTCAGGAAGTGGAATGTGTTTTCTCCTCCAGCTCTCACTATGGATATGTCGTGGAAATATTTTCCCTTCATCGCTTCAATATGCCCTTTCTTAACAGTTGATTTCCCAAAAACAACATGGCTTGGCCTCTAAGGCCGATCTTTGGCATCTTCATTGCCACTCTCCACATCGAAACTGTCATTATCACTAGAATCCCCAGATAGTCTAGCCAACATTTCGTCAGTGATCTTTTCCACATTGGTTTTTTCCATAGCTTTGTAAAAACCAGCAAGTGTGGGATCTACAGTTTTCTTATCTTCCGCCATTGCGACAGTGATCACAGCAAAAGCCGAAGCTCAAAAAATAGTTGCGCTCACAAAAGATGAAAGCTAAAACGGCAATCACAGCACAAAGAGCTAGATAGCACGAAAAATATTTGGGGCGCAATGTCACACCCGGGTTTTAGGGGTCGAAACCCTGGGCGCGAAATAATCACCAGGTGTGCTGGGACCAAGTCTCACACATATGATGAATAGTGGTACAGAAACGAATGTCACATCATTACTATATAATAGGAGTTATGTACAAAGTAAATAAATAATTACATCATAAGGAGACAACGATCCATCAACCCAAAGTTGATTGGGAGACAACGTGGCCGACGGGAATTAAATAACCCCCGTCGGCTTCGGGACAAAGCCGACGGGAATTACTTAACCCCGTCGGCTAGGTGACGTGGCCGACGGGAATTAAATTAATTCCCGTCAGCTAGTTGACGACCGACGGGAGTTACTTAATTCCCGTCGGCTTTTGCACTGGCCGACGGGAATTAATCTGGCCGACGAGAGTCAACGGAATTCCTGTAGTGAACATCCTCCATGCGCCTCATCCTGTGGCACCTGTTCTTGACCTATGGGGGTGTGAGACAGCAAGAGTGAGCTCACATACGTTCATCGCTCAACAAGTTGTGGGGAATAATGTGCATGAACTCGCCAAAGGTGTGATCTCACGTGAAGTGTAAGGCTTACCAAAGAGGATGGTTGAAGCTGAGCATTGCTTTTAAAGTTGCTCAAAATTTTATTATCAATTACTAAGTATAATTAAATACCAACCCAATTAAGTTGTAGAACAAAAGTGATAACAACACCTGCGATGCAATGCATATGACAAATTGATTTTAGTTTCATAAATTAATCATGTGAGGGTCCGAGCTGCTCATGACCATGAGCACGGCTGATATACCAGTTTTACACTCTGCATAGGTTGCACATCTTTACCCACAAGTCATGTTACCCATCTGCCAAGAGAAGGCCACTCCCATACACCTCTACCGAGGAGGCGAGGCAGGGTAACACTACGAGGCCTTTACAAAGTTCCACTAGCTTCAGAAAACCCGCTATAGTTTCTAGGAAGCTCCAATGCAGGGACCCCTCGCTTGACCGCCATCGCAGCAAAATCAACCCAAGAGCCTCCCTACACTGACCACTCCCCTACTGCCCTTGCCCCTTTAGGGTAAGGTAGTCCTCCACTAGCTTTCCTAATTAATCAGCCAAGGGCGTCCCATACCACCCTTGTGGTAGCACTGTTTTCCCGGGTGGTCGCTCCATGTTTCAATTAACATAATGATCTTATCATGAATAGTAAATAACAAACTGATAATAAAAGTATGATAATGAATAATGTGTATCTCTATGTAACACCCCTGGTGTTACTATCACTAAAACTTGAGCATAACATCATGTGCATTGGCATATCATGTGTTTGTTACACTTAGAGTGCATTTACTAGGTAAAAATTTCAAATCAATTGTACTGATGTGACTTGAGGTGTGGTTAACTCTAGGGTAAAGGGCTTAACCTCAGATCAGGGTTTATGGATATAAGTGAAGCCCAAATATGTGAAAACCTCAAAAGACATGAGACATGATCATAAAATATCACATTTGAAGGACTTTAGTGACACCAAAACCCTAAAGTGCTAAAAACCCTAAAAAGACCCCTAGAAAACCCTAAATTAGAACCCTAGGGGGTTAAGTGCAAATTTTGTGGACTTTTGGACCCAAGTGCAAAAACCAAAGTATTAGAACACCACAAATCATATGTTTCACACATTTGTGGATTTGTAAATCAAATTATGGGATTTGGACTTATTTGTAAAATGTATCCCATGAAGCCATATGTGACTAAGTCTGAATTCATTTGAACAAGGGTGACTTTGGAGCTCTACATCTCAAGATCCTTGAGGATTTTGCTCTTGGTCAGTATAGCAAATTTGTAGAGCTATGTAAGGAGAACAAATTTGATTAAGCGATTAAGCCTTGGTGTCATACAAAATTTGGAGATAAATGGACCTAAAGTCTGGCTGTCAGACAATTTAGGGGCTAAGTATTGGCTAACAGTGAAGTTAGATGGACTTTGTGACCGAATTATGGTAAGATCCAATGATGGATTGGGTATGGTCACTATAACAAAGTTGGATCTGGATTATAGGACCATAACTTTGTTATAGGAAGATTAGTATGTTGTCACATGGAAAATGGAGAGCAAGGCTCCTCAAATCGTGCTGTCAGACCAACTGAACAAGATGCCCATGGTACAGTAGCCAGAAAAATCTTCATATGCATCACCCCTCGCCGCTGGTGAACCGTGCGCTCGGATTCACGCCGACCGCCACGATTCGTGCCTCGGATAAGTGGATTACGCTCAGCAGTCAAAAGATCTTCAGCGCGGATGAGCTTAGGGCACTATGGCCACCCTGTTGCTGTGCCCACTTGCCCAGCGACGTGGCTATGCGGTCATCGCCGAGGCTGCCGTCGTTTTCTCCGGTTGCGCCACGCCTTAGGTAGTTACCACGTCGCTTTGTACCATGAAGATTAACCAGTGATCGTCATCCATCTATGACCAGCGATCGCCACGATAGATCGCCACGGTGACTCATCCCCTCTTCTCGGCCGCCAGCGCGATTTCTTCAAATCAGGCGCCACCGCTTAACGCCCCAATAAATTGATGGCCCAGTCTGCTGCGCCATGTTATCACGAAGCCAGAGCACCCACTCCCGCCTTCGATTAGCCACTATAGCCGGAGAATTTCATTCTTCCCCCAAATCGGTTTTCCGCCGCCGTGAAAGTCTCTCACCATGGTCAGCCTACCTCAGGTTGATTCATGCCCCTCTGTTGAATGTTCTAGCATCTCTAGAGTCTCCTATTGCTTGTAGGCTTGATTGATTGAACTAGATCGTACCGGATTGCCCGAAACACCATCATTTCTTCTCGGTGTTTGCCGTCGTCATGATCAAGCATACTCCGGTCCGGATTTGTGAAATTGGTTGAGGAATTAGAGTCGCCCAGGGTAGAATTAGGTGCCAGCCGAGCTAGGGGTCCGGTCCTAGTGTATCTTGGCTGGTCTTGGCTCGTCGGAGCTGCTGCTCCACCGTCCACAGTCACAGATCGCGGGTTGTGAAGAATTAGAAAGTGAAGGACCTCAGCACAAATGTCAGTGACACATAGAAATATTGCGCGGGACTATTAACTAGTTTTTCAAACCACCGAGGGCCTTTGCGCAAAGCTGACATCGCGGGCGCAGGCGCGCGTGTTTCGCCTGGGCATGGGCTGTATTGGGCCGGTTTCAGCCCGATACTATTCATGCTTTTCCTTTTTCTTTTTCTATCAGGACTAGAGAAATCATAGAAAATTGTAGAAAATGATAAAAATATGAAACCAATTTTGTTGGACTCCTAAATTTCTCTAGTATTTAATAAAATTAGTTCCAAGATTTTTAGTCTAAAATAGGAATTATGTAGTATTTTAAATGGCCAAAACCTAGTCTCTTGGAATTTTAGGAATTATTTAATGACTCCAAAAATCACCAAACTTTTTGGTTAAGCCTAATATGATATTTAAATCCTATGAGTAAAGTTTGACTTGCTTTGGACATTGTTTGATTCCTAAAACCAAAACTCTAGCTCCTTAGAGTAAAAATGTCTAACCCTACAAAGGTATTGACCTAGAAAGATCCCAGTTTCCCTGGTGCACCGTGAAGGAAAATTGTATTCAAGACACAACTTGACATACCCTTGCTATCATTGCATTTTTATAAGCATTACATGAGCATTTATGGTTATATATAGAGAACGAAGAAGAGATAACTATTGAAGAGGAAGAGACTACTCCATCAATAGAAAATCTACTTGCCGGGAACTGTTTTTACTTTGACATCTGTGGAACAGAGCCCGACTCTCCTACAACTCAAGGCAAGCCTCGGTGCATTTGCCACCTCCTTGCTGTTTTAAACTCTTTATCACTTGAATGATGCATTAGGTGATATGAGTTGGGTGTTAAACCAATTTGCTGCATTTCCTTCCTTGGAACTATTTACCATTCCTTGATTACCTGTTTATTTGAAAGGTTTTATGATGCTTAGTCCTGCTTTAGAAAACAAAAAGATTTTGTTTTAAACCAAAAGTGATGCTTCAAAGGGAAAGGGATGTTTTCAAAATAAAACTTGATGGTGGATCCATCATGGCCATGATGGGTTCAACATCGGATAAGATGTACCTCTATCAGGTACTAAGTTTTTGGGTTTGAAATGATAAAGCTGAGATCGGGCAGGTGACTTGCACAAGAAGAGAGTCTCGATGTAGTGTCTCTGTCAGAGTCGATCAAGGACCGTCTCGATGTAGGCTTGATGATTGAGGACCTTTTAACTGGTCACATGCCTCATCATGGGTAAGCTTTGCCTCGGGCAGACTAATACCAGAAAAGGAAAACACGCAATGGGAGTGGAGAGATGGCGAGAGTAGCGTGTACCCTCCGTGGCAAGAGGCTGGACGGTGGTGTATCTGTGCTCTCGGTTGGCGTGAACCCGGTCTGGTCTTAAGAAACCCGGTGGCGAGTTGACATATGAAAGGGTTAAGTGCTACATATGTCGTGTGATTGGAGATCCCCAGCTGGGTATTAATCGATTCGGATCACCATTACTTCTTGGACATGAAGACTTGGTCACTGACATACAAGTAGCAATCCAGTGAAGAAAAATGGTGATAAAAGATGGCTAGTATAGGCCAAGTGCTTGACTAGGGTAGAAAGAACTCTAGTGACAGGTAATGACTTAACTTGCTAACAGAGTCTTGATTCTTGGTTAAGCCTTACCTTGACTTCCTCAAGACAGCATCCCCTTGAGAGTCTTTTATTTTGACGGGTAAGACTTGCGAAAGTACACTTCGTACTTAGGGTTTTCAAACCCATGTTTTTGTAGGTGATGAAACAACAGACTTTTGCTGTTTTTGCACTAAGGTGGCGCCCAAGGATGTGGTGCCCAAGGACGAACCTCAACAGTAACATGGTTGCGGAAGGACGTAGTCCTTCCTTTTGAAAAACAATATACCTTTATGTGGGAGGGGTTTTTGCACTCATATACCACTGGTCTGTAATAACTATAACCCTCTTTCTGTACTTTGAATGTAAATTAAGTTATTGTAATTCGCTTTCGCTTATTCGTTCCTCCGATGTGTTGTAATATCTGCGTGACGGGTGAAACGCTCTTGGGAAAGGTAAAGGACATAGATACCGAACTTGTCGAGTGATTATTGGCATCTACAGGGTTGTCCGAGGTCCGTTGGACAAGGACAACTGTAGGTGGGCCTAATGACTTGGGAGGTTCCGTCACACTCTATACCAAAAACCACATAAAGCAATAGCAGGTACTACCCAAAAATTCAGTGGTAAACAAGGTATAAAGATAGTCAAACTAGGGTAACCTATTGGGTCCCATCAAAATTAACCTATGCAGATCATTATGATATATAAGAACATGATTGGGTAAAAAGAAGTGATCAAGGGCACAACTTGCCTGGGACTTGAGATTCCAGGTACCAACTTGCTCTTCAGGTGACTCATGACCTCACTGCTAAATGTAGCAATACAAACAAACATGGTATAGGCAAAATTAACATCACACCAAACATAAGATCAAATTGCATAATAATATTCTACGCTGCATAACGAGATCGTAGGAACAAGAATTACTAAATTCAGAGTTACGATTACCAAGTTATGAATTCCTGAAGTTATTAAGCACCTAGAACAGATTAATTCAAATGAACATTTTTAATTCAAGTTTCATGGCTAAACAGAGGCACTAGATGATAGATAATATTAAAACAAACTTATTGCAACTGGAATGGATCAATTTGGAGCTAAAATGAATTAAATATGATTTATGCAAGTTTCTGGAATTATTTGTGTATTGAAAATCAATTTCTAAATTTATTTATCTGATTTTCCTTGAGCTCTGGACTGGGCACCAATAACATAAGAACTCGGGGTCTAAATCACAATTTCCATAAGACTAAGATTGCCTCACACTGGATGGCGTGTTCATTTTTATGGAGTTCAGGGACTCTTATGCAAATAGTCCGAGCCAAGGGGTATGGTTGACTCAGAATCGCACGATTGAAAATGGACGCCTAGGATTAGACCCTGATCAATCTGAATCAGTACGTGATCTGGACTATCCGATCTAGATCGGACGATCACGATTTTAAAACAGCGCCAATGCTTCAGCCGCGCATGATCAGAATCAAACGACCGCGATTTTAAAACAGCCAGCGTCCGATGCTCCATACTCCGATTTCGTAGAGCAATACGTAGGGGAGCGCGTGATGAATGGCATGGAAGGATTTCTCACCAACAAGAGGTTGCGGAGGTGTCTGGCCACGTGCAAGGCGGCCCCACGGCGAAAACTGGGTTCCGGTGAGGAATTCACGCGATCTAGTAGCACCAGGGCGCCCAATCCTACCACGAACGCATTCGTCTTGAGTCCGCGATGAACCCAGGCCCACAGTCGCTGCCGGAACACCCGCAACGAGGAGGATTACTGGCAGCGGCAAACTCTCCCGGCGGACTCACACCTCTCCGACTCCCTCGTTTTCCCAGCGAACTCTCCTGGTGGTGGTGCTATGGGCTCGATAGAAGGGGGGTGTCGTATATAAGGGCAGTGAGCGCCTGGGTCAGCAGGTAGTTGCAACGAATCCCCGGGTTCGACGGAGCTCGACCACGGCGCGCGTGGCATGGCAACGTTCTGAAGGCAGGGCGCGCGCGAGTTTGGGTAGCTCGGGTCAGCAGGCCCGCATCGTCAGTGAGTGGAGACCTGGGTGATGCACGTGCGGCAGAGCCTAAGGTCGGTGAAACGGCCGACGAGGTCCCAGGCGGATTTTGCTCAGCGCTGGTTCAATCAGCCGGAGGATGGGGATAACCCTGACGGGCTGACCCCACCAGGCGGTGACAACAGAGCCGTCGCGTGCAAGAGGTGAGGCTGGCTGGGATGCAGGTCCCACAAGTCAGTGCCCAACAAAGAGCCGTGTGCGGTCATGGCGGGTGAAGGGGAGTGGGCCGCGTGCGCGGGGGAAAGCAAGGGATGGGCCGAGTCGGGAGAAAACGAAGTGCGCTAAGGTATGGGAATTCTAGCCAGGCGGCCCAATTAGAATTCTTTCTCCTTTTTATTTTCTTTTCTATTTTCTTTTTATGATTCCTATTTCAAATTTTAAATTCCTATTTCAAATTCAAACATGATTCAACTTTGAATTTCAAGCACAATTCTAATGTGGATAGAAATCCTATCATCATATTTATTATTATTGTTATTATTTTTATTATTTATCTTCTTTCTCTTCATTTAGTTCTAAAAGGAATAAATGATTATCGTAATTACATTTCTCAAGCTCTTTCTCTTTTTTATCTATAAGTTGAGGTCAAATTTAAATTATATTTTTAATAAAAGGAATCACTCAAAATTATTGGCAAGAAATCAACCTCTCTTTATCTATTTGTTGGTCAGTTAACTAATTTAGTATTGTCAATTGATTATGAAGAGAAAAAGGTCCTAATAAATTCCCAGGGTTTCTAAAAATTCCAGAACCACTATCATAACTATTCTTATTTCTTTATTTTATTATTTTATGATATACTTCTTTTTCTCCTACCAATTTTGGGCTTTACAAATCCTACCCCCTTAACAGAAATCTCGTCCTCGAGATTTGTAAGAAAAAGGATGTTTAACCATATTGTTTCAGAACATATGCACAAACAAGAATCTCATCATGATGCATAACTTATTAGCAAAACATATGGTCGAATACACCTTATTATTATTCCTAAAATAGTAACATGCTAACTACTAGCTAAAATAATATTTAGGTCTTACAAATAGTAATATATGTATATATCTATATTTATGTTTATTTCTATATATGCTCTACTCTTGTTGCTCGTTGACTTCTTCACCGACTACTTCATCTTCATGTCTCACCCGGTTCTGGGGCCAAAACCAAATGCATAGCATATGTGGGCCAAGATCCATTTCCCACACATATGTTGACATCACATGTGTAATATATCAAAAGACAATGCAATAAAGGCGTAAAGAGAGTAGAGTACTTTATTATATCATCTGAATCATTGTATCTTTAACAAGTATCAACATCAAAGTAGGGCGGAATTAAATATGGGCACTCTTCCATAGGAAGGTGACTGGCGCATCATAAGACTTAAAACTCATCATCATCATCAGCGAAGTCTCTAGCATCACCCTCTGATAAAAATATTAGCAAGGGCGAGCTCGCTTATGGTTGGGGCTCAGCAAGTGGGGGAAAATTTAATGCAAGTTAACAAGGTAGGATATGGATAAGCGGTAAGCATTTTAGTTGGTCAATATTTTATTAGCAACACCTGTCCTACTAAAAGGTGTGTATCCCAAGTATCCCAATTGATCAAAGGTATAAGAGCATATCAAAAGCACTTAAGTGAAACCACTTAAGCAAACCATTGGTAGATCATCAGATCTTGATTTATTGTCCATCTTTAAGTTTAATTATCATGTGAGGGTCTAGGTTGCTCTTAACCGTGAGCACGGCTGACATATCAGTTTTACACTCAGCAGAGTTGGTACAACTTTACCCACAAGCCATGTATCCCATCTAGCCTGGGTTGATTGGACCCGTAAACACTGCCGAGGTGAATGGCTAGGGATCCATTATGAGGCTTTCAATAAATATCCTTAGTATAAAGCCACCCGCTAAGGTCTCCATGTTAGTGTTGATGGCCGTTTGGGTGAGGTAACTTAGCCAAGACTACCACCCCATGTTAACATGAGCTGCCACCAAACCACTATCGCCCCCTCTTGCCCATCTTTCAGGTAGGGTTGCTAAGCACTAAGTCTATAGAGCTAATTACCAAAGCCAGAGCCATGATAGCACTCGTGGTTGCACTGTTATCCTGGGTGGTCACTCCATGTTCCATTTAACACAGAATATTCTTGTTTAACCATCGGGTTAACAACATAAATAAACTTCATTTCTGGAACATAGTATCATTAAAAGAGTGACATTATATTTATCAAGTTGAGCAATAGCAAACATTGCTAAGCAAAGCATTTATGTTAATTCAAGGAATAGGGTTGGTAATTCTAGGAAATCCTTAATTAGGCAAATCCCATCAAATTATGCAATATATCCAAAAAGTAAACATTATTATATGCATTACTTGGGTACAAATAGAATATGCAGATTGAGAATCCACTTGCCTTGCTTGAAAGTGTCCTGTGGGTCGTCCTCGAACGAGTTTGGTTCGTCTACCTCACAGTCAACTTCTAGCATCGATTTGCATATCGTACATACAAAAAAATATGTACGCCAAATGAATAAACATACACCATTACAGGGGTAACCATTACATTCACATTCATATATCACACTCATCATATTCATAAATACGTCTTAATGTATATTACTAATTGGATTTTTAATAACATAATCATGATTATTATGACATAAATAAGTGTTTTACTAATTCTAAGTAATTAAGTGATATACTTGTCAACACATTTATCATGACTAATAAAAATCTATTTTCATTTGTCCGAAAATACGTGGTCTAGTATTTTCTTCTACTTCCTTATATCAATAAAACTACACTTAAAATACTACTAACAATTATTGTTCCATGTGCTAGAGCGAAGTTTAATTGCTAACGTTTCTAGTATGAAAATCACTGAGTTGGTGAATAGTGACATTATTCATTTTTAAAATATAAAATCATACACCTACCCAAAATATTGTTGCGGGGTTTGTTTATGGCTATAGTATACATTGGAGTCTCTTTTTGATAATTTCTAAACTGAAAATCTCAAAATTAATTTAATTTACAAAACCAGGGACTAAAACGCAAAATTGCCTTCTTCTACCTTGAGCACTTGCTCGTGTGCAGGGAGGTCAGCGAGCAGGGGGTTTGGCTAGCAGGGCGCGGACGGTCCGGTGGCTTGGAGCGCGGCCGAGCGGATGGTCGGGCGCGGGTGGAGCTCTGGCGAGCGGGCGTAGACGGTAGGGCGGACGGTCCGGTCGACGGCGAGTGCGGCACTGGTCGGCGGCGAGCTTCGGGAGCGAGGAGAGCAAGGAGAGCGAGAGAGAGAGAGAGGGCAAGCTCAGGGAGGGAGAGAAGGAGCTCGGACTGGTCCTATTTATAGAGAGAGGAGGAGAGGGAGAGAGAGAGAGGGAGGGAGTAACAGCGTTGGCGGCTTCAAACTCCATTAATGGCGGCTTCAATGGGGAGCGGATGTGGGGGAGTGTCACACCCGGGTTTAAAGGACAAAGGTGGGTGCATCTCATACATGCGCCAAAGAAGACAACATGTATAATAACAGAGTGTACAGAGATAAATGTCACAATATAATCAGAGTACTTATTACATAGCGGAAGTCTTACAAAATAAAATATAAATATAGATCGAACTAAAATCCATCCTTGGCGCCAGAAAGTCAACTAGGAGATGCCACCTAGATCGAATCGAACTCCTCGTTGTGTGGTTCCTCTTGAACCACCAGTTCTTCTGTTATGGGGGGGTGTGAGACAACAAGGGTGAGCTCACACATGTTCATCGCTCAACAAGTTGTGGGGAATAATGTGCATGAACTCACTAAAGGTTGGAGTTCATGTGAAGTGTAAGGCTGATCAACAAAATAAAGGCTAAAGCTGATCATTGCTTTTATAAGTTGGTCAAATTTTATTAGCAGTTAATAAATGTAAGTAAATACCAAACCATAATAAATAACAGAACAAAATTTAATAAATAATCCCAGGCAATGCGAATGACAAATTGAATTTAAGTTGCATAAATTAATCATGCGAGAGTCCTGAGCTGCTCTTGACTGTGAGCTTGACTGGTATATCAGTTTTACACTCTGCAGAGGTTGTACCCTATACCCACAAGTCGTGGATCCCATGTCGCCAGGGTTTGCAAGGCCCTTAGACACTACCGAGGTGAATGGCTAGGGATCCACTACGAGGCCTTTACAAAGTTCCACTAGCTTCCGAAAACCCGCTACAGTTTATGGGAAGAGCAATTGCAAGAATCCCCCGTCTGACCGCCATCGCAGCAAAATCAACCCGAGAACCTCCTTGCATGCAACTCCCCTACTGTCCTTGCCCCTTTCGGGTAAGGTAGTCTTCCACTAGCTTTCCTAATTATTCAGCCAAGGGCGTCCCATTCCACCCTTATGGTGGCACATGTTTCTCAAGTTAAGCTCCATGTTCCAATTAAAGATAATGATCTTGACATCAACATAAATAACATAACAGAATAATTGGAACATGGATATAATGAAATATTAACCAAAACCATGTAAAGCAAGAGCATAACTACCCAAATGATTCAGGGGTAAACAAGGTAAAATGGATATACAGACTAGGGTGTCCTATTGGGTCCCATCAAAATTAACCTATGCATTGAATAATGATAATAAAGAATATTATTGGGTAATAAAAGTGGATCAAGGGCACAACTTGCCTGGCACTTGAGAGTCTAGGTACCAGGATGATTCTTCAGATCTTCGTGACCTCACTGCTAGTCATAGGCTCATAGCAATACAAACAAACATGTTATAGACAAAATCAACATCAACCAAACATAAGTACAAACTAAATAATAATAATCTACGTGTCGCTACAAGATCGTGGGAATAAGAACCACTAAAAATCGGAGTTACAGTTAAGGAGTTATGATTTTATAGAGGATTTATTTGATTAAAATGTTAAACTATATTATAAATTGGTTAATTCAAATCATATGAGAGGTTATTCTATAAATAATTATCTCAACTTTAATCTAAGTTATACATTGTCCATAGATCATATTCTAGTAGTCTATAATGATAAGCAGTTTAACCAGACTAACCAACATCAGTTAAATACAGATCTAATTATAAAATAATGAGACATGGTATAATAAATGTTGTTATTGCATAGTAAATATTCATACGAGACTAATGCAACTTGAACGGATCAAATCAGAATCATAGATTTTAAGTTATGAATTTCTAATGATTTTATGTGTTTTGTACAAGATTAAATAGGATATAAATTTTAATGTGACATTCATGTCAAAATAGTGGCACTAATTGATAAACAATAATTTTATAAAATTATAGAAATTGTAATGGATTGATTTGGACTTCATATGAATTTTCTATGAATTATATAAGTTTTACAATTATTTTTATACTCAAAATCAATTTCTAAATCTCCTTTTCCTGTTTTCTTTAATTCCTGGACTGGGCGCATAAAATCCAGAGAGTACAGGGGTCTCTGCGCAAAACTTTCTACACTCAGCGCATAGTTTCTATGGATTGCGGGTTCATTTATAAAGGTTCTAGGGGCTTTTATGTTATTCTGACCCACAAAGGGGTATCCTATAATCAGGGCCATCAGATCGAGAACGTACGATCAAGATTAGATTGATGTAATAAGTGAAGCGGTAAGTGTTATCAGCCCCAGGATCCCAGATCGACGATCAAGATCCATCCACGCCCCGCTCTATTCCTGACCGCACGTATTCCGACCAACGACCCAGATTGAACCTACTTCTCCGCGAACCGCTACGCGCCCGCGACCATCAGATCAGCGATAAACGAACCCGATTTAAAATACCCCGATTGAATCCTACACGTCAGACCCTAATCAGACGGCTCAGATCTAATTCCGAAACGGTATACTGGTCGTGCGATTGCAACCCTGCGATAGCCATCCAACGACCCTCTGCGCGTCTTCCCCAATCCCACGGCCGGACACAGCCGGCGGCTCCCATGGTGGCGCATCACCGGAGTGGATCCCTCCGGTCACTCTGGTGCTCTAGACCTCACTCAATCGGGGCTAGATGAAGCGTAAGACAAGGCGAACAAAAGGGTAGGGTTATTACCGGCACGGACCACGTGGTGAAATTGGTCCTCGGTGCAGCACGGATTTTGCGGTGGCAACGAAGTACGGCGAGGAATCGGCGGTGATCTAGTGGTTCGGCCCTCCCGTGAAGGCTTCGGGCACCCTTCCTACAACGTGGCAAAGCTTATCGGCCCACCAGCAAGGTCGTTCTATGCCGGAGCAATGGAGGTGGCTGGCCGGTGGCGGAACTATTGCAATGGCGTGCCGCGGATGCGAGGAAAACACAAGGGCGGTGAGAAGACGGGAGCGAATCTACGAGAGGAAGTCCTATGTTGTTGAGGAAGGCGCGGCCGATGCGGATTCCGTGTGGTTGTTGCTGAGATTCCCGGCCGGGCTCTCCCAAACTCCGGCGGCGCCGTTGCACGGAGAAGGTCCTTACAACGCGGTCCCGCGTGTCAGACAGTTTGCGACGCGCGCACGAGGCCAGCGGAGTGGGCCGGGTTCATCGGTGGAGGGGATGGGGGTTTGGGCCGAAAGGAGGGGGATGAGGCCCAGTATGGCTGGAATTGTTTTCTCTTTTTGTTTTATTCCCTATTTTCAAATTCAAATCAACTTCCAAATTTGAACTTCCAAATTTTGTGGCAAATGGGTCCTCCAATTTAATATTCAATTTGATCCTCCCAATATAAATTTTATTTTGTATTATATATATTTATAGTATCTCTCCGTCTTCTCTATTTTCAATTCCAAATTCTATTTTAGGTTTAAACCCAATTTCCTAAATTGTACTTTTAAATCCAATTTCTCCACCCATTATTATATTTTGATTCATGTTATTATTATTTTTGTTGAATGCATAAACAAATCAAAACTCCAATATGATGCAATAGAGCTATATTTATTTTAATTAATTTATTTGCTTGGTAGATGTTTGAATTATGAAACACTCATATTATTTTCTTTCTTTTTAGAAAAATAATATTTTGTATGTGGGATAAGAATTAAAAGTTACTTCAAAATTAAATATTCATGTAAATAAAAGCTTATGGTGCACCATTCAATGTAATGCATAATCATTTAGTTGAATAGCAAACTTTTCTATTACTTCTTTTCTAAAATAATTCTTGGCTTTCAAAATTCCGTTCTCAATTTTCAACTCTCAAGTATAATTTGAGATATCTGAATTTACTATTTCATTTCTTCATATATTTATTTTACTTTTTTTTCTTATACAGATTTTGGGCCTTACAGGGAGTGGGGGAGGGGAACGGGCATCCGTTTTCGGCACGTGGAGGCGAACGGGCGCGACACGGCCAGACAGTGGCGGTGCGACCAGAGGGAGGAAGGAGATGGACCATGGGGCCTTGACGGGTGGGTCCCGCCGGTCAGTGGGAGAGAGGGAGGAGGGGGATGGGGGCGTGGCCGACTAGACCTTAGTGGGCCAAAATGGCCTACGCGGCTAGGGTTTCGTCCGTATTTTTCTTTTCTATTTAAAATATAAATAAATATATATTTTAAAAAAATTATAAAAATCATAATATTTATACCAAAATTATTTATAACTAAAATATTTATTTTTAGACCAATATTTCTATATTATTTAATTGGATTTTCATTAAGAAAGAAATTCTACTAAACATCCAAAATCAAATATGAGCAAACAAAAATTATTCTAGATGCAAATAAAAATCGAACATTAGAAAGATTTTATTACCATAATTATCATTAATATACTAAATGCATTATTTTAGTTGATGGTTTTTTATAGTGTTACAAACCTACCCCCTTAAAAGAATCTCGTCCTCAAGATTAAGGAACTTCTGAGAATAATTGGGGGAATTCTGCTCTGAGTTCATCTTCTCTTTCCCAAGTGGCCTCATCTTCTGAATGGTGACTCCACTGAACTTTACACATGTTGATAACTTTACTCCGTGTAATTTTGCGAGGTGTTTCCAAAATTCTGATAGGGTACTCCGAATATGTCAAATCTTCCTTAACATTGAGTTCTTCCATATGTAATTGTTCCTCCGATACTCTTAAGCATTTCTTAAGTTGTGACACATGAAATACATCATGCACATCTGACAAACTATCAGGTAGCTCTAACTGGTACGCTACTTTACCTTTTCTTTCCAAAATCTTGAACGGGCCAATGTAGCGAGGAGATAGTTTACCCTTAACCTTAAATCTTTTCATACCTCTCATCGGTGAAACTTTAATGTATACGAAGTCTCCTACTTCAAATATCAACTCTCTTCTTCTATTGTCAGCATAGCTTTTCTGTCTCGACTGTGCTATCTTCAAATTCTCTCTAATAATCTGTACTTGCTTTTCTGCTTCTTGGAGAATTTCTGGACCAAATACTTGACTTTCTCCGGTCTGATTCCAATAAAGCGGTGTTCTACACTTTCATCCATAAAGTGCTTCAAACGGTGCCATTTTTAGACTTGCCTGGTAATTATTGTTATATGAGAATTCTGCATAAGGCAAACTTTTATCCCAACTTCTACCATGCTTTAGAGCGCAAGCTCTTAGCATAGCTTCCAACACTTGGTTTGTTCTTTCTGTTTGCCCATCCATTTGCGGATGATTAGCTGAACTAAAGTTTAGTTTGGTATCCATGGACTCATGTAGTCTTTTCCAAAAGCGCGAGATAAATTGGGTTCCTCGATCCAATACAATCTTCTTTGGTACTCCATGTAGACAAACAATCCTCGACATGTATAACTCTGCTAACTGGGCTCCTGAGTTAGTAGTCTTCACAGGTATAAAGTGTGCCACTTTAGTCAACCTGTCCACTATAACCCATATTGAATCATAGCCATCCCGAGTATGGGGTAGTCCAACTATGAAATCCATATTGATTTCTTCCCATTTCCATTCCGGTACTTTAAGAGGTTGTAGCAATCCTGCTGGTCTTTGATGTTCGGCTTTAACTTGCTAACACACGTCACATAGTGCAACATGAGTGGCCACATCTCTTTTCAAACCATACCACCAATTACTTTTCCTTAAGATCCTGGTACATCTTAGTACTTCCAGGATGAATAGAATAAGCTGGATCATGGGCTTCTCTTAAGATAAGTTGGTGTAGGTGTTCGATTTCTGGTACACAAATTCTCTTTTTAAACCATATTGTGCCTTGATCATCTTCTGTGAAATCTGGGGCTTTAACCAAACTAATTTGTGTCTTAATTTCCTTGATTTTCTCATCAGACTCTTGTCCTTTACGAATCTCTTCTTCTAAAGCAGATTCGACTTCCATAACTGTTGCTTCCACATTATTGAGCATTCCAAGATTGAGTTGTTCCATCTCCAAGCACAATTCCGGTGCCATCAAATGAGTAGTGATGCTGTTCACTTGACTTTTATGGCTCAAAGCATCTGCCACTACATTTGCTTTTCCTGGGTGATATTGTATTTCCAAATCGTAGTCCTTGATTAACTCAAGCCATCTTCTTTGTCTTAGATTGAGTTCTTTCTGTGTGAAGATGTATTTCAAGCTTTTGTGATCCGTGAAGATTTTACACTTGTTTCTAATCATGTAGTGCCTCCAAATCTTCAAAGCGTGCACTACGGCTACTAATTCCAAGTCATGTGTAGGGTAATTCTTTTCATGCTTTCTTAACTGCGTTGAAGCATAGGCAATCACTTTTCCTTCTTGCATTAACACACATCCAAGTCCTAGAAGTGATGCATCGCAATACACATCAAATCCTTTATGAATATCATGCATAATTAACACTGGTGCAGTGGTTAGCCTTTCCTTTAATTCTTCGAAACATTTCTGACATGCTTCATCCCACTTAGATTCTTTACCTTTCTCCAACAGTGAAGTAAGGGGTTTCACTACATTGGAGAAGTCTTCGATAAATCTTCTATAGTATCCTGCTAATCCAAGAAAACTCCTAATCTTGGACACATATGTGGATTGTTTCCAATTTAGTATTTCACTTATTTTACTGGGGTCTACCTTGATTCCTCCATTGGTGATAATATGACCTAGGAAAGCAAATTCCTTTAGCCAAAAATCACACTTCGAAAGTTTCGCATACAACTGAATGTCGCGAAGCTTCTGTAGAACCAATCTCATATGATCTTCGCATGCTTCTTCATTTTGAGAGTATACTAGTATGTCATCAATGAATACCACCACGAACTGGTTGAGGTATTCCATGAATACTTTATTCATCAAGTTCATAAAGTACGTTGGTGCATTAGTTAGTGCAAAACACATGACTAAAAACTCATATAGTCCATATCTTGTAGTGAAAGTTGTTTAAGGTATATCTTCAGTCCGAATCTTCAACTGCTGATAGCCTGATCTTAGATCTATCTTTGAGAATACTTTCGCTCCTCTCATCTGATCAAAAAATCTTCAATCCAAGGTAACAGGTACTTATTCTTAATTGTTACTTCATTCAAACTTCTATAGTCCACACACATTCTTCTTAAACCATCTTTCTTGTTCACAAATAGAACTGGGGCTCCCCATGGTGATGAATTGGGGCGAATAAAACTTTTTTCTAGTAATTCTTCTATTTGTTTCTTCAATTCAATTAAATCTTTGACATCCATTCGGTAAGCTCTTTTCGAAATTGGTGCAGTTCTAGGTAATAGTTTAATAGAAAACTCTATATCACGATTAGGTGGCATACCTGGTAATTCCTCTGGAAATATGTCTGGGTACTTGCACAATATTCTAATGTGCTCCAAAGATTTCTCTTCCATCTGATTTACCATTGTCTCTACTGTTGCAGGCATACTGACATTGACTTCAATTCTTTCTCCTTGCGGACTGGTTAATGTAACCATCCTCTTAGCACAAGATATCACTCCATCATACTTGGTCAAGTAGACTATTCTGAGTATCACATTTATTCCACTTGATTCCAAAATTATCAGCTCTACTAGAAAGCTTAGGCCTCTAATTTCAATCTTAGTCTGAGGGCATGAGTGAGTGGCTCTAAGTTCACCTCTTGGTGATCGAATTAATAGTTTCCTCTTCAAGGGATAGTTTGGTATATTATGTTTTTCCACGAATGACTTTGTTACAAAGGAATGAGATGCTCTAGAATCAAATAAAACTGATGAAGGGATGGAGTTAATAAGAAACATACCATACACCACGTCGGCATCCTCAGGAACTGATTCCACTGTCACATGGTTGACTCTTCCTCTACTCTAGTTCTGTGGAGTCTAGTTCTGTGCAGATCCACGAGCAGGTGTGTTCTAGTCATTCCTCTGATTGTTGTTCTTCTGGGGTGTCTGTGGATTATGCTTGGGGCAGTTGTTGGCATAGTGGCCAAGTTCACCATACTTGAAACAACCATTGGGTTGAACCGGGGTGGTTGCATTATTGTTCTTGGCTGGTGTGTTCACTGTGCTTCCCTGATGATTCTGCTGTTGCCCACTAGACCTTTGACCGGTCTGAGTGTTGCTTCTCTACTGGTTCTGGTATTGATTATTCCTCTGACCTTGTTGTCCAGAGCGCTGTGCTTGATAGTTATTGTTCTCACTCTGGTTTCTGGAGCGGAACTGAGAACCTTGGGAGTTGTTTTGCCGGGTGTTTCTGCTGGTCTGCCCTTGGTACTTCCTTTTATGGTCGGACAGTTCTTTCCTTTTGTTTTCAAGGGCAATTGCCTTGTTCAGCAAAGTATGGAAGTTGGGGAAACTTTGGCTCTGTAGTTGGTAGTTTAATATTCCAATCAAGCCTTCCAAGAAACGTTCTTGGCGCTTCTCGTTGGTGTCCACTTCCTTTGGGGCGTAACATGAAAGCTGGGTGAAGCGATCACAATACTCACTGACGGACATGTTCCCTTGAGTGAGGGAAAGGAACTCCTTCTTCTTAAGCTTCATAATTCCTGAGGGAATATGATGTGCGCGGAAGTTCACTTGGAACTCCTGCCATGTTATGGCATCAGCATTGGCGCGTGCTGTAGTGAAGGCATCCCACCAATCGGATGTGGCTCCTTCAAGTCTTCCTAATGTGTGCAAGACCTTTTCTCAGTCATTGCATTGGGTGATGTCTAACTTCTTTCCAATGACCTTAAGACAGTCATCAGCATCCAAAGGGTCTACTGCGTGAGAGAAAGCAGGCGGGTGATGACTCATGAAGTCCCGATGCTTGTCTCTAGCTTGGGGTGCGTGTTGTTGTTGTTGTTGGTACTGCTGGTTTTGCTGATTCTGCTGAATCTGTTGCACTGATGCTATAAGTCCTTGCAGAAGTTGCATATGCGCGGCGATGAACTGATCCATCGTGGGATTGGGTGGTGGTGGTGGCAACTGCTGACCATGCTGGTTTTGGTGATTATTGGGACCTGATCGAGTGTTCACCATCTATTCGGTTAGAAAGTGCACTCCCGGGGTAAGTGAGGAGTAGAGAAGATTTTAAGGGGAATAGCTTATTATTAATGTTAAGTTTGTTGTTATATTTTTTATATGCTCTTATGGCCATCATTCCATAAGACCATCACACTAAAGCAAAAACCAAATCAAACATTTCAAACAACACCATCACATGGTTGTTATTATTAATATTGTAATAATATAAAAGATGTTTTTCGTCTATCGTGGAAACTAACTTATTACAATATAAATTTAAAATCTAAAGCAGCCTAGTGATGGATCCTGGTTCTCCATAGCGAATCCTCTTGCGGGGAGGGGATAACACCATAGCAGGGACTTGAACTTCCAAGGGATTCCTTCCATCAAGCTGAGCTTCTAGGGCTACGATCCTTGCATGTGCATCCTCTAGCTCCAAGTGTACCCTAGAGAGGTCTAGGGTAGCACTATCTAGGTCGGTGTTAAGACCTGCCACCACACCAGCTAGGGTGTTGAGGTGATCTTCATTTGCTCCACCTAGAACAATGCTGGTCTGGTTCTCTCCACGAATACATAGAGGAAGATGCATGTACTTCGTATTGTGCAGCTGCTGCTGGTAGGTGTGGTTGAGAGACCACAGCGTTCGCCTAGCAGCATCGCTGACCGAAGCAGCATAGGTGGATAGCGGTGTCAGAGACTCATGTGCTGACAGAGTCCTAAACCCTCTATCACCTGCATCCATTACCCTGACATGAATATGAGTAATGTAGTAGCATGCCCGAGGAGGCTCGTACACTCGCCTTGTCTCGTACTGGGGTCGGACATAGGTTCCCAACGCATGCAAAACATCCTGAAATAGGTTAGGGAAGTGCCCTATCTCGAACATTGAGGTGTAATGTTCAATGACAGGCCATAACCCCACGTATTGGTCCTGTTGTTCTTTGTTTGCTTCCTCGTTGAGGTTTTCCTCATATTCTTCTTCTTCCTCGTTGTCTTCATCATCATCACCAGAGTCGTCTGGGTCGTTGCCTCCGGGAGCAGGTGCTTGGACTGCTGGTGCTGGCAGTGCTGAAGTTGACGATCCAGCTGCGAAGGCTAGTGATTCTGCCAACAGGGTGGGCGTAGACAGAAACTCCTCCGAGCTATCCTCCAGAATAACTCCGTGCTCCACCCAAATGCAAGGGAGATCCATAGGAATTTCCTCGACTACCACTGGGTAGACAGGAACTTGCCATGGCGGAGGGATGAAGTTGGTGTTGATCCGAGTGGTTTGAATGGTATGGACCATCTATAAGAGAAAATATCAATTTAGTTGATGTTTAAAGAGGTAAGGTTAATAAAATAATTTTGTAAGAAAATTAGCATGTGGGGGAATATTAGCAAGGGTGAGCTCGCTTATGGTCGGGGCTCAGCAAGTGGGGGAAAATTTAATGCAAGTTAACAAGGTAGGCTATGGATAAGCGGTAAGCATTTTAGTTGGTCAATATTTTATTAGCAACACTTGTCTTACTAAAAAGTGTGTATCCCAAGTATCTCAATTGATCAAAGGTATAAGAGTATATCAAAAGCACTTAAGTGAAACCACTTAAGCAAACCATTGGTAGATCATCAGATCTCGATTTATTGTCCATCATTAAGTTTAATTATCATGTGAGGGTCTAGGTTGCTCTTAACCGTGAGTACGACTGACATATCAGTTTTACACTCAGCAGAGGTGGTACAACTTTACCCACAAGCCATGTATCCCATCTAGCCTAGGTTGATCGGACCCGTAAACATTGCTGAGGTGAATGGCTAGGGATCCATTATGAGGCTTTCACAAAATATCCTTAGTACAAATCCACCCGCTAAGGTTTCCACGTCAGTATTGATGGCCCTCTAGGTGAGGTAACTTAGCCAAGACTACCACCCCATGTTAACATGAGCTGCCACCAAACCACTGCCGCCCCCTCTTGCCCATCTTTCAGGTAGGGTTGCTAAGCACTGAGTCTATAGAGCTAATTACCAAATCCAGAGCCATGATAGCACTCGTGGTTGCACTGTTATCCTAGGTGGTCACTCCATGTTCCATTTAACACATAATGTTCTTGTTTAACCATCGGGTTAACAACATAAAAAAACTTCATTTCCAGAACATAGTATCATTAAAAGAGTGACATTATATTCATCAAGTTGAGCAATAGCAAACATTGCTAAGCAAAGCATTTATCCCAGGGTAATTCAAGGAATAGGGTTGGTAATTCTAGGAAATCCTTAATTAGGCAAATCCCATCAAATTATGCAATATATATCCAAAAAGTAAACATTATTATATGCATTACTTGGGTACAAATAGAATATGTAGAGGGAGAATCCACTTGCCTTGCTCGAAAGTGTCCTGTGGGTCGTCCTTGAACGAGTTTGGTTCGTCTACCTCACAGTCAACTTCTAGCATCGATTTACGTATCATACATACAAAAAGAATACATACACCAAATAAATAAACATATACCATTACAAGGGTAACCATTACATTCACATTCATACATCGCACTCATCATATTCATAAATACGTCTTAAAGCATAAATACTTATTAATCATTATGACTATTACAACGAGTCATTATTGGTGAAAATAAGAGTCAGTGATTATGACACTAGTTTTATCTAGTAAAATATGGATACAAATATATTAATAATCTTTATGGAAAGTAATTGCTAATTATTTTCTTTATTACTAATAATAGACTTTTTGAGTTTTATCTCTTTTCTTTCTAAATAGAATTTATACGTGTAGCTAAAAATTGTTTATTTATAATTTCTCTAACATTAATATTCTAAGAATTAATTTAAATTACTAATTGGACTTTTAATAACATAATCATGATTATTATGACATAAATAAGTGTTTTACTAGTTCTAGGTAATTAAGTGATATACTTATGAACACATTTATCATGACTAATAAAAATCTTTTTTCATTTGTCCGAAAATATGTGGTTTAGTATTTTCTTCTACTTCCTTATATCAATAAAATTACACTTAAAATACTACAAACAATTATTGTTCCATGTGCTAGAGCGAAGTTTAATTTCTAACGTTTCTAGTATGAAAATCACCGAGTTGGTGAATAGTGACATTATTCATTTTTAAAATATAAAATCATACATCTGTCCAAAATATTGTTGCGGGGTTTGTTTATGGCTATACGTATACATCAGAGTCTCTTTTCGATGATTTCTAAACTGAAAATCTCGAAATTAATTTAATTTACAAAACTAGGGACTAAATCACAAAATTGCCTTCTTCTACCTTGAGCACTTGCTCGTGTGCAGGGAGGTCGGTGAGCAGGGGGGTTCGGCTAGCAGGGCACAGACGGTCTGGTGGCTTGGGGTGCGACCGAGCGGACGGTCGGGCGTGGGCGGAGCTCCGGCGAGCGAGCGCAGACGGTGGGGCGGACGGTTTGGTCGATGGCGAGTGTGGCACCGGTCGGCGGTGAGCTTCAGGAGTGAGGAGAGCGAGAGAGAGAGGGTGAGCTCGGGGAGGGAGAGAAGGTGCTCGGACCGGTCCTATTTATAGAGAGAGGAGAAGAGGGAGAGAGAGAGGGAGTAACGGCGCCGACGGCTTCAAACTCCATTAATTGTGGCTTCA
The DNA here is from genome assembly GCA_029449295.1 of Zea luxurians. Taxonomy (NCBI): domain Eukaryota; kingdom Viridiplantae; phylum Streptophyta; class Magnoliopsida; order Poales; family Poaceae; genus Zea; species Zea luxurians. Next base: position 33,872,298 of record JAOPSE010000005.1, on the reverse strand, counting down.
ATGGGGAGTGGACGTGGGGGAGTGGGGGAGGGGAACGGGCGTCCGTTTTCGGCGCGGGGAGGCGGACGGGCGCGGACCACGGCGCGGCGCGGGCGCGTGGAGCGGCACGGCCAGAGGGAGGAAGGAGATGGACCGCGGGGCCCTAACGAGTGGTCCCGCCGGTCAGTGGGAGAGAGGGAGGAGGGGGATGGGGGCGCGGTCGGCTCGGCCTTAGTGGGCTGAAATGGCCTACGCGGCTAGGGTTTCGTCCGTTTTTTTCTTTTCTTTTCTATTTAAAAATATAAATGAATATATATTTAAAAAATCTAAAAATCATAATAATTATACTAAAATTATTTATAACTAAAATTTTTTATTTTTGGACCAATATTTCTATATTATTTAATTGGATTTTCATTAAGAAAGAAATTCTACTAAACATCCAAAATCAAATATGAGCAAACAAAAGTTATTCTAGATGCAAATAAAAATCAAACATTAGAAAAAAATTTATTACCATAATTATCATTAATAAACTAAATGCATTATTTTAATTGATGGTTTTTAATAGTGTTACACTTCAACCAGTACTTCTTCTTGGTTTTCAGCTTCACCAGGCTCAGCTTCTACTTCTGCGTGGTTGACTTCTCCCTGGTTGACAGATAGGAGCTGACTCTTGCCTGCCGAGGCTTGTCCTTGCTTCATTGGAGCTAGTGTAGTGTAGGCAGCCTTGTTGGGACAGTAGTTGGCATAGTGTCCCAATTGTCCACACTTGAAGCATTCCCTGTTGGTGGATGTATTAGGAGCAACGGGTCCTGCTAGGTGCTTGCTTGAGGAGGAGCAGTTGGTGCCTGTTGAGTTTGCTGCCCGGAACCGCCACGAGCTGGTGCACTTGGAGTAGTATTATATCGGTGGCGAGAACTACTTCCAGCCTGTCCCTAGTTAGCAACCCTTCTTTTCTCTCCAAACTCACACCTCTTGTTTTCCATGGCAATAGCTTTGTCAAGTAGTCTTTGGAAGGATGGGAATGTGTGCGATACCAGTTGATATTGTAGGGGTCCAATCAAACCATCCAGAAAGAGCCCATGCTTCTTCTCATCATCCTCAATATCCCTAGGAGCATATCGAGATAGCTGAACAAATTTGTCCCTATATTCGGTTACTGACATACTTCCCTGTTTGAGGGATTGAAACTCCTTTCTTTTAATCTTCATGAGTCCAGCAGGAATATGGTAATTCCTGAATTGAGTGGAGAATTCTCCCCAGGTGATTGTGTTGACGACAGCATGAGCAACGTAGTACACATCCCACCAATCCGCAGTGGGGCTAGTAAGACGACCCGATGCATAGAGAACTTTCTCTCTGTCCGAGCACTGAGCTATGTTGAGCATCTTATCTACAGACTTTAGCCAGTCATCTGCTTGTAGTGGGTCCACGGAGTTGGAGAAGGTTGGTGGCTTGTGACTCATAAACTTCTGGTGCTTATCCCTGGGTGGAGCTGGTGGTGGTGGTAGAGGTAGCGGTGGTTGCTGCTGTTGCACCCTTCACTCCTGGCACATCTCCTCCCTCTCTTGGTGCATCTCCTGACACTCCTGCGCATCTGCGCGTGCATATCTGCCATAGTGTCAGCCATCTATTGCATTATTCGCATCTGGGCTGCAATTACTAGGTCAGCTTTGAACTGGTGGAGGATTCATCTCTGCTTGTTGTTGTTGTCTAAGCACCCTCCAATTATGTGGATTGGCAGGTAGATCAATTCCTCCACCCTTCCTGGTATTGACCATCTGAGTTAGAAGCATATGGTAAGATAATTTTGCAAGGGAAATTATTTGGTAGGCAAAATGAATAGGCTAGTATCTGGTTTTGAACTGAAGATTCTTTGGCAGGGCTAGGTCTGTTGTTTTATGCCAAGATTGGGGTAATTAGTCATATAAGGTGAATTTCCAAAGGTAAGATAGAATCTATCAAGATGAGATAGATACGAGATACTAGATACATTTTAATGGGGATAATCTAGATTGTCTAGTTATTTTATAAATATTATCCTTTATGCCTAGATGTATATGCAGATGCAATTGTGGACATTAATCCACAACCCATCACACTCAATCAAAGATCCAAATCATACAAGTATCATAAGAACAAACATTCAAGTTCATAGATATCTATATAAAAAATAGTTTTGTTTTTGTTCCTAAGATGAGGTCTCGTATTCCTAGAAGTCACTTTAGGTGCAGGATTTCAAAGTGTGAAATCCACATTTGCCTTTAGAAGTGTAAAGGTAAGAGTAATCAGAGTAAGCAGCAGTGGATGAGAAAAGATTAAGGAATGTTTTAAAAAGAATCAGAGTAGCAAAGGTAAGTAGACAATGGTTGTCCAGTTCTATCTAGGTTTCGTCCTACAGTCAACATTCGCTTTGATACCACTTCTGTCACACCCTTGTTTTAGGGGTCCAAAACCCGGGCGCGAAATAATCACCAAGTGTGATGGGACCAAGTCTCACACATATGATGAATAGTGGTAAAGAAACGAATGCCACATCTTTACTATATAATAAGAGTTATGTACAAAATAAATAAATAATTACATCATAAGGAGACAACGATCCAACAACCCAAAGTTGACTGGGAGACGACGGCCTGGACCTCTCATGAACTCATCACAGCATCCTCCATGCGCCTCATCCTGTGGTACCTGTTCTTGACCTGTGGGGGGTGTGAGACAGCAAGAGTGAGCTCACATACATTCATCGCTCAACAAGTTGTGGAGAATAATGTGCATGAACTCGCCAAAGGTGGGAGCTCACGTGAAGTGTAAGGCTTACCAAAGAGGATGGTTGAAGCTGAGCATTGCTTTTAAAGTTGGTCAAAATTTTATTAGCAATTACTAAGTATAAGTAAATACCAACCCAATTAAGTAGTAGAACAAAAGTGATAACAACACCTGCGATGCAATGCATATGACAAATTGAATTTAGTTTCATAAATTAATCATGTGAGGGTCCGAGCTGCTCATGACCGTGAACACGGCTGATGTACCAATTTTACACTCTACAGAGGTTGCGCATCTTTACCCACAAGTCAAGTTACCCATCTGCCAAGAGAAGGCCACTCCCATACACCTCTACTGAGGAGGCGAGGCAGGGTAACACTACGAGGCCTTTACAAAGTTCCACTAGCTTCAGAAAACCCACTACAGTTTCTAGGAAGCTCCAATGCAGGGACCCTCGCCTGACCGCCATCGCAGCAAAATCAACCCAAGGGCCTCCCTACATTGATCGCTCCCCTACTGGCCTTACCCCTTTCAGGTAAGGTAGTCCTCCACTAGCTTTCCTAATTAGTCAGCCAAGGACGTCCCATACCACCCTTGTGGTAGCACTGTTTTCCCAGGTGGTCGCTCCATGTTCCAATTAACATAATGATCTTATCATGAACAGTAAATAACAAACTGATAATAAAAGTATGATAATGAATAATGTGTATCTCTATACCCAAAACCACATAAAGGAATAGCAGGTACTACCCAAAAATTCAGTGGTAGACAAGGTATAAAGATAGTCAAACTAGGGTAACCTATTGGGTCCCATCAAAATTAACCTATTCAGATCATTATGATTAATAAGAACATGATTGGGTAAAAAGAAGTGATGAAGGGCACAACTTGCTTGGGACTTGAGATTCCAGGTACCAACTTGCTCTTCAGGTGACTCGTGACCTCACTGCTAAACGTAGCAATACAAACAAACATGGTATAGGCAAAATTAACATCACACCAAACATAAGATCAAACTGCATAATAATATTATACGCTGCATAACGAGATCGTAGGAACAAGAATTACTAAATTCATAGTTACGGTTACCAAGTTATGAATTTCTGAAGTTATTAAGCACCTAGAATAGGTTAATTCAAATGAACATTTTTAATTCAAGTTTCATGGCTAAACAGAGGCACTAGATGATAGATAATACTGAAACAAACTTATTGCAATTGGAATGGATCAATTTGGAGCTAAAATGAATTAAATATGATTTATGCAATTTTCTAGAATTATTTGTGTATTGAAAATCAATTTCTAAATTTATTTATCTGATTTTCCTTGAGATCTGGACTGGGCGCCAATAACAGAAGAACTCAGGGTCTAAATCACAATTTCCATAAGACTCAGATTGCCTCACACTGGATGGCGGGTTCATTTTTATGGAGTTTAGGGACTCTTATGCAAATAGTCCGAGTCAAGGGGTATGGTTGACTCAGAATCGCACGATTGAAAATGGACGCCTAGGATTAGACCCTGATCAATCCGAATCGGTACATGATCTGGACTGTCCGATCCAGATCAGACGATCCCGATTTTAAAACAGCGCCAATACTTCACTCGTGTAGGATCAGAATCGAACGGCCGCGATTTTAAATAAACAGGATCTAATCCCACCTGCACCCCATCCGATTGACGGTCCAGATTGAACCCATTCGAATGGGTATGCCAATCCAGTCATAGCCGCCCATGCCAGATCCGACGGTCGTGGTTCATCTTCCCCGCCTGGACTCGAGCAGAGGCATCACCGCCCGTTCTACCCGGCGGAGGACAGCCGTCGCCATCCCGACGCGGCACCTGATGCTCCATACCCCGATTCCATAGAGCAATACGTAGGGGAGGGCATGATGAATGGCATGGAAGGATTTCTCACATGCAAGAGGTTGCGGAGGTGTCTGACCACGTGCAAGGTGGCCCCACGGCGAAAAATGGGTTCCATCGAGGAATTCACGTGATCCAGTAGCACCACGGCGCCCAATCCTACAACAAACGTGTTCGTCTTGAGTCCGCGATGAACCTAGGCCCACAGTCATGGCCGGAACACTTGCGACGAGGAGGATTACTAGCGGCGGCAAACTCTCCCGGTGGACTCACACCTCTCCCACTCCCTCGTTTTCCCCAGTGAACTCTCCTGGTGGCGGTGCTATGGGCTCGATAGAAGGGGGGTGTCATATATAAGGGCAATGAGCGCCTGGGTCGGTAGGTAATTGCAATGAATCCCCGGGTTCGATGGAGCTCGACCACGGCGCACGCGGCATGGCAACGTTCGGAAGATAGGGCGCGCGCGAGGTTGGGTAGCTCGGGTCAGTGGGCCCACACATCGTCAGTGAGTGGAGACCTGGGTGATGCTTGCGCGGCAGAGCCTAAGGTCGGCGAAACGGCCGACGAGGTCCCAGGTGGATTTTGCTCAGCACCGGTTCAATCAGCCGGAGGATGGGGATAACCCTGACGGGCTGACCCCACCAGGCGGTGACCGCAGAGCCGCCGCGTGCAAGAGGTGAGGCTGGCTGGGATGCAGGTCCCACAAGTCAGTGCCCAGCGAAGAGCCGTGTGGGGCCGAGGCGGGTGAAGGGGAGTGGGCCGCGTGCACGGAGGAAAGCAAGGGATGGGCCGATCGGGGAGAAAACGAAGTGGGCCGAGGTAAGGGAATTTTAGCGAGGCGGCCCAATCAGAATTTTTCTCCTTTTTCTTTTCTTTTCTATTTTCTTTTTATGATTCCTATTTCAAATTTTAAATTCCTATTTCAAATTCAAACATGATTCAACATTGAATTTCAAGCACAATTCTAATGTGGACAGAAATCCTATCATTATTATTATTATTATTATTGTTATTATTTTTATTGTTTATGTTCTTCCTCTTCATTTAGTTCTAAAAGGAATTATTGGTCCTTGTTCTCAAATGCTATACATTAAGAACAAGAAAACACGATAGTCAATAATTAGAGACCTTCGTCCTCCGAAGCATTATCTCCTTTTGGATATAATGGTCTTCAGACGAAGGTCATGAAGGTCACACCTTCATTATCTCAGTGAATAAATATAAATAAAGGTACATGAAATACAAAAGAATATAAATAATGATTATAAATCAGTAAGTTATTTATATTCTCATTTTATAAACATGGATAAACATCAATAATATTAAATTATTACCTTCGACTTGCGAGAGAGTGAGGATGAGAGAGTGACGTAGAAGTGATTACAATCCAGCGTGAACAGTACATGGGTACTGTTCATCTATTTATAGGCACGTGACGCAACCCAGACAAAATTACATTCATGTCCCTGATAACTAATTATAATCATAATGTGAACTATTAAGGACTAGATAGTCTTTTCCTTCTTAAGTCGGTATCGTCCTTCGCCTTCATCATAATACTGAGCCTAAGCTCCTTCAGTCATAGCTTCGGCTTCTGTCCGCATCATCTTTGGGTTGTATCTTCATGTCGCTTATGCCTTTGTAGTATTTTGCCGAAGGTGTTTTTGACTTGAGGGCCTTCGGCAGGAAAGAAGAACCCCAACAGTAGCCCCTTCACGGTGCTTAATCGTTTTTCGTAACAAGCTCGATCCATGAAAAACACGAAGGCTTCGGAATGCTGAAGGTCCAAAAACACCTTCCCTGAGCTCATTGTCGAGAAACGATTATAATATTCTGGACGTCGGACGGTCCACCGCTCAGCCAGTGCGAGCGGTTAGCTTCTCGTGGCACAACTGCTGCATTTTTGAAGGCTGGATGTACTCATGCCAAAACAGTTAACAAACCAACCTTTAGCCTCTCATCATCAGACTTAGCTGATATTCCCAGTGAAGCCCGTAGCATTGGAAATAGATTTATCACTCAAATTTGGGCTAAGGGAGGGCGCAAGCTAGCTGGAGACGATGCTCGGAAACTGCTCAATTCAGTATGAAACTTTTACCTGTCTTTTACCTTGGTTTTTCTTTATTACATTTGCGATTACCTTATATCGTCATCTGTCTGCAGGATGGTGGCGCTGAAGGTCGCTGAGCCGAAGCTTGTTCCGAAGGGCTAAAGACTCTTAGAGCTTCTTTTTGTAATTACCTGTACAAAACTTGGGATCTCTTTGCATTATTTGGCAAAAGATTGTAATTGAGAGTTGAACACAACATTGTACATATTTGTCCATACCTTGTAATATAATTTTACATCTTCGTCCATGTGTGAATTGCTTTGTTGTGGACAAAACCCACACTTACAATTTTTGGGCCGAAGGTGAAAAACACTTTCCCTTCTTTTTGTTCACATCGAAGGATCTTCGTATTCAACGAAGCATTTTGTCACCAAAGACAGGCATCTTTTTTCTTTCCTGTTAACGCCTGTGCTTCATGTCATGATAATGATGATCCTACGAATGTCTAATGAATGTTTGTATGAATGCAAAGAATGATGTGATGGAATATGAAAATGTATGACCTGAACACACACAAAACCACACCCAGACTCTACATCCCCTTAGGAACGACTTTTGAGTCTCTTCACCTTCTATTTCGATGGCATTTAAGCTCTACATCCCCTTAGGAATGACTTTTGAGCTTCTTCACCTTCTATTTTGGTGGTATTTAAGCTCTACATCCACTTAGGAACGACTTTTGAGCTTCAGAACTTACTCTGCGCTCCCTTAGGAACGCATTTTGTAGCTTCATCACCCTCTAGGTGACACTTTAGCTTTGCATCCCCTTAGCAACGACTTTTGAGCTTCTCCCTGTTCTTTTTACACTCGATGGTGCGGATTCTGATGTTACATGTTTCATTCTTAGGGGAATTTGGCCCTTGTATTGCATAGGGCTAAACAAAAAAAAATGAAAATTACAACCTATGGCCCCATTAAAAACCTTTCTCCCCTCTTGAAAGGAAAAGGGTGCTTGTTGGTCCTTGTTCTCGGATGCTATACACCAAGAACAAAGCAACATAATTGTTAATGATTAAAGACCTTCGTACTTCAAAGCATTATCTTTGTTGGAATATAATAATCTTCAAACGAAGGTCATGAAGGACTTACCTTCATCATTTTAGTAAGTAAAGATATGAATAAAGACATACGAAACACAAAAAGAATATAAACAATCATTCCAAATCATTAGATTATTCATCTTATTTTATAAAAATGAATAAACATCAATAGTAATAATATTACATTTATACCTTCGGCTTGACAGAAGGTAAAAGAACGGAAGTCACGCAGGAGTGATCACAAGTCAGCGTGAACAATATGGTGTTACTATTTATATATCTATAGGCACAGGACGGAGCCTAGATAAAATTACATTCATGCCCTTGACATTTACTGTTGACCATAAGGCAAGCTATCGAGGACTAAGCAGTCTTTTCCCCTTTAAGTCGGTTTCTCCTTTCACCATCGTCAACATGCCGAGCCAAAGCTCCTTCAATCACATCTTCGGAGCTAGCTTGTCCTTTGTTTAGACTGCACCTTCATACCACGCACACCTTCATCTCAAAGCGGAAGCCTCCTGTAACTGTCTATGTTATACTGAAAAACATGTTAGTTAAGTCTTTGAGGACCTTCAGAAGAGGAAGGCCCCCAACAGTAGCCCCTCGAAGTATTAATTTGTTTTTGCATTTAACAAATTCAGACGGCGACGTGAACGAAGGCCTTTAGCCGAAGGTCCGAAAAAACACCTTCCCTTCGCTAGAATAGCGAAAGTCAATGACATGTAGGGCCCACCAAGCTGCAATGCGCTTGGGCATATAAATAGGAACCCGCAGCGACAGCATTTGCTGCGCCATCTCAATCGCTTGTGCTATTTTTTCAAGTTTTAATTTTCTTGCTCTATCATATTTCACTTGTTTTGTGAGCTTCGGCATTTGTTCAAGTGCCCATCAAAGGGCTGACGAGAAGAAGGTTGTTGATCCTGCATTAGCTGGTTTTTACGTGGCTATGGAGAAGACAAACACAGAGAAGATTACAAGTGAAATGCTAGCTGATTTGTCTGAAGATTCTGACGATAGCGAAAGCTTTGATATGGAAAGTGAAGACGAAGATGCTGAAAATTGGCCCTGGCGACCAAGTCACACCATATTCGGAAAATCATCCATTAAGCAGAGTCAAGTTGATGCTATGAAAGGGAGATATTTCCGAGATATTTCCATTGTGAGAGCTGGAGGGGATAGTGCCGCCCCTGCTCCTGAAGAAGATGAAGTGATTGTTTATAGGAGCTTCATGAAGGCAGGGCTTTGGTTCCCGTTAAGCAAATTCCTGGTTGAAGTGCTGAAGACCTTCGAAATTTTCCTTCATTAGATTACCCATGTAGCCATTATTAGGATGGGGTTTTTTGTTTGGGCCGTGAGAAGCCAAGGGTTAGAGCCAAGGCGCAAAATGCTTCTGCAACATGCAAGAGCTGTTGTATGAAATGAAGGCTACTAGCAAGGAGCAGTATTAGAACAACTTTAGTAGTTATGGCTTCGTACCTCGCTCTGACATAAGTTAACCAGTTCCCACATTTCGGAAAAGGTGGCCAGGAGCCTGGATGGAAGAATGGTTTTATGTGAAGAATAACTTAGTTGAGAGGGAAGATATGAAAGGGATTATTCAACACCCTATTTGGTCTCGCTTCGACATCAAGAGGCTAGCCACTGCTCTTGGGAATGATATAGAAGCATGCCAGAGAAGCTTCAACACTGTGTGCACTTTTACTAGTACAAGAGACTTGGTTCAAGAGCACATCGCCTACAGAGTATGGCCGCTCGTGAGTGAGTGGGAGATGCCGAAGGAAGCTGCTGCCGGGTCTAGTCAGGGTGGCCTAGTCTATCTAAAATATACTTTCAGATATAGAGGCGAGTTTGATGAGCCAAATGATGAGTGGTTGAGCAGTATTGAGGCAACCAGTGACGAATTGCTTGGGGCCTATACAAGGGCTAAAGATGATGCAATGACCTTGGCCTTCGAAGGTCGAGGTAAGAAAAGGTTGAATAGAGTTTTTGACATCATTGGTTTTATATACCCTGATTATAGTTATCCCTCGCGAAAGCAGGGAAAGAAAAAAAGCTGCTACTTCAGTCATTTCTGCTGTGCCGAAGGGCAAAAAGATCAAGGTTTTAACGCACCGGCCTAGATACATTGAAACGGCCACAGTGCTGAAGCTTGGTGAAGGGACATCTTCCACTGCTGAGGCAGAACAGCCTGCTCCTGCCAGCCCTAGGGAAGAATTGGCTGAATTGCCGAAGATTCCTGCAACCGGTTCAGTCGAAACACCAAAACATGGTGCCGAAGCCGAAGGAAAGGCGGCCAAAGAGCCAGAGCTAGGGGAAACGGTAGAGCTGCCAAAAATCTTGAGCCCACCAGCAAAGCCAGAATTGCCGATGGTATCAAAGGCTCCTGCAATAACTCCTAAGAGGAGAAGGATAGCTAGCATGCTGGACGCCATCCTGGAATCGACAAGGGCATCGACTCCTGCCCCTGCTAAAGAGACTGCCGAAGCTTCTACAGTTCGCGTTGAAACTGAAGTTGGGCCCTCAGTTCCCATCGAAGCAGAGCCTATTGGAACTAAGTAGAGAACTGAACAAGGATCTTCAGATGTTGATTTGTCTCTAGAGAAGAAAGACGCGCCTGAAAAAGTTAAATCTCCTACTCCTGAAGCACCTTCTGAAGATCTTGACTTTATTATTCGACATGCTTCGGGTAAAAGGTTGTTTGAAGAAGAAATCGCGGAAGCCAAACACTACGCCTGGAAACTGAAGTACCGGAAGGGGGCCTTGGTGTACAATGGCACCGATGAAGATAATTTTCTATACTGTCTCTCGGACAACAAGGAAATATCTGTTTGCCGGGAGATGGCAAAAAACATGGGATTTTCGAAGCTTGAAGTTGGCCTTTCTGCCATGTCAAAGGACGAACTCGCAGACAGCCTTGCGTACAATAGTCTGAAGGTATGGAAGTTATGGACTTATAAATAGATTATCTTTTGTCTTTTATTCATGTGCTGATCCTTTGTCTCCCTTCTTTTTGTAGGGCTTAATTTTTAGCAACGCTTTGAGAGCACAGAAGAATTCTGAAGATGAAAGTTGCCAGATAGCCCTTGGTAACCTTCGGCCGGAGGTTATCAAACTGAGAAATGAAGCCTTAGAGAAAGATAAAATTCTGCTTTCATTGGTGGATAGAGTGAAGAAAAATGAAGCAAAATTTAATGCTCAATCTGAAGCCCATAAAGTTGAAGTTGAGAACCTTCAGAAAAAACTTGCCGAAGCTAATGAAAATTTTGAACTTGCAAAAGTAAAGCAAGAAATAAGTGAATTGTCGAATGCTAGGCTGGAAAAGAATGTTGAGGAGCTTCGTGAATCCAAGGAAAGATGCTTTGAGAAATCCTTGGATTGCGTAAGAATACTAAAAATCAGCTTTGCCAAGGTGGGTGCATACTCTTTGGAAGAAAAGTTCATTCGAGGTGACCCCGAGGGAGTCATCGATTGGATAGGTGAAGAGGCCAAAGCTTTTGAAGAGATCCTTAGTGATCGTGGGGATTGAAAGGGAAATGTGCCCTTGGGCCATTTCTAAGTATTTTGGTGATTGAGTGCCAACACATGTGTTTAATTATGAATTTGTGTACATGGATGAACAAGGTGCAAATCATGAGATAAAGGTATGTTTCTAAGCCTTAGTACATTGGTTTTGTGGACTAACATGTTTGTCTAAGTGTTAGAAACAGCAAGAAGAAAAAGAGAAAAGGGGAGAGAATGACTTGGCTGTGTGCAGCCAAGTACCTGCTCGGTCTGGAGCACCGGACTGTCCGGTGTGCACCGGACAGTGTCCGGTGCGCCAGGCCTCCTCGGCGCGAACTGGCCGCTCTCGGGAATTCGCCGACGGCGTACGGCTATAATTCACCGGACTGTCCGGTGTGCACCGGACTGTCCGGTGAGCCAACGGTCGGCCAGGGCCAACGGTCGGCCGCGCAATCCGCGCGAGACACGTGGCCGAGCCAACGGTCGGGAAGGAACACCGGACTGTCCGGTGTGCACCGGACATGTCCGGTGCGCCAACTGAGCGCAGATCTGGAGCAGCCAGCAACGGTCAGAAGTGCTGTTTTTGGAAACAAATCGGGCACCGGACAGTGTCCGGTGTGCACCGGACTGTCCGGTGCGCCACGAGACAGAAGGCAAAGATGGCCTTCCAGATTTGTTCCCAACGGCTCCTAGCTGCCTTGGGGCTATAAAAGGGACCCCTTGGCGCATGGAGGAAGCACCCAAGCATTCCTTGAGCACTCTTGATCACTCACACATCAATCTTGCGCACTTGTTTGAAATTCTAGTGATTTGAGCTCTGTTCTAGTGTGTTAGCCTCTTGAGCTCAAGTCTGGGTTTTGTGTGTGCGTATTCGCTGTGATCTTTGTGTTGTGTGTGAGTTGCTAATCCCTCCCTTACTCCGTGATTCTTTGTGAACATCTTTTGTAAGGGCGAGAGGCTCCAAGTTGTGGAGATTCCTCGCAAACGGGATTGAGATAAGAACAACAAAACACCGTGGTATTCAAGTGGGTCTTTGGACCGCTTGAGAGGGGTTGATTGCAACCCTCGTCCGTTGGGACGCCACAACGTGGAAGTAGGCAAGCATTGGCTTGGCCGAACCACGGGATAAACCACCGTGTCCCTCTGTGCTTGATTCTTGTGGTATTGTGTTTTGTTGAAGACTTCACCTTAGCCACTTGGCATTAACTGTGCTAACGCTTAACAAGTTTTTGTGGCTTAAGTTTGAAGTTTTTACAGGATCACCTATTCACCCCCCCCCTCTAGGTGCTCTCAATTGGTATCGGAGCCGTTCTATTCACAAAGGGACTAACCGCCCGAATAGATGGATCCTAAGGGGAAGGGTATAGTGATCAACGACAAAGAGAAGGAGACCTTCGTCAACGAGCCGAAGGACGACAAGCCTACCGACTCCGGCTCGGGTCAAAGACGAAAGGATGGGAAGAAGAAGAAGACCAGGCGCATCAAGGAGATCATCTACTACGACAGCGACGAGTCTACTTCTTCCCAAAAGGATGAGGACCACAACGACTACGAGAGGAGAAAACCGGTTAATTCGAACTTTTCCTTTGATTACTCTCGTATTCCGCAAAGTTCACATTCTCATTTGCTCTCCATTCCACTTGGCAAGCCCCCACACTTTGATGGAGAGGACTACGGATTTTGGAGTCACAAAATGCGTAGTCACCTATTCTCTCTCCATCCTAGTATATGGGAGATTGTAGAGAGTGGAATGCACTTTGATAGTTCGGATAGTCCCATGTTCATTAATGAACAAATTCATAAAAATGCACAAGCTACTACTGTTCTTCTAGCTTCCTTGTGCAGGGATGAATACCATAAGGTGAGCGGCTTGGACAACGCCAAGCAAATCTGGGACACCCTCAAGATTTCTCATGAGGGGAACGACGTCACCTTACTCACCAAGATGGAGTTGGTGGAGGGCGAGCTTGGACGGTTCGCGATGATAAGGGGCGAGGAGCCAACGCAAACGTACAACCGGCTCAAGACCCTTATCAACAAGATAAGAAGCTACGGGAGCACGCGATGGACGGACCACGACGTCGTCCGCCTAATGCTCAGGTCCTTTACCGTACTTGATCCTCATCTCGTGAACAATATTCGTGAGAATCCCAGGTACACGATGATGACGCCCGAGGAAGTGCTTGGAAAATTCGTGAGCGGGAGGATGATGATCAAGGAGGCAAGATACGTCGACGACGCGTTGAACGGACCACTCCACGAGCCTCAACCCATTGCTCTAAAGGCAACGAGGAGCAAGGAGTCGCTACCTAGCAAGGTGGCGCAAGTTGAGGCGGCTGGCCTTAATGATGAAGAGATGGCTCTCATCATTAAGAGATTCAAGACGGTGCTTAAAGGTCACAAGGGACAACCAAGCAAGACCAAAGCCAAGGGGAAGCGCTCATGCTTCAAATGCGGTAAGCTTGGTCATTTCATTGCTAACTGTCCCGATAATGAAAGTGACCAGGAAAAGGGGAACAAAAGAGAGAAGAAGAAGCAATACAAGAAGGCAAAAGGCGAGGCGCATCTAGGAAAGGAGTGGGACTCGGATTGCTCCTCCTCCGACTCCGACAACGAAGGACTCGCCGCCACTGCCTTCAACAAATCGGCTCTCTTCCCCAACGAGCGTCTCACTTGCCTTATGGCAAGGGAGAAGAAGGTGAGTATTCAAGACTCCACTTATGCTTCATCTAGTGATAGTGAGTCTAGTGATGATGACATAGATTATTCTTGCTTGTTCAAGGGCTTAGATAGATCTAAGATAGAGAAAATCAATGAATTAATTAATGCATTGAATGAAAAGGATAGGCTTTTAGAAAAGCAAGAAGATTTATTGTATGATGAACATGATAAATTTGTAGAGGCACAAAAATCATATGCTTTAGAAGTGAAAAGAAATGAAATGCTTTCTAGTGAAATATCTTCCTGTCATGAAACCATTTCTACCTTAAGAAGTGTTAATATTGATTTAAGTGCTAAACTAGAAGTAGCTAGTAAATCAAATTCTTGTGTTGAACATGTTGAAATTTGTACTAGGTGTAAGGATTTTGATGTTAATGCTTGTAGTGAACACCTAGTTCTAATTTCCAAATTAAATGATGAAGTGGCTAGTCTTAATGCCCAACTTAAGACTAGCAAGAATGAAGTTGATAAAATCAAATTTGCAAGGGATGCCTACACGATTGGTAGACACCCCTCAATTAAGGATGGGCTTGGCTTCAAGAGGGAAGCCAAGAACTTAACAAGCCATAAGGCTCCCATCTTCGTCAAGGAGAAGGGGAAGGCCCCGATGGCTAGTAATACTAAAAAGAATCATGCTTTTATGTATTATGATAGGAGACATGCTAGAAATGCTTATAATCATTTTGATTCATATGCTTATGATTCTCATGCAATGTTTGCTTCTAGTTCTTCTTATAATCATGGTAGAGATATGTGTAGGAGAAATGTTGTACATATGCCTAGGAGAGATATTGCTCATGTACCTAGGAAGAATGTTATTCATGCTCCTAGGAAAGTAGTGAATGAACCTTCTACCATTTATTATGCTTGTAATGCTCTCTTTGCTATTTGTAGAAAGGGTAAGAAGGTAGTTGCTAGGAAATTAGGGGCTAGATGCAAGGGAGATAAATCTTGCATTTGGGTCCCTAAAGATATTTGTGCTAACCTTGCAGGACCCAACATGAGTTGGGTACCTAAGACCCAAGCCTAAATTTGCCTTGCAGGTTTATGCATCCGGGGGTTCAAGCTGGATTATCGACAGCGGATGCACAAACCATATGACGGGGGAGAAGAAGATGTTCACCTCCTACGTCAAGAATAAGGATTCCCAAGATTCAATTATATTCGGTGATGGGAATCAAGGCAAGGTAAAAGGGCTAGGTAAAATTGCAATTTCTAATGAGCATTCTATCTCAAATGTATTCTTAGTGGAGAGTCTTGGATATAATTTGCTATCTGTTAGTCAATTATGTCAAATGGGATACAATTGCCTTTTTACAAATGTAGATGTGTCTGTCTTTAGAAGATGTGATGGTTCACTAGCTTTTAAGGGTGTACTAGACGGCAAGCTTTATTTAGTTGATTTTGCAAAAGAAGAGGCCGGTCTAGATGCATGCTTAATGGCTAAGACGTGCATGGGCTGGCTGTGGCATCGCCGCTTAGCACATGTGGGGATGAAGAACCTCCACAAGCTTCTAAAGGGAGAACACGTGATAGGTCTAACAAATGTTTATTTCGAAAAAGATAGACCTTGTGCAGCTTGTCAGGCAGGTAAACAAGTGGGAGGAGCACATCACAGCAAGAACGTGATGACCACGTCGAGACCCCTGGAGCTGCTGCATATGGACCTCTTCGGACCCGTCGCCTATCTAAGCATAGGAGGAAGTAAGTATGGTTTAGTTATTGTTGATGACTTTTCCCGCTTCACTTGGGTATTCTTTTTGCAGGATAAGTCTGAAACACAAGGGACCCTCAAGCGCTTCCTCAGGAGAGCTCAAAATGAGTTTGAGCTCAAGGTGAAGAAGATAAGGAGCGACAACGGGTCCGAGTTCAAGAACCTTCAAGTGGAGGAGTTTCTTGAGGAGGAAGGGATCAAGCACGAGTTCTCCGCTCCCTACACACCACAGCAAAATGGTGTGGTAGAGAGGAAGAACAGGACGCTAATCGATATGGCGAGGACGATGCTTGGAGAGTTCAAGACCCCCGAGTGCTTTTGGTCGGAAGCCGTGAACACGGCTTGCCACGCCATCAACAGGGTCTACCTTCATCGACTCCTCAAGAAGACTTCGTATGAGCTACTAACCGGTAACAAACCCAATGTATCGTACTTTCGTGTATTTGGGAGCAAGTGCTACATTCTAGTGAAGAAGGGTAGAAATTCTAAGTTTGCTCCCAAAGCTGTAGAAGGGTTTTTATTAGGTTATGATTCAAATACAAAGGCGTATAGAGTCTTCAACAAATCATCGGGTTTGGTTGAAGTCTCTAGCGACGTTGTATTTGATGAGACTAATGGCTCTCCAAGAGAGCAAGTTGTTGATTGTGATGATGTAGATGAAGAAGATGTTCCGACGGCCGCGATACGAACCATGGCGATTGGAGACGTTCGGCCACAGGAACAGGATGAACGTGATCAACCTTCTTCCTCATCGACGGTGCATCCCCCAACTCAAGACGATGAACAGGTTCATCAAAAGGAGGCGTGTGATCAAGGGGGAGAACAAGACGATCAAGTGATGGAGGAAGAAGCGCAACCGGCACCTCCAACCCAAGTTCGAGCGATGATTCAAAGGGATCATCCCGTCGACCAAATTTTGGGTGACATTAGCAAGGGAGTAACTACTCGATCTCGATTAGTTAATTTTTGTGAGCATTACTCTTTTGTCTCCTCTATTGAGCCTTTCAGGGTAGAGGAGGCCTTGCTAGATCCGGATTGGGTGTTGGCCATGCAGGAGGAACTCAAT